>JAKCOX010000005.1:37228059-38428059 GCA_022605575.1 Laterallus jamaicensis coturniculus
GGAGCTTTGCTGGTCCACACACACACTGTCCTTGGCACAGATAGACCCATAGACTCCTAGCAAAATTTGGGTGGGAATGTGTAAAGGACTGCCCCCCACAACAGATACCTGTACCAACGAGCATCTCTCTCAACAAGGCTGAAATATTGCACCTCCTGCTCTTACTGCTATTCTGTGATACAGGGGATTTACCAATAAGATGCTTGTAAAGGGTTAAGGGAGGCTTGCTAACAGGATGGTTTGAAGTGCCACAGTGAGTATGTCAGGGATGACCTTGCATAAACAATGTCTTGTTTGAACAGCTTGTTTTTAGTAATTTAAAGCAAACCCAGGACTGATAAAGAAGAAACATCAATTGAGACATAAAAGTTGAGTCCAACACCATATTTTGGGTAAGTTACACACTCAAGGACTATGTGCTCTGTGAAAATAAAATGATTTCTTTGACAAGTTCCAGTCCCCACATCTGTCTAACAAACTCCTCTTCTGTTGGACAAATTCCTTCCTTGCTTGTCTCCTAATTGGTCATACATTCAGGCCAAGCATTTCATTTTGGCTCCTTCGAGCTCCCCCATGTCCTTGGAGGAGTCCAGGAAAAGTATACAAAACCTGCTGAAACTGAACTTGCAGTTTGGATACGAGTCAAGGGATAACTGAGTCTGCACAAAACAGAAGGGTCCTTGTGGTGATGAAGAGGAGCTGTCTGCCTTCATCCCCACGGCCCTCAACCACCACCTGCACAGGCACAGTGGGGAGGAGACTATGGAAATCACCTCTTGGAACTCATTTTAATACGAAGTTGGGACAGGTGATGGATATGTATAGGTGTATGAGGTAACCTAATGAATGAGTATCATTCCATCAACTGCCAAGTTGGTGTGCACGCCTGTAGTGGAGCCATCCCCCGTGCACCCAGCACTGACAACTAGCAGCTAATGGTATTCCCCCACCCTGATGTGAAGTTGATTCGGGCTCATGGGATGCCTCAGCTCTGTGGTGGGAGATATTGCACCTTTCCTTTCCTTTTCCCATCTCTCTCTCTCTTTCTTGCAGCTCTCTGAATTTTGATGTAACTATTAAACCTCTTTTTTTTTTGTTATGGCATCTGACCTTGTTTGTATCTTCCTCTCTGGGAATAACAACGAATCTCCCCAGACTGGACCTTTCCAGGTTGGGACAGAAGGCAGCTCAGAGCCCCCCTGCCAGTGCCACCCCCTGCCATGCGCAGGGACACCCCCCCACTAGCCAGGGTGCCCCATCCAGCCTGTCCTTGAACCCTGTCAGGGGCAGCCACAGCTGCTCTGGGCAGCCTGTGCCAGGGCCTCCCCACCCACCCTGGAAAGGATTTCTGCCTCCCATCTCCTCTCCATCTGCTCTCCTGCAGCTGAAGGCCGTTCCCCTTGTCCTGTCCCTCCCTGCCCTTGTCACCATCCCCTCTCCAGCTTTCCTGGAGCCTCTCAAGGGACTGGAAGGGGCTCTGAGGTCTCCCTGCAGCCTTCTCTTCTTCTCCAGGCTGAACCAGCCCAACTCTCTCAGCCTGTGTCCAGAGCAGAGGTGCTTCAGCCCTCAGATCATCTCCGAGGCTTCCCCTGCACTCACTCCAACAGCTCCATGTCCTTCTTGCCCTGAGGACCCCTGTGCTGGATGCAGCACTCCCATTAAGGCCAGCAATGAGCTGCATCCAATCACACCACCCCGTTACCTATATTCCAGCACAAAGCAGTCTGGCCCTGATGAATAAATCCTTATTGAGCTGGTTGGTGGAGCTGTGGGGACAGGTACTGGCTCCCGTGGCTCACCAGGCTTCCTGTGAGGGGCTGGAGAGGGAGAAACTGTCCATCCTAAATCTGATGGCTGGGTTTGGGCAGCAGAAGCTGCAGCTGATGGGAGGTGAGCATGGGATTTCCACAGACCCTGAGCAGCCCTGAGGCATGGACCCGCTCTCTGTCACTGGTGTCCCCAAGCTGCTCTGCTGGGAGGTCTGCAAGGAGTGATGGCTGAGGGACAGGGACTGCTCTGGGGTCTGCATGCAGGAGAGTGGGGCTTGAGCTTGGTCTGTCTGTCCGTCTGGGACCAGAGGGAGCTGAGGACTGCCATGCTCAGGACATGGCTCAAATGCCACCTGAGGACATGGCATTCAGCCCAAGGAGGTGATGAACACAGGCACAAAGGAGTTTGGGGTGTGGGTGGCAACCAGGCTGTGACATTTCACTAGAAATACCCTGAAAGACAGAAAAAATACCCCGAACTAGCCCTGCAGCCAGGGACCTTCTGCCTCTGGACACCAGCTTCCTGCCAGTGAGGGTGCCCAGGATGGTGAAGTGGCCATTGGGACTGCTGGTGTCATCACAAAGCACCCAGACACAGCCCTACATCCAGGCTCTGTCTCCTGGTATAGCAAGTCGTTCCTTGCCTCAGTTTCCCCTTTGGGAAGTGCTGCTACCTCTGTGGGGGAGGATGTGGCCAAGAAAGTCCCTTTGGTGGGAGGGGAAGAATTGGATGAGCAGTGTCCTGCCCATGGGCGGGCGATGTGAGGCTCATGTGACAGAAGCACCCAAAAAGGTCTCCTCTGGGGGAGCAGGGACACATCTCCAAGCTCTGAATCACCACCCTAACCACAGAGGAAACCACACTGTTCACTTTCTCCCTGCTCCATGCACTCTGCTAGTAGCACTCTGCTCAATGGATGAGAAGATCCAGTTTTTCCTACTCAATGAGTGAAGGAGGCTGCGATCTAGCACGGACCTTACGTCAGGGAGATGGGGTGACAAGGGAGGGTGGGTCTGTCTCCTTGGGAAGGTGGAAGTGGTCTCCTTTCTCCTCTTATTCCTCTCTGGATTGGTTTTGCTTTGTGACAATCACCTCTCCTTAGTTGTAGGAGTTGGCTGGTGGACCTCCAGCACCTCCTTCCATCCCATTGCAAAGCTGCTTCTGGGCTGCACAAGTATAGTCCCCTCTGGCAAAATACATAAAGTAGGTGGAGCAGAAGCAGGGGGGCTCCTGCTCCTCTTGCAACACACGTGATGCTCCTCTGCACTGATCCAGCCTGTAGAGATACCCCAAAGTCTTTATTCTGGTTTTGGAGAGGAAGCAGAGGGGGTTAAGGACTTGTAGGAGCAGCTCATCTTTGGGATGCTTCTCATGGCACGTGAACCAAGTGAGCTGCAAAGCTCTCCTCCTAGCCCAGTCCTGAGGTCAGGTGGCACTGGACCTGAAATGCCACCTCAGATGTGCTGTCACCCCAAGACATGTGGGGGTACCAGGGATGCAAGCTGTGTCTCCCTGTGAAGTGGGTGGATGGCAGCAGCCAGGGAGCCGTCTGCATCTTGTGAGGATCTCCTGCTCCTCTAAGGCTGCCTTGGATGGATCATGACTGGGCTGTGGGACAGGGGCAAGCTCTTTTCCAATGGCATTTCAGCCTTGCTTGTGGGTGGTAGCAGAACTTTGGGTTCTTGGTGGTGATTTAGACCTACATCCACCTGTACAGCCCAAGAAAAGACATGAACCCAGTGAGGTACCTCCACTTCTCAAGCCCTCTGAAAGCAAATGTTGAGACCCAACTTGTCACTGCCCAAGGGTCCCCATTTGAGCAGAAAATCCAGAATCTGTCTGTCAGGCAGGGGAACACTGACCTCAGCAGGGTTGGGTGCAATTTTCTCTTTTGGGAAGAAAACCAGCAAGGTGGTGGTGGGGAGAGAAACCCTTTGGTTGCCCTTTTTTTTCCTTCTACATTCACCACAACCATTTGTTCTCCCCACTCCTTGCCTCCCCTTCTCCCTCCTTTCATTCCAGGCCTAGGGGATGCCCTTACCCACTGATCCAAGAGGGAACATGGCCAGGAAAGGACACATGTTGGTGGAGTTCAGAGGTGCATAGCATGCCCGTCCTCTCTGCCTCCAAAATGGGATGTGGGGAACCTCCCTCCCTCCTTCCCTCCCTCCCTGCTGCTGTGGCCTTGTTCAGCCGGTAGCACAGGCCTTGCTCCACGCTTGGGGTGCAGGATTGTTTTCTCAGGCCTCCTCTTCACAGCTTTGACAGCGTCAGCAGGACTTTGGTTTTGCCCCTTGCCAGACTGATGTGGAGCAGGGTGGAGCAGGGCAGGCTCTTCCTCTTCCTGGTAGCAGGAAGCGATTACCTGGCAGCTTTGACTCATGAATGGCTTTGTGAGTCAAAGAGCAACGCGGCTTTCTGCAGGACCTACCCAAAGGTGACCCATGTCCTTGGTCCTTGCACCCACCCAGGGTGATCTTGCTCTGAGCATCACATCCAGCTTAAGGAGTGGAGCAGGTATTACTCCTGGGTGGCAACCCAAACCCCACAGCTCTTCCTCTCTGTGGGGCTGAGCTGCAGGGCAGGATCCTGCCAGTCCAGATAAGAGAGGGGAATTCGTGTAATCACCACTCACATCCGCGCTGGGAAGTACGTGGGGTTGGGCCAATTTCCAGGTGCTTGGAGGTGGCATAACACAGCCTTATCCTCCTCACCCTCCTCATCCTCTTGCTCTGGCCCAAACCATGCTGAAAAACATGTCAGGGAAAAATAATCAACCTGGACATCGCTGCGTAATACCTAAAGCTTTGGCTGGGGGAGGCATGGCTGTGGGGCTCAGAGCTACAGGCAGGCACCCATCCTGCCCTGAGTGCCCAGCCCTGGCAGGTTGGGATGTCTGGCATGGCCCAGAGCTGGGCTCAGCACGCTCAGGGTGGAGAGATAAATGGCACAGGTTTTTTCCTACCACTGAGGTCAGGAAAGCTTTCCAAGTGTCATCTTCTGGAGCTGGCACTTTCCTGAGATGGGAAGAAGTGTTTGGGGATTGCTGTTGGGCAGCCGGACCCTCCCTCACCCCACTGATAGCATGGGGCTCCTCCTGCACCCTTCTGCTTTGAGAAAAACACTTTCATCATGTCTGTGTACCCTTGTCCTGTGTGGGCTCTGGCACCAGCACATGGACAGGCAAGCAGAGCAAAGCCTCCACAGTCACATCTCTCCAGGCTGGGTGTCCAGGGCAGCCCAGCACCCCATGGTGACCTATGGACTGCAGAGGGATGGGGGTCAGGAAGGTTGAGGGGAGCGATGCCTATGGAAAGAAAACACAACTAATCTATAAATAGTAAATGAAAGTTCCTTAAATAGAGGAGGAACTGGTTTTTCTGAGACAGTGTGTGCTGCATGGGCTGCACAGTGACTCAAGCAGGGAAATGTGATGCCTGGGTGCACTGGGGCTGCTGGGGCCATCACAGATGTGTGCCATGGCTGGGTACCCACATTGTCCCTCGGGGACGGGGTCTGGCCAAAACAGACTAAGCCAAGAACTGCCACATTTATTTGCTACAGGGACAAAACCAGCACTGAGAGCCAAAGGAGGGGAACCAAATTCCCCCTTTTCCCTTAGGAGTGTGCTGAGAGCTCATCCCACCCACAGAAGACACAGGCAGGGAGTGAAACCAGCCAGGTCTTTGGCTGCAACCTCCACTCGTTCAACAAAATGCACTGGAACTGGAGAGGATGGGCAAGGGACACGCACACAAGGTGGGACAAGAGATCTTCCTGGCTCAGAGCCACAGTCCCTCTCTGCTAGTATCCATCCACTGGCTGGGACCAAGGGGAGCTGCTCAGGAGGAATGCAAGGTGAGGGCCAAGCCAGGGTAATGCTTTCCACATTATACTCTCTCAGTTTCCGGCAATTTGCTGCTTCGGGACTTCCTGAGCCAGAGGTTGTATCCGTATCTGTCTGCTTAACAGCACTGAACAGCCTGGAGGAGAGGGGGTGATCCCACCCGGGGTGTTTCCTTGGGAAAAGGCGATTGAAAGTAAGAGCGAGCACTGGAGTAGGCAGCAGTGGTTCAGCCCCAGTGTTGCTTTAAATACACTTTACATATAATAAATGCCATGCATGCAGGGATGTAATCACCCTTCTCCTCCTCCTCTCTGGCCTGGAGGGCTGAGCAGGATCCAGCTGCAGGGCCAGTGGGTTTCCACATGATGCTGCAATACAAAACATCTGGAGAACATCAGCCATAAAGAGACAGGAATGCTCCCAACTAGGAACAAGTCCACACTGCCCTTTGCAGACCCAGACGGTCCCGTGCACACTCACGTGCTGTCTCTGCCCGAAGCTCTGCCAGGGATTTGGACAGGATTTTGTATCCCATCCAGGAGTGCTGGGGGCTGCAGACAGGATCCATCCCAGGCAGATTTTTGGGGCACATCCGGTCATAAGTCTCTGTGGGTGCTGGAGTTTGCAGCTCCCAAGATCCGACACACCTCTGCCCCCCCATCTCTGCTGAGATTCAGCAGCTTCAGGGATTTGAGAGCCCTCCAAGCAGCTTAGTTGGAAAGAGAAGGTAATTCCCACCTTAACAGGAGCAGCTGCTTCCCTCTAGCACGTTAGTTTAGCTGTGAGGTGGAGTGGTGGCCCCAAATCCATCACCACCCCAAGGGTTTCGAGGGCAGTTTGGGTTTTGGATTTCTTTTTTTTCCCTAGAAATAGAAATCTTGCAACCAAAGCAGGAGGAGAGGAGCAGAGTGCCCAAGCATCTCTATGAAACAGTGTCCCTTCCTTAGATCCTTGTGGTGATGCCCCAGTTGCAGACCACACAGACACACCTCATCAGCTAGGATTGCTTTAAAATTAGGCTGGGAAAAAAGTTGTAGCAGAATCTGCTGGGAGAGGAGGTCCTGGGTAAATCTGGGGACAGCTTTTCAAGAGGGTGATTGAAATTGGAGAGGATTCACTTGTGCATGGAAGTGATGGGGTGCTCCCTGGCTTCTGGAGTAGGAAGTCAGTGGGGGTGCAGGTGGGCAGGGGTGTGGGATGTCCCCTGTCCCATGGAAGGTCAACAGGTGATGGGGATGCTGCTGTGTGCGAGGGATGGCTGCATCTGGGAAGCTCCTCACCATAAGAAGGACATTGAGGTCCTGGAGTGAATCCAGAGAAGGGCAACCAGGCTGGGGAAGGGGCTGAAGGGCAAATCCTATGAGGAGCAGCTGAGGGAGCTGGGGATGTTCAGTCTGGAGAAGAGGAGGCTGAGGGGAGACCTTATCACCACCTACAACTACCTGAAGGGAGGTTGTAGAGAGGTGGGGATGGTCTCTTCAGCCAGGGGACAGGAGATGGGACAAGGGGAAATGGCAAGAAGCTGTGCCAGGGCAGGGGCAGGTTAGATAGTAGAAACAAATCTTTTCCTGAAAGAGTTGTGGGGGCCTGGAACAGGCTGCCCAGGGAGGGGCTGAGTCACCTTCCCTGGATGAATTTAAAAAAGGGTAGATGAGATACTTAAGGATATGGTTCAGCTTAGGATGGGAATGGTTGGACTTGATGATCTTAAAAGTCTTTTCCACCCTTGTGTCTCTGTGACTCTGTGAATACAAGGGGAGCTTGTGTGATGGACAACATCAAGGCTCTCTGGGCGTGCGGAGTGACCACTGCAACATCCAGCAGTTGGGATGACCAGAGTTCTGGCTGCTTAATGCTTTTGGAGCTGAGGACGCTGAACTTGGGACCCAGCACACTCTTGGTGACCCTCCTGCTCCATTTGAAGAGTGGGTCCTGCACGGAGTGAGCAAACGCATGTGCAGAATGAATAATTTCTATCCTGAATTAAATTTTTAAAAAAGAAAAACAAAAAGAGGAGAAAGTATGGATTCCCTGGAACCTCTGCAAGAAATGACTCCCCCAGCCCCCTTCTCATGGCTACCCTCCAGCCCCAAGCTGGCGCGGGGGGGGGGGGGGCAATTAACTTCCCCCTTCTACATCAGCAGAAATCTGGCAAAGGGGTCATCAAAGTCCTGCTCTCCCGTGCTGCTGAGAGGCAGATGCTGCTCCTCTGCAGCTGCCTTTCATCAGGAGCAAGGAAAGTCCCCACCCTTCCTACCGACTGCACATTTACCTCCTGCAAGTACAGGCAGAGCCGTGGCTCCTGATAGCATCCCACGCCAAACACAGGGAGCCAGCTCAGCCTTCCCATGGAGCCGGCCAAGCCCGGCCTGGAGAGTGGGGAGGAGGAGATGCTGTATCATCCTCATCAGAGGCCACCCAAAATGGCTCTTCTCTAATCCTTCCTCCAACGTTCGTCCCTCCAAGGGCTGTTGGTTTTTTTTGGGGGGGAGGGGGGTCTTAGAACTGTTTGCCTTGTGCTCATGGGAAATATTGTTCCTGTTTATAGGAAAATGCAGCTCCTGCCCTGAGCACCTCCTGGTGTGTGAGGAGGGAGCTGAGGGCTTGCTGGCTCAGTGAATCCTTCCCACAGGCCATTTCTAACCGCTTCTGTGGACCTAGGCACCAAAGCAGCCTGCAAGCACGGTGTTATGCTGGTTCCCCAACCTCCTGAGCTGAATTTCTGGGTCTGCCTTTAGCCCTGAGGGGGGTTAGCAGCTCCCAGCACTGTCATCGCCCCCCTGCACCAAGCCAGGGTGACAAAGGACTTGCCATATCACCTGAAGACAACAGCTATGATGCCCCTGCAAAGCCTCCCTGGTCCTGACTAGCCCTGGAGGGGAATGGATTGGTTTTTGTGAGGTTGGCATCACAGTCACATTGGGGAATTTCTGGGTTTGGGTGCAGGATGCTGGTGAGAAGCTGGGTTTGCAACATGAGCCCAGGGAGAGAAACCCAGACATCTCATTACCCAACGCTGTGGGAAATGATCCCAAGTCATCTCCTCTGAGCCACCCCAGCCCTGTAATGGGAGAAGGTTAGCTCCCCGCCGGGAATTAAAGCCGCTCACATGGCAGTAAATCAGCCTGCAATGATCCAGTGGATGGGGAGGGAGAGGTGGGATTCTCTGCTGCAGCAGTAATTAAGGTGGTTGTGCAAGGAAGGAGCAGGGGAGGTAGGCATCCCTCTCTCTGCACCGGGTGGGCCAAGAAAGTGAGAAGGTGCAATAGCCTGACTGCACCCAAAATCCTCCAATGCTTGTAGAGAAACACTGGCTGGGAGCTCTCTGGCTGAGCTGCATCCCCGTGCCTCAGTTTCCCCAGGTGTACAGTGTGGATGAAAGCCTTTGAGAGGGATTTTCTTGCTCTTGGGTGGGCTTGGGGCTTCATAGATCAGGTGATGGAGTGATGATTCAGGCGTTTTTCTCATCTCTGCTATGAAATCCCCCTGCAAACACTTCTCTGGCAGGAGAAACCCAAGCCCAGAAGCACCATCACAAAGTGTCAGTCATACCAAAAAGGGTCCCACCTCTCCTCCCACCCTGATGTGCAGGTGGCAGGTGTGGCAGGTCTTGTAGGGCAGATATGGCACTGGGAGTCTCCCTACAAACCCTCTCTGCATTTACCCTCTGGATAGATGGGGAGACTGGAAGAACCTGGGCTCAGCAACTGGAGTAATTTCTGGGCATAGGGAAACCTTGCATGCCACATGTCAACCCCCGTGACATCCCTGCCCATCACCAGGCTAATTGGGGAGGCAAGGCTTCACTGGATCTCCTCTTCCTGGGCAGTGCTGGGAGCAGCCCAGATAAGCTGTTGCCTGTGTGATGCTTGGTCCTGCCCCAGCAATGTTTACTTCTGAGCCTTATGACATCCTGGAAAGGAACTAATCCCCTTTTGATAGATGGGGAAACTGAGGCACATCCCGCTGGGGTGACCCGTTCTCCCCAGAGACATCCGGCTTCATAATGTCCTTGTCAGGGCACCAAGTGAAGGCCTTTCATGTTGCCCTTGGGAATAGAGGGAGAAAAGATCAGTATCTCCCATGGATGTGTGGAAATTTGTGGGACACCATCACATGGAGAGAAAAGAGCCAGAGTCCCTGGGAAACATAGTGCAGCTTCCCAAAAAATTAAAGAACTGAATGTTAGAGCTGTGGCTTGAACCGAAGAGGATTATTACCTCTGCAGAGCAGAGCTGGGAGACCTGCATCTCAACACAAAGTTGTCCTGAGGCCTTGGGAGCGGCCAGTCTTGCTGGTTTGACCCAGAAAACCTGTCATGTGTCCTCAGCCATTTTTGGGTAGCTGAGTTGGGTAATCGTGCTTGGCAGTTGGCCAAAGTCCATCCTGAACCTGGGTGCTACAGAAGAGGCACCCTCCTTGGGGAGCTCTAGAAGATGCTCTTCACCTGATGTCCTGCCAGGCAAGGGCTTTCCCCATGGGCTAGTGGGAGTTTTTAAGATGAGCATCTTTGGGATTATGTACAATCTGTGGAGGAGGCTGGTCCTGCAGAGAAGGCATCTGCAGCATTCATGCAGCTGATGCCCTGTTTCATGCATGGGTGAAGAGCAGCTGACCTGGGCAATGCTTCATACGCCTCTTGGCTGGATGCCTTTCCTGTATAACTGAGGTGCATCACATCCAGCTGGCAAGCAGGTAGGGAGCTTTGACTCAGCTGGGCTTGGCTCCAGCTCTGAAACTTCAACCCGATCTCTTGTGAAAACCTACTCTTCTCGCTGGATGGAATTTGCTGGATGAACCTCAGGTCTTTCTGTATCTTTTTATAACTCTGTTTGGGTGGAGAGAGCTGAGACACCTCGTAAAAGTCCCTACCAGAGAGAAAAGGGGTGTGCGTGCTTGGTTTAGATGGTCTGTATGAAGGTGCCAAGGGACATCAAGGTGAGGTCCACCTCTGAAGGCCACCACAGGGTGGGAGATCAGCCATGCTGATCTGTACTGCTTCTGCTACTGCCCGTCCCTTTATTTTGGAGGGGGATCATCTCTTCCCCGAGGCCAACAGCTCAGTCCGTCCCTCCTGTAGCTGTGCCAGGCTGGAGGCCACTGGCATGACCATGAGGAGGGAGGAGGTGAGCAGGGAGCTGGGATTTGGGGGATCTATTTCCATCCCTGCCCTTGACGCAGCGCGGAGCCCTGGACACCCTTAGGTGTTATGCAACCACTTGGCATCAAAATACTGACGTCAAGAGGCTTTAATTAGCAGCAGGAAAGCGTTTTGGGGACGCTGTGGGTGGATGCTGTGCCATGGGTGCCCCTCCCTGGGGCTGGGAAGGGTGAGGTATCACTGTGCCCCTCTGGCCCTCTAAAGCACCCAACAACTGGTGCAGATGGCCAAAGCAAAGTGTCACCAACATGTGTGGGGCTTTATTCCTTTATTTCCCCCAGTCTCCTGCGGTTTGTCATGGGGATTCCCAGAGCCAGCAGTGGGTCTTTGCGTTTTGTGGGTAACACCGCATTCAGCAGGATGGAGAAAGGGGCCAACAGGACCCTCCTGAAGTTCACCAAAGGCAAAATGCCACATACTGGGACAGGCTTGATGCCTGCATAGCAGGATCCAGGATCACTGCAGGGGCATATCTGGAGACCACATCCCATTTGGGGCTCCCCAGTCTAAGACAGGTCTTGGTATACTAGGGCCAGCCCAAGAGATCCACCAGGCTGACTGGGATGGTCTGTCTTCTCAGTGGGAAGGAAGGAGAAACCACAGCTGTCCCCCAGCTGGGGGAAGAGGTCATCATAGCTGCCAATATTCACTTTAAGGCAGGAACAAGCAAATTTTACATATTAGCATACTTAGATCTATTTGCATATTCTATTGAAATAATTAATGTCTCCCAATGTCTTAGGAGGACTATCCTGGTTGCTTTGCTCAAACCCACCAGAAACTGAACATTCTCTACTCTGCTTGGAGCAAAAAGCTTCCAACACTGGGCAGAATTCAACCCCAGGGAGAGGACAGGTCAGCTCCTGGTGAATCCCTCGTGCTCCGTGGCCCCAGCAGGGTGATACACACCCACGAATAAGGCACGCAGAGCCTCAGGTTTGATCACACTCATGAGCATGATCTGAAACAACTGATGCTATTTTATTCCCCAATGAGTCATTGTTCAAAGGTAATCTCATTCTGCAGTGCTTTTATGTTTCCTCCTTTTATGAGGAGGAATATTTTCTTGAAACTGTGGCTCAAGCAGGACCTTTTTGGCATAATTAGGATTTTACTTTGGCATTCATCATTCCCAGACATTTGTTTGCCTTGAAAGTCCCCTGCAAAGCGTGCTGGGGGGACGCTGGTGTCGAGGTGCCAGGATGCCTCTGTCTCCTGAGTTCATCAGGCTCCCTGCTTTCTGCTGGAAATCACAGCCCCATGGCGAGCCCAGAGGGACACAGCTCTGGCCAAACCACCTGATGGTGGATGTGAGACAGCTGCGGAGGCTGCAGGGATTCTCTGATGACAGGGCGCTGACCATCCTGTGGTCACAAAAACTGGGTGGAGGTTGTGGGATGGTGGTGGTGGACAGTAATATCTGGAAATGCACCAGGTAACCCAGCAAAACACCCACACGCCCGTGCGTCCTGAGGGGACCAGGGAGCGTGTGTGGGCTGAACCCCTGTAAAACCTCAATTACCAGCCTCTGGAGGGGCTGCCTCTGCGTGGGATGTGAGGGGAGCCGAGGGGCTGGGGATTTTCAGGCTGCGATATGGACTCAAATCCAAGAGATCTGAGTGATGTAAGGCGGGTATTTTGGGTGGCCTGGGTGCTGACGGGATTCCCCGTGCAGCCAGCTCCCAGAGCTGGGCCTCGGCTCCTTCCAGCGGGCGGCCTAGGACATTGCCATCCTCTAGCGGCTGCCTCCAGAAGCGCAGCGGTGCCTCTCGGGCCTGCGGGCCTTGTCCTCCACGGAGGCACCCCGTCTCCCTTCCCTCATGGGCACAGAGGCCAGGGGCCGCTCTTCCTGCCCACGGGTGGCACGGTGCCTCCCTCCCCTGCCCCGTCCCCAGGCTCTGTCTGTAAAGCTTGCTGCTTTTTTGGCAACACTTTGCCTGGGGTCTGGCGTGTTCTCCTGGTACAAGAGAAATGGGGCTGTGCAGTACTGAAGCATGAAGGCCACAGCACTGCCCTGCCGAGCTTTCCAGTACATTTATCCCATCACTGTCCCCACAGGCTCTGGAGAGAGACCCAAACCCCAGCTTCACCATGGGCAGGTCTCTGTATCCAGGCTGATACCTGCAGGACACCAAACTCCTCTGTGGGATACATGTCTTGGGACTGGCACTTCAAGGTGGGGGTGGATTTGGGGGTCAGATACTCGCTCCATTTATCCAGATGATTTCCCATGGACTGTCTAGAACGAGGAGCTGTGTGGCAGGGGCAAAGGGATGGAAGACAGATTTCCACAGGAGGGAACTTGGAAGCAAATGAATATTACTGTAGTTTTATTGTCGTTTTCTTTTTAAAAGTACCCAAAATGGAGCCAGGCCCTGAGCCAAATCTCATCAAACCCTGGTGGGGACACGAGCATCACAGAGCCTGCAATGTGGCTGGCAAAGGACTTGTGCTTGGAATCCTGAGGGCCCTGTTTGCCCAGCCTGCCATCCTCTCCTCAGCGTGACCCTTCCTCATGGCAGGATTTCCCACAGCGATGGACACAGGTGTCCTAGCTGCCACTGACCCACCCTCTGCTCAGGCACCGATGGAGTGGGATACGGGAATTGGGGGAAGGAGGGATGGGAGACTGATCGTGATGCATTTCATCTTGCACAAAATTATCCTGGTCCATGAAAGGACAGCTTAGGAACCACAGAATAACAGAATCACAAGGTTGGAAAAGACCTTTAAGATCATCAAGTCCAACCATTCCCATCCTAAGCTAAACCACATCCCTAAGTACCTCATCTACCCTTTTTTAAACACATCCAGGGAAGGTGACTCAGCCCCTCCCTGGGCAGCCTGTTCCAGGCCCCCACAACTCTTTCAGGAAAAGATTTGTTTCTACTATCTAACCTGCCCCTGCCCTGGCACAGCTTCTTGCCATTTCCCCTTGTCCCATCTCCTGTCCCCTGGCTGAAGAGACCATCACCCACCTCTCTACAACCTCCCTTCAGGTAGTTGTAGGTGGTGATAAGGTCTCCCCTCAGCCTCCTCTTCTCCAGACTGAACACCCCCAGCTCCCTCAGCTGCTCCTCGGAGGATTTGCCCTTCAGCCCCTTCCCCAGCCTGGTTGCCCTTCTCTGGACTCGCTCCAGGACCTCAGCAACAAAATCAATTAATAGAAAAGTTATTATAGAAACTAATTACGAAAAATACTCCAGGGATATAGATGATGTTGGCTGCTATCTCCAGTGCTTTTTCTTACTCCCTGACATGTGTGAGTGTTCAGAGGGATAGACCTTCATGCAAGAAAAATGTCTGGTCCATTCATCTGCATAGAGGAGGCTCAAAAGATAGAATCTGACAGTTCAAAAGCAAGAAGACAGATAAAAAATAACCCCAAACCCAAACAAGATATTCTAATAATCTGAAAATTCCTGAGTTGGTGTCCCTGAGTTCTGTACATGCTGCTCTGTCCATCCTGCTGATCCTAACTGTTGCTGGGGAAAGCAGGCTTTCAGATTGTCCACAGCTTTTCCTGTATCTGCAGTTCTGACGTTTCGTGGCTTTGGTGGAAATCTGCTACCCTCCAGCTGTCTCTTGCTGGATTACAGTCTCTAGCTGCATTTCTCACTGAGCACCAGTCCTGCCGTGAGCAAACCAGAGCTCTGCAATGAGGTTTCCATCAGGTCAGTCTTTGCAGTTTCAGACTGCATCCTGGCGAGGCTTTGGTGGTTTTAACCCACACTGGGGGCTTGTAAGTCATGGCCCTGCTTTTCCCAGGGTTGAGAGGACTGCTCTGTGCCTTTGCAGCAAGCTGCCCATGCAGAGCTTTGTTTGTGCAGTGCTGAATTAATTCGGTAGCACTGTCCCATTGCTACATCCCAAAGCACTGCTCTTATTTCAGGAAGATGCCACCTTCCATGATCCAGGCATGATTTCCCTGTAATTCTACATGCAGCATCATGTCTGGGAAGACTGATGCTCCAGGAGCTGCTCATGGTCTGGAGAAGGCCAAGAGCTTCTGCAGATATTGGTGGTAAATCACAGAAATCACAGAGCTGTAGGGGTTGGAAGGGCCCTCCAGAGCTCATGGGGTCCAACCCCCCTGCCAAAGCAGCTCCCCAGCTCATACTGCACAGGTCGGTGTCCAGACGGGGCTGGAATCTCTCCAGAGAAGGAGACTCCACACCCCCTGGGCAGCCTGTCCCAGGGCTCTGGCACCCTCACTGGGGAAAAGTTCCTCCCCATGGTGGTGTGGAACTCCCTGTGCTCCAACTTGCAGCCATTGCCCCTTGTCCTGTCTCTGCTAACCACTGAAAAGGGGCTGGCTGATTCCCTCTGCATCCCATACTTAGGGTATTTATAAACATTGATTAGGTCCCCCCTTAATCTTCTTTTATCCAGGCTGAACAGCCCCAGCTCTCTCAGCCTTTCCTCATAGGATAGATGCTCCAGGCCCTTCATCATCTTGTAGCCCTTCTCTGGACTCTCTCCAGGAGATCCCTGTCCTTTTTACACCAGGGAGCCCAGAACTGGACACAATACTCCAGGTGGGGCCTGACCAGGGCAGAGTAGAGGGGGAGGATCACACTGCTGGCTCATGGCCAACCTGTCACCCACCAGGACCCCCAGGTCCTTCTCCACAGAACTCCTCTCCAGCAGGTCACCCCCAGCCTGTACTGATCCATGTGGTTGTTCCTCCCCAGGTGCCAGACTCTCCACTTGCTTTTGTTGAATCTCATCTGGTCTCTCCCTGCCCAGCTCTCCAGCCTGGCCAGGTCTCTGGATGGCAGCGCAGTGTCCTGTGTGTCAGCCACCCCTCCCAGCTCTGGATCATGAAATGAAATGGATTAGTTTGCATACCCTCCCCCCTTCTCCCACAGATGACAACCTATGACACCAGCACCACGGGCTGTGGGGCAGCTGTGAAGGGCAGCCCAAACATGTGTCTGATGCCTCTGGAGAAGGGTCTGAGAGGACCTCCACTTACTGTGGTTGTGCTCCTAGGGCTTTATCTGGAGGCTGTGGAGAGTACCCCGTGCTTTGTCCTGAGTGGGGAACAAGCTTCTCTCTTTTTTTAACACTTTGTTCCATCCATCTGCCCATCCATCCATCCATCCATGAATCCACCCATAACTCACTCCTTTCTGGTACCCCAGGGTAGCTCTGTTCCAGACCTGATATCTATCATTAACATGCTCCTTGTTCCCTATCTTTATAAAACTTTGCCTTTAATTCCTGATAACTCTGCCAGACTCTACTTTTTCTCCAGGCTGGCTGGCTGCCCCCAGGCTGAAATGTTTCTGGAAAGTTTCAGCTAAAATAGTTCAGCATTTTGCAAGACTGAGATTAGGAGAAAAAAAAATTTAAAGCATTTTGCCCCATTTGGGTGGGGAGGGAAACTTCCAGCTGTTTTCATTCCTCATGCATCAGGGGGGGGCCTGAAAGTTGGAGGGTGGAGAAGGTCCTTGCCTTCACTGTTGCACCAGCAGTACTTGCCAAGGATGGGGCTCTGTCCTTGAGCAGCTCCTGTCCTTGGCTGGCAGCAAACTTGCCTCTGTTGGCCATTGCCCATTGCAGCCTTCTGGCAGAGCAAGGCTGTGCCTTCCCTATGCTGGATAAAGGGTTGGATGCAGCTGCCCCAAAGCTCTTTGCATCTTCCTGACATTCCTTTTCAGTCCCAGAGAAGTCTGTAATATGTGAATTCTATGGATGCAGTGCTCTCTCCCTAAGGAAAAGCAACGTTGCTCACTGGGGCAGTGCCCTGGGCACCTGGGACATCCCTGTGTGGCTTGTAGAGGACCTCCAAGACACTGGGGTCTTCTGGAGAGGCAGATGGGATACCCCAATCCCAATCCTACACAGCTGGACCCTGACACAATTCACCCAAACCCTGGTGTCCTAATCTGTGTCCTGGAGTGGTACGATGGGACTGTAATGCTGTGCCAGCTTGAGTACAGAACATGTGGCCCTCAGTAGGGCATCTGGTTCTTCATTTTATCTCCTCTTTTTACCCTATAAAACATTTTGCTTCCCATGCTGGGACTGCTCAGCTATGGGGTGGCACCTCTGGAACATACATAAAGTCTCAGCTGTCCACTTAGCCTTTCCCAAGAGGTACATCAACTCAGCCAGCACATTTTAAAAGATCTTCCTTTGCTCGACATAACCCCCAAAATGTGAACCCTCAAAATCCACCACCACTGCCTTTGTGGAGATGGGGCAGAGGCTGTGAACCAGAGACATCACAGATAAACCCTCCATCCCCTTCTCTTCCTTCACCCCGACCTGAGTGGCAGGTGGGGCTCCTAAAGAGACTGGGTCTGTGTTAAACTTGATATTGACATTGATTGGCCATAGGATGATGGCTCCTCTTTACCATGCTCTCTCCCACAGGATGGGACTGCATTTGTATGCAGAGTTGGAAGAGGGAAAACTGGACTTGTTCCAGCCCCTTTGCTCTCAGATGTGAGAGGTTTGGAGCTCTCCACACTAATTCTCTACCCATGTGCCTAGATGAGGCTTGTGTCTTCCCAGGCCTTGGCCAGAAGGAGCCAGGATCCTGCTGCTATGTTGCTCACAAAGCTCTTCATTAAATTTGCTCCATAATTATTTCTGAAGAATTTAGCTGAATTGCTGTTTTCTGGTGGCTTTTGTGGCATGTAGAAGAGGGTGCAGAACAACCTGAAGTAGGCTGCCCAGAGAAGTGGTAGATGCCCCATCCCTAAAAACGTTTCAAGGTCAGGATGGATGGGGCTCTGAGCATCCTGACCTAGTTGAAGGTGTCTGCTCACTGCAGGATTAGATGACCTTTAGAGGTCCCTTCCAACTCAAACCATGATGTGATTCCATAAGTTCACCATGCTCCTGTCTTTGCATGGTGCTGTGGGTCTCTCAGGCATGCTGGAAGACAAGGGAAAGGCTGAGAGATGCTGTGGCCATCCCTCCTGCACCTTTCAGAGGACCTCTCATGTGGCAGTTTTGGTTTCACTCTAAGGGGCTGTCCCCACACCCTCCAACATGAGGAGCTTGTGCTCTGCAGTGGGGGTGTGCAGGCAGCTGTGCAAATAACCACCTTTCACCTTCAGCTTGCACTGAAAAATCAAAGGGGCTGAGTCAGACAAAGTCAACAAACAGGACCCCCTCCACTGAAAAGAGAGGCTGGGGGAACTGAGAAAAAGGAAACCTGACCCAAAACAAGAGTTGTTTTGCTTTTGTTTCCAACCTTAACTCTGTTTTGATTTCGTGCTGCTGGTGTGAATAAGCTGTGGCAGATGTTGACTTTTCTGAACAACCCCCTCAACTTTTCTGTGGGGGTTTTTCTCTTTTTTTTTTTTCCAATCTGGACAGAGCAATTTGCCAAATTCATGAGTTCTCCTGGCCACTCAAATCTGGGGGACAGCAGGGAAAGCAGGGACAGGGAGGGGATTGATTTTGGCTCGGCTCTGGGCCAGGCAACGTGTGACAAGCAACGGCAGAGCCACTTGTGTTCCCCCATGGGCTGCAGTCTGGATATGCCCATAATAAATAATGGCATTGCAACGACTCAGGGAGGGGATTGTCCCTCTCTGCTCTGCCCTCCTGAGGCCCCAGCTGGATCCTGTGTCCAGAGCTGGGGCCCCAATACAAGAAAGATGTGGGACTGTTGGAGAGGGGTCAGAGGAGCCACAAAGATGCTCAGAGGGCTGGAGCACCTGCCCTACAAAGAGAGGCTGAGGGAGCTGGGCTGGTTCAGCCTGGAGAAGAGAAGGCTGTGGGGGGACCTCATTGCAGCCTGCCAGTCCCTGAAGGGAGCAGAGACACAGGAGGGGAATCAGCTTGTTCAAAGGGCAGAGACTGGCAGGACAAGGGGGATGGATTAAAGCTAAAGGAGGGAAGGTTTAGATTGGATATTAGGGGGAAGTTTTTTCCAGAGAGAGTGGTGAGGGGCTGGAACAGGCTACCCAGAGAGGGGGTGGGTGCCCCATCCCTGGAAGTGTTCAAGGCCAGGTTGGCTGGGGCCCTGGGCAACCTTGTGTAGCTCCAGGCCTGAGGTTGGTGTCCCTGCCTGTGGCAGGGGGTTGGAGCTTTATGATCCTTGGGGTCCCTTCCAACCCAGACCAGTCTATGATTCTATGATTTTTCAGTGGAAAAGGCAGTGTCAGCCAGGCCCCATTACATTAGGGCACAGTGCTCACAAGACACTGGTGCAGGCACACTCCTGTAGTACTGTCTTAGCTCTTGGACAGGGAGGGCATGGGAAAAAGGCTCCGGTTTGTTGGATAGAGCTCTGACAGAGAGGGAAACTGAGGCAAGGTGCCCTGACTTGCTGGGTGGTTTTTGCTGGGTGTTTTGTTTCTTCTGCAAAGTATTGCTTGGTCAGGGTGTTCCCAGGGAGAGGTCCATCCCAGGCTCTGGGCTGGGGCTTGCTGCAGGGTTAGCAGGAACCCAGAGTGATTTAAATAAACCCCATGTGCTCCAGCAAGAGCAGGGTAAGCACCTTCCCAGCTCTGTGAGCTGCTCTGAGTACGAACTGAACAAGATAGGCATTGTGTGGTTGGCTTCCCCAGACCCCTCTCCAGGCAAACTAACACTGTTTGGGGCAGTGGGAGCAGGTGGCAGTCCACCTGCAGAACAAAATGACCCAGAAGACATGTGTCTGAGATTTTTCCTTCGTGCTGTTGGAGCAGAGGATGCCCTCACAGCTCAAGTATATCTGAGCTCCTGTTCCATGCTGGTGGGTAAACAGGATGTTGATATAATTAGCTTTCCGGTCATCAACCCTATAGTAGCTGTACAGTGGAAAGAAACCTTCTTGGCAGTGTTGGGCCATTCCATCATAGAAAGGTCCAGTGTCTGATTTCAGCCCCCTCCTTCTTTGTCCTTCCAAGCTGCAGGTGGGAGGTCCCAGTGGTCTCATTCTTCACTTCTTTAACACTTCGCCTTCCTCCCTCATGTTTGCTGAGGGAGCTGGGCTTGTTCAGCCTGGAGAAGAGAAGGCTGTGGGGGGACCTCATTGCAGCCTGCCAGTCCCTGAAGGGAGATTATAAACAGGAGGGGAATCAACTTTATAAAGGGGCAGATAATGCCAGGACAAGGGGGATGGATTAAAGCTACAGGAGGGAAGGTTTAGATTGGATATTAGGGGGAAGTTTTTTTTCCAGAGAGAGTGGTGAGGGGCTGGAACAGGCTGCCCAGAGAGGGGGTGGATGCCCCATCCCTGGGGGTGTTCAAGGCCAGGTTGGATGGGGCCCTGGGCAACCTTGTGTAGCTCCAGGCCTGAGGTTGTTGTCCCTGCCTGTGTCAGGGGGGTTGGAGCTCTGTGATCCTTGGGGTCCCTTCCAACCCATGCCATTTTATAATTCTATGAATATCAGCTGGAGGAAAAGACTCTTTGAAGCTTGGCACAGGTTTAAATGTGTTGGGACCTGTTTTCTGAGAGGGTGGGCTCCCTGTGGACAGTGTCTCTGATGTGTGATGAGCTGCCTGAAGACTCTGCTATTGCTGGAGAGAAGGTGAATGCTTGTGGGACAGAGGAGGAGACCTGTCCACCCCTTGCCAAGGGTTTATATGAGGATACAGGGCTGGTGGGAACAAAGGGCCCTGCAAGTTCCCCTGATCTGGGAAGGAAATGGTCTGTGTGTGCTAAAGGAGAGGTCAAGCTTTGAATCCTTCTCCTGGGGACATAAAATACCCCAAATTGTTGGTATGATGACGACTGCAAGTGCAACAAGAATCACTGAAATCTGAAATAAACCAGCAAAAAGACCCCATCCTCCCCCCATAATGCTGTATTTTAGGAGGATGCAAAACTAGATGTCTGCAGAACAAGCAACCTTCCCTGATTCCCCTGAGCTGGGATAGGCAATGTGTTCCACTGAGATACATATCTAGATGTTCTGTAAGTTTCAGGGAAGGAAGACAGGTCTGTCTGAATACTCCTGACTGGCTGAAGCCTGGAGGCAGTAGGCAGAGCCCCGTGCTGGAAAGGGTTGCAGAGGCATGGGTACATGTGTATGGCTTCTAGCTTATGTCCTTGGCTTGTGGCTAGGCTGCAGCAGGAAAGGGACAAAACCAAGCAGGATGAAAGCTCCTGGGGGACCCAAAGACTCCCTTTGGGCCAGGAAGAAGCGTCCCAACCCTTGACATGAGACTGCAAGCATGGCATGATGGGGAAGGGGCTGATGCGAGTCAGGATCTCACCTGGATGTGGAGTGGGAAGGCTGGGACCCAGGTGGGCTCTGAGGTCCCCCAATTTCTGCACAGATACTGGATTTCAAAGGATTTAATCCCCTAAGACATGTTCCTTACATGATTTCTCCTTGTGGAAGCACCGTGTTGCTCTAAGCATGATGATGGGGGTGTACTGCAGTGGTGTAAGCACGTCTTCCTGGGCAGCAGCATCTTTAGTGAGGAGAAACAGCACTAAACTGATGCACCTCTCAGCACACCTGTGCTGGTAGTGAAGAGGGTCTTGCTCAATCCAATGCTCTACCATCCTCCCCATTGCTGGCATGTCCATGTGCTGTTGGGCCCAAGTTCGGCCAACTTCTGGGTCCTCCAGACTGTAGCACATCAATGGTGTCTGAGGCCTTGTTCATTCAGGCTGTAGGGCAGAGGTTGAAGCCAGGGTGAGTGACTGATGCAGCTTGTCTGTAGGGGCTGTCCTGGCCTCAGTTCACCCACAGCACGATGGAAATAGTGTGGGTTGTGCTTGTGGTCTGTGGGAGCCTGCCTCAGGCTTGCTTTGGCCTTGTATTTCGGGCAGAGCCTTGTCTGCAGCCCAGCCTTGTCACAGGCCCAGCCCTTTCTTGAAACATGAGGAGCCGGTTGACCTTGACAACTTGATGTGCTCTCTGTCTGTTTTCCTTACAGAGACACCCCTCAGGGTTTTCCCAAACCAGATTAAAACCAGAGCACCCTTGGATTACAAAACAGAGCCACAGTTGCATCTTCCTTTCCCCAGCACAGGCAGACCAGCTGGAGCCACTGGCACTGCAAAAACATCCAGTGACCGTTCAGCCACCCGTCAACTCCCAGCTGTCCACACAAGAAACTTGAGCTGGGTTCAGGACCTGGGGGAAAGAAGCAACAGCCAAATTCTTGGAGGTTCAGGCTGGATGGACTAGGTCGTCTCTGAAGGAGGGTGTGCAGAAGGCAGTTACCTAGCTGCACGTAGCTGTGGCCATACCTGATCTTCCAACTCCTGCATTGCCAGCAGAAACTTATGTCCCAGTGGGTCTTCCATCCCTCTGAGGTGAGAATCTCCTGAGGAAACACCAGCTACAACCATGACCTGAGTTGATTCAGGTACAACCTGGTGTCTCATCATCATCATCGTGTCCTTCTGAGAACAAGGGTGGTGTTACAGGGCACAGACCACTTTGTGTAGTTCTCTCATGATGGCCAGATTCCTTATGTACCTAATGTCCAAGCATCATGCAGTGTTCCCATGTGCAGGTAGGATGTGCCAAGACCCACACCACTG
Organism: Laterallus jamaicensis coturniculus; assembly: GCA_022605575.1. Lineage (NCBI taxonomy): Eukaryota > Metazoa > Chordata > Aves > Gruiformes > Rallidae > Laterallus > Laterallus jamaicensis. The sequence goes on from JAKCOX010000005.1 coordinate 37,250,293, forward strand.
GTGGCTGCAAACTGGAGAGGCAGGTCAACCATCTCAGGTTGCCAAAAAGGCTCTCATAGTTTTGCCCCAGCTGGCACCTGAGCACCATGCTGCCACTCTCTCAGGGTGGGAGAAAAAACCCCCAGCAAAGGCAAACCTTGTCTGCTGGGGTAAGGATAGTTTACTGGGACAGCAGAGAGTGAGATGTAAAAATAACAGGACTTCATAGCAAAATATAGAGATCAAAGCTTAGTGACATCCCCTAAATTAATGATGAAGGTGGTTTAACTTATCATATTGTGAGAGCTGGCTGCAGTGGGCTAGGAGTGGACATGCATCCCTTTGGCCAGCATCTGTGAGATCTGGAAATGTCTAACACATTGACCTACCTGCTTTCACGTCCCACCTGCAGCATCTGGGCATCCCTGGTCAAAGGGAACAAGATCATCTGCAAGCACACCAGCCCGGAGCCCCAGAGGGCTTTGCCAGATGGAGTCTGTGTCTTGCCTGACCTTGTGTGCCCACTTTGGAGGTGGACCTGGAGGACCCTTCCTGCCCCTGAATGTCCAGGTCCAGGTGGAGGATGTTACCAGAAGAAAAGAGTGATGAGTGGAGGGGTGGTGAGACTTTACAGGAGGGGAAGGTTTGGCATCTTCTTGGCTATGTCTTCTTTATTTGAAGGTTTCCTCCCTGCTCCCTCCAAAGTGACCAGTTCCACCACTTTCTGTACTGCTTGTACCTTCTTGCACTTCCCAGGATTAGCTTCACACTGGGTTTGACCATGAGTCAGCAAGGTGCCCCTGTTGCAATGGTGGCTGGTGGTGTCCTGGGCTGTGATAGACAAAGCATTGCCTGCAGCTGGAGGGAGGTGATCCTTCCCCTCTGCTCAGCACTGGGGGTGCCACACCTGGGGCACTGTGTCCAGTGCTGGGCTCCCCAGTATGAGAGAGACACAGACATACTGGAGAGAGTCCAGCAAAGGGCCACAACGATGCTGGAGGGACTGGAGCATCTCTGCTGTGAGGAGAGGCTGAGAGCTGGGGCTGTTCAGCCTGGGGAAGAGAAGGCTCTGGGGGTCTCATCAGTGTCTGTAAGTCCCCGAAGGGAGGGTGCAAAGAGGACAGAGCCAGGCTCTTCCCAGCGGTGCCCACTGAAGGGACAAGGGGCAGTGGGCACAAACTGAGACATGGGAGGGTCTCTCTGGACATCAGGAAATGTTTGTTGACTGTGAGGGTGACTGAGCACAGGGACAGGTTGCCCAGAGAGAGGCTGTGGGGTCTCTGTCCTTGGGAGATCCTCAGAATGTATCTGGATACAGTTTTTGTCAATCCTGCCCTGTGATTCTGGGACTCTGTTTAGGTTTCTCTAGTTTGGGAAAGCAGGATGCAACCCCTTGGGGAGGCTGCTCCCACCTTGCCCACCTGCTGGCAGAGCAGCCCTGCAGCACCATCTCCTCCTCTGGAATCTCAAAAAAAAGGGATCTGATTCCTCCTTCCCTCTAAATCCTGGGCATTTTCTGTGGAAACAAAAGGCACTGTGTGCTCCAGTGGGCTTCAGTCCAGATCTCTACATCTGAGGATGATTCCATGTGTGTCTGCAGGAATGAGGAGCTAAGTATTTTTCCATGTAAGCGAGTAGCCTGCTGCTTGTGTCATGCTGATTCTGGAATTACCTCATCTTACCAGTGAAGAGCAAGAGTAGCAGAACTCATACTGGTTGGGGCCAGCTGGGACCAGAGGTCACATGCTGTATTTTTCTTTGCAAAGCCTTTCTCTGGGTTTCAAAGCCTCATGGAGTCCCTAAGATGTTTGTTGGCCACCTTATGGGTCAAAAGAGTGTTTGGGTTAGGTGATGGGGAGCTGGGGCCTGGCTCTGCCCCTTCTTAGTGCTTGTGTCCTTGGAGTGTGAAGCCACAACTCATCCCAATGCCATGAAGGCTTCTGGGACACAGCTCACACTGCCACAGCATTTGCTTTGTGAATCAATGAGCTTTTTGTTCACTGTAAGGTCTCCACTGCTGTGTCATATGCCCAAGGTCTTCCAGCCTCTTGGCAGTAATGTCACAACCCACAGACCTTCCTGTGGACACAGATGCTCCACAATGATGCTTGCATGGGAACTGACCTTTCCTAAAGCTGAATTTAGAATCAGTTTTCAGTGGAAACACATAAAGAGAAGACTGCCTTCCTTCCTTGGGTGGGGCTCTTTCCCCTTCAGCCACATGCCTTTGTTTGCTCGTGGGTATTAATGTTCAGAAGAGATAATATCCCCAAAGCCATGGGTTGGCGTCAGAGCAACACAGCTTCCCTGCTGGGCCGCAGTGAAAACCAGGCACTTTTGAACCTAAAATGTCAGGATTTCTCAGCTCCTTAACTCCCATTTGCATTGCCCACTAATTAGGTGATTTCCACACTTCAAAGAGCCATGGAAAGATGACGCAGACTTGCGGTCTGCAGGCGCCTTCTGGACTAAGGCAGTGCTGCTTGCTGGGGGGTCTCAGCCGCTTCACTGAGCAGACACTATGTGAGACCCAGGCTACACTGAAGCAAACCACCCCTAAAACAAACAAGGTCAGCAGGAGGGGGATTACAATATGTGCAAACAAGATCATAGAATCATAGAATGGCAAAGGTTGGAAGGGACCCCAAGGATCACAGAGCTCCACCCACCCTCCCACAGGCAGGGACACCAACCTCAGGCCTGGAGCTACACAAGGTTGCCCAGGGCCCCATCCAACCTGGCCTTGAACACCTCCAGGGATGGGGCACCCACCCCCTCTCTGGGCAGCCTGTTCCAGCCCCTCACCACTCTCTCTGGAAAAAACTTCCCCCTAATACCTAATCTAAACCTTCCCTCCTTTAGCTTTAATCCATACTGGAGCATTTCTTAGGTGAAGGGTTTCTGCTGGCCCTTTCCTGGTCTGTGTTGCCATTGTGGCTGAGTCCCCTTTGCTGGAACCTTTGGCTCGTGCCACGGCATGAAGAGCTGCAGTTCCTCAGTAATGAGGCTCCACTCAGCTGCCCACACAGAAATGGCTTGTGCCCTGAGACATCCTTCCTGATGGACTCTTAGCTGCATGTGTGAAAGACTAAAAGCTCCACACATGGTGGGGAAAAGAATGAGTGAAATAATCATTTAGGTTGGAAAAGACCCTTAAGATCAAGCCCAACCATAAACCTAACACCCTCAAGTCCACCACTGAGCAGGAGGAACCTGGTAAGGCTTGCACAGGCATGAACTGCAGGACACCTGGGAAGGAACAACTGTTTGTATCAATACAGGCTGGGGGATGACCTGCTGGAGAAGAGCTCTGTGGAGAAGGACCTGGGGGTCCTGGTGGGTGACAGGTTGGCCATGAGCCAGCAGTGTGCCCTGGGGGCTGAGAGAGCCAATAGGATCTTGGGGTGCATCAGGAGGAGTGTGGCCAGCAGGTCACAGGAGGGGATCCTCCCCCTCTGCTCTGCCCTGGACAGGCCCCACCTGGAGTGTTGTGTCCAGTGCTGGGCTCCCTGGTGTAAAAAAAAGACAGGGATCTCCAGGAGAGAGTCCAGAGAAGGGCTACGAAGACGATGAAGGGCCTGGAGCATCTCCCCTGTGAGGAAAGGCTGAGAGAGCTGGGGCTGTTCAGCCTGGAGAAAAGAAGATTAAGGGGGGACCTAATTAAAGTCTATAATTATCTTAAGTATGGGATGCAGGGGGAATCAGCCAGCCCCTTTTCAGTGTCTGTGAGGACAGGACAAGGGGCAATGGCTGCAAGTTGGAGCACAGGAAGTTCCACACCAACACGGGGAAGAACTTTTCCCCAGTGAGGGTGCCAGAGCCCTGGGACAGGCTGCCCAGGGGGTGTGGAGTCTCCTTCTCTGGAGAGATTCCAGCCCCGTCTGGACACCGACCTGTGCAGTATGAGCTGGGGAGCTGCTTTGGCAGGGGGGTTGGACCCCATGAGCTCTGGAGGTCCCTCCCAACCCCTACAATTCTGTGATTCTATGATTCTAATTCTATGACATGAGCTGACACTAGCTCATGGCAGAGATGAAGAGAAAACTCACATGGGTGAGGTCTTTCATGGCTTCCAGCAGTGCCACAGCCTGATCAAGTGCAGCCACCCTGCACATGAGCTACATTTTGTATTGTACTCAGAATTACAGAGGCACCAGCACATCCATCCTAAGAGACAGTTAGCCCATTGCCCTCAAGCCCACAGTGTGAGTTCAGCTTGAACATTTACCCTTTGGCTTTAAAACAAGGGGCCTCCTTGGATGGGAGGAGATCCATGCTGGTCTTTCAGACTGGACTCCAGAGGGCAAAACCCATTGCAATCTGTGAGGAGCATTTGCAAGGTCCAGGAGCTGCAAAGGATGGGATGCAAATTCTCCTTGCATAGCTGTACATGCTGTTTGCTGCAGGAGGCAATGTCTTCATGATCTCAGCTGGTGATCAGCTTTCTGTGCCCTGAAGCATGTGAGGTGCTGCATCTGTCTCCGAGCCAGAGTGACAGCAGATACTACATGTGGGGACGTCAAAATATTTAGTCTGTTGTTGGAAATGACTCTCTGAGGTGTCATTGTGAAGATGGAGATCAAAAGAGCATGATAAACATGTCAAAATAAAACAGGAGATAAAGGGAAGTCACTATCAGAGGGTAATTATTGAACAAAGCCTGGAGATCTTTTCATCTCTGGAAATTCCCTGTACTGTGGGGAGCAAGTCACCAGGTGGAAGTCAGGGGCCATGGTATTTCTCACAGCAGTTCTGCTGCCTCTGGCAGAGCTGTTCTCTTCCCCCCAGGAGAGAAACTGGCTCATTGTTCCTGCTGGCTGTGGAAAGCAATGTTGGGTTTGGGGATAATGTGACTTGGAGCTGGGGGTGTTCAGTCTGGAGAAGAGGAGGCTGAGGGGAGACCTTATCACCACCTACAACTACCTGAAGGGAGGTTGTAGAGAGGTGGGTGATGGTCTCTTCAGCCAGGGGACAGGAGATGGGACAAGGGGAAATGGCAAGAAGCTGTGCCAGGGCAGGGGCAGGTTAGATAGTAGAAACAAATCTTTTCCTGAAAGAGTTGTGGGGGCCTGGAACAGGCTGCCCAGGGAGGGGCTGAGTCACCTTCCCTGGATGTGTTTATAAAAGGGTAGATGAGGTACTTAGGGATGTGGTTTCGCTTAGGATGGGAATGGTTGGACTTGATGATCTTAAAGGTCTTTTCCAACCTTGTGATTCTGTGACTTAAAATTAAGGTTTTATCTTTAGGGCTCCTAAAATACAATTATTTTCTCTTCCCCTTATTGATTCTGTTTGTGTGATCTTTATATTTCTTTGTGAGGTTGGAGGAGCTTGCTGGGGTCTCCTTGCTGCTGGTGGCTTTTCCTGTGCCTGCTTGATCATGTCTCTCTGCTAATCCCCAGATAGTTTCCTCTGGATGAGGTGTGCTGGCAGCACTCGTGCAAATGCTTTGTGCAGGGTACAGAGCAGGGCAGTGCAGAACAGTGCCCACATCTGTATGTGGGGCTTTAATTCAGAGTATCCTTCTGGCCTAAGCAGCACTGCAAAAACCCAGCATTCCTCAGGGAGCTGGGCTTGGATGTAACTCCTGCCCTCCTGGATCAGCTCCTGGCCTGCACTGGAAGTGGGTGAGAAAGGCAGCATCTTTCTTCTTCTGTCTTTACCTAAATAATCTGGGGTTTTTTTAGGTAAGTGGAGACATTTGGTAGTTTTTAAATTTCCTCTCCTGTCTCTGGTGGGTTTGGGTTTTTTTGGTTTTTTTTTTTAATCCATGGTGGAGCCATAAAATCATTACAGTACAGCCACAGTTAGGTCTTGGTGCTGAGTGTTGGGTCTGGATGTCCCTGTTTGTGCTGTGACCTTAGGTCCTCTTCTGTACCCCTTCCCTAGCCCCTATTTTTCCTATTGAAATGACTTTTTTGACCCCTGTTCTCAGGTGCCTGTGACTGCAGAGTAGCAGGGGCTAGCGCAGAGTGGTTGTGTGAGGGAGTATATGTGAGTTAAAAATAAACCTCACAGAGTAAGCAGCCCCTCTCTGCCTCCACAGGGTGTTTGGGATGGGAACTTCATGGAGGAAACATGGGTCATGCCACAGTCAGGTCTAAAGGGAGCAGAGCTGGGAATGGTTTCCATGTGGAGGTTTCTCCATCAGCTGTCTGAAGCCCTGGCATGATCTGAGATCTGTCCCAGAATGGGGATTTGTTGACTGCTGCCATCAGTCTGCAAAATCCATTTTGAACAGGGGTGGTTTGTTGCCTCTGCAAAGCCAGGATGGGGAAATCACCTGGGTGTGATGGGAGGTGATCCCGCTCCTGGTGCGGGGGCTGTTTATGGGAAGTGTTGATCTTGGATAAGTGGTTATCCAGACAGTTTGGGTAAACAGAAGATGTGGCTTGTACCCAGTGCTGGCACAAGACCTGTGCTGGTGCAGCAGATCACATGGAGAACCTGACTGGAAAGGCTTCTCTGAAAGTTGGCACCCAGGCTTGCTTTGGTAGCCTGAAAACACCTGAAACACCTGTAAAGAGGGCTTTAGAGACCCCTCTGTTATCTCCCATTGATGTCCAACATCAAGACACACATGTTTAGGTACCTGTCTTCCAGTTGAATCTCACCTCTGATGAGGAGATTGCAGGATGGCCAATGCAGAGGCTGGGACCTCAGAGGAGAACAAGGCTTGCCCAGCCTATGTGAGGGTAGAGGAGCAGTGTGTAGGGTTCTGGATACCTACCTTATGGGAAGCTTTGCCCTAAACCCACAAGACACTCAACATGTGGTGAGCTAGAGAAATTCACAAAGGTATCTCATTTTCTTCTAAATTTATGCATGTGCTGGATAAATTATGATGGGTTTTAGAAACCCCTTTGGGGCTGGCATTCCTGGAGATGTTTGGGTGAGTTGGGGATTACCCCAGGGCCTTGGGCAGCTGAAGGAGGACCCACTGGACCTGGGGTAGATCTTTCAGACAGGGGAAAACCTTGGTGAGTCCACACCATTTGGGACCAAGAACAGATGGAGGAGATGGACTGTGGGGTTGGAGTTAGAAGGGGCTGCTGGGGAAGGGGCTCCTGGGGGAAAAGCCTGCTTGGTAGATCTGGGAGATGCAGCAAAGGATTAGCAAGGTGGGGAGCAAGGATTTCACAGTGAGGAAGCAATGTCTTTGGAAACACTGTGTCTGGGGGAGGTTAGCTGGGCAGGACTGAGCTAAGGTTGGTCAGAAAACCACCAGGAACTTGAGAAGCATAAGCTGCTTTGAGGCTGGGGATTTTGTCCCTTCAGGGTTGTGTTATTTAGTGGGTTTAGCTTTGATATTTAATCTCTCATTTTCTTTTCTTTCCAACTTTGAGGTGAATTCCTGCACAAGAGCACCCATCACCCCGAGCCACATGCAGGGCGTGCTCAGACCCGTCTGCTGCGAGCAGCGCTCAAGCACTTGGGCATGAGCTTGGGTTTGGGGATGAGGTGGGATGTGGAGCTGGGCAGACAGGCAGCTTCTGACCTGGAGATGTGCCTGGTGCTGGGGGAGCAGCTCTGGCTCCAGTGGGTGATGTTGGGGGCAGATCCAGCCTCTGTCAACCCGCATGAGGAGGTCTTCAAGGGAACATCATGTCACAAAATCATAGTGATAAGAGCTTCTTGGGGAAAATGAAGTCTCTTGAAGTGAGGTGCCACCCAAAACCAGCTCCTTCTGCCCCTTTCCTGGTGTAGATACCCACTTCTGCAGGTCAGAGTACTATAAATTCACCAGAGCCCAGTGAGCATCCAAGAGATGACCCAGCTGATGAGCCAAGCAGGCATGCAATTACCCTGGGTGCTTTCAGAGTGGGTGACACCACCCTGATCCCACTCTGGGAACACAGCATGCTGCACAAGGATGGGATCCAGGGCCCCTTGCAGCTGCTTGCTTCTGCACCTGGATGCTTTCATCTCCCTGCTCTCCAGGGAAAGGGCTTCCAGGTGCTTTCCTGTGGAGCTGAGGCTTCGTTGCTGCGTGTCCTGATGATGAGCCCTTTGGGATGGGTTCTTCAGCAGCTCTTCTGTGTGGTTTGCCCCATGCTGCTGGGAGTCCCCTGATAAAAGGCAGCAATCAGTGCTGGACCCAGGCTGTAGGTCCTATTCAAGCATGTTGAAGCCACCATGAACTCAGGAGGGTCCAGGAACTGGTTTAGAAATCAGGGAATTTTTTTTTCCCTAAAAATAGAAAACCAGGAAAATTTATTCAGAAATGCAACACAGCCTGCTTGCACAGGAGGGATGTTCAGCAGGATAAAACTGGGAATGGTGTCCTCCTGGAAGAAGTGGCAATCCTGGTGTTTGACAGGAGCTGCATGGACATACAGGGAAGTCATGCTGGGGTCTGTGACAATCCAGCTGAGCTTCAGCAAGGGAGCTGAAGGGACAGACTTCCTGCAATAGGCTGTAACATCACATGCCACTATACCACACCCTCCCACATCCCTGAGAGATGGGATCTGCAACGACATGGATGTGAACTGACTTGTCTTTGTGGTCGGTGCTGTGTCAGGGCCTGAGTGGGTACTGGGATGGGGTAGGGCCACGCAGCTGGGGAGAAGCAGGAGGGGTGAATAGCTGAGACTCTTCCCCTCTGCAGCTGTGTCAGCTCAGATGCACGTGGATCTCAGCCATGGAGTTGATTTTGCTCATGCAGTTTCTTATGTATGCCTTGGGAGGAGGAGGCACCAGACTGCAAGTGAGTGGATTTGGTGGCCTGGGTCTGTTAGAGCAGGTCTGTCTTCCCAGTGCTCAGTTAGGTAGTGCTGTAGAAGCAGGATTGTTCATAAATGCCCTAGAAGCCATGCATGGGTTAACACTTGAGGGAGTGTGAGAACTAGTTCATGGCAAGGTCCATTTCCCAACAGTGAGTGGAAGTGACAGTGCTCACCACAATATCCTTCTCATCACAATAAAGGTCTGACTTTGAGCAATGAAACCAAGAGCACTCATAACTGAAGACTGTCCTTAAATTGCCTCTTGAGGGCCTTGCTAAAGGCAGGTGTCAGGGAGATGCAGGATGTTTGGTCTCATCCTGAGGAAAGGGGTGTGCTTGATCTGGAGCAAAGCCATGAGCTGTTTGCTCTGGCTACCTGGCTCACCTCCTGTAGCTCTGAAGGCTGAAGTGATGTGCAGGGGGCGACCATGCCTAAAGTGGCATGGGTAGCAGGAAGGAGAGCTTGAACACCTTCAATGCATGGGGTGGGTCTAAGGGGGAATTTATCCTTGGTCCTTGCCCTTAAGGGTGAAGGAGATGATAAAGTGACAGGAGGACAAGCAGCAGGAGGGCATGCAGAAGCCTTTATTGGTTTTGGAGTAAATTAATGTCCCCTCTGAGAGGAACCTGAGCATGATTCTGGGGATAGCTTGCACCAGAAACTTCTCCCTCTCATCTATTTCAGGCTACATGGATGAAGCTGGTCTAGACCTGGTCCTCTGAACCCCACACAGCCCTCTAGCCCTCTGAATTCCACACTGAGATTCCCCACACAGGCACGTGCCCTTTTGTGCTGCACACACAGCTCCCTGTGCTGTGACACTGCAGGGACAGTGTCCCAGGCAGGGTGGATGGGACAGAAGCATGAGAAATCACCCTGGTACCTTCTGGCTGCAGGAAGGCCCCAAGGGGGGGCAGTGGGGATGTGCACAAGTGTGGTCTAGGCATGAAGAGGTGAGCTGCTCTGCACTGCTGGGGCCTGGGGCCAGTTCTTGTGCTCTAGTGTGGTTGCCTGGGTCTGTTAAAGCAGGTCCTAAGGGCACCAGGGAGGGGAAAAATTGGAGGAGAGAAAGAAGAGAGGAAGAAATGGGGTGCCAGGGAGGTTAGGGGGCTTAGAGGAAAGCAGAGGAGGAACAGCTCCCTCAGACCTTTTCCTCATCCCACTTCTGAGGAGACGCAGAGAGAAAGCAATTCAGGTGAAGGGAGGACGTGATGCTAGTGGGTCACCAACCTGAGTAGGACCCATGCAATAAGGTATGGGGAAAGGAAAGGAAAGAGTTAAAGGAGCAAGTGTTGTGCCTGCACACCCTGGGAGGGGAAGGAAACCCTTTGCTTTCAGGGAAGCACAAGTACTGAGCCAGATGGAGGCCTTAACACCATCTGCTTGATTTCCCATCACCTACCGTGGATCTAACGTGGCTGGGTTTGTTGGCAGCGAGCTGCACAGTCTTTGTGTGTGGTGTGAAACAGCGCTTCCTTTCATTTGCTTTAAGCCTGTGCCAGGCTATCTCAGGACCTTCCAGTTCCTGCAGAGTGGGAAGGCTGTTGGCTGTCCTCTGGCCCGATTTCGTGCTCTCCAGAAGCACAAACCCTTGATCCGAGCTGGCCCTGCCTGCAGGAGGTTGTTGTGTTCGTGGCTGACCAAAGGCTGGCCACCCCGATGCCTTGAGCTTCTCACACCCTGGCTTGCAGGTGCTTGCTGGGAGGATGCATGGGGCCAAAGTGCTGATGATAAGTTTGGGCTCTTGGTTCCCTCTGCAGCACTGAGGAGGTGACTGGGATGGAGGCAGTGGTGAGGCTGACCGTGCGGGAAGCCCATGTGCATCTGATAACCCTGCCAGGTGCTGGTGGAGGCTGAGTTCAGGCTATTGTGGAGTCCTTAGAATCACAGACTGGTCTGGGTTGGAAGGGACCCCAAGGATCACAGAGCTCCAACCCCCCTGCCACAGGCAGGGACACCAACCTCAGGCCTGGAGCTACACAAGGTTGCCCAGGGCCCCATCCAACCTGGCCTTGAACACCCCCAGGGATGGAGCATCCACTCCCTCTCTGGGCAGCCTGTTCCAGCCCCTCACCACTCTCTCTGTAAAAAACTTCCCCCTAATATCCAATCTAAACCTTCCTTCCTTTAGCTTTAATCCATCCCCCTTGTCCTACCATTGTCTGCCCTTTTAAAAAGCTGATTCCCCTACCCTGCAACAAGGTCCCCCTGCAGCCTGCCAGTCCCTGAAGGGAGCAGAGGAACAGGAGGGGAGTCAGCTTTTTAAAAGGGCAGATAATGGCAGGACAAGGGGGATGGATTAAAGCTAAAGGAGGGAAGGTTTAAATTAGATATTAGGGGGAAGTTTTTTACAGAGGGGTTGGAACAGGCTGCCCAGAGAGGGGGTGGATGCCCTGTCCCTGGAAGTGTTCAAGGCCAGGTTGGATGGGGCCCTGGGCAACCTTGTGTAGCTCCAGGCCTTCTCTTCTCCTGTCTGAAGAAGCCCAGCTCCCCCAGCACCTTACCCCTGGGTAAGCCAGACCGTGTGGCTGGCTGTCTCATCTCTTTTTGGTTATGGATACTAAATGTCCAGTTTTGAGAAGCAAAGTTCCTGCTGGAAGCACAGCCTGGTGATGAAGGGAAGCCAATACAAACACCTGGCAAGCTTCCCTGGCCAAGTTTCACACCTAGAATAAATCAAAACATCTTCCTTCCTGCTCAGGCAGCCTCCAAGGAGCCTCTTGCTCCCACCACACACACTTTCTGTTCTTTCCAGGAGAAAACTTGCTTCCTCTGGAAAGTTCACATGGTGAAACCTTTTCTTTTAGACTGGCCCCCTTGACCGTGGGTCCAGCTGAGGGCTGGGAATGGGGAGTGCTGGTTCCTCTCCTGTCCTGACTTCAGCAGGCACGTTTAGCTTGGGAGGTCTATGCATCTGTCATTGATCAGGGTTCCACAGTGAGAAAAAACCCAACAAAACCCATGGAAAAACCTCACAAACAGCTCAGGGTGAGGAGAAACATCTTCCCACCTCACCCAGCATGGGCTTTCTTTGGCTTATTGCAACCTGATGTCTGGTTGTTGCCCAAACAGCTATAGAGTCAGGTGTGAGTGACAAGATCCTCTCAGTCTCCCTTCTCATACCCTACTTACAGGCTTGCTGGCTTCAGAGAGGTGCAGTTGCCCACATATGCCAAGTTAGGTGGTCCTTAATTCCAGTTTGCTTTGAAAGAATGACTATTTGCTGGAGAGGATGTACACTGTGGTGAGGAATTCATCCAGACTTCTGAACAAATCCATAAGTAAATAATCCACTACTGTGTCCCATGGAGGAAAGCTGCATACCCTGTAAGACAACTGGGTGTCCCACCACCTCTCCCACCATCTGCCCACCCTTTCCTTGCCTTCTGGTTTCTCTTGATGATTCCCCACCCAGCTCACTTCAAGCTGCTGAGGCGTAGGTGCCAAGTGCTGCTTGACATGACCTGGGATATTTTGTCTGCTCTCTAGTTGCTGGCCTGGAAAACATGGGTCTCTCTCAGGTTCCCAGTGAGGCCCCTTGGATGCTTGTGGCCCCATGAAGATGGCAAGGGTCTGGCAGGACTTCTCTAAGAGGTGTGTTAGGCAGACCAGGACTCCTTGGGAAAAGAAGAGGCTGAAGGGAAATACAGCAGGTCTGTCAAATCCAGGGTGTTGTGGAGAGGTGAGAGGGGATGACTTGTTCACTGGGAAGAGGAATTTTTGGCCCAAGTTTTGGGGGCAAAGCTTGGATACCTACACCAGAGCTGTAACTCCATGTTCTTCATTGCTGGGAGGGATCAGACAGTAAACTCTTTGTCAGGCCAGGCCAGTTAAGCTTTGGAGCAGAAGGAGAATGGCACAGCTAATTAATTAATTAAAAATATGGACTTGGAAAAGAAGCATCCTATTGTATTCCTTCAGGAGAGGGGTAACTTCACCTTCCTCTGGGACAGAAGGGGCAGCATCCTGCTGCATTTACAGCATTTGTACATCCCCCAGTGAAAGCTGACACAAGGCTGCCAAGTGATGTGATAAAGGAGGAGAGGGGTTGATGTTTTTGTTGGGGGGAGAGGGGGGGAATTCCTTCTTTTACAAAGCTGTCCTTCTGAATGAACTGGTGACATAAGATCTTGAATTTGGAGTAACCTTAAAAGCTGCTTTTGCCTTCCCCCTGCCTGATTGGGTGCAGTTTCATGGCAGATCTCTTTGAAGTAGCTCTCCTGTCAGCAGCAAGAGCAGAAAGCAGTGAGGAGGAATACTTTTTATTTGTGTCACTGGAAGATTTTGCTTCATTTTAGAACAATGTATTCCTTGTCTTAGCTATTAGCTCAAGTGATTAACTTATTGTCAAGGATTTATGACTCCTCTTAAGCTATTGCCAGGGTTATTGGGCTGACACTGCCCCACTTCAGAGCCAGCAGATAAGCAATCCTGACTAGTTGCTACTGTTCCAGGCAGGATTTGCAGGAACATCAGTGGTGTGAAATGCAGCTAGGCCTAGATCCAGAAGCAAGCAGAGGCTGAGCTCTCTCACCCATGTCCTCCCCTTCCTTCCATCCAGCCTCTTGATGTTGGCATATGAACTTGTGCTCCTCCATCACACAGCTCCATCGCTGGTGTTCAGTGGAAGCAAGTGTATAGACAGGAGAGCAGGAGCTACACACTGCTGGCAAGATTAGATGCATCCAGCAGCTGATGGCCCTCATGTGGAGCATCCCAAAACTGGCTCCTTGCACCCATGATAAAGGGCCTGGATAGCTGCTGTGTGCAGAGCACATCTAGTTACCTGGGCAGAGGTGGCCTCTCCTTAGCAGCTCTCTGGGAGGGTTTGTGCTCACAGCTTGTGGTGATGCTATTGCAACATCCTCTCAAGCACAACATGATGGGGTGGCTGATAGACCTGTGCTAGGTTATGTTTTTGCACAATTCATCTTAATTCACATTAGGGACCTCACCCTTTATAAGGAAATGCTGGGATCAGAGTCCTGGTGTGAGTTTTCCCATCTGCAGCTCTGGATGAATGAGGAACTGCCATTTCTTTTCTTTCATTCCCCTTAATCTCTCTGCTCCTTTGGACCCTTGTCATCACAGCCTGGACTTGCCTAGAAGGAATGCAAAGAGGGGGAGATTGCTCTGTGAAGGGAGTGCATCCTCCTTCCTTCCCTGGGCTGCTCTCCCACAGTGCTTCACTCATTCAGGGAGGTTGCACAGCTTCTGCTGTCTCTTTACCAATCTTCTCCCACTCTTCTTTCACCCAAACACAAGTGTCTTCAGGTGCAGCCCAAAATGTAGCCTGTGTCCCCAGGCTGGGAATACTTGGTCTGGGGGAGACAGACCAAACAAGTCCTGGAGATGGCCTGTGAACGTGCCACATCCTGAGCACAGAATTGCAGAATGGTTGGGGTGGGAGGGGACCTCTGGAGATCATTTAATCCAACCCCCTGCTGAAGCTGGATCATCTACAGCAGGTCATGTCCAGGTGGGTTTTGAATGTCTCCAGAGAAAGAGACCCCACAGCCCCCTGGGCAGCCTGTCCTAGTGCTCAGGCACCCACAGAGGGAAGAAGTGTTTGCTCATATTGAGAGTGACAGACCATGCTCTGGGCTGGCATCTCTGAGCAGAGCAGCTCCCATGCTTTAAGATCAACCATTCCTCCTCCCCAGGGGGGATAAGTCCTACTTGGTCCCTGCTCCTTAGTGGTCTCAGGCTGCAGGCAGGAGAGAATCACAGAGTTGTAGGGGTTGGAAGGGATCTCGAGAGATCATCGGGTCCAACCCCTCTGCCAAAGCAGCTCCCCAGCTCATACTGCACAGGTTGGTGTCCAGATGGGGCTGGAATCTCTCCAGAGAAGGAGACTCCACACCCCCTGGGCAGCCTGTCCCAGGGCTCTGGCACCCTCACTGGGGAAAAGTTCCTCCCCATGTTGGTGTGGAACTTCCTGTGCTCCAACTTGCAGCCATTGCCCCTTGTCCTGTCCCCACAGACACTGAAAAGGGGCTGGCTAATTCCCCCTGCATCCCATGCTTAAGATAATTATAAACACCAATTAGGTCTCCCCTTAGTCTTCTCTAGACTGAACAGCCCCAGCTCTCTCAGCCTTTCCTCATAGGATAGATGCTCCAGGCCCTTCATCATCTTCGTAGCCCTTCTCTGGACTCTCTCCAGGAGATCCCTGTCCTTTTTATCCCAGGGAGCCCAGAACTGGACACAACACTCCAGGTGGGGCCTGACCAGGGCAGAGTAGAGGGGGAGGATCACCTCCTGTGACCTGCTGGCCACACTCCTCCTGATGCCCCCCAGGATCCCATTGTCTCTCTCAGCCCCCAGGGCACACTGCTGGCTCATGGCCAACCTGTCACCCACCAGGACCCCCAGGTCCTTCTCCACAGAGCTCTTCTCCAGCAGGTCACCCCCAGCCTGTACTGATCCATGGGGTTGTTCCTCCCCAGGTGCCAGACTCTCCACTTGCTTTTGTTGAATCTCATCTGGTCTCTCCCTGCCCAGCTCTCCAGCCTGGCCAGGTCTCTGGATGGCAGCGCAGTGTCCTGTGTGTCAGCCACCCCTCCCAGCTCTGGATCATCAGCACTTGCTGAGGATGCTGAAGCAAGATGTTGGGGTCTGTGCAGAGGCTTGGGGCAATGGATTCATGATTGTATGGTGTACAACTCTTCCCCACCACACATTAGCAAGGGCTTTGCTGTCCCACCGGAGCTGCTTGGCTGCAGTGGCACAGCACAGCTCTAAAACAGGATGTGGGCTGTTTTCTTTCCAGGGTGGACAGCCTTGTAAAAATAAACCTCCTGAGATAAACCTTGCTGCCATTCACCCCTGGGTCATGGCTTCAAACAGCCCAAGGTTATCTGGTTCACCCTGGCCATGGGTGGGAGGGGAACCAAACATGGTCACATCTGGCACCTGTTGGGAGGTCAGGGGTGAAGTGAATCGGTAGCTCCTCCATGTGCCTGGTGGATGGATAACCCCCCCCCCCCACCCTTGCATCTCCACCCTATTAGCAGGACTGACAGGAGGTCGGTGTCGTTGCTGCCAGGCCATGCAGAGGAGTCATGGGCTGACTCTGTAGCAGCTTGCATGGCCTCCCTGCTTTCCCTCCAGGCTGCCTCTGCCACAGCCAGAATGTCCTGGCAGCACTTCACTCACTCCTAAACATATACCAAACCCAGTCACCTTCCCACCCCCACATGGCAGCTTCATCCTCATGGCAGAGCATGGGGGACACGTGCTAAGCCACAGGCCTGGTGCAGCCGTTGTGTGCCTCAGTTTCACTCGGTGTGCATTGGAGGTGGAAGCTATTGAACCTCTGTGCTCTTCAAGCACAGACTGAGATGGGTGGTCTCCTGCTGTGTCAGATGCACTGCTGAGCATATTGGGGGGCTTGGATGGCCTGGGGACAAGAGGTGGCTGCCAGGTTATTGTGACTATGACAGATGGGAGCTCCTCCTGCAGTGGTCACTGGTGATGTTGCTCAGCAAACCAGCAGATTTTCTCACCTTTCTGCTTCCAATCCCCCTTCTTTGCCAGCTCAGAAGGTTCTGGTATCCCCACATCTCCAAGGGCCACTGATGTAAATGCCAGGACTGATAAAACACCTTGGTTCCAGAGAAGCCATTGGGTTCTGTTCTCCAATTCAGACTGATGGCAGAGCGTGCAGCAGTTAGAGTAACATCTTCAAAACAAACCAGGGAAAGGCTGCTGTGATGTCCCCTGCCCATAACTTCTTCTCTTCTGATGTGGGTATGGTCCCACTGAGAGATATGAGATCTTTCTGCACTTGCTGATGCAGTGAAGGCATCTGTTTGGTATTGGTACAACCCTGACCTTCTATATAAAAAACCCCCAAAGGATTGAAAATAAACCAAGAACTCTGAAGAACCTTGAGTTAGATGATCCTCAAAGTCTCTTCCAGTCTAGGTCAGCGTGGAGTGTGTGCACATGGATAGAGGGGCTCAGTCCAGTGCAGCAGCCATAGAATGTTGGAGGTGCCTTAGGATCTGCTGGCCCCCCAGCTGTGGTGGGTCTTCCACAGGACCTGGGACACATGCAGATGTTTCCAGGTATCACAGAGCATTCTGTATATCACTGGGGCATCTTCCAGGGAGCCAGCTGACCTCTAAATCCCAAAGTCTGTGCTCTGCCAGCCAACTCTGGGGTTAAGCTCATCAGCTGCTTCTGGTGGCTTCTGATCTCTGCAAATGTATTTTGGGTCAAGTTGGAAGAAGCAGCAGCAGAGGGAGCTGGTCAGCCGGTGGATGGCTGAACATTATTGCTTGAAAGGGGTTCTTCTTTCACTGAGCAGCACTTCAGGGGCAGAGCAGGAGCTGGGCCAGGAATATAGCACCCTGCTGCTGTTGCTGGGCTGGACCCTGCGTGGTGACAGGGAAAATGACCTTCTGTGCTTGCAGATAAATCCGGGGGGCAGTGGTGGGATGGCAGAGTCTAACCTGAAGGCAGAGAATGCCAGGCTGTACCCCACAAACAGAGAAATTCTGTCAGCCCAGCCTGTGCTCAGTAAATAAACCCCATCCTGTGTCTGTCCCCCTGAAGGGCAGCCTTGGAGCTACGCTTCCAGTGCCAGGGCTGAATCCCACCGAGGCCCCTCAGAGGGGAAGAGATGTCAGACACAGGGTGGGGGGGTGATGTTCCTCATGCCTGATTTAGCTTTGCATGTCTTGGCCAAGTAACCCGTGGGATTCCCCTGGGAGGGGTGTGATCCTGCAGGAAGGGCATCCTCAGGAAACATGGGTCCAGATTTGCTGGCCTTCCCAAACAGCCACATTTTATCTCTGCTGGAGGAGAGGGCTGCCTGGGCTCCTCTAGACTGGGCTGCTCCATTTGGAAAAGCATCCAAGCTAAAGATGGGCCTCTCCTTCTCAAAGCACAATCTTCTTGCTCTCTCCCATTCAGAAAGCAGATGTTGGCTGTAATTTAATGTCATATCATTGAAATTTACTTTGATTTTCTTTTGATTCTGGTTTGTTTGGTTTTTTTTCTTTAGTCACTAATTTTAAATTACAGAGCAGAGGAATTACTTAACAGTTTAGGAAGATGTTTGTGGCTCAGGGAAAACAACAAAGTCTGGCACCTGGGGAGGAACAACTGCATGTATCAGTACAGGCTGGGGGTGACCTGCTGGAGAAGAGCTCTGTGGAGAAGGACCTGGGGGTGCTGGTGGGTGACAGGTTGGCCATGAGCCAGCAGTGTGCCCTGGGGGCTGAGAGAGACAATGGGATCCTGGGGGCATCAGGAGGAGTGTGGCCAGCAGGTCACAGGAGGGGATCCTCCCCCTCTACTCTGCCCTGGTCAGGCCCCACCTGGAGTGTTGTGTCCAGTTCTGGGCTCCCTGGTGTAAAAAGGACAGGGATCTCCTGGAGAGAGTCCAGAGAAGGGCTACGGAGATGATGAAGGGCCTGGAACATCTATCCTATGAGGAAAGGCTGAGAGAGCTGGGGCTGTTCAGCCTGGAGAAAAGAAGACTGAGGGGGGACCTAATCAATGTTTATAAATATCTTAAGTATGGGATGCAGGGGGAATTGGCCAGCCCCTTTTCAGTGTCTGTGGGGACAGGACAAGGGGCAATGGCTGCAAGTTGGAGCACAGGAAGTTCCACACCAACATGGGGAGGAACTTTTCCCCAGTGAGGGTGCCAGAGCCCTGGGACAGGCTGCCCAGGGGGTGTGGAGTCTCCATCTCTGGAGAGATTCCAGCCCCGTCTGGACACCGACCTGTGCAGTATGAGCTGGGGAGCTGCTTTGGCAGGGGGGTTGGATCCCATGAGCTCTGGAGCTCCCTTCCAACCCCTACAATTCTCTGATTCTGTGAAAAAATAATCCATCTCCAGATTCTGCTGTAAATCTGACTCATCTTGGTAAATTTTTAATACATCAACTATTCACCTTTTCAGGTTTATGTCCTTGAAATGAATGGCTGTTTGGCCAAGGGGCTTTAGGTCCTTTAGGAGTTAGGATCTCAATCTGGCCTTGCCTTGCCTGTACTCGTAATAATTCCCTGCCACTGTGAAATGAGGATAACTTCCCCATCTCCTGGTGGGCTCTTGGATTTGTCCATGTCTGCTGGACATGCTCAGGGGTCACTGGAGTTCCCACTTAGGCAGCAAGGCCACGTGTAAAGCTTGTCCCCTTGGTCACATCCCCTGATGTGGGTGTTACAATCCCATCCCATCATGAGATGGGATCCCACGAAAACTCACACCAGGGCTCTGATCACACCCCTCATCCCACAATGTACCCCAGATGCCCCTTATTCCCACCATGGACACATCAAGTCATACCACAGGCAGAGATCCCTTAAAGGTTACAACTGCTGTGGATGTTTCCTTAAGTGTCTCATCCAGAAGATGATGAGGCTTCTGCTAATGCAATCACGGTTCCGTGTCACTGCCGTGCTCTTTACTAATAAACTTGCAGTTGCAGACCAGAATAGAAGGCTCTGTAATCATGTCAGATTGCTTTCTTAGGAGTGAAATTGCATGAGCCTGCAGGTGAGATTTGCTGCCTTTCCCCCTTCTCCTTGTTTCTTAAGGCAATGAGCAGAAGGCTCCTGGGAAGCTGGGGATTCGGCTTGGTGGGGGCTGCGTGGAAGGAGAGGCAGAAGCACCCTCCCCTTGCTGTAGTGATACCTCTCTTTGAAGTTCAAATGGGATGTGACCCTGGTTATCACTGGAAGGGGCAGATGGGAAAGACATCTTTCTGGGGCACCCTGAAAGGGTGTGTTTCACCTATGAGGAAAGGCTGAGAGAGCTGGGGCTGTTCAGCCTGGAGAAAAGAAGACTGAGGGGGGACCTTATTAATGTCTATACATATCTTAAGTATGGGATGCAGGGGGAAATGGCCAGCCCCTTTTCAGTGGTCAGTGGAGACAGGACAAGGGGCAATGGCTGCAAGTTGGAGCACAGGAAGTTCCACACCAACATGGGGAGGAACTTTTCCCCAGTGAGGGTGCCAGAGCCCTGGGACAGGCTGCCCAGGGGGTGTGGAGTCTCCTTCTCTGGAGAGATTCCAGCCCCGTCTGGACACCGACCTGTGCAGTATGAGCTGGGGAGCTGCTTTGGCAGGGGGGTTGGACCCCATGAGCTCTGGAGGTCCCTTCCAACCCCTATGATTCTGTGATTCTATGAAAGCTTCCCCACTCTGAGCTTTGCCCAGCAGGTCATTAAGCCTGTCCAGAGGTGCCAAATTCCCCCTTCCCTGGAAAGGAGGATGCTCAGCATTTTGAGGAGAGATGCACCACCATGGGGAGGAGCAGGCTGGGAAATGGGAAATACCCTGTCATGACCCTGGTAGCCCCCATCCTTTCATCTGCATTGTCTCAAATATTTAGAGATGGGGGAGCCCAAGCCCAGTCTGAGACTTCCCTTGGGATAATGCCCGAGAGCAAAGAGCTCTCCTGATGGATGGGAAATCCTCCAGTGCCTCCAACTGGGGAAATCCTGAGTGGTCTGTGAGAGGTAGCGAGGGAAGGGGCTGCTCCTGCAGCAGAGAAGGGATTCAGTGGGACATCTGGGCTGCAGTGTCACATTTAATGGGGCTTGGTAGAAGACAAAACACAAAGTGTTAACTGGCCTGGGTGCAGGAAAGGCCACCTCTTGCTGCCAGGGCAGGAACTCCCCATCCATGGCTTTCTGAGGGCTGCGTGGCGCAGGGAGACGAGCTGACGTGAGGCATTGCAGGGAGCACGTCATCCCCACGGTGCTGCTGAGCACGCTCCAAGGAGCCCTCAGCAGCACAACGGGGTCATCTCCCTCCCGGTTTCGCACGTGCAGAGCTGGAGGCTGTCCTCAGACACTAACAGGCTTATCCTGATCTCAACCCCGGTGACCATGAAGCCAGGGCCAGCACGTTCCCTCTGCTGGAGCCTTGCCTGGCTGAGGTCAGATTTCTAGGGGAAGGAAGAGAAACACCCCCAGAGCCACCTGATGCACTGTGTGTGCAGTGGCAGCAGCCAGAGGATGGTTGGATTCGTACCTATGTGGCTGAATCAATGCTTTTCTCTCTATAAAGCACTGCACTTCCCTGGGGCACATGCAGCACAGGCACACAGCTGCATGGGGGGATGCCCAGCAGTTATAATTCACATCACTGCAACTCCAAAGCTGAACTTGAACTCTAAATTCAATCAAAAAATATCTTAGATCCACATTTCCCTCTGTGAGGTTTGGCCTTAGTTGGGATTTCTGTGTTTGTTCTGAGTTATTCAGAAAGCTTTTCCTCATACAGACTGGTTTTTTGTTATCCTGCTTCATCCCAAGTGTTTTGCATCTCAGGCTGGCTTGTCCAATTCATTGGCACCTGTGAGAATATGAGGCACAAAATTCCCTCCAAGCCCTTCCAGGAGCTTCATATCTACACTTACAGGCCACCCAGGGACTGAGGGCCTGGCCACTAGATGTTAATACTCATTAAGTGATATTTATCCTTACCCTCTTCCATTCCACTCTTCCCCTTCCTTGATGCTCCTCCTTTGGTAACTCAAGACAAAGCCATCCCATCAGCATCACCCAAAATCTTCCTGGAGGTCCCTGCTTTGCAGCTTACCTGGAATAAGCTGATAACTGTATTTCAAAGTGCCTGATACACTTTAATAACAGGAATGAAGGTGCTGTCCTAGTTGGTTTCTGGTTGAAGGGAGGACCCCATGGCCTGGAGCATGTGTACTGAGAGGTGGCTCAGCCAAAATTGTGTGCTCTCCATGGGAACCATGACTACTGCAGTCTCCAAGCCAGGGTGGCCACCTTGTAGGTTCAGCTTATGGCTGATACCTTAAAGTTGTAGAAGATGGGGGCTAAGGGCAGTCCTTCTTTCATCTGTGCCTCATGCCGTTGAGTGGTGGCTACAGAGGTGCTGCACTCAGAAGGCACCAGGCCACTGCAGCTGTGGCTTCCCATGGTGTTGGTCTCCTGAGAAGATGAATGTTTTATGGTATGAGAGAGCTTCCAGGCAATGTGCTGTGTCTTCCTTCCAAGGCAGAGTGACTTGCAACCATTAAGCCTGGAGATCTGTGGGAAACTGCAGCCAGGTCCAAGGGGGAGATGATGAGGTGCCAGATTAAGGTCAGGGCTAGCTAGGAGGGAGCATATCTTTCCCATCATGGCTGCTGGGTGCTTGGGGGAATTGAAAAGGACACAGAAGCTGTGGGATGACACAGTGGTCTGAGGTCAGACGCCTTGGACAAGGGGAAGATGTCCAGCAGCTACAACTCCATCCACACGCTTGTCTCGGCCTCTCTTCCTCTCGTGTTTGGAATGGAAAAACCCATGAGTGCAAGAGGACCCTCTGAGGACCCTGCCAAATGGAGGGTCTGGGCCAGGACAGAGGCTATGTCACAGGGCCATTCCCACAGCAGTGATGGCCTGCGTGGGAGGGTGTTTGGGTCTCAGAGGGGGCTCCTTGGGTCTCTGAGCCAAACACCAGACGCTACCTCAAGGAGCCCTCTCTGCAAGAGCTCTGAGCCGCTTCAACCCTCACAGCAGCTAAAGAGTAAATAACAACATTAAACAGGCACAAACAAGCACAGAGATCAGAATTCAAGACTTCCCAGTGCTTCTGGCCTGACAGAGAGTCGCAACAAACCCTTTTCTCAGCTGGCTCTGAAAGGGAAACCCACACAAGCTCCTTCTGCTATTCAGCCCAAACACAGGGCTGCTACTCACTGGAGCTTACTGAATGTTTTCTGAGCTCCCAGTTCATTGGGCTCTGCCAAGAGCATAAACACCAAGGCCACTGGCTGTAGGTGGGCAGGAAACAACAGTGGCAAAGTGTTTTCCAGAGCAGGGGAATCAGGACATGTCCCAACCCTCTCCTCTTTGTTTTGGGGATTTTTTTTCCAGTGCCAAACGGGGAGAAGCGGATGAGGGGACATCCTGGAGTCTGCTCAGCTGCCTCCTGTAATTTCTGTTAGGGCTTTGGCTCAGTTTGGGGGTTGAAGCCAAGCTGTTCATACTTGTTCAGGTCCAGCAAGAGCAGGGCCAGCACAGAAACCTTTCCTCTGAGCCACTGGACATGGGCTGGGGGCTTGAACAAAGTAGATGGAGAGCCCACACATTGTTTTGGAAACTACCCACTGCTATATGTGTTGTCTTCATCTACCAGGGAGCACAGCTGCTTTGGAGGAAGGCACGGGACTGGGTTCCTCTCACTGGGGTGCATAGCTTTCCTTGTGCCTCAGTTTCACTCTTATTGCACCTCACTGAGGGGCTGCATATTTCATGAACTGATCCAGGGGAGCAAATCCTAAATTTAGGTTATTTCTCTCTCTGTGGTGCAGCTGACACCCTGATCCAAACCCTGGTCCAAAGAGGCACTCAGTGCTGGGGAGCTCAGTGCATTCAGGAGACCCTGTGCAAGCAGCCCTTCTGCAGCACACTCAGCAATCCCACCCCAGGCTGCAACCATCAGCAAAAGCAGGTCAGCAAACCATTCAGACCAGGAGGTAGGCATTAGGCTGGTGTAGCTTGGATGCAGGACACAGCAGCCCCAAGGGGCTGGAAGGATGGTAAAGGCTGGCCAGCCCTGTGCTGTTGTGCTCCAGAACCACGTAAAGGTGTCCTGGTTCTGGCCAGGCCAGAGCCAACCTCCCCAAGCAGCCAGCCCAGGTGAGCTGAGTCAGCCCAGGTGAGCTGAGTCAGCCCAGATGAGCCGAGTTAGCCCAGATGAGCCCAGGCTGTTAGCCCAGGCTGTATCCACCCCACCTGACATCACTCCCCTATAAAAGGGGCTGGTTGGGGTGCTCCTGGGTGCCTCCAGAGCAGTCTGAGTGTGGCTGGGTGTTCTGTGTTATCATCAGTTCAGTAAGGTACCCTCTGTTATCACAGGGTGTAATTTGCCAGGGCTGCTGTTGTTCCCCTTTCAGGGTGCTTTTGTTGGTAAGCTGTCCTTATCCCAACCCATAGGAGCTCTGTTTCTCTTCTGGGAGCAAGCAAGATGTGTGTGGTGCTCAGCCAGTTTGGGGCTGAACCACAACAAAGGTTTCAGCTCACCTCTGTGCTGCAGGGAGGTTGTGCTGATGGGGTCCTCAGCAGGGCTGAAGCCACGAGGTGATGTCCCCTTGGGACATCTGGGACCACAAGAAGCAGGGGAAAGGGATTCTAGGCATTGCCTATGTTCTTTTCTGCTCAGTGGGAGACTTTGGCCCTTCTCTATGTTTTCTGGCAGCCTTCAGGAAGTCCTGGATACAGGTTCAGAAGCCCTTTTGAATGCTTTGACTTTTAGCCCAAAGAATATCAGCAAGAGAAACAGCCTGTCCTTGTAGCTAGGTCAAGAAGAAAGGTTGTGATCGGGGCCTCTTGCTTGTCCCTGAAGCCTCTGTGCTTTCCCTCCTGTTGTGAAACAGGGGTTACAACACTCCTCACCTTCCTGAGAGCCTGGGATGCTCTCACAGGCGTGTTTACATGTGGAAATCCTATCATCCAAAGCAGCATTTCTTCCAGCTCTGTGGTTTTTGCTCTGTTCTCCACTACAAAGCAAGCTCCTCGTAGCCCACAGTCACCACTTCAGTATCTTCCCTGCTCTGTTGCCCTGGCTCATCCCAAGGAAATTCCCTCAGAAACCCCCTCCTGCCCTCTGAATGCATTTCTGTGATCTGGGGCCTCTTCCAGGCTGCTTATTCTGATGGTGCTGGTGCTGCTTAGACGTGATTTTAAACCCCATTTTAGCTACCAACGTGGGGATTTCAGTTTCTCTCTCCTGAGCAGGGATGCAGCTGAGGGGGGAGCTGGTGCTGCCAGGAAATTCTTTGCATTTTCTTGGGCAGTTTGTTACCCTTTCCCTCTTTGCTGGAATGGGGCTGTGACATGGCTTTTGTTGGTTGCAGCTGCCAGAGAACAGAGCTGTCATCGTTCTCTTCCTTCGTGGGTGAAGCTTGTTATTTTGGAAGGGAGGCATTCTCAGAAACCTGCTGAATTGGCAGCGTGGGTGCCAAAGCTCCCTTGGCCTGGAGTGAGCAGAGCACAAGCTTTATACTGTCTGGATGTTTTCTGCTTTCTTTGGGATGAACACACCTCCGGACTAGGAAGATTGGTGGATGAGAAACTGAAGATGAGCCAGCAGTGGCTCTTGCAGCTTGGAAGGGTGATGGTATCCTGGGCTCCATCAGCAGAGGGGTGGCAGCAGGGACAGGGAGGGGATTGTCCCTCTCTGCTCTGCCCTCCTGAGGCCCCAGCTGGATCCTGTGTCCAGAGCTGGGGCCCAACACAAGAAAGATGTGGGGCTGTTGGAGAGGGGTCAGAGGAGCCACAAAGATGCTCAGAGGGCTGGAGCAGCTGCCCTACAAAGAGAGGCTGAGGGAGCTGGGCTTGTTCAGCCTGGAGAAGAGAAGGCTGTGGGGGGACCTCATTGCAGCATGCCAGTGCCTGAAGGGAGCAGAGACACAGGAGGGGAATCAGCTTGTTCAAAGGGCAGACAATGGCAGGACAAGGGGGATGGATTAAAGCTAAAGGAGGGAAGGTTTAGATTGGATATTGGGGGGAAGTTTTTTACAGAGAGAGTGGTGAGGGGCTGGAACAGGCTGCCCAGAGAGGGGGTGGATGCCCAGTCCCTGGAGGTGTTCAAGGCCAGGTTGGATGGGGCCCTGGGCAACCTTGTGTAGCTCCAGGCCTGAGGTTGGTGTCCCTGCCAGTGGCAGGGGGGTTGGAGCTCTATGATCCTTGGGGTCCCTTCCAACCCAGACCAGTCTGTGATTCTCTTGGGCAGTAATTAAGTTGCTGAAATACAGGTTTCCAGTGCTATTTTAGATACCCAGAGTCTCCTGCCTAGTACATCCCTCCCTGTAGCTACTGGTCAGTGGTCATATCTCCATCCTTGTAGACTCTGTGCCACATCCCCAAGGGGATGTCCCAGACACCACAGTGGGTCTCAGATCACACCATGCATCCATGTTTTGGCAACCACATCGAGCCTCTTGCCAGTACAGGCAATAATGCCTGGAGGACAACTCATCTGACTACACACAGGTACTTTCTGCTGAGCTGGATTGCTTTTTAAGAGTCCCTTGATTAAATCTCTGTGAACCATAACTCCTCTGGCTAAATTCAGTTGAGATTTGCTGTACCATGCCCAGGACATCTGCAAGGGTTCAGAGGTATGGCACAGGATGCATGGTTCATCCCTGTGTTTCCAGAGGGTGGGCTACCCAAGGATGTTCCCAGCAGGAATGGACACCTACACTTAAGTAGCAGAGTCCTGCCTCTAGATTCCAGGTAGACACCTAACACTAGTGTGAACTGGACCCCCATTCTTGCTGACTCTAAGCCCTTAAAGAGAGGAAGCATTTCACAGGGCATGCTGACACATCAGCAAGAGGCTCTTTCCTCCCTGTCATGGTGTGGGTGACACATCCATGCTGTCACTGCCTTTCAGATGGTCTTCCAGCTCACTCACAAGCTGCATCCCTTTGGTAACCTGTGTCATCCCAGGAGATACCAACACCTGAATGCCATTTTGGTTCACTATGGTGCAATGACTGGCAGCAGAAGGTGTGTCAGGTAATGTCCCCCTGGTGGGATGGGCTTGTGTGTGATGTGTTGCTGGAATGAGTGTCTGCAAACATCCTGCAGCTGATGGGAACAGCTCAGAAGGGAGATGCTGCTCTCTGGCCTAACTTTTCATGTACCAGGGGATCTTGCTGGTGGTTACATCTCTGTTAGCTTTGCTGAATCACAGTGGAGATTTGAGACCTTCCCTAGTAGAGATGCTCCCACAAAAGGGATTTGGACAGTGATGGAGGGGAGGGACACGTACCACTGGGTGGTCCTGTGACATGAGTGTGCAGAGAGGGTAGCACAAATGCAAATGTAGTTAGAAGCTCTCAGTGTCAGAGGTGGGGGAGGCTGGTTTCATTCCTGTTCCCTTTGGCAGTCAGAGTAAACTTGGATGTTGTCAGGGATAATAAATGTTGCTAAGCAACATGTGATCCCAATCAGCTTCACCAGCCCAGCCCTGGAGGAAAAAGACAAAAGGTATCTGAGCAGAGAAGATCAGCATAAAACACCTGGTAAAGGGATGGAGAGCAGAAAAAGCCCTGGTCACCCTGGGGAAAAACCCATCCCTGTGCCCCCATTGAGGGAGTGAGGGCAAAGCTGAGGGCTGGCCATGGTTCTGCTTGTCCTGGGTACAGCATCATGGAGCAGTGTAGGGCAGCCTCCATGCTGACCCATCTGGGGCCATCTCCTGCCACGGGCAGTGCTGGCTCCTGTCCTCCTTGCTGGCTCAAGCTCTGGTGTTCTCTCTGAGAGGGGGTAGGTGCCCCATCCCTGGAGGTGTTCAGGGCCAGGTTGGATGGGGCCCTGGGCAACCTTGTGTAGCTCTAGGCCTGAGGTTGGTGTCCCTGTCTGTGGCAGGGGGGTTGGAGCTCTCTGATCCTTGGGGTCCCCTCCAACCCATGACATTCTATGATTCTATGATACCTACAACAAATGAGACAAGGATCTAGAGTAGAAAGGTTTCCATTCCACACATTAAGGCTAGCAAGGCCAATACATGGTGCAGGAGTTCTGCAGGAGAGAAATACTCCACATGGATGACCCTGAGTGTGTTACTTCCCAAGCTTCACACAGCTCATGGTAATGGGTCACTGTCCCCTCACCTACATTTCATCTTATGCATGAAGTTTTTGGCCAGAGCTGCTAATCCTTGGCCCTGAGATCAGGAAAAAGTGGACTTCATTCTTGGGTGAAGCCAGGATGAGGTGCCAGGAACTCTCACGCAGGAGTTAAGGACACAGGGGAAATATCACAATGGCTCTGCTCTGTGCCATGGGTATGGTGTCCACCATCCCAGAGGAGCTGGGGAAGGCCCAGAGAAAAGCAGTGGCATAGAGTGATATTCCCATGAGAAGCAGCCAGGTAGGTAATTCTGAGCTTTGAAGGGAGGTGGCCACAGGAGGACATGAGAAGTCTAAAAACCCATGGGTGGAGAGTAGGGACAAAGACTAGCCAGTCTGTCTCATATAGCTGAAGAACTAGGGGCCCTCAAGTGGAGGTGAAATTGAGACAGTCTCAATCTCAAGAAATCAGATATGGTTTGAAGGAGGGGATCCTCCCCCTCTACTCTGCCCTGGTCAGGCTCCACCTGGAGTATTGTGTCCATTTCTGGGCTCCCTGGTGTAAAAAGGACAGGGATCTCCTGGAGAGAGTCCAGAGAAGGGCTACGAAGATGATGAAGGGCCTGGAACATCTATCCTGTGAGGAAAGGCTGAGAGAGCTGGGGCTGTTCAGCCTGGAGAAAAGAAGACTGAGGGGGGACCTAATCAATGTTTATAAATATCTGAAGTGTGGGGTGCAGGGGGAAATGGCCAGCCCCTTTTCAGTGTCTGTGGGGACAGGACAAGGGGCAATGGCTGCAAGTTGGAGCACAGGAAGTTCCACACCAACATGGGGAAGAACTTTTCCCCAGTGAGGGTGAGGGAGCCCTGGGACAGGCTGCCCAGGGGGTGTGGAGTCTCCTTCTCTGGAGAGATTCCAGCCCCATCTGGACACCAACCTGTGCAGTATGAGCTGGGGAGCTGCTTTGGCAGGGGGGTTGGACCCCATGAGCTCTGGAGCTTCCTTCCAACCCCTGTGATTCTGTTTTTTCACCCTGCTTGTTTTCACTGTTTCAATTACTTGTCAGCTAAGAGTGAGGTGGGTGACAGGCATTTTCTACAACATCCTCCTGGTGTGGACGTGCACTTTCCAGAGGCAAATGTAGCTTTAGTGCTGCCCTTGAGGATGGCTGCAGAGGACTCTTTTGTCTTTGCACGTGCTGCCATAAGTCATTCCTCAGTTGCATCCCCCAGGATGAGTTTGGAACAGAGCTCAGGAATTCCAGAGTCTCTTCTCATTCTCTGCAGTGACTCAGAGCTGGTGAGGGATGGATCAAACCCCACAGGGCTTTGCAATGGGACTGGATCGTGCATGATGCAAGAAGTCAGAACTACTTGTCACCTTTTGGTTGCTGATTTCTTTTTTGCTTTCCAGTTTGGTTCCAGCTCTCTTTTGCCTGCTCACACAGAAGCAGCATGTGTTTGGATTTTTAGCATCACTGTGGGATGTTTTCTGTGAAAACATTTACACTTCTTTTCCCATTTGAGTTGATACAGCTTTAGGTTTGGTCCCAACCCAGCACTCCGCAAGCTGCACCCCACTGGGCAACCTTCATGGTGTCCTGGGGACCAGCATGCATCGCGGGGGGGAAGCTTTTAAGTGGACAGAGCAGCTATGGGTATGGTTTCATGAGCTGCCCAAGATGCCCTCACATACCCCAGGGGGATGACGGCCTTGATGAAGGAACAGCATCCACCCTCAGCAAGTGCTGATGATCCAGAGCTGGGAGGGGTGGCTGACACACAGGGCACTGCGCTGCCATCCAGAGACCTGGCCAGGCTGGAGAGCTGGGCAGGGAGAGACCAGATGAGATTCAACAAAAGCAAGTGGAGAGTCTGGCACCTGGGGAGGAACAACCCCATGTATCAGTACAGGCTGGGGGTGACGTGCTGGAGAAGAGCTCTGTGGAGAAGGACCTGGGGGTCCTGGTGGGTGACAGGTTGGCCATGAGCCAGCAGTGTGCCCTGGGGGCTGAGAGAGACAATGGGATCCTGGGGGGCATCAGCAGGAGTGTGGCCAGCAGGTCACAGGAGGGGATCCTCCCCCTCTACTCTGCCCTGGTCAGGCCCCACCTGGAGTGTTGTGTCCAGTGCTGGGCTCCCTGGGATAAAAAGGACAGGGATCTCCTGGAGAGAGTCCAGAGGAGGCTATGAAGATGATGAAGGGCCTGGAGCATCTATCCTTTGAGGAAAGGCTGAGAGAGCTGGGGCTGTTCAGCCTGGAGAAAAGAAGACTGAGGGGGGACCTAATCAATGTTTATAAATATCTTAAGCATGGGATGCAGGGGGAATTGGCCAGCCCCTTTTCAGTGGTCTGTGGGGACAGGACAAGGGGCAATGGCTGCAAGTTGGAGCACAGGAAGTTCCACAGCAACCTGGGGAAGAACTTTTCCCCAGTGAGGGTGCCAGAGCCCTGGGACAGGCTGCCCAGGGGGTGTGGAGTCTCCTTCTCTGGAGAGATTCCAGCCCCGTCTGGACACCGACCTGTGCAGTATGAGCTGGGGAGCTGCTTTGGCAGAGGGGTTGGACCCGATGAGCTCTGGAGGTCCCTTCTAACCCCTACAGCTCTGTGATTCTCAGTGCTGTAACATTTCAGCTTGTTGTTGTCCTGAGGCAGTGAAGGATGTGAGCTCTTGTCCCTCAGCATTGTGTCTTTCACCTCACCAAACTCTCCCCTGGGTGTTCATGCCCACCCAATGTGACACAGACTGTAGAGGTGGGTTAACCTATGTGGAGTTCTTTGGGAAAACGAGGGGGTAAAAAAAAAGTTGGAGGTTCAGAATATTCCATTTAAAAACTAGAATGAATCAAACAGGAAGAAAGTACACCCAAACAAAACTTGTTATTTCCCCCTGCTAACAGCATTTGATCTCTGTTTGGTCTCTGATGCTGGTGCTGTATGGGCTGACTGGGGTGGACATTTTTGCTGGACCACAATCAAGAGGAACTGATGTGATGGTTGTGGACACCTTAATGTTACAATTTCTTCTCCATTTTTAATGCACAGACAGTGAACTCTTGCTCAGTGAGCCTACACAGTGCTGCTGCTAAGAGCTGGGGGGGAGGGAGGAAGGTTTCCTACGATGGTTGGTTTGTGCACCTGAATTAACCTCTTATGAAGGAGGAGTAAGTAATGGGTGAGCAGGATGAAGATGGAGAGTCTCCATGAGAGGAATGGTGGCCTCTAGAGGGTGGCCATGTCACAGCTGGTGCTGGCCTGGTGCCTCCCTGGGGCAGCTCTGCAGGGGCAGACTCATCAGGGTGAGGTGACTGGTGGCTTTGGGGGTGTGACCTGCCCAGCTGCATCACTTCTGACCTGAATGAGATTCAGTAAGCACTGATGGCTGATGGACAGGCAAGTAGTGTTCGTGGCATGTGTCACAGAAGGAGCAGAGGTGTTTGGATATCTGGGAAGGAAGAAAAGGAAAGGTATGAGAGTTGGGTAGTTGTCCAGGCAGGGCTGCCAGTAAGGTCACAGCTGCCTGCCATGAGCCTCCTGACCCTCTCAAGTTGGGGGTACCTATGCAATTCAGAGCTGCAATGCCAGTTCTCTAAGTCCCAATTTTTATCTGCTTGCCTCATAACCTGGCTTCACATCCAAGCCAAGGCAGACACTGCTGTTCTGTTGCTGGAGAGCTACGATACTGCCAGAGAACATGAGTCCTCTGTCCCTCAAGTTATCACAGGTAGGAGCTGTACCACTGCTACCTGATTGTATGTATCCCATGACCTGAAGGACAGAGTTCCTCAGCTGGAAAGTGGCCCCAGCCTAAGACATTGATTGTAGGGGCTGAAAGGCAACAGAATAACTCTGTCCTCAGTGCCTGGCTCTCTGCAGCTCCCCACAGGTTCCCCAGGCCACCCCGCCAGCTGTGGCCGCCTTCCAGCATCCACTTCCCCTCCTCCGCTCTCCTGCCACGGGATATCTCGTGATAAAGCTGATTTCCTCCTTCATCCTCCCCCCTGCCCCCCTCCCTCCCCCATTTTGGCTCTGAACAGGAGCTCTCTGTTCTCTTCCAAAGGGACTTTGGCAAAAGCACACAGTTCTTCCTTTCCCTTTAGCAAGCCCTTCCTGCCCCAGACCCGTCCCTGCCATCCTCCTCTCTCCATCACCTGATGCTCCCTGCTGCTTTGGCTCTCCCTTTGCTTACCCTTCCACCAGCTCCTGGTTCTCCTCCTCACAGCCCAAACATGTTTTAATCTTTCCCATCTGGAACAACTCTCCCTCAGCTCTGACTTCCCCTCCAGCTCGATCTGATTGCCACTTCTGTGCACGTACTATGCCAGGACCCAGCTCGTGTCTTCGCTCATGTCTTCTTGGTGGGCATCTGACAGGGCCTCGTAAATTTTGGATTCTGCTCCATATAGTTCATTCATGCCTCCTGTGCTGCCCTGGTGTCTTTTTTTGAAGCCTGAGGACACCACTGTGTCTGCTGACACAGTGAATTTGTCCCCTCTTGCTTACACGCATCTTATCCCAGCCCCTGAAAACTGTGCTGTGGCAAAATCCTGCTGAAGCTGTCTGTGCTGGGTCCTTCCTAGCCCTCCCAAGCTGCCAGTCCCATCCATTGCCCTTGCCATCTGGTACCTCCATCACTATGATGACTGCCTTTCTCTACCAAAGAGCTGACCCCTGCTTCTGTTCAGCCCATGGTGCCTGCTGCC
This sequence comes from Laterallus jamaicensis coturniculus, assembly GCA_022605575.1. Taxonomy (NCBI): domain Eukaryota; kingdom Metazoa; phylum Chordata; class Aves; order Gruiformes; family Rallidae; genus Laterallus; species Laterallus jamaicensis. Next base: position 37,282,275 of record JAKCOX010000005.1, read on the forward strand.
TTCTTGCTCTTTTTTAGACCTGTTTCTATGGTCACTCCTGCACTGCCACATCAAACAGAAGTGGGGACAACTTCTTTTAAACATCCTTGATCTCCTTCAAGTGTTTTCTTAAAGCACCACAGTGCTGTGGTGGCACAAAGTGGAAGGCTTGGTAACACCCAGCATTGGATGTTTTTCTTGGTTTGTGCTTGCTTTCATTCATGTTAGTGTCTTCTAATGGTCTCTGCTTGGATCCTGGGCTTATGGGCTTGAATGAGCAGGAGTTTGAATGCTCCCAGAATTATCAAGTGTCTCTAATTTAAGCATCTCTTTTGCTGGAACTGTGCTATCAACAGGAATGAGGCTGGTTCCCTGGGGTGTCCCAGGCAGATAAAGCTGTGGGATGCTGACTAGAAAGGACACGTAGGTGCTGGGGAGACAGATGGATGTTTGCATGGCAGGCAGGCTGTTATTGCCAGCCAACACCAGCTGGTCTCAAACGGGATCTGCTGGTGAATTTGTAGTTCAGTTTGAGCCTCTTAAAGGCTTAGCTGTGTTCATAGGGAGGGCTGTCTGTGTTTGTACACCCCCAGCTACACTGCAGTTCTGTGCTCTGGTCACCTCTTCAGATGCTCTGACAGCAACAAAGCAGCAGAGTGAGGGGCAGAATGGTCTCACACCAGCTCTGCAAAGTTTATAACACTTGAAAAATCCTCTTACACTTCCCACCTTCCCAGGCTGTGGATTGGGATCGACATGTTGGGCTACCCAAGGGCCTCTTGTCTTGGCTGTTGGCTCTTGCCTCATGGCTCAGTGCTTGTAAAATGGGGCTTGTTCCTCTCCCATGACTTTGCAAGCAATGGGCAAGCATGAATGTTTGCCTGGCAAAGCGTGTGTGAGAGCTGCTCTGCCCTGCTCTGGACAATGAAGACATTGCTTCCTTGGCAATGTCGGTGCTAGACAGGGGTCTCTCAGCACCTGTGCTAACACAGGTAGAAAGGGAAAAGGGAGAGGTTCATGGAGGATGCCACTGCTCTGACATACCTGCAATGCTGTGTCAGCCATCCTCCAGACTTTCATTCAGGGAAGTCACCTTGAATGAAACTTGAATTTCCTCTTGCTGTTTGTCTTCTCTCCAGGTTCTTTGGAGTGTATACAAAAACACTGGCACCTTTCTTCCCTTTAAAAAGGACTCTAAGCCCTCTAAGACCATGTGCAAACACTGAGTGCTGACCCCTAACTCCTCAGTGAAGTGAGAGAATGTCTTACTAGAGTTAAAGATGCTTTGGCCTGTTGGACTTCCCTGTTCATGTGTTTGGCCATCCCTTTGCTTTGATCCCATATGGAATGTACACACCCACCTGGGAAGGGGCCTCAGTTGATTGTGCTCTCTGTTAGGAATGGTTCCCTGGCCTCACAAGGCAACTGAACACAGGCTGAAGTTGGAAAAGTCCCAAGACACTCAAAACTCTGTGGTGGCTGCTGTATCATTAGGTAGGTGAGGACTCATCAGGCTGGAAGGGAGACGTGTGAGAAAGGTTATGACAGAGGGCTAGAAATCACTGAGTGGTATGGGAAGGGTGGACAGGGAGAGTATGTTCACCATCTCTATCTGTACAGGAGTTACAGGACATCAGATGAAACCAGAAATTGCAAGTCCAAAACAAACAAGAGGAGGTGGTTCTTCTCCCACTGTATAATTAAGCTGTAGAACTCCTTGCAACAGGATGCTGTGGATGTTGAACATCAATGTGGGTTCATAAAGCAACCAGATAAATTCATGGAAGAAAAATTCACTACAGGTAATTAAATATGAAAACAGCCTATGGGACAGGAAGGCACAGGTTGTTGGAAACTGGTTGGGTACCTTGGGGAAGTATCTCAAACTATTTTATTGCTATTTTATTGTATTCTGACACTCATCTGTAGACTTCCACTCTTGGCCATGGCCAAAGACAAGTCACTGGGGTGAATGGACCTTGTTGGCCATTCTGATGGTCAGAGTGGGTTTAGGGCCTCCATTACTTTAGGGGCCTCAGGAATTGGGAGGATGCTGGGGGAGTTTTGGTGGTATGCTGTGGGAATTTTTCCTGTCTTCTGTTGGATAGGACACTAATTACCAGTCAGAAGCTTTGTGCAGGGAAGGGGTAAGTCACCTCCACAGAACCCATCTATCAAACAGTTCAGAAACTGTGCTTAACATTCCTTGCTCACCATACTCTCCAAACCTTCTAATACCAAGCCAAAGTGCTGCTTTAACCTCTATCTGCTGATCACCTGTGGATCCTTTACAGCTGGAGCCTCTGGATTCAGTGGGGAACAGCTGTTGTAGATAGGTCGAACTGCATCTGTATTACAGCTTCGACACCTGCAATAATGCTGGTTGTGTTAGTCATCTCATGATTTTCTTGATCCTGTTCCACCAGAGTGATCTCACAAGGCTCAGACCAAGCTTTGTTACTTCTTTTCAGTTATGAGCAAGTACTTGTTTTACAGCTGAGGCACATCAGAGAAGATGCTATTGTCTTCTTCCCTAGCCTCATGTGGACCACAAGCATCAGGCAGACCATGTAGGACCTCTGTGACCTGAAGGCACTTGCCTGCCCTTACATCTGTGTACCCTGACTGCTACAGTAAACATAAATACACACCTCCTTCCCAATGCCCATCCCCACTTGTGTCCCTGCCACATCCTCTCTGTCTGTTGACTGTACAGTCAAGCAGAGGTACAGTTATGGGAGGTGATCCACCTGAAAAATAGGCAGGTAACAGCAACAACAGCAAATGAGGTTGTTTTGAGAGATGTGCTGGTTGCAACAGAGAAGACAAGGTGGCTGCAGTATGCAGGGATGGGTGGGGAGGGATGAAGCAGGCAGCCATACCTTCAGCAGGTTTTTCTGCCAAGACCTGGTGCGGTGAAGCCACAGACTCTCTGTACCTTGGCGTTTGTGCAAGGCCATCAGCAAGTGTGCTGCTCTTTAAGGCAGGTTGTGGTGATCTCTGGCTTCAAGTGTCTTTAACAGGACTTGTGCATTGGTCAAGAAAAATGGGGACTCAAGGAAGGTTTTAATTTCCTTGTAAAACTGACCTCCTAGTGGAAGGTGGTGATCAGTGGAGCAGAGTCTGACTGGAGGCCTGTGACCAGTGGTGTCCCCAGGGCTGGGTGTTGGGTCCAGTCCTGTTCAATATCTTCATTGACACCTTGATGAGGGAACAGCACCCACCCTCAGCAAGTGCTGATGATCCAGAGCTGGGAGGGGTGGCTGACACACAGGACACTGCGCTGCCATCCAGAGACCTGGCCAGGCTGGAGAGCTGGGCAGGGAGAAACCAGATGAGATTCAACAAAAGCAAGTGGAGAGTCTGGCACCTGGGGAGGAACAACCCCATGGATCAGGACAGGCTGGGGGTGACCTGCTGGAGAAGAGCTCTGTGGAGAAGGACCTGGGGGTCCTGGTGGGTGACAGGTTGGCCATGAGCCAGCAGTGTGCCCTGGGGGCTGAGAGAGACAATGGGATCCTGGGGGGCATCAGGAGGAGTGTGGCCAGCAGGTCACAGGAGGGGATCCTCCCCCTCTGCTCTGCCCTGCCCTGGACAGGCCCCAGCTGGAGTATTGTGTCCAGTTCTGGGCTCCCTGGGATAAAAAGGACAGGGATCTCCTGGAGAGAGTCCAGAGAAGGGCTACAAGATGATGAAGGGCCTGGAGCATCTCCCCTATGAGGAAAGGCTGAGAGCTGGGGCTGTTCAGCCTGGAGAAAAGAAGACTGAGGGGGGACCTAATCAATGTTTATAAATATCTTAAGCATGGGATGCAGGGGGAATTGGCCAGCCCCTTTTCAGTGTCTGTGGGGACAGGACAAGGGGCAATGGCTGCAAGTTGGAGCACAGGAAGTTCCACACCAACATGGGGAGGAACTTTTCCCCAGTGAGGGTGCCAGAGCCCTGGGACAGGCTGCCCAGGGGGTGTGGAGTCTCCTTCTCTGGAGAGATTCCAGCCCCGTCTGGACACCGACCTGTGCAGTATGAGCTGGGGAGCTGCTTTGGCAGGGAGGTTGGACCCCATGAGCTCTGGAGCTCCCTTCTAATCCCTATGACTCTGTGATTCTATGAATACAGGGGAATCAGCAGGGATGGAAATTGCTGCTCTCATTTAAGGACACGACTAAAGCTGGTGGGGCCATGAACTGTGCTTTCCACAGTCCCTGCTAGTCTAGGTGAACGTGGTGACCTTTAAAGGTTTAGCATGTTCCCTTTGGCTACCAGTGGGTCAGCTATTCAGGCAATGAAAGAGATGTCTATGCCTGGGAAGCTCCAGGCTCTTGAGTCTCCCAGTGTGGAGCCTGGCTCTCCTGCTTCACCCAGATCATGAGGGAGGAGGGAAGTCACGATGCCCGCACTCGCTGTTTTGACGGCTGTGAGTCTCTGCTTTGCTGCATCTGCAAGTTGCCATCAGCTTCCCCATGTGGCTTCCTTCCACAGGGTCAAGGAGGGCATTTTATGCCAGAGGTAGTCTGGGAAAAGCTGAAGCATGTGCATGGCCACTAGCGCCTCTGTTCAGAGTCAAAAGTGAGAGGTGACCTCATCCACAAGGTAAGATGTGGGTCTGGTTAGTTGTTATTGTGACAGCTCTTGCAGGTTTGCATCTTGAGGGTCCAAAGTCTGGAGGTGAAGGTGCAAAAGACAGGCTGGTTTGGAGGGGATGAAGAATTTTTCTCTGTCCATGCTTTGGGTAACATCATCCCACTGGGGGTAGTGGGTCTCCATGCTGCCTCTGCCCATCATGAGGGAAGCCACAACTGGGCAGTACTGCAGGTGATGTTTCTTTTATCTAGAGGCCAGTCCCAAGTACTCCACTGGGACACACTGGCTTCAGATCAGTGGAGACCTGTCCCTTGGGTTGACAATGAAACACTTGGGTTCACTAGTTCCCTCTACGCTTACCTTCCTAAGACCTAAAAGCAAACACTTCTACCCAAAAGAATGAGGTCTCTCTTTCTCTGCTCAGATTAGAAACTTTGAAGGTTTCATAGAATCATAGAATGGCAAGGGTTGGAAGGGACTCCAAGGATCACCGAGCTCCAACCCCCCTGCCACAGGCAGGGACACCAACCCCAGGCCTGGAGCTACACAAGGTTGCCCAGGGCCCCATCCAACCTGGCCCTGAACACCTCCAGGGATGTGGCATCCACCCCCTCTCTGGGCAGCCTGTTCCAGCCCCTCACCACTCTCTCTGGAAAAAACTTCCCCCAATATCCAATCTAAACCTTCCCTCCTTTAGCTTTAATCCATCCCCCTTGTCCTGCCATTGTCTGCCCTTTTAAAAAGCTGATTCCCCTCCTGTGTCTCTGCTCCCTTCAGGGACTGGCAGGCTGCAATGAGGTCCCCCCACAGCCTTCTCTTCTCCAGGCTGAACCAGCCCAGCTCCCTCAGCCTCTCTTTGTAGGGCAGGTGCTCCAGCCCTCTGATCATCTTTGTGGCTCCTCTGAACCCTCTCCAACAGTCCCACATCTTTCTTGTATTGGGGGCCCAGCTCTGGACACAGGATCCAGCTGGGGCCTCAGGAGGGCAGAGTAGGTTTCCAAGTAAGGTTTCCAACCCTTTAACCTTTGATGCAGGGCTAGTGTGGGAGCTGCTCACTGAAATGTGGCATCAATTAGCCTTTTATGAGTTAAAGGACATCGTTGGGATTCAGAGGTGTGACATTCACCGGCCATGTCCTGAGCTAATAACGGATCAACACTTGGAATAGCTGTGGGCTGCAACAAACAGCACTACAGGTAACACACATTGGAGCTGAGATATCAGGAGCCTTTGAACAGCTGAACTCAATCTTAAAGGTCTCTTCCAACCTTGTGATTCTGTGATTTGTAAGAAGAGGGCTGACCCAGTGTGCAGAGCTGGGTATTGCTGTGTGCCTAAGCACAAGTTTCACCAGTTAGTATAAAATAGTCTTAGGTTGGAGGGTTTTTCTGCTTTATCAGGAGATGGACACCATGAACAGAGGACTTGAGAGTCCAAGATCCAGCACTCTGGTCATAACTTTGCTTTGCTTCTTTTTAGCATGTGTACTGTGTCCTGCCAGGTTGCACTGAAGGAGGCATCTGAGGCTGGTTCTATGTGTTCACTCCTAAGTTAAACCATCCCTTGAGTACCCCATGGTTTAGATGTGCTGCTTGGTCAGCTCCCAGACAGGACACCTTGGTACTTCTTCATACTTGTCTGCAAAGACTTTCCATTGGGATTAATTTCACTTACCTTTAACCCTACAGAAGTCAGGTATTGAATCTAAATGTGTCCCAGGCTCAGAGTATGGGCTGAGGATTTACCCCTGTGCTTGAGACAGTACTCAGCCACTTCACTGATTCAGTTGTGGTCTGCATGGAGAAGGTCTTCTTGCAGTTTCCAAACCATGTGTTTCTCCTGCAGCTGGCTGCTTGCTTGGGTCTGAGTCTGTCCACCAGGAGATAGAGGGGGAGGAAGAGGGCTTTTCTCTTTCAACTCACTCACTCCTGGGATTTCTGCCTGTGCTGCTGAACCCAAACAGCAGCCAAAGATCACAGACTCAGTCCTCAAATGTCTCAGAAGAGGAAGTGCTGTACATGCTGAAACTGTCTCCTTGACAAAAAAGCAAGATAAACACTGCAGCTGGTGTTTAAATAGCCTGACCTTGAGTAACATGGGCTTGCTGACTGAGAATGGTAAATGCCATGTTTGGGGGTAAGAAGACAATTGCAGGACAGAGTGGTTTGGCTTGCAGAAGATGTGAGGGGCAGCTGCTGCCCAACTGCTTAGAAGACCAGGTGTCACTCTGCATGGTGACAGGACAAGTAATGGCATGTAGGTGTCCTGCAGAGCATATATATGTGCCCAATGTGTGCATTGCCAGGACCTCACGGGCAGCTGGGCTGGGAGCTGATGTCCCAGCAGCAGATGTAGCTACTGAGGCTGTCCTGGGGGTCAGGAACTGGTCCTTGGAGTGAGACCAGCAGCCCACTGAGCACGGTGATGACTGTGAGTTGCAACTTACAATGGGCACTGACAGAATAACCTCATCATGGGTTACAAATGCTGTCCTGACCCATGTTTGTAGCTCAGGGCTTATGTTGGGGCTGAGGAACACGTGGATCATTGCTGCCTCATTAGGGTATCATGGCTAAAAGCACTCAAGTTGTAGACTGGCCAGGTAGATGGTCTTCTCCAGCACTATCCCAGCAGGTCTTGCACCATCTGCCAAGGCCATATGCCCACAGTTTTGTCCAAGAGCACTCAGCATAGGCCCTGGACATCACTGTGGCACGTTGTGACACAGTCCCTGCAAGATCTTTGAACTGAAAAAAAAGAGAAAAGAATAATAATTACATTTTGTGCACAAAGGGACCAGGGGACCCAAAGAGACTTGCATCAAGCATGGTTCAGAGCAGACATGGCTAGTCTGTTCCAGGCAAATCTTACAGACAAAGGCCTACACAGTTTAGCTTGGAGACCAGAAGCTGCTTCCTGGAAAGGGTGATTTTGGCAGTACAGAGATAGTCTGAGTTAATTGGATCATTTGTAACTTGTTCAAGGGGTGTATGTGTGAAGGATCTATTTTAACTTTGCAATGAAAAAGTCCACAGCCTTGTTTTACAGAGTAAAACAGGAAGGTCTAAGCCCTTGAGAAAGTACTTAGGCTTAACAAATCTGACTGGCCATATGACTAGTTGACTTGCAAGGTCCTCATATGCACAGAGAGCTTGAAACAGGGCAATTGGAGTCCTGGCCTGCTTTCATTTGAGGTTTTCTGTGTGTTTCCTTGCAATGGGAGCAGTGGGAACAGTGACAGAGAGAAGGGAGTTTCCCAGCAGGAGAATGGGAAGGGGTCTCTGACTGCCTTTCCAGTGAGTAACCACAACCACTGTTGTTTTGGTTTAGAGGTGGATATAAACGTTAGGCTGGCCATGAGTCTCCTGGACTACAGAAAAGGTGAAAAACAACCAACAAAACCCACAAATCAAACAAAACTCAAACCTTGCATAAAAGGTCCTGGAGATCTTGGTGGGCAGCAAGATGGGCATCTGCTGCAGTGTGGTCTAGCAGTGATAAGCCACAAGTAACACTGTGATAGCAAGAGTGGAGGCTGAGGAAGGTGATTATTTCCTTCTACTTGGCATTTGTGAGACGTATCCAGCTGCTGTGTCCTAGTTTGGTCAACCTGGTAAAAGTATGACATTGATATACTGGAGCAAGCCCAGTGGAGAGTACTGAGATGGTCAGGGTGTTAGAGGACTTGAGATAGAAGGAAAGGTTGAGAGAGCAGGGTTTGTTCAGCTGGCAGGAAGATAGGCCAGGATGGTACCTTACTGCTGTTTAGAGCTACCTAACAGGAGAGTGTAGAGAAGATAAGAGAAGACTCATCTTGGAGGTGGACAGTGGAAGGACAGCATCAGTAGGCCCAAGCTGCAACATGGGAAATTCCAATTAGGTATGAAAACAGAATTCTTCCCTGGGAGGATGGTCAAATACTGGACCAGGACACCAAGAGCTGGGGGAATTTACATCCTTGGAGATACAGAAAACTCAACTGAAGAAGGCCCTGAGTTAACTAGCCCTGCTTTGAGCAGCAGGTTGGACCAGAGACCTCCACAGGTACCTTCCAACCTAAAATGTTCAATGATTTTGAGACATGTGAATATGTGTGTATATAGACAGCAAGTGTAGCTACACACCTCAAAAGTGATTAATGTGGGATCTGAGAGATGCCTCCTGGAGTTATCCATAACACCACCACTGTGCACTACTCTCTGATCTGCTTGCAAATACAGAGTGTGAAGCAGTGAGTAACCTGCTGGGATGGCATCCTGAAATGAGCAGTGAATGTCACTTCTTATCCCACTGCTCCCTTAACACTCTCTTACAGGTTTTAGTTTTTCTCTTGTTCTCACCAACCTAAAATCTGACATGTTGTGTCCCTTCTGGGCCCCTTTAATTGGGTCACCAGCCTATTCAAGCATGAGTTCTTATCTGGCACCCTGACTAAGGGATTGGGGGGAGTTGGGGGGGGAGGAGAGAGAGGAAGGGGCTGCCTCTCTCCTGGCAATTCTGTCCTCTCCAGCCACAGCAGCAAAAAAAGCAAACCTGGCTCTCCTGGACTGGTGCTCCACTCTTTTGTCTCATCTCCATCCACTTCATCCTTTAACCTGATGGAAGGCTCCAACTTTTTATCCTATGGCAGAAGCTATGAGCTTGCTCTGGCTGCAAGACAACATGTAACATCCCCAGGTGAATCCTCTTGAGTTATATTCTACAAATAAAACCCTCCTCCCATCAGCACTAAATGCTCTTCTGAGCCCATGAAAACCCTCTGCCACACTACATCAGGGTGGAGGCTGCTGTTTCCTTGGTGTGGGGAGCCAGGCCCTTTCCTCCCTTGGGTATTTCTGGTTTCTGGAGAGTTCCCTGAGGTTATCTGACATAGCTGAGGTGTCTGTCCATAATTGCTCTGGTTCTTTTTCTCATCTGCCTGGCTCAGCTTCCTGGTGGGGTTTGTAGTCAAAATGTGGCAGGGCAGTGCTATTGAACACACTCCTCATGCCAAAGAAGTTTGAAGCCTAAGAAGGAAAGGCAAGCTGAGGCTGCAAATTTCTCAGAAATGTCACTCCTTATTATCAGTTATAATGTCATTAGAGACTTCTAACAGAATAATCTGTCTTCTTCTGCCTCTGTCACTATATCTGCCAACCCAGAGGGCTGGAGCAGCTCCCCTATGAAGAAAGGCTGAGGGAGCTGGGCTTGTTCAGCCTGGAGAAGAGAAGGCTGTGGGGGGACCTCATTGCAGCCTGCCAGTCCCTGAAGGGAGCAGAGAAACAGGAGGGGAATCAGCTTTTAAAAAAGGGCAGACAATGGCAGGACAAGGGGGATGGATTAAAGCTAAAGGAGGGAAGGGTTAGATTGGATATTAGGGGGAAGTTTTTTACAGAGAGAGTGGTGAGGGGCTGGAACAGGCTGCCCAGAGAGGGGGTGGATGCCCCATCCCTGGAAGTGTTCAGGGCCAGGTTGGATGGGGCCCTGGGCAACCTTGTGTAGCTCCAGGCCTGAGGTTGGTGTCCCTGCCTGTGGCAGGGGGGTTGGAGCTCTGTGATCCTTGGGGTCCCCTCCAACCCATGCCATTCTATGATTCTATGATACCTACAACAAATGAGACAAGGATCTAAAGTAAAAAGGTTTCCATTCCACACATTAAGGCTAGCAAGGCCAATACATGGTGCAGGAGTTCTGCAGGAGAGAAATACTCCACATGGATGACCCTGAGTGTGTTACTTCCCAAGCTTCACACAGCTCATGGTAATGGGTCACTGTCCCCTCACCTTCATTTCATCTTATTCATGAAGTTTTTGGCCAGAGCTGCTAATCCTTGGCCCTGAGATCAGGAAAAAGTGGACTTCTACCATGTTAGAAATGTAGTTTGATGGGAAAAGCATGGCTAGCAGATGAGTTTGAAGGGTTCTGGGCTGTCAGAGTGAGCCTGGTCAGCACTAGGAATTTCTTGGAAGGGTGAATTTCATTTGTGTCCTCACTGGCTACAGAAATGTGTATTTCCCTTCCAAAAGTAAAATCTCTTAACATTTTTCTCTGAGGCCATGCCACATCCCAGTGCTTCCAGACTCAACCCTGGACACCAGGACCCAGCACTGGTGACTGGAGCTGGTGTGATTCTTGCCAATTTAAAGCTATTTCAAGGTAACAAGAACTGCGCTGTTTTCAGGTGGTGGCAGCAGGGATTTCTAGGGGTAAGAGAAGGAACAATGGCCTCAGGTAGTCCAACCAGATTTAGCTTTATCTGGGCCATTTGGTTGGATGGCTCCTTCTGCTGCCTGGCTGATGGGCACTGAAGCTTGCCAAAGGACAGTCCAACAGTCTGGAGAGATTATGAACTGGGACTGCACCTGCAACGAGCTGCCCATGAGCCATGAACCACCACACTTATCCCAGACTCGACTAGGAGCTATCAGAGAGGATTTTGTATAAGTTGAGCTTATGAATCCTCTACCTGGGTAACCTGGGATCCATATTGCAAATCTACAAGTCTGTCTCCCTAAAAGTATGGACAAGTTGATTGGTAAGTTCCTCACTCCATCACATGAACTAGCCATCAGTTTCCCAATGGAAATTTGTCTTATCCAGTGTAAACCTCTCCCTGCCCATGCCCCATCAAAGGTCCACTGAATGTAATATGTTTTCTGTGAAATGTTTAGTGTTCCAGGAATCTGCATATTCTGATAGGAAAAAAAGTGTGCCTGGAAAATTCCCAAACAGCTTGACAGTGTCTGTGTGGTGTGAAGCAGGCCCAGGAGTGGGGTGGTGCTGTGCAACATGACTGTGTCATGCTGTCCATCCCATCTGTTGGGTGTAACCTCAACCCAGACTTGAATAACCTGTTGCTTTTGGCTGAAGGCTTTGGCTGCTCCCAGCTCCCCTGTCTTTACTGAGCTTGTTTCCATAGGTGTCTGCCATGGAGGCAGCTTTATCTTGGTCTCCTAAGGAAATGTAACCTCTGTGAGCACACTTTGGTTGTATATGGAAGAGAGGACTGGCTTCATCTCTGACCTTCTCTTGAAGTGTTTGACCAACTTCCACCAGCTTTCATGGCAGAAGAATTGTAGATGTAAAGCTTGTGCAAATTTGTTAGTCAACCTGTACCAGAGTGGGATGACAAGGCACCGATCCACAGGGAGTCTTTGGCCATTATCAGCCCTGTTGCACATCCAGCTGCTTGTTCTTGCTCCCCTCCTCTTTCTGTCCCTGCAGGGTCAGTTTGAAGGGACTAGGGAAGGTCTACAATCTTAATCCATGTCTGGAAGAAGGAAGCTGCAAGGTTGTCACTCTTTTGCCTGCTGTGTGGGGGTCCATAGTAGCTCCCCCCAGTTGAGAGTCAGGCTGGCTTCCTTCTCTTTCTCCTCTGGATGCTGCTCAGCAGAGTAGAGACCTGGCAACACCAGCCTATGAAGCTGCCTTCTAGACCCTGTGTTGGCCTCCACAGCCCTATGAGATTCTGCAGGTTTACAAAGAGGAGAGGATGTTAATGTTTCATGTTAGTGAAGCACTGCTGTGGAAACAACAGACCTACCTGCTTGGAAATTCACACACTGCTCAAGGGATTGCCAGGACACTCCAGGAGTAACCACCTCACACATTTGAAAGTTGTAAGTCAGTCCTTCCTCCTTCCCTTTCCAACACTGCATTTAACCAAAGTTTTAGGCTTATCTGTCTCTTCCAGATAAAACACCAAACTGGAGGCTAGAAGAGTCAGAGGATTCTGCTGTGTATGTGGCATCATAAAACCTAATTCCTCAAATTAGGCAACAGCAAGGATGGGCTTTAGGAAAGATTCCAAAGATCAGGACACTCCTGATGGTGAGGTGTGAGCTGGCAATGTCTCTTGCCCTAGAAGCATCTCAGGTGGACAAAAGGCATCAACACAGGAACAACATGTTTTCTGGCATCTGGTAAAAGTTCTGGCATCCAGATTCTGTCCTGGCTGTAAAATGTCAGCACCAAGAGCCACCTACACAGGGGGCCTGGAACAAGCTCCAGGACTCAACGTCCCTCAAGGATGCCAAAGTCATCTGAGGATGGAGCCCACACAGCGGCTTCGCTCTGCTGGGAGTATGTGGGCTGAACAGTGGCTCTGCTCCCAGCTGTGTCCCTGGAGAACTGCAGGAAAGAGGGATTTTGTAACGAGCCCCTGTGCAGACAGCCAGGGACGTCTTTGGAAAATGTCCTGGTGCTGCCAAGGCAGCTCTGCACCTGCTCCTTTTTGCTGCTGGAGGCAGCAGACTCCAGCCCCGTGGGACTGTGCTTTCATGGGTTTGTTTTGCTCTGTGACTCCACGTTGGATGTTGTGCTAAGCAGATTGTGCTGCCCTCTGACCCTGCTCTTCTGGAGACACAACACATCTGCTCCTCCAGCTCCTGATTTTGAATAGGAGTTCCTTCACCAACGTTAAAGTATGCAGCTGCCTGACAGTGCCAAAGAGGCTTTCACAACCTCTTGCACGACAGCGGTGGATGTGGGGAAAGGTGATGATGTCAAGCGTGGTTGCTGCAGCAACCTGACGTCATGGGGTGTGTACCCTTTCCAAGAATGTGGTTGTGGTGTAGACCTGACATGGAGTCAGAGCTCCTCAGACAAGCTGGGTGAGATCCAGCTGGTGCTGGGGCTGTTTGGAGGCAGTCACCGAGGTCACTCCCTCCAGTGCACTGCTGTGGGCACTGGAGAAAATTTCCAGAGGAGCCCTGAGTGTGCTGGGCAGTGACTGGATCTCCACAACAGCCCAGCCTTGTCCTGGAGAACACAACAGGGGGATCACCATGACTTTAAACCTGACAAAGCAGGGGGATGAGCAGTGCAGGAAAGAGCCAGAAAGGAATTTCAGGGGGACAATGGAAATCCATGAAGGACCATGTGATTAAAGGCCTGATCCCCCTGATACATGCCATATCTAGGAGTGGCCACCAACTAACCTAGGTGTCAGTGGCATCTGACCATCCAGCATTTGGTTTCTTGCTGAGTTGGTTTGACCAGAAAGGGAGACCCAATAGTGGAGGGAAGGCAACAGGCTGCTCATGCATCCTTGACACATGTACAAAGCAGGATGGAGACTTCTACCTAATGAGAAGAGCTTTAATTAAAAAAAGTTTGAAGAAGGAGCAGGGCTGCCCAGCATGGTATCACTGAGCTGGCTGTTGGGGTAGTGGCAGCAGTGTCTGTTCCAGGGTTGATCCAAGACTCTGAACTGTTGAGGGATTCTGACTTATCTCTGTCTTGGGGCTAATGGAGAAGATCACAGTGGGGATGGCAGAGGGAGACTGTGGAGCAGCAGAGTGCTCTCTTCTCCTGGCAGGTTTGAAGCTGTGTAGTCTCTAGTAAGCACAGGGAAGCCAGCATGTGGTAATGGATAGTGTGGTTAGACCATTCTCTGCTATGTGCTTGCCAGATCCTCAGTGAGAGGGCTGCAGACAGTAGCCTGTTGTATGGCCATGGCTGACAGAACTCAAGAGGGCTCTTCAGCTTGGGTTTGGTTCTTCTAAGTGCTGCTAGCTGGGACTTGTGGTGACCTGGTTGAAGGGCTCAGGTGGTGAAAACGTGTTTCAGTTTGGCTCTGTCTTGGCTCAGGCTAATGATAAGCGGGTAATCACTGCCTACCCTCATCAGGGCAGGATTCTGACAAGCCCAAGGGACTAATCTTTATGCTTCAGGCCCTCATCTTGCTCTTTTCTCATACCTCACCCTTGGTTGCCTTCCTGCTCTCTTCCCACATGCCAGACACAGGAGATTGCCTTGATCACTCATCCCAAAGATGAGGGAGGGATTGACACTGTGGCTCTGTTATTATCAGGGATTTGTGCTCATGGGATCCCTTCTGGGAAATATCCCTTTTTTCTGTCATATGGCTGGATGTCCTGGGGTGCTCCCTTGTGTCCCAACATGTGCCTCTCACCCACCTCATTGTGTGACCCTGTGTGTGGCTCTCAGTGCTTGTGCTACAAAAAAAATGGCCATTGCTTAGGCTGTGTTGGCTTTGCATGGAGATCATCTCAGCCTTGTTTCTCACCTTCACCCTTTCCCATGGCCATGCAGGTCTCCCCCCTCCACTGAGGCTGACCCTTCTGAAAGCAGAGGGGCACAACACTGTTCAGGGGCCAAGAGGACAGAGTGAAATAAAGAATGCCCTTCTAATGGCAAGGACCCCTTAATTCAACTCCCCAAATCTGCTAGACTCATCCCTTAATCCAAAGATTATGCTAAATGCTCTCTTGTATATTTGGAAGAACCAGGCATGCTGCTGACACCCTCGCATAATTCAGACACATCTCCAGGGTCCCCACTGGGGAGCAGCCCACAGGTACCTCATCTCCATTCAGTAACACACTCTGATGTGTGGGATTTGCTAAAAAAGACACATGTGTTTCAGATTACCTGTGTACAGTAAAGAGAGATCATCACTTTAATCATAGAATCACAAGGTTGGAAAAGACCTTTAAGATCATCAAGTCCAACCATTCCCATCCTAAGCTAAACCACATCCCTAAGTACCTCATCTACCCTTTTATAAACACACCCAGGGAAGGTGACTCAGCCCCTCCCTGGGCAGCCTGTTCCAGGCCCACACAACTCTTTCAGGAAAAGATTTGTTTCTACTATCTAACCTGCCCCTGCCCTGGCACAGCTTCTTGCCATTTCCCCTTGTCCCATCTCCTGTCCCCTGGCTGAAGAGACCATCACCCACCTCTCTGCACCCTCCCTTCAGGTAGTTGTAGGTGGTGAGAAGGTCTCCCCTCAGCCTCCTCTTCTCCAGACTAAACACCCCAGCTCCCTCAGCTGCTCCTCAGAGGATTTGCCCTTCAGCCCCTTCCCCAGCCTGGTTGCCCTTCTCTGGACTCACTCCAGGGCCTCAATGTCCTTCTTATGGTGAGGAGCCCAGAACTGGACCCAGCACTCGAGGTGCAGCCTCACCAATGCCCAGCACAGGGGCACAATCACCTCCCCAGACCTACTGGCCACACTGGTTTTGATAAAAGCCAGGATGCCATTGGCCTTCCTGGCCACACTGCTGGCTCATATTCAGCCTGCAGTCACCCAACACCCCCAGGTCCTTCTCTGCCTGACAGCTCTCCAGCCAGGCTCCCCCAGCCTGTAGTGCTGCAGGGGGTTATGTTAAACTTTGTTGCTTCCCGAACTTGCAGCTCGATTCTGTGACTCAGGGGTGTATGTTGAACAAGAGAGGTGTGCTGAAAGGCCAGCCAACAGGCTGGTCAAGCTGTCTTGAGTCCCCCATTCCATCAGGATCCTAGGGGGAAAACCTCCAAACAAGCCCTCTGCTTTCCAAACACAAACAGGCAACAGACTGAAAGGGCTTCCTCACAGCTCCTTCAGCCCCATAGATATTAGCCAGATAGTAGTCTTCTTTATTTTTCTTTTTTTTTTTTTAATGGAAAAATTCTTGGTGAGCAAGGATAATTAGATCAGCCTAACTATATGCTGCAAAGTGCTCTTGCTACTATAAATAAAGGTCAAACACGAGACACTTCCTGCTACTTTTGCTGACACGTGGCTGCCATTTAGTGATTCATAATCTCTACACACGGCTTGGCAAACACAGAAGGGTTTTTTTTTTTAATAGGAGCTGTTTTCCACTTGTGCAAGCACAACAAAGGATTTAAAGGGACCTGCTTCAATCCACCTACACCACCAGCAAGTTTCAGCAGAAGGTAATAAACCAAGTAGGACCACAGTCTATAGGCCGCAAGAGGGGTCTGGTCCTGATTAAGGGCCTGGAACATCTCCCCTGTGAGGAAAGGCTGAGAGAGCTGGGACTGTTCAGCCTGGAGAAAAGAAGATTAAGGGGGGACCTAATCAATGTTTATAAATATCAAGTATGGGGTGCAGGGGGAATTGGCCTGCCCCTTTTCAGTGGTCTGTGTAGACAGGACAAGGGGCAATGGCTGCAAGTTGGAGCACAGGAAGTTCCACACCAACATGGAGAAGAACTTTTCCCCAGTGAGGGTGAGGGAGCCCTGGGACAGGCTGCCCAGGGGGTGTGGAGTCTCCTTCTCTGGAGAGATTCCAGCCCCGTCTGGACACCGACCTGTGCAGTATGAGCTGGGGAGCTGCTTTGGCAGGGGGGTTGGACCCCATGAGCTCTGGAGCTCCCTTCTAACCCCTACAACTCTGTGATTCTGTCCTCCACTAGATTTTAAGGGTCTTCAAGCTGAAAAAAAGTTGAAAGCTAAATCTGTTTTTTGCATTTATATAGCATTTTTTCCTCCTGGGTATCGCACTGCCTTGTGCAACAGCATAAATGATGGTATGACTGAGCAGCAGAATGGGAAAAAACACTGGGAGGTAAGAAAAACCTGAGGGAGCTGGGCTTTTCCAGCTTGGAGAAGGTTGTGGGGGGACTTCATTGCAGCCTGCCAGTCCCTGAAGGGAGCAGAGAAACAGGAGGGGAATCAGCTTTTTAAAGGGATAGACAATGGCAGGACAAGAGGGAGTGGATTAAAGCTAAAGGAAGGAGGGTTTAGATTAGATATTAGGGGGACGTTTTCTACAGAGAGAGTGGTGAGGGGCTGGAACAGGCTGCCCAGAGAGGGGGTGGATGCCCCATCCCTGGAGGTGTTCAAGGCCAGGTTGGATGAGGCCCTGGGCAACCTTGTGTAGCTCCAGGCCTGAGGTTGGTGTCCCTGCCTGTGGCAGGGGGGTTGGAGCTCTGTGATCCTTGGGGTCCCTTCCAACCCAGACCAGTCTGCGATTCTATGAAAACCTGTCAGTGTTTGGACAGGATTGAGTTGGGCTGTGGATTTCCGGTCCACAGGCTGGGCTTTAGTTATAAGGTAGACTCTAGTGAGGTTAATTTCATTATCTGGAGAGCAAAAGGAAAAAAATGTACATGAATTAAGTACCTTTCTATGTTGGGCCTGTTCTGTGCATTGCACACCACCTCAGTAACAGAATATCACAGCAGCCATGAAGTACAGTGGCAACTGTAAAAGGTGAAAAAGACCTTTCACATTTAGGAAGACAACTTGGCTTATTGTGATTGTTCCATCAAATAGTCATCTTTAGTTTTGGAGGTTTATATTTAGGTTGTGTAGGACCAGAGTTATTTTATTTTAGACAGTTTTTCTCAAGCTGTGTGGAACTTATTCAGACAAACCTGAAACATCAGGACTTTAGGAGCTGCTGGGTGTTGGGGTATTTGTCCTGCATGCAGAAAAGAGAAATGACTGTTTTCAGGCACTCTCACCATTTCTCATACTGCATTAAAATTCTGCCTCATCTCCTATTTTGACTTGTTTTAATGACCTGGTAAGAAGTTTCCAATTGGAGCTGGACTGGGACGTGTGACCTGGGATGTGTATCTGTGAGCAAGTAATTCCATGAAGGATCAGCTTTTCCCTTTGATGTTTGGCTCATTCCATTTCATTTTGGTAACCTTTGGTGTTTCATTTTTGGGCTTTGTGTGTGTAGGGGTGTGTGTATACATGGAAAGTTCAGGGAAATGGTTGGAATTCTGTTGTTTGAGAGGAGTTATTGTGCACTTAGGTGTTTGCATTAAAGCCCACCTTAGTTTCCCCTGTGCTAGGTACCATTTAGATGAGCAGCAAGAGCCAGTTCCTTGCATGGGGAGCTAGCAGCTGAAGGAAACTGGAGAGAAAAAGCTGCCTGGGAAAGGGAAATCATGAATGAGCACCTGAGTGGGAGACTTGCAGCCCATGGTCCCACTGACTGAATCACACTGCTGATGTTATTTATTAAGGTTGTTTCCTGGTGAGGAAGAGACTCAGCACCACACAGGTCACCAGCCACTGTCATGAATCACTGAAGCTCCTTGTTGAGCTCAAACACTTGCATCAGAGACCTTTGCACAGAAAGTGTTCCTCAGTGAACAGAAATAACCACCAGTTCAGTAAGAAAACTCCAGGCCCCTTTTCTCTGTCCATTGTCTGATGAAAGGACCATTCTGCTCAGTGGAGTATCACCTCCTGAGGAGCTGGCCCGTGGTGGTGTCCGGGTGCAGACTGACCTGCAGTTTCCAGCTGGCAGAACAAAGGCAGGGGATCGTGTCTGCAGGCTGTTTGTTCAGCATCCTGGTAACAGAACTTTGGGCACCTGAAGACTTTGGCAAGCAAAAC
The DNA here is from genome assembly GCA_022605575.1 of Laterallus jamaicensis coturniculus. Lineage (NCBI taxonomy): Eukaryota > Metazoa > Chordata > Aves > Gruiformes > Rallidae > Laterallus > Laterallus jamaicensis. The sequence goes on from JAKCOX010000005.1 coordinate 37,300,925, forward strand.
TTGTATTTCATGATCTTTTTTTCCTTTTCTTCTGAATCCCAAAGCAACAGAGCAAAAAAAAAATAATAAAATAATCCCTGTTTGAATCTTTTTTTTTCTTCTTAATAAAAAAAATTGTGCAGAGGAGAGGAGGAGAATTGTCCTGAGGCCAAATTATCACCTGCTCAATTAAAAAGCACTGGAATATTACAGAATCACAGAATCACAAGGTTGGAAAAGACCTTTAAGATCATCAAGTCCAACCATTCCCATCCTAAGCTAAACCACATCCCTAAGTACCTCATCTACCCTTTTTAAACACATCCAGGGAAGGGGACTCAGCCCCTCCCTGGGCAGCCTGTTCCAGGCCCCCACAACTCTTTCAGGAAAAGATTTGTTTCTACTATCTAACCTGCCCCTGCCCTGGCACAGCTTCTTGCCATTTCCCCTTGTCCCATCTCCTGTCCCCTGGCTGAAGAGACCATCACCCACCTCTCTGCAACCTCCCTTCAGGTAGCTGTAGGTGGTGATAAGGTCTCCCCTCAGCCTCCTCTTCTCCAGACTGAACATCCCCAGTTTAGTTCATTGACTCAGAGAAGGTAAGTGAAAGCCAAATATGGCTCTAGATACTGTATCTGTTAAAAGCCTTGTTTTGCCCTTGTTTTGAGGATTAGGACAAAGGACCTGATTCCCCAAAAGTGATTTGGGTGCCAGATCCTTGCTAGCACCTGCGGCTCGCTGTAGTGTGCTGTTGCCTTTTCCCTTCCCCACCTCAGAGCCAGGTGAATGCATTCTGTCCTTTTGGAATTATATCCTAGAGGTCTGAATGTCACAGCAGGCTGCATGGTTTAACACAGGCAGCATTTGTGCCTGCTATTTAAGAGGAATAAGTTGCTCATGTTTCCCTGGGAACCAGCCTGTCAATTGAGCTTGTTTGACTCCCCTGTTATTAAAATAAAATGTGAAAGAGTAAATGGGTATGTTGCAAGTTATGGAAAGGTAAAATGCTATGTGGATATATTTTGTATACAGAATGTGTAAAGGAGGAGCTAAATTTGATGCTTTTTCAGATAATTTAGGTGGATTGTTACTCTTTTGGATTAGTTTTGCAGTACCTTTATGCCCAGAACTTGGGGGCTGTTTGTTAAAAAACACCAACCCTGTGGGCTCAGCAGTTGTTGTATTATGTCTGTGTGCAGGTTGTATGTACCACTCTCTCCTCAGGCCCCTTGTCACTGGTTTCCTCTGCTGCTTGTGGGTGTACTGAGGCTGTATATTCCAATTCTTAGCTTGCTTCTTCGGAGCTTTCCTTTTTAGTCCAGGAGCACCTTTGCTTCTCATTTTGTGCTGGTTATATGAGGGCTTATCTTCCAGACCTGCCCCTTTTAAAGACTGCAGGTTATGTGTGGGGCAAGCTATATTTAGAAATGCAGTACCAGGATGGCTCATAGCACTTGGCATCGTACATGTGCAGAACACAAAGGCAGATTGTACTGGATGGCTCACAAACTCGGCATCGTCAGGAGCTGAGAGACAGGCACTGACTGACAGTGGGGTACAGCGAAACAACAGGGCTGTTCTGGTCAGTGAGAACAGCTGCAGTCTGTGAGCAGGCATTTGCAGGCATCCCAGTGCCCAGAGTGAAGGCAGAGGAGGAAACGCCATCCTCCTGTCTCATGTCCAGTACGTGGAGCTGTTGGAGTGAGTCCAGAGGAGGCCACAAAGATGCTCAGAGGGCTGGAGCACCTCTGCTCTAGAGACAGGCTGAGACAGTTGGGCTGGTTCAGCCTGGAGAAGAAGAGAAGGCTCCAGTGAGCCCTTTGAGCACCTTCCAGTCCCTCAAGGTGCTCCAGGAAAGCTGGAGAGGGGCTGGTGACAAGGGCAGGGAGTGACAGGACAAGGGGAATGGCCTTCAGCTGCAGGAGGGCAGATGGAGAGGAGATGGGAGGCAGAAATTCTTCACTGTGAGAGTGGGGAGGCCCTGGCACAGGCTGCCCAGAGCAGCTGTGGCTGCCCCTGGATCTCTAGCAGGGTTCAAGATCAGGTTGGATGGGGCTTTGGGCACCCTGGGCTAGTGGGGGATGTCCTTGTCCATAGCAGCGGGTAGCACTGGGGGAGCTCTGAGGTCCCTTTCCTCACAAAAATCTTGCTAGGAGACTGAGTCTAAGATGCAGGGGCTGCTGAGACTGGGATGGAAATGGTGGTGGGGGCAGCAGGGCTCTCAGGATCATTCACTGGCCTCTGCAGGTATCAGCAAGGCCAAATCAGTGAGATATTGGCTGGAAGATTGTATATATATATATAAAAAAGTATATATATACACACATATATATTTTCAGGAAAAATACATATATTGGCTGGAAGTACTGCTGTCACCTGGCCAATGCTAGGTGATCAAAACCAAGATTTGTAGTACTAGTTTGCATTTTTCCACTGTTCTCACTGCAGTTGCCGTTGATGGTTCCTTCCTCTGCTACCTGCTGTGCGATAAGGCAGGAGCTGCACTGCTGTTCTAGGCAAAGGCCCCTCCCAGATTTCCTTTCTATCTGCCAAATTTTCATTTCCTTGATTCTTTGTGTACAGAATAGTTTAAGTGATTGAGATTTCACGCAGCCTATGTTGACTTGATGACAAAATGCAGTAAAGATCTGTAGCTGCTTTTGTAAGAAGGCACACTAGGTGCATGAGGACAACTTCAGGAGGATATGCTAGAGGTATATAAAAGAGAGACTATCAGAGAAGTTGGCTGGTCACTGTCTCTTCCAATATAAGAACACAGGGTATCACATGAAGATAGCAGGCTCCAAGCAAATCAAAGGATGTGTCATTGATATGGTTACTTTGTGGAGCTCCTTGCTGCAGGGTGTTGGGGTCATCGATACAGACATGGGGAGAGCAAACAATCTCAGGAAAACAAAATCCAAAGAAGGTTGCTAAATACAGAGAAGCCACATCCATCTCACAAAGTCCCTGAGCAGAAAATAACAGGGAGCTGAGAAGGGGTGAGTTTTGTTCTTTCACCTGTGGAGGCCTAGACAGACCTTTGTTCTCACCCAGGACAGTTCTGCTGCTGCCTTTATATTTTCCTCACCATTTTTTTCCGAGGCATCTGCTTTATGGTGTCGCTGGGGTACTGCTGTCCTTCCTCTTGTCTCCTGAAGATGACCTTATCCAGGATTTCTGAGAGATGTAGCAAGCTGTGAGGGAGAAGTGTGTGAAATAAAAGCATAGAATGCTGAAGCCTGAATCTATACAGTAATAGCCTTTTTGACCTGATGATGGTGAGGACCTGAAGGTTGGGGAAGGATTTGTCTCCTGGGCACTTTCTTTCTCTGGTATGGACAGACAACAGCTTTGGTGGCTGTTGTTGTCACCACAGAAGCCAAGGAGTCTTATGCAGTCCATGTAAGGCACAGAAATCCTCCAAGCTCCTTTCCTCATCCAAATGAAACCACAGGGGTACTTGGGCTACAAGAACTTTCAGAAATGGAATAATGAAGGGTTTTTAATTTAGTAGAGAGAAGGTTGCAGTAAGAGTAAGTATTTGGGACTTCAAGACTGACAGATGCAAGCTGGAAATAGGGACACATTTCAAGCCATCAGGGTGCTCGCCACATGAGGACTGAAATGGGTCTTCCACACATAGATTATTTTTCTTCCCTGTTGTTGAGGTTGGATCCTTTTCACATTAGGTATAGCCCTCCAGGAACCTCTGTAGGAAAGTGTTAAAGCCTCTAGCTCTCAGGGTATTGAAAGAAATCATTGCTTGAGCTGTAGCATTCTGGAAATCACCTTCTAGAAGGGAATAAGGAAGAAAATAACTGCGAGGGGAATTCCAGAGGGAGTTGGACCCCTCACCTGGCCTTGTTTGTTTCTAGCCATTGAGGTGAGCTGGGTGGTGGTTGTATGTGTAGATTGTTTATCATCACAGGAAAATATTTATGATAGATCTCCCCGTCACTGAGACAGCTTGTCAAATGATGGCTCAATAGCAAACGTCATTTATTACTCATTCCTATGAATTACTGCAGCTATGCCGGAATGACTGGAAGGTCACAAGGCTTTTTAGCAAAGGGCAGACTCTCTGAAGAGGCTTTTGAATCTGCCTGTAGCCTGAATATACTTTCAGAGGGAGGTGGCTGGGCTTTCAGATGCTCTTCGTAGTCTGGGTAAAACCTTTTATTGATTTATTGTCGAGGGACTGTGAGGAAAAGGGGAAAAACATTCACAAGAAGTGGTATTGTTTGATTTTTGCCCTGCCCTGTTGTGTTCCTGATCAGTAGCCTTGCTTCAGATAAAACTTCTAGCGGGATTTTGTGTTTATGTTAGAATGTTTCTCTCTCTTTCACCAGACCTGGTTTTGCTTTTTCTCCTGGGAACTTGTGTATTTGTTTTAACTGTTCAAGTGTTCCTCAAGTGAGTGAAGGAATCGTGGAAACTCCATATCATGGATGGATGGAAAGATAGTAAAGAATTATCTCTGAGGCCTTGCAGTAAGTCTGCTTCCTCTGCTTTGCAGGTAAAACAGATCAGTCTCTAGTATGCAACCAACATGTGGAGGAACTTTTTCACAGTGAGGGTGCCAGAGCCCTGGGACAGGCTGCCCAGGGAGGTGGTGGAGTCTCCTTCTCTGGAGAGATTCAAGACTCATCTGGACGCCTGTCTGTGTGATATGAGCTGGGGAGCTGCTTTGGCAGGGGGGGTTGGACCCGATGATCTCTCGAGGTCCCTTCCAACCCCTACAACTCTGTGATTCAGTGAAAAGCCACCTGGGCTGTCTGGAGTTCATAGAATCATAGAATGGCAAGGGTTGGAAGGGACCCCAAGGATCATAGAGCTCCAACCCCCCTGCCACAGGCAGGGACACCAACCTCAGGCCTGGAGCTACACAAGGTTGCCCAGGGCCCCATCCAACCGGGCCCTGAACACCTCCATGGATGGGGCATCCACCCCCTCTCTGGGTAGCCTGTTCCAGCCCCTCACTGGAACTTCCCCCTAATATCTAATCTAAACCTTCCCTCCTTTAGCTTTAATCCATCCCCCTTGTCCTGCCATTATCTGTCCTTTTAAAAAGCTGATTCCCCTCCTGTTTCTCTGCTCCCTTCAGGGACTGGCAGGCTGCAATGAGGTCCCCCCACAGCCTTCTCTTCTCCAGGCTGAACCAGCCCAGCTCCCTCAGGCTCTCTTTGTGGGGCAGCTGCTCCAGCCCTCTGATCACCTTTGTGGCTCCTCTGACCCCTCTCCAACAGTTCTACATCCTTCTTGTATTGGGGCCCCAGCTCTGGACACAGGATCCAGCTGGGGCCTCAGGAGGGCAGAGCAGAGAGGGACAATCCCCTCCCTGAGTCGTTGCAATGCCATTATTTATTACGGGTATATCCAGACTGCAGCCCATGGGGGAACACAAGTGGCTCTGCCGTTGCTTGTCACACGTCGCCCGGCGCAGAGCCGAGCCAAAATCAACCCCTAAAATCAGGTGCCTTTATGATAATGATCCCCGGGTTAGAAAATTGTGAATCCCCTCTTCTCAGCTACGTGTTTTATGCTTGCTTTTGAGCTATATTTTAACTTGACAAGGGTCCTGTTAGATGTTGGTGTGCAAGTGGATCTCCCAACGATCTGAGCAGGTGCCAAACATCCGACATGCGACCAGGCCTTCTGGCTGCAGACATGCTCCTAACACCCACTCCCAATCTTAGCAAGAGCAGGCGATCTCTCAAGCATGGCATGCCCTGTGTCTTGTATCAGATGGCTCTGCGTGCAAAAATTGCTGACTTCAAGTGGATAATGACACTTTTACCAATATTTTTAAATCTGGGATGAAAAACGCTGTGTGAAAACAGGAAGAGGCAAAGTGCTTTTATTCTGAATGTCAGGAATGCAGTGTTTTGGAGCGTGGAAGGGTACTGAATGCTGCCTATTTTTCATCCCCACTCCTGCTCTCTTTTCCAGGCAGCTGGATCTTTATTTTCCAAAAAAAGCCCTTCATGCCATGCTTGATCCTCATCTTGTCTGACAGTTCTAGGAATGGGGCATTAAGTTGGTCAATAGGAATCTAGCAGAGAATCGCTTGATGGCTTTAAATCATTATTTTGCTTGGCAGGAAAAAGAAAAAAAGGAGCAATCCATCCAATAGACCCCCTTGACCAGACTTCAAAGACCCCCAGACTCAGAAGAACAGCTCAGTATCATCCCCAGGTAGCCCTCCACCCCACTTATATCTACCATGAGCTCTCCTAATGAGTTTGCCAGGCTCCCTTCTCCATTTAAACCTGTGTGGAAGGACAGGAGACCTGAGCTATTTCTGTCTGCCCTTGGGAGATATTCCTGTATTTCAAAAAAACCCAACAACCATCCCAGAAAGAGACATTCCAGACAGCAGTATCCTTTTCTTTCTTTATGCTGATTAGGTCTTGGGCTTGCAGCTCTTGGTGGTCTTCTCAGGTGCATTGCACAAGGAGGTCTTTCTCCCAAGGCTTTAGGTTACACTCTCTGGACTTCCATTGATCACTTTGCATCTCATTCATAAAGCTGTGGTTCGTGAGTTCTTCCCAGGAAAGATTCTCTTTTTACCTTGAAAAGCAGCTGTTCACAGACCACAGGCTAAGGAAACAAATGCCAGAAGCACAAAAAGTGTTTGTTTTAGGATTTCATCAAATTTCTTTGGAATTACTGTCCAAGTATGGCAGCAACATCAGCCATATCTGCCAATTCCTCTTTCCTAATGCATTGAACACTGTATTTTAGCTTTATTTTCTCACATGTAACTGCATTTCTGTATCTCCTCAAACTGTCTTGTGAACATGCCTAGGGCTATTGAGCTGGCTGGGCTCTGTTGCCAAATTTAAACTGGAGAAAGAGGGTAGAGCCCAGGGGACCCCAGCTACTCAGAGCTTTCTAGATTTAGTTCAAATCCTTCACATTGCAGCCAAGCAAACTGAGAGCTAGTGCAGTCCTGAAGAATGGTTGTGTATTTGTTATGGAGGAAATAGAAGTGCCATTCAGTAGGAATTGGCTCACCAGCTTTCCCAGCTGCTGGATGACTAGCATCCCTCATGGATCAGCTTCTCTGTCGGAAAAGGGAGAAACACTTCTTCACCGTGGCTCCTCTTTGGCTATGAACAGATGTCAGCTTCAGTTAGAGGTAGACCTGGGGACAGGTAGTCAGTCCTGTGAGAGGCTGACTCTAAGCAGGATATCCTGGCTTTCCCTCCATCACCTATGGATAGGTAGCTCTAACCTGGACTATCAAACTGAACCTGTTTCCTCCTGATCCCATGGGAAAAGCTGCTCTTTCCAGCTGCCAATATAACCAACTTTGTTGCCAATTCCTCCCTGGTTAAAACAGGGATATGTCTCATTTCCCTCAAGTCCTTTAATTTGCAAAGCTCTGCTTCCATCTGTAGGCTCACCAGAGACCCTCTGCTGAGGCTGTGGGGCATGTGTATGGGTAGTGCTGCTGCCCCTTCTCTGTTAGCATCCCAGGGTTCCCAGCCTGGCCCAGCAGCACTGGCTGGCTCCTACTCTGTGCTGGATGGGGACAGCGACCCCATGGCCTGCAGGCTCAGAAACCACGTTTCAAACACAGTGTGTAACCATGAGATACCTGTTGTCCTCATATATTGGTTGTTAAATACTACCATGGCTTCAGCATCTGGGTACCTCAAGGTGCTCTGTAAGGCATCATTTGCAGCAGTGACTGCAGCAGTAAGGGTCAGTCAGAAGAGCACAAGGTCTGGAGGAAAATCACCTGTGAACACTGTATAAATTAAATGGAAAATTTTGCACAGTTACTATTTAATATCTGGGTGAAGCTGAGAAGCCCCAAGACTGTATTATTGTTGTTTTCCCTAGGTCTTTTGCCTGGCTAAGCAACCTCACCCCAGCTGTCAAGGTGCAAACTTCCAGCAGGCAGCTGAGCATGTTTTATAAAGCCTTGAGATCACAGAATCACAGAATTGTAGGGGTTGGAAGGGACCTCCAGAGCTCATGGGGTCCAACCCCCCTGCCAAAGCAGCTCCTCAGCTCATACTGCACAGGTCGGTGTCCAGACGGGGCTGGAATCTCTCCAGAGAAGGAGACTCCACACCCCCTGGGCAGCCTGTCCCAGGGCTCTGGCACCCTCACTGGGGAAAAGTTCCTCCCCATGTTGGTGTGGAACTTCCTGTGCTCCAACTTGCAGCCATTGCCCCTTGTCCTGTCTCTGCTAACCACTGAAAAGGGGCTGGCTAACTTGCCCTGCATCCCATGCTTAAGATAATTGTAAACACTAATTAGGTCTCCCCTTAATCTTCTTTTCTCTAGACTGAACAGCCCCAGCTCTCTCAGCCTCTCCTCATAGGGGAGATGCTCCAGGCCCTTAATCATCTTCATAGCCGTTCTCTGGACTCTCTTCAGGAGATCCCTGTCCTTTTTACACCAGGGAGCCCAGAACTGGACACAACACTCCAGGTGGGGCCTGACCAGGGCAGAGTAGAGGTGGAGGATCCCCTCCTGTGACCTGCTGGCCACACTCCTTCTGATGCCCCCCAGGATCCCATTGTCTCTCTCAGCCCCCAGGGCACACTGATGGCTCATGGCCAACCTGTCATCCACCAGGACTTCCTTCTCCACAGAGCTCTTCTCCAGCAGGACATCCCCCAGCTTGAAGGCAATTTGCAGACACGACTATTTTCATGAAGGCAGAGTCTTTTCTCCAGCATTTTTCTCCAGGCACCCAAAAGCAGTTTCAGACAGGGTTTAATGGGAAGGCTGGGGGATGTCCGAATATTTCAGCTCCACTGGTGGATCCCCATCCCCTGCATTATACATTGCTCCTTCCTGGTTGCAACCTCTTTTTCAGAAGGAGCCTGTAATTTAATAAAATGTGCTGTTTACAGGGCTGCTGCTTGCAGACAAGACATTTACCCTTCAGCTGCATGAAAGGCACCACAATCAGAAGCTGGGTAGGCCTCATCCCCTCTGCTTTAGGGCTCTGAATGCCGCCTCCTGGCTTGTGGTAACTGCAAGGAGATTTTCTGCTCTCCCCAACCTCCGAGAAAAGGTCTGCAGGGTGTAGGCCTTACGCCCAGAGGTGTTTAAGAGTCCGTACCCCACACCAGCCTGGGTGCTGTGCCTGAGGGGCGCTGGGGGCTAATGCCGCCATCCCTGGCATCCTCCTCTCCCGGGCCCGTCCTAAAGGAGGAAGCGAGGATTTATTAACCCCAGGGCTTCGCCCGTTTCGGTGCGTTGGGTTTGAAGTGTCTTTGTCCCGGGTAGGCTGCTTGCTGCCCGCAGGGAAAGGAACCGAACCGTCCCACAGGCCCTACCGGGCCGGAGCTTGTGGGGGGAAGCGGGAGGAGGAGGAGGCGGGGGATCCTTAAGGCGGAGCCGGGGCGGGCAGAAGGGGAGGCGGCTGGAAAACAGGCCGGCGCTGGTTCTCGCCTCGCAGTGCCAGCAGCCGCCGCAGCAGCGCCGGGAGCCGCCAGTCGCGGGGAGGGGAGCGAGGCGCTGAGGCGAGCCGGGCGGGCGGCGAGACCCCGTCCCATCCCGCCACCGCAGAGAGAGGTAGGGGGGAGGGGGGGTGTATGTGTTCCTGTGGGTGTTGGGGGGGGGGGGAAGGTGGCGGTTCCTCCCTCACAGGGTATGGCGGGCGAGGGGGCCCCCGCAGCTCCCCGGCCGCCTCGTCCTCCCCTCGGCAGGCACCTGCCGCGCCCCGGCCTTGCCCCTGGGGCACCTGCGGCTGTTAGCGCTGCCGGCCTGGGGGCGCGGGCGAGAAGGCCGGCGCCCACCCGTCAGCGGCGGCTAGCCCGGCTCTCCTCTGCTAATAACGCGGCCAAGGAGGATTTCCAGGCTGCGGCGGGAGAAGGTGACCGCCGTGGGGGGAGGGCAGGGTAGGGGGTCCCGGCGTCCCATCCGTACCGCACGCCCAACTTGACGGAGTCGCCTCGTTCAACGCGCCGAGCCTCCTCCCTCAGCCTCAAGGAAGCCTGGCCGGTGCCTCACCGAGCCCCGGTGGAGAGAGGCAGGCAGCGGGGTGGTGCTTTTATCCTTACCTGTGCTTTTGGGGAGGGGTAGGGGAAGGACCACCGCCTCACCCTGCGCCCGCAGGGCTCGGCCGAGGGCGGACAACCCTCCGATGTGTGCCGTTGCATTGAGGTTTTCTTGGGGGTTTATGGTGTTGTTCCCCCCCCCCCCCCCCCCCCCCCCCCAGTGTGTGTTTATGCCAGCGCATTGCCGTGTGCACCCACGGGTGCCGCTGCTTTCCCCGCCTCAGGCGATGACACGAGTGCGGGTTCGCTCTGGAAGTCGCCATAACCCGGTGCGTGGGGCGGGATGTGAGTTCCGAGCTGTGAAGGCTCGCGGTTCGCTTGCCTTCTGGTGCTTCTTGTTTACGCAGAGCTGTTAACAATACCGGGGGCTTGGCCGTTCCCGCTTGATCTCGTGTTCTCGGCCAAACCCATTGACTTCTGCGGGATGGCACCGTCTCTGAGGCGCTGCAGTGGGTGCGGGATTAACCCTGGACCTGCGGTGGCGAGATGCGCGCAAGCTAATTGCCTGAACCTGACCTCAAAACAAAGCTTTTCAGCAATTTACATCCTCAGCCCCTGAAACGCAGCTGCCTCGCTTGATGTTTACTCTCTGATCAGCCCTAAAAATCCTTTACATCGTGCCTAGGCGCTCTGTTTCACACTCGGTGCTGAGGCTAGCTGTAGTTGCCCTGATATATTAGATGTAAACACAAGCTTTACCTCAAAGTGAAACCATATGTATCGGCAAATGCGAGTCCTCTCCGTGATCCTGCACGAGTAAGAGTCGAGTCCAGAGCTCTGTCCTTAGTTCACCCTGTTGATATCCACTCTTTCCTTAGCCTGCGTGACACAGCCCTGTTCAGGGAGCTACCAGACAGGTTTCGTGGAGGGTGAGGAGTCAGCCTAGGAGCAATTCTGCACATTGTGCAAGAATTCTGTATGTTTTCAGTCTTTTACAAATGTTGTTTTATGGACTTGCTGATAACATTTTGCTCTCCTGGGTTCTTTTCCCTTTCCAGATTGTTAGCCCAGCACTTACTAATCTTTTATGGCACTGCTGTGGAACAGATGTACGGTGTTTTTCAGTGAGTAACCAGGTCCATAGTTTCAGCTGGCTCTGCTTCCAAAAAACAAGAGTTATGTCTTTCTTTTGACCTCCCCGTTGTGGAGTGGGGAGCTGGACTGGGAAAACGTATTTGGATGACTACTGAGCTAGCAATAAAAAGATGGTCTTAGGTCTGATCCAGACCGTGGCTGAGCTGCTCAAATGTTTACCTGGCATCTTTGGGTTTAGAGGAGCACCTAGCTGACATTGTGGTCAAGATATATGTGGAAACAGGTGTGACAGTCTGGGTCTTTTACAACCTGAAAATGGCAGCTGATGTTGGGCACTCTGGTTGTTCAATTTTCTCAACACTTTGGCTTGGTGGAGTGGCTGCTCTTGAGCTGCACTGTTCTGTGCCACGCTTTCTTGAAACGTCCATAGTGCTTTAGCCACACGCACTGCAGTAGCACATGTGTCTGGGGAGCCCCTGTCCCCATCCCTGCTGTGGCTGGAAGCACTCCTGGATAGCCCTCTCTGGCTATCACTTGAAGAGCTTTCTCTCTGTAGTGGCTCTTCCACAGAAATGTGTCCAAGTGCTGTCACAGGTCAGCTCTGTCTCTGAGTCAGTCTTTTCCTGGGATAGGGGAATCTCACTTGACTTGGTGGGGATGGATAGGTTGAGGTAGAGTTTGGGAAGCTCTCTGAAGTTGCTGATGTTCCTCACAAGCAGAAGGACACGTATAGTTTATGGGCTCCCAGTGGGACACCCTTTGGTGTAAAAGATGTGATGCTACTCTTCAGTTATCTCTTTAATCAGGTGGTATGGTGAGGAGTTCTCACAGCCCTCCATCTGCACAAGGTATGGCTATCCTTCCTCAGCCTCGGAGGCTTGGAGGGGGTGTTCTGCTGCCTACTGCAAAAGTGTAGCTGCCTATCCCCAGTTACAGTGCTTCATGTTTTCTGTGACCATATTCCCACAGGAGAATAATCCCTCCTAGTAACACCTAAGATTCTCCATCTAACTTCCTGCTGACCCAGATGAGGCTCTGGTGAGAATGGTGATGCTGACTTCTGAAGTGTGTGGGTTTACTTACTTTGCACGATTGGGTTGTGTAAAAAAGCCATAGAGATTATTTTCTCTGTGCCTTTGACAAGTATTAAAATATAGCCCACTGTGTTTCATAAATCTTAACTGCTGTTGTCTTCTCTCAGTAACCATAATTAACAGACCAGAAAATGGAAGAATGTAGAAATATCCTTTCCCAGCAGCCACAAACATTAGTTCTCTCCAGAAGTTAATGAAGTCAAGACTATGGAAATGAAATAAAACCAAACCCCCAATTTTTTAGCTCTCACTGTGAGCTAAAATGTTGCATCAGAGTGGTAAATAATAGAGGTATAAAGATTATACCTCCTGGAAATGAGGTGAGGGAAGAATAGATTTGAATTCTTCTCAAGAGAGCATCTAAACCACCCATCTTGCTCTGGTGGGTGTGCAAATTCACCTGTAGCACAGCAGTAACATGATAATGAGTGATGGTAACCCACCATGGCTGGTGGGAGCTGGGGTTCAAATCCTCTTGCACAACGTATGTGCTAGCAGGTCTGTGACCAGGGATAGAAACAAAACCATTAAAACCCAAAGAACTGGTTGCACTTTTATTATGGACTCCTAAGAAGTGAGCTGGGTAACAAATAGCATCATAAAACATTGTGGTGTTTCCAGCACATGCTGTCATCCTCCTTGTGCTCCCCTTGAGGGAACGTGACAGTTGTCAGGCACCTCACTGTGTCCCATTTTCATCTGTTCTTGAAGGTGTATTGGCATAGATGTGTCCAGGTATTCCATGCTCCCCTTAGGGGACATGTGGGTGTATGCACAGTAACATAACTTGACTTTGTAGTGGTCACCATGGAAATTGGTTAAAAATCTTGGCTTTTTCTTAAAGCTAATGTTTCTATGGTTTCCTTTTATTTTAAGAATAAATTCCAGAAATGCTGTGGGTGGGAGCATGAGTTACTTGGAAAATAAGACTTTGTGGTGGCTCCAGTTAACACCGTGTGCGTTGTGGCACCTGGAAAGGATGTTGGTGTGGTTGTTTCATGTGATGCCTGTCTGCTCTGGAGAGTGGCTTTGTAGGAACCTGAGTTTGAGGTCCTGTGTTTGTGTCTGTGTAGAGTTGGGAATGTATTTTGAGGAGCCTGTGAGGTTCGGCTCCTCCCTGTACCTTCTGAGAGTCCACTGCAACCTGTAATAAAGCCACTTGAGGTTAAACTTGACACATGCAACTGTCTTAAGTAGGATATCATCAGTTGGTGTTGCAGCAGTATTGCTCTTTGGCTGTGCAGAGCATATGCTCTTCATGGAGTTCATGGCACTGTCGTTCACCTGACCAGAGCATGTCCATCACGTCACAGAATCACAAGGTTGGGAAAGACCTTTAAGATCATCAAGTCCAACCATTCCCATCCTAAGCTAAACCACATCCCTAAGTACCTCATCTACCCTTTTTTAAACACATCCAGGGAAGGTGACTCAGCCCCTCCCTGGGCAGCCTGTTCCAGGCCCCCACAACTCTTTCAGGAAAAGATTTGTTTCTACTATCTAACCTGCCCCTGCCCTGGCACAGCTTCTTGCCATTTCCCCTTGTCCCATCTCCTGTCCCCTGGCTGAAGAGACCATCCCCACCTCTCTACAACCTCCCTTCAGGCAGTTGTAGGTGGTGATAAGGTCTCCCCTCAGCCTCCTCTTCTCCAGACTAAACACCCCCAGCTCCCTCAGCTGCTCCTCATAGGATTTGCCCTCCAGCCCCTTCCCCAGCCTGGCTGCCCTTTTCTGGACTCACTCCAGGGCCTCAATGTCCTTCTGATGGTGAGGAGCCCAGAACTGGGCCCAGCACTCGAGGTGCAGCCTCACCAATGCCCAGTACAGGGGCAAGTATACAGCGTGTTTAGGAAAGGTTTTGGGTACCTGAGGCAGAACCCATGTGGGACCCTGGGGTAGGGGCTAGACTGCAGGCTGGGTGCCTTACCTTGCCCACTCTGGCTGTGAGTCATGCAGCACGCAGGGGTTTTTAGAACAACCTGTTCGCAGGCTGAACCAGACAGCAGCGTGGCACAGACCATCACTGTGCGGGATGCATCGTATAGGTTGGTGACCTTTATCTCTGGAGTTCATTAAATGTGGCAGATTATTTTTAGAGAGTGCTGTTGCTTTGGTGATTTTTTAATCATGTCCTTGGTTTTGAGGGCAGTTTTGGTTCTTTGGAGGTTTTGTTTTGTGACCTCTTGAGGCCAGGCACGTGGAGGTTGTAAGGATGGATGCAGTGGGAGTGTTTTGGTACTGCTGAAGTCCTGGGTTGCTCTGAAGGTAGTGAGATAAGCTCATTAGTAGGAATGTAATTCAAGGGTGGGGTGTGTGTGTCAAAAAGCCCCTCCCTTCTGTTCATGCTGGAGTTTAATCCCTGAGCTATTTCAGGGTAGTTCTCTGCTACCAGACTATCCTTTGAGGTTTTCTGTGGTAAAACAAGACTGCTATTGTTAGTGCTGTCATATAACTCAAAATGATGATGGCTGGGAGCTTGCTGGGTCTGAGGGAAACTGATTTTTGCAGCCCCAGAGTAGTGAAGCTCCGAGCTTTGGTTTTTGCATGTTACTTCTGCAGAGCCATTTTCCACATCATCCTCTGAGACCATGTTTATATCTTGCTTCTCAGAATAGGAGGATGGAAGGAGCAAGCTGGAGACAGCAGAGCAGATCAGTGATGGGGGTGGAGGCAGATCCTCAGCTGTGAGGATCCCAGAGCACTGCACTGACGTAAATAAAGACAACTTCAGCTTGTGAGGAATCTTGGATTTTGATCACTTGGATTTTGATCTCTTGGATTTCCTTTATCCATCAGGTCTTTAACCGGTTGTACAGCCTTTATAATGGCTTGAAAATGTCATTAATTTCTTTTTGATGTGTGTGTTTACTTATTTCAAAGGCAGGAACTACCTTTTAAGAAATAAAATATTTGTTTTCCTGGCTGTCAAAGTAGAGAAGTAAATGGGGGTAGATAAAGAACTATCTATTCTTCAGAAGTGATTAACTTCGTCATTGTTTGTTCTTCTGCGTAATGCCCAGATTGTCTTGAGTCCCTTGGGTTCAGCTGAGGGGCATTTAGCAGGGCAGGTAGCTGGCATGCTTGGAATGACTGAAGGATTGGACAGGATATGGTGATGTTTGAGCACTTTGAGGAGAGGGGAGGAGAAAAAAAATAGCACTTTGGTTTGGATCATTTCTGTTGTGACATAAGTACTCAAGGCACCTTGTACGTAGTGTAGCCAGAAAATACCTACTCAGGTAGTAGTCTTGGCCTACTCCTAAGCTGAGAATTGCATAGGAAAGGAGCAGTTTATTTTCCTTTAAGAGCTCTGTTCAGTTTAATTCATTTTGCCTGGCACGTGGGGAATGTTGTTTTTTCCTCCCATAGAGACTGTACAGGTGTAATGTTCAAATATGCCAACCCACTGATTCTGTTGGACAGACAGACGTTGACTCAGAAGCTGAATGGCATCTGGGATGTAGGTAGGTGTAACCTCCTGTTGTGATCTCCTATCTTCTTCTAACAGGATATTCTTTTTTGGAATCAGTTATGGTTGTGACCCCAGATGCCTGTGCCAGGAAGACATGCATCACTAGAGCCCCTGGTAATCCTTTGGTTGAACTCAGCCATAGACCCTTTTGGAAAACCTGAGTTGCTGGAAGGAGCCTCATTTTGCAACGCACTGGCTTCAGCAGTGAAACTGCATGAAGACATAGTCACTGTGCTGTGCTACCTCCAGCTGCTTGTTTCCTCTCTTGCACAACTCTCCACCCCCACCAGGCCATAGTCCTGTGTGTGATGTATACAGATTTAAGCCTCTACTTCCAGTGAAAGGGTAGGTCCTGCACTTGGGTATGTTCTGCTGTGAGTGTGGCAAGAGATCAAGGAGCTCACATACCTGGGAGCAGATTATTATTTTTACAGGGTTTTTTTTTTTTAATTGGATCTAATCCCTTGCCCATCCCAT
Source organism: Laterallus jamaicensis coturniculus (assembly GCA_022605575.1). Taxonomy (NCBI): domain Eukaryota; kingdom Metazoa; phylum Chordata; class Aves; order Gruiformes; family Rallidae; genus Laterallus; species Laterallus jamaicensis. Next base: position 37,317,013 of record JAKCOX010000005.1, read on the forward strand.
GGCTGCTGCTGTCAGCACTACATAAGACAGTCAGGACCCTGCTTTTTAAGGACAGTGCAAACCTAGATGTAAGTCTCCTGGAATGGCAAAGCTGTGCCCTCAGATGTGCTGGGATGTACTTGCGTGCACACACAAGTGAGTGCTTCTGTCATCTTGCTTCCTGTGGGCTTCCACGGGCAGACATGACTCAGAGTTTGGAGTCTGGCTTTGCATTCCCAGGAATGAGCTGGGAGGAGTTGTGGGGGGCACAAAAGGAAGCTAAAGCTCCTAAAAGCCTGTTGTGCTACTTGTAGCTGATAGTTTGAGATCTGAGACAAAGGGACTGCTACTTGGAGGATCTGATCTCACAGAACACTATGTGCTGTTAACTACTGCTTGCAGAAGTACAGTGCTTCCAGTAATGTAGTAGACTAAATTAAATGTCCCTTTTATAGTTATGTGGAGTTCACACCACCACACCATTTACACAGTAGCAACTGGTGCCTCTGCTTGGACTTTGAAGAGGACTTGATGAAGGGCTGAATGTGACCAGCGGCTTCAGAGCTACGGCAGTGGACCCGTTTTGTCTTCCCTCATTCCCTTGGCGTGGGATCCAGGACTGTGTGGTGGGCTCCCTTTGTGACACAGTGGAGCATTAGGAGAGGATCTAAAGGTTTGTTGGGAACACTACATAAAGTCAGCTTTGCTTTCAATAACCAGCTGCTATGGGCAAGCTGGTAGGAAGCACTGAAGGTTGCAGATCTTGGGAATGACTAAAAGTTGAGCACTAACTAGGTGTTTATACATGAAGAGTTTTATGCAGGTGGGGTTTCTCATGGCAGGCTCCCAGCTGAGCAGAGGGACAGGTGGTGCTAGAGGGGAGATGAGAGCTTGCAATGTTAAGCAGATGATCTGGAAGCCTTTTTGTTCTTCAATGCACAGACACTTTGCTTGGGGCTTGTCAGACATGAAAGGGATCCAGTCTTGATGATCTTGCACAAGAAAGTGCAGGGAGGAACAGAGGAATGGCCTAGGGGGTGGGGGGGGAAGAGCTCCTCTGATTGCAGAGTGATATGTGAAGGAGGCAAAATGGGAAGATAAAGTGCAGATGGGCTCTTGTTAACATGGTGGGATGCAAGAGGGACTGTCTTGTTGGGAAGGCTGTGCTGGGGAGCTCCTGTTCGTGCATCGGTTCTGAAGATTGATTATCTTTGTGTTGCTCCTTCAGGCATGGAGGGAGAAGTTCCCACGTGGGAACAGGCAGCTGCTGCACATGGAATGTCACAGGGTTTCTCTGATATGTTATGGAAATGTTGGGGAAGCTCGTGTGCTTTGGGGCTGCTGTGTTCTCAGGTCATGTTCTGGTTACAACTGAAAAGCAGCCGGGCCGGAAGGGTCCCTACTAAATTGTTCGATCTGACCTCCTGCCCTAAGACAAGGTCAGATCTATCTAAACTTTCCCAGCAGATGTTTGTCCAACACAGTTTTTCAAAGCCTCCAGTGATGGGCTTTCCCCATCATCCCTGGGTGAGCCTTTAAAGTCTTTCATTGTTCTTACCATTACCAAATTTTTCCAAGTTTCTGACTTCAGCTTGTACTACAGTTGAAAATTGCTGTCCTCTTGCCCTTTCGTTACTCTGAGTGAGCTGTTCAGTCCTCTTTTTGCAGCAGCCTTTGTGAGTTCCTGGGACATGGCTTTCTTGAGTTGCAGGGCCTGATGCTTGCCTGCAGCTCTCTATCTGTTACCTACCTCTACCCAGCTGAAACAGAATTTTATGACTCTTGTATGTAGACTTTGGGGTTTGTTGGATGTATTTCTTCCTGGAAACAGTATGATTGAAGTGTTTTATCGTGGAAAGTTTCATAATGGCCTTACATCTCTCTAAAAACAGGACACATGCTCTTCCACCTCAGCTGCCACCTTTTCCTTAGGAATGTATGATTGACCTTCACAGACTGTTCCACAACAGTGCTTCTCTTTTGGAAGGTAAAGGTCCTTGCCAGCTGCTTGCACCATGGCTTTCCCCATGCCTAGCTAGATTGCAGCTTGGGCAGTTGTGCTTTCCTGGTCTGACCTCCCAGCTGTAGTTCATGAGTGACCATCTATTCTCCACCCCTGCAGTGGTTATGCTGGGTGCACCTGCTTTTGCACATACCATCTCTTTGTTTCTGTGAAGAATACAGCTCTCTGCATTTCCAGAGCTGGTAAAGTGTGGCTGTAAGATTATTCTGAGAGGAGAGGTAGCAATCAAATGCCCAAGGGACAGAAAATGCAGCAGATAAGTGCTAGAAGTAGTATTTCCTGGTCTAAGTCAGCCACCATTAAAGGAATAATTAGCCAGTTGCTTGATTGTGAGTGTGTTTGTTGCAGCTGTAGGAAAATTACTCCAAATGGCTGTTGTGTGACAAAGGTATCTCAGGGCTGCTTGTCCATCTGGGTACAGTGAATTTGGGTCTTGCTGCTTCCAGGTGGACAGATGTCTACATTACACAAAACACTGTAATTTGTGTTCCCTGACCACTTGTACACTGTAGTTGTATCTCTTTTGTCAGGTTTTAGGGGGTTCATTTTACAGGATACTCAGAGGAAGGTGAGAGCTTCATTTTAACTGTATCACAGAATCACAGAGTTGTAGGGGTTGGAAGGGCCCTCCAGAGCTCATGGGGTCCAACCCCCCTGCCAGAGCAGCTCCCCAGCTCATACTGCACAGGTCGGTGTCCAGACGGGGCTGGAATCTCTCCAGAGAAGGAGACTCCACACCCCCTGGGCAGCCTGTCCCAGGGCTCTGGCACCCTCACTGGGGAAAAGTTCTTCCCCATGTTGGTGTGGAACTTCCTGTGCTCCAACTTGCAGCCATTGCCCCTTGTCCTGTCTCCACTGACCACTGAAAAGGGGCTGGCCAACTTGCCCTGCATCCCATGCTTAAGATATTTATAAACACCAACTAGGTCTCCCCTCAGTCTTCTCTAGACTGGACAGCCCCAGCTTATTCAGCCTCCCCTCACAGGGGAGATGCTCCAGGCCCTTAATCATCTTCATAGCCTCCTCTGGACTCTCTCCAGGAGATCCCTGTCATTTTTATCCCAGGGAGCCCAGAACTGGACACAATACTCCGTGTGGGGCCTGACCAGGGCAGAGCAGAGGGGGAGGATCACCTCCTTTCTCTTGCTGGCCACACTCCTCTTGATGCCCCCCAGGATCCCATTGTCTCTCTCAGCCCCCAGGGCACACTGCTGGCTCATGGCCAACCTGTCATCAACCAGGACCCCAGTTCCTTCTCCACAGAGCTCTTCTCCAGCAGGTCAACCCCCAGCCTGTACTGAAACTAAAGGTTGTTCCTCCCCAGAGGAACCTCCAGCACCTCCAGGTGCTTCATTTTGTAGAGTGCTTTGCTTTCCTCTTGGAAAGAAGAAAACCTTGTCTATGTATAAGGGCAGAGCAGAGGGCAGTGTGTATGAAAGGTACATCTACATACATAGAGCCTTTGTCCTGAGACAATTGAAGAAGCTAACTCCAAAATGCAGGTTGGTCTGACAGGTTTGAAGTGCCTCTTGGCATTGACTCGAGTTTACTGCAGTGGGAAGAGCAGATAGGGAGGAGCAGGCTTGCTTTTGTTTGCTTGAACAATCAGTACATATGTTCCCTGCAAGGAAACTGTGAGGAATTCAGAGATTTTTGTATTATTTGTATACTCTGAATCTCTAGTTTATCTTGATCTGTTTCAACTAACAGTGAAAGCTCTAGTGTGTTCCTTCTTGCTCTTCTCCCTTCATCACAGATACATGATCTTTAGTCATGTGGAAGGTATTTTATTGACAGTGTTTGTGTCCAAAGTGCTTCTTATCACTGACCAGGTATAGGCTACTGGGAAAAATTATCTTGTTTGTTGTTTCTTCATAATGATTTTTTTAGATCGGAAGAGTAATTTAGGTTGCATTGGACATCTGGAGCTCTGGTGTCTGACTTCCTGCTCCAAGCAGAGCCAGAATCAAAGGTAGGTTTCTTGTGAACTTTTGTTAACAAGTTTCTAAGCTTCTCCAGTCAGCCATGGCAGGTTGATGCCATACTTCGTGCTCTCAGGGTGAGAAATACTTTCCTTTTGTCTGATCAGAATTTCCCCTGCTGCTAGTTATGCCCTTTAATTCTTGTCCTTTTGTTTGTGCTCACTGTGAAGAGTCTAGCTGTCTCTTCTGTAACCCCAGGGTTAGGTAGTTGCAGATGGGAATTTGATCCCTCACTGACTGTCACTTCTTCAAGTTAAACTCTGCTCCCTCATTCCCTTCTCTTCACATCGTGCATTCCAGTGACCAGACCACCTCAGTAGCGCTTCATTGAACTCCATTTAATTTGCCCAGATCTTTTCTGGGGAGTCCAGCTAAATTAGATGGTGCTCTAAATGCTGCCTCCTTAGTGCCAAGAGGAGAAGCGTCCTTTTGCTGAGCTCTTGGCTGTTGTCCTTCCCAAAACAGCCCAGCATGTGTCAGGCTTTTGTTGCTGCAGGGACACACTGCTGATTCTGTTCAGAAAACCAGCTGAGGTGGGCAATAAGGTGAAGAGCTTCTCCTTGGCCAATCAGTCCCCAGTCTGTGCTGACACTGGGTATTTACTTTTGTCTCAGGTGCAGGATTTCACATTCGTCTTTCTCAACTTCATAATGTTTCCTTCAACACGTTCCTCCAGCTTTTAAGCCAGTCCCACCCTCCAGCATATCAACCCTCACTCCAGCATGGTGTTGTCTTTGAGCTTGCTGAGAGCACTCTTCATCCTTGTCACCCAGGGCATTAATTTAAGGTGTTGAACAACGTCAGCACTGGTACTGGCTGGCTGTTGAGGAACACCATTCATAAAGGGCCACCATTTAAGACCTCAGACTGTTGGCTGCTAACTTTCAAGTTCGGTGGTCCAACCAACACCTTGTGTTCCACCTGTCCAATCTGTATCTCCCCAGAGGGTAACTGTCTATTGGGTGATTACTCTTTAAAATACCTGCTACTGAGGGAGTTCCTTCAGAACACTGAAAAAGTTGTGTTCAGACTCACCTACGTGGGGCTTTTCTCCTGGGGACATGTGCTGAAAGAAGAGGGTTGTGAAGTATAAACACATGGGATTCTAGAATCACAGAGCTGTAGAGGTTGGAAGGGATCTCCAGAGCTCATAGGGTCCAACCCCCCTGCCAAAGCAGCTCCCCAGCTCATACTGCACAGGTTGGTGTCCAGACGGGGCTGGAATCTCTCCAGAGAAGGAGACTCCACACCCCCTGGGCAGCCTGTCCCAGGGCTCTGGCACCCTCACTGGGGAAAAGTTCCTCCCCATGTTGGTGTGGAACTCCCTGTGCTCCAACTTGCAGCCATTGCCCCTTGTCCTGTCCCCACAGACACTGAAAAGGGGCTGGCCATTTCCCCCTGCATCCCATACTTAGGGTATTGATAAACATTGATTAGGTCCCCCCTCAGTCTTCTTTTCTCCAGGCTGAACAGCCCCAGCTCTCTCAGCCTTTCCTCATAGGATAGATGTTCCAGGCCCTTCATCATCTCCGTAGCCCTTCTCTGGACTCTCTCCAGGAGATCCCTGCCATTTTTATCCCAGGGAGCCCAGAACTGGACACAATACTCCAGGTGGGGCCTGACCAGGGCAGAGTAGAGGGGCAGGATCATCTCCTTTGACCTGCTGGCCATACTCCTTCTGATGCCCCCCAGGATCCCATTGGCTCTCTGAGCCATCAGGGCACACTGCTGGCTCATAGCCAATGAAGGTAACTTCTGGTTTCTTTCTCTATCTTGATAAGCCAATGGACTCTTGTTCTTTCCATCTGCATCAATGACCATTGGCATGTTTTTGAACAGAGATTAAGGCCAGAGTGTTAGACTTGCAAAAGCTAAATGGTGGTGGGATTTTCTTTTTCTTTCTCTCCGTCTCTCTTTCCTCTACCTGGATGTAGGAAGGAGGTTTCCCTTCAGGCTGCTGTCTGCTTGCTTGCCTGGGCTAGTCTAGGCTTAAATGGATTCCGCTTAACCTGCTGGGTTTTAATTTTGTTCTCCACAAGGTTCTCCCCAGTCTGCTTTTATAAAAAACATACTAGCTGCATAGCACTGAGCAGCTAAGAGCAAAACTTGGTGAGGTTTAGCTAAGAGCTTTCCATGGGTCATCACTGTGGGCTGAGATTTGCCTTGATGTAGCTGTGGGACATCGCTGAACCTCAGAATTGTACCCTGACCCTCTAAAACACCAGAGCCTTTTCTGGAGTCTTTCTCCCCTCTTTTTGTATTTGTACCTGTGACTTTTCTCATTCTTAAGTATTTCCTTTTGTTGATGTTGGACCAATGTCTCAAAATCATTTGGAAATCTAAGCCTGTACACTATAGCACTTGCAAATCCTCCCAGCTGAATCATCTGCTGGCTTTATGGCCATACATTCCAGTCTGTCATCCAAAGTGGGAATGAAAATATTGCACAGCTCCAGTGCCTGGCTGGACCTGCTTTCAGTGCCCTCCTGATTAGATGGCAAACCCTTGATAATTATGCTCCAAGAATGATGTTGTCAAGCAGCCTTTTTATGGGAATTATGTCTGGTTTATGTTTTCTTAGCTGGATCTTATGGGAAAGTTTAAATGCACAAGCCACTCCAAATGTAGCAGGACTTTTGTAATGGGCTAGTTGCAACATGACAGCTCCAGGACATCAAGAGGAAACAAATGTGATGTGTTTATGGGCCCCAAACAAAATTAAACCCTTACCTGAACCCTGTCTTCAGAGCAGCCTTTGAACACATCCCATCCCTCTTTCTGCAAGGGCTGCAAAAGAAAGACCCATGTCTAATCTGTACCAGGTATCAGCCAGTAGTTATCTGTGCCTACGTGCTGTTACTCAGATCTCGTTAGCTGCCTAATTGGATAATAGGCAGTACACTTCACAACTACATAAGTATATTAAGCTTAATCTGCTTTGGATCAAGGAGGGGAAGATATGCTTGGTGACAAATGGACACAAGAAGCTGCACAGTGGAGCAGTGATGTAAATATGTCCCCATCACTTCATTTCCAGGAACTTTCTGAGGCAGAGGTTCTGTATGTTAGTAGCATCTTCATTAATATTTGAGTCCCAAAGCAGAGGGCTGTAATGCTTTCAGGCTTTACCCATGTTAGCTTGGCAATTTAACTTTTAAATGGTTCTAGAGGTTAAATTCCTTTCAGAAGTGGCCTTTAATAAAATCTGCAGGATAAACTTCATCCCTGGTTTTAAATCCAACATGATATAATGGAGAGACACATCCCCTCTGTGTGTGGGGGCTGTGTGTGACACCAGGATTATTTTGTTGTTACCTGATTCTAAAGCTAGTTTCTGGCATCTGAAGATGCAGAGTGAACAGGAGCATGACATTGCATTGGGGGTTTGTGTGACCAGCTCTGTATGTGGAAAAGAGAAGCTATTTGATGATGGAAATACTTCCCTCCCCCCTTTTTTCTTCTTCCTCCTGGAGATGTTTTTGGAGTGGATAGACTCTTTTCAAAGGCACAACAAAAAACAAGTTAGACTCTTGTAGATGTGTGTTTATATTTTCCCCACCAGCTAGCTTATTTATTGAAAGATACATGGATATGAGCACCCTTCAGTAGTTGTCAGCACCTATTACATTATCAGGAGAAGGTGTCTGCAAGGGATATCTCTGGGTACAAAAGATGCATCTGCCAAGGGGATCTTTAGCTCAAGGTGATGGTAAAGTGACAATGTGACACGACCTGCCCCAACATTGTGTGGATTCCCTTGGGATCAGTGGAGGGTTTTGACACAAGGCTTAAGCTGAGCCCAACTTTTGGCCCTGTATTTTGGGTGAGATGTCTAGGACTTTTCATTTATGGCCTACTTACCTCATCTAAAAAGTATTTTCAGCTTGTCATGCTGTCCAACATCTGTCTGTGGTAGGCAGAAAAGACACTAGTAAACCTCTTCATTTTTAAGTGTCTTCAGCAAATGTAAACTTCTTTAAGTGTGTTTATCACTGAGCAGCTCACTTGCCAGCTGTGCAGAGTACCTTGTGGTTCATTCATATGGGGAGTTTAGAGGATTCTCTGTTTTCTGTCTTGACGTGTGAATTTTGGGGCCAGCAAGGGTTAAGAGTTAGGCACTTGTCTGTGTGAGGAAACTGTTCTGCTGAGAAGTGGGATGTGAATTTAAAGCATGCTGACTTTCCTGTGGAAAAATGATAGGAAAGAACAAAATCCCTAAATCACTTTTATTTTGGATGAAGGAGGGGAAAAAAAGATCTCAGGGTAACTGTTCTGGTCTGTTTCAGTGTAGACAAACTCCCAAACCACCTATTTATTTCAGTTGAACTGGAGAATAGGTATTGAATGCAGAAGAGTTTCTGTAGTACCCACACCTGATTTAATGGTTGAACTGAAATCATGGTCAACAGGGAAAATCTTATTTTTTTTCCAGTGTTTCACATCTTGGTGCCTAAACTAGTGGGACAGGCTCTGGAGAGAGTCTGTGCCCCCCTTTTTCAGACAGAGAAAGCCTGCCCTCCAAGCTGAGGCACTGATGGTGGGTAGCTACAGGTTAGCCATTCCCTTCTCGGTCAGGTCTCAGTTTGAGGCATCCAGAAGAGATGAATCAGAGTGGTCTGTTATTGATGGTGTCATCAAAACAGTAAATGAGGCAAAGGTTGTGTGCCTTCTCTAACAATATACTCTGATAATACCTTTATCTCCCATCCCAGTCTGCTGCCAACACCCATATTCAATCCATCATCAGCTCTTGAGTCAGGCTAAGACTTCAACCTATGCTTATTAACAGGTGAAAGAATGTTCTGTCACATGCAATTGATAAGGGAATGCAGAAGTAAAAGTGGATATTAAATTGTCAGTAGCTTTTTTTCCCCTTTAGCTGGGAAAAAAAAAAAAGGCATAGGTTGTTTGCCTCCTCTTGCATGGGCAGTATCTGGACATGCCCAGCACTTTCAGAACCAGGATAACCATTGTGGTGGTCCTGCCTGGCTGCTGCCTGCTGGGGATCATCAAAGCCATGCCTGGTAACTCATGAATCAAAAGCAGAACTGCTGTTTGGTTGTTCATCAGTGTTTTCATTACAAAATACTCTAAAACCAAACCCAGATGTACAGTCCTGGATGTCTTCATGAAGACAAGGCGGTGAGATTCGTGATGCTGCTTAGCTCTTGGGGAGGATTCACCTGGTGTTTGTGGCTGAGCGTGGATGAGCTGTCCTTGTAGAGGGATCCACAGTGCTCACAGGAGTGTACATGTCACTCTAGGCCTTCATTAGGGTCTTTAAGTACTATTGTAAGTTTCTGAGCCTAAGTCATAGAAGATCTTCTGTAGAAGACTTTCTGTAAGACTGAGGGGAGACCTAATTAAAGTCTATAATTATCTTAAGCAGGAGATGCAGGGGGAATTGGCCAGCCCCTTTTCAGTGTCTGTGGGGACAGGACAAGGGGCAATGGCTGCAAGTTGGAGCACAGGAAGTTCCACACCAACATGGGGAGGAACTTTTCCCCAGTGAGGGTGCCAGAGCCCTGGGACAGGCTGCCCAGGGGGTGTGGAGTCTCCTTCTCTGGAGAGATTCCAGCCCCGTCTGGACACCGACCTGTGCAGTATGAGCTGGGGAGCTGCTTTGGCAGGGGGGTTGGACCCCATGAGTTCTGGAGGTCCCTTCCAACTCCTATAGTTCTGTGACTCTGTGATCTTCTATCTGGAGTCAAGGCCTTGACCATGAGGGGCAGCCCTTTGGAAAGCTGGGTAAAGATCCTCGTGTCTCTCAAAAACAGTGGCCTGTGTTTCAGAAAGGGCCATTGTGAAGGAGGAGAGCAGGTTTCAAATCACATGTCCCCCAGCAAGTCCTGTTCTTTCGATAGGAAGACTTGTTGGAGAATGTTAATTGAGTCCCTTTTTAAATGAAGGAGCCTTTGCTTCCTTCCCAAGTTTTCAAAACAAATTTTCCAAATACACAGCCTATGCTTCATTCAAGTGTAAATCCTTTCTCTTTAACCTGGAAGTTATCCCAGAAAAAAAGCCTGTCCATTCACTGCAGGACAGACCCTTGTGGTTGTGGTGGAAGAAAAAGTGGATCAAATTGTCCAAACAGGAAGGGAATTAAGAAAAGACTTCACTCAGTGAGCAGAGCTCTCATTTAACTTTAAATGCTTGTCCTACAAACTCCACTTTATATCTCTGTTGCTTTTGAAGCTTCACACAATAATTGAAGTGTCTGCTAAATTTAGAAATGACTGTTTTTTCTTGCCAACATGCCAGCCTATCTGTAGGCTTGTGGAGATTTCCATGTACTTATGGGGCTGGTACAGTCAGGGATTTGAAATTTATGGACTTATCTCTTCTGACTTCCTCCCAGCTCAGTCCTGGTGGGTATCTAATACTTCATACTGACTCCTTTTCATTTGAAGGCAGGCATTGAAATGCTCTTTTGGCACAGCTAGGTGCTAATGCTGTTTTACATATGGTGAAGCTGAAGTATTGAAAGGATAAAGCGTGATGTGCTGAATAAAATGAGCTCTCATCTAAACACATGGAAATTGTGCTATATTTTTAGTGATTTATGGGTAGGATTGCCTTTCTTTTTACCTTCAGTCACATGGGAAGGCTGCAGAAGAACAGATAAATGACAAGAGTCCCAGTTCCCAGTTTCTGCTGTTTACCACATGACAAGTCTTCCTGCTCTGTAAAAAAACTCTTAGATCTAAAATTTTTTATTATTCAGCCTGTGCTATTTAATTTTCCTCTTTCTGAGCAATGTTTTATCTTGATTCTGTGAAGATGGTTGAGGCACAGTTTTCTGAAGAGGAGCAGTGCAAAGTAAACTTCCCATGGTTTCAGGAAAATGTCTCGATTGTCACAAGAGAGGAAATGGTTTTGAGTTCAGGTGTGTCAGGAGGGAACAAAAGGCACCTTGCAGAAGTGATGACCCATCACTAGTGTGCATCTGCAGCACTCCAGGCTGCAGCTGCCTATGGGGCACTTGGTAACCTCAAAGCGCCAGAGCAGGTATTCTGTTGGAACCTCCAGACAAACTTGCATCCTTGGGCTTTGTTTTGAAGTTTGCAGCCAGGTAGAAACAAAGCCAAGGTGTCACTGTTGGATTTTCATCTCTTTCCCACCCTTCTTTTCCTTGTCTTTCGTGAGCTGTGTCTGTGCTCTGCTGTGTTATGGTGCACCTAGCTCTCAGGAGGACGGTCACTCAGGGTGAATTGCTTCTCTTGATTTACAGCAGGGACAGATTCCTGGATAAGATTTTCCCTTTTTTTCCTCCAGCAGTCACCAGTTACCTCCAGATTTCTCTAGAGGACCTGAATGTGGCACTGTTCAGTTAGGAGAAGGCCTGGGCTTTTGTATTTAAATATTTATTCTTGTCATATGTAAAACCCCACACCTCAGGCACCGTGGGGAAAACACCTGTTTTCTTCAAGGCAATCAGAATTGTAGGGGTTGGAAGGGAGCTCCAGAGCTCATGGGGTCCAACCCCCCTGCCAAAGCAGCTCCCCAGCTCATACTGCACAGGTCAGTGTCCAGACGGGGCTGGAATCTCTCCAGAGAAGGAGACTCCACACCCCCTGGGCAGCCTGTCCCAGGGCTCTGGCACCCTCACTGGGGAAAAGTTCCTCCCCATGTTGGTGTGGAACTTCCTGTGCTCCAACTTGCAGCCATTGCCCCTTGTCCTGTCCCCACAGACACTGAAAAGGGGCTGGCCAATTCCCCCTGCATCCCATACTTAAGATAAACATTGATTAGGTTCCCTCTCAGTCTTCTTTTCTCTAGACTGAATAGTCTCAGCTTATTCAGCCTCTCTTCATAGGATAGATGTTCCAGGCCCTTAATCACCTTCATAGCCCTTCTCTGGACTCTCTCCAGGATATCCCTGTCTTTTTTATCCCAGGGAGCCCAGAACTGGACACAATACTCCAGGTGGGGCCTGACCAGGGCAGAGCAGAGGGGGAGGATCACCTCCTTCGGCCTGCTGGCCACACTCTTCCTGATGCCCCCCAGGATCCCATTTGCCCTCTTAGCCACCAGTGCTTCTGGTGGGTAAAAATCTCACAAAGCCAGCCTGCCAGCCATGACCCAGCCTTCACTGAGATCCAGGGACGTGCTCCCTAACCTGAATTCCCCTGCTCTGGGCTCCTGTCTGATACGTGTGTGCAGACAGCAGGATGAAGAAAGCTGTGTGTACCATGGTGTGCTGAAGCCAGCCCTGGTTATGTGTCTGCTGTCCCAAAGCTGCACCATGTGATTTGCCTTTAATGTTCCAGCAAAGCACAATCCTTGGAGAAGTCCCCCCAGCACAGTTCCACCTGGAGAGATGTACTTTTCCTGGAGTCGTGTCTAGTCTGTTCCAGGCTGAAGTCAGTGGGAGTAAATCAGTGTGGTGTTCAGGTTTTCTAATTTTGGTTCTCATCCCCTAGGATTTCTCTTGCATTTAATGAGCTTCCCTGTGGTTTGAATGGTAAAGATGTGGTAAATACTCAGGGATGGCTTGAAATCAAAGTTTCAGTGTGGGTGTTGTGTTCAAATAGAGAAGCAATGATGCTATTTAGAGAGTTGCACTGCTATTTCAGGGTAGTTTTGTTAGGTCTGGGTTCTGAGAAGTGGTGAGAAAAAATAATTGCTTTTGGGCTAGCATGTCTCATATGGTGTGTCCTGAAATGATCCTCATGTACACATTGAGTTGGAAGCAGTACTGAGCCTTTCTCCAGGCAGATTCTTTCCCTGTCTCACCCTTCTATTACATGGGATGGAAGGAGAAGAAAAGATTCCTGTTGAAACTCTGCTCCCAAGCTTGCTGCAATGAATTTAAAACCCCAAACCACAGAGAATTCCCAAATGTAATATGGACACCAGTGTTTATTTGACTGAGACCCCATTGTGTTTTGAGTTGTGCAAACACAGGCAAGTTTCCAATTTAATTACGGTTGTTTTTTATCAATTAAGTTTCCCAAACAATTGGAGAGAGAGAAGGAAAGGAGGGTAGTGAAGATAAGATCGCATGGTTGTGCAGATGGGATAGGGTACAGCTCTTTTTGGCAGTTGAAATACAAGTTCTGCAGGAAACTTGTTTTCAGTATTGTTCTGATCCATTATTGTACCCTCTCCCTTTTTTTTTCCTACCCCCCTGTAGTTTACTGTCTGTCCATCCTTTTGATAGTTCTGAAACACCAAGCTTTGCTTTCATGAGAAGCTTTTGCAGTGGTAGGTACCTCCCAATGCTGAACGTGATTGAGGAGCTGGAAGTAAGGAGAAGATTCCCACCATGGGGTCAACCAGAGCTTGGCAAGTTTGTGGAGACATGGTAAGAGGCAGGCCAGGTTGGGTATGGTTGTTGCTTGTCCTGATTAGTTCAACAGCCTTTTTCCTGAGCTCTCAGCTTTGTCTTGTCTGAGCCTGACACAGCCAAACTGTACCTTGCTGTAACTGGTTTAGGTTCTGGCCAGCTGACAGTGTTGATAGGTCCCAGGTGGTCTACAGGATATGGAAACATACTGGTTTCTACCATAGGACTTAGAATTTGTGGTTCTCTCACTAGGGCTTAGATAGGAATATACCATTTGCTGGAGCAGGTAGAGTAAAACTCTGCTGTCCCTATTTTCTCCAGCTTATGATGCAGAGGAATGTTCTGGCAGTGGAAGCTGTCCCTGGAGCTTACCTTGTGGGATGCCTTCTAAGTAGGTGGGCCCTTGTACCTATTTCTGCAGCCTACCAAAGGGGATGCTGATCCACCAGCTACAGCATCTACTTGTTCTGTCTTCAGGGGATTTGTTGAGCAGGGCATTTACTGGATTTGTTTCTCTGTTGTGCAAGGAACATGCCAAAGCTGTGCTGTTTGTTGCTGCTGTGAGGCTCCTTTTAACTGTGTCCTGTGTAATACTGTAGCCTCTGGCACATGAACCACAGTGGTACAGTGTTCTGATCTTAGTAGCTAAGTGGGTGGGAGAAGTGCCACAGCCCAGACTACATGGTGCAGGCAAGTTATTGTCTTGGCTCCAGACAACCTCACCAGCTTTGTGTGACCAGAAGAAGGAGGAGACATGCCTGCAAGACTGTCCCAAGAGCACAGGCTGTCTGTCCAGAGCTGACTCATCCTGCCATCACAGGGTACCCTTGCTGTGGCTTCCTGAAAGGCCTTTGACTTCTCATTTCTTGGGCAATCACTTGAGGATGGTGATCAACTCCTAGCATCTCCAGGGGACCTTCTGGTGGTGAAGGAAATCATCTAGTCCTTAATTTTACCTACCAAACTATAAATCAAGATGCTGGCTGAGATGTGTTCCAGCAGGCTGTCAGAGGGGACTTTGAAGAGTAGTTCAAGATAGGCTGCTCCCTTCCCAGCATCTCTGAGCTGGCTGAGCCTGCTGTATTCTTACAGTGCCCTTCTGCCAGAGGAATCAGCCCTAGGCCAGCCAATTACTTTGATTTATTTACTTTTCTTTTCCCTCAGATGAGAAAGGTTTGAAAACCACATAATGGGGCATTTTATCAGTGAGTTTTAAATGGCATGATTCATCCCCTATGTTCTTGGCATGATGTTCTTTGGTTTATTTTATTTTTTTAATATATCCTTGCAGTTCTGTTGGTGCCAAGTGCTGTATGGATGTGGGCTGTGGCAGACAACCTGCTCTGCCCATATGTTAGCTTGAAAAAAGAAAAACCTCTTGTAATAGGAAGTCTTTATACTGCCTGCCAAGATGCTTGGGGCTTGTTAAATATATTCAACTTGTCAACAACCTCCCATTTTTAAAAGTAGCCTTGGTGTGAATCAGCTTTGAACAAGTTCATTTGACTCAAGGGATATTTGCAAGCATTAGAACAAGTTGGATCAGAGCAGGAAAAATGTGCAGTGGTTTCCTCATCAAAAGCACCATCCAGTGACCCTTTTTTTGGGTGTTGTTGATGTTTTAATCTCTTAACATTCAAAAGTACAGAGATTTTTATTTTTTTTTCCCAGTTAGCAAATTTTTGGTGACCTTGCAGAGTGGAGGAGGCTTACTGGGATGAGTGGTGCTGGGAGCTGCTCGGGGTGTTGCTGGAATGCTTGGTGCAGTCCATGCAAGTGGAATATCAGTGTGCAGAGGCACAGGTATAACAAGGCTGAGCATCCTGGGACTGTGCCTGAAGTCAGTATTATTCAGTGATGTTCACTGGCTGCAGCAGCAGACTCCCCACTGGTGTCTAAACCGTGTGTGATGCTTGTGGGCTCCTCAGCGGGTCAGTTTGTGAAGTCAGAACTGTGGCACCCGTTGATGAAGTGAACTCTGCTCCCTGCCTGCTCCAGCTTTCCTGCCTGCTTGTCTGAAGTTGTCTGCCTAGCCTGGTCCCCTGCCAGCTCTGAAAATCATCTCTCAGCAGGGAGACTAGCCTGCATGTGATGGGTATGGGAGCTGGTGGCTCGTTACAAAGCTTCCCAGATCTCCTCGCCTTGAAGGCTGAATTATCACAGATGCTGTTCTGTCCACACTTCCTGCTCCCTGTGAGCTGCTGTTGTGATCTCTGAGATTTGGACACTGGCTAGCTGTGTCTTTCCTGCAGCGCAGCTTTGGATAAACTGCTCCAAAATTCAGGTGGCAAAGGAGATGCCCAGTGTCTCTAAACTAGCAGGAAATCTTATCACAGAGCCTTTTCCACTGTCTTTGCTGACTCAGAGGTAATTCTACCATGTCAGACTTGGCACTTCATTCTCTCTGTCTCCCCCACATTTTTCCTGGATGATGGTGTTGTGGGAAGAGACAAAGGGGACAGCTGTCTTGGATCATAGTTAGGAAAAATATTGTTTCTCAGAACATTTTGTTGTTGTTGAGGAACTTAAACATTTCTGCTTCCTTTCCTTGGCCAGCGCTGTAGGACCACAGAGTGGTGCTGCAGTTGTAGCCTGCATAAGGTCTGATGGCCTCAGCTTTAAGATCGAGCAGCCCTGGGCTGTTTCTCATTTATAACCAGTGGAGTAGTTCTATGGAGGTGGCTATGAGGATGACTATAGGATATCATCTTTATATGACCTGGATGGATGAAATAGCTTGCCTGAGGTCCTGCAGATCATCATTGGTCACGCTAGGAGTAGGAGTCCACGGTGTGTTGTGTGTATGTGTATCAAAGCAGCACAGCTTTCTCCACCTTGGGAAGAGAAAACAATTTAGCCTGACCCCCATCTCTTGTCTCTCTGGAGATGTGGGGAGGTGGTATTTCTGGAAATGAGGAGGGAAATGATAAGGCTTGCAGTGTTCTATTACAAGAATGGGGGCTAGGCAGCTCAGCTAAGGTCATCTCCTCAATCTGGAGGAGACCCAGGTTTGGACAGGCAAAGGTTAATGCTCTGATTTCCCTCTGTCTCTTTTTGGGATGTGTCCAGAGGAAGAAGAGAGCAGAGTCAGCCTGAAGGTCTCTGCTGCCTTCAAAAGAGTGATGCCAGAGAGGTTTTGGGCATGAAGACGCAGGTTTGGCATAAGGGTAAAATGGGAAGGATTTTGTTCCTGCTGCTGTCTGAGAGTAGTGTGGTGTTAATGTGTTTCCCTCTGGGATGTCTGACCCAGCTCTGCATTCCCTGTGTGTCAGTCCTTGGAGTGGGTGAGCAATCTGTAGATGCTAATGTAAGATCAGCGCTGCTGAGCTGCAGCCTTTTCAGTCCCCTGTCACATTTGTTGGCTTGGGCTTTTACATGGGCAAATTTTAGGGTATGGTAGCATTTATCCTCAGTTCAAACTTGTTTTTTCTCTTGCAGCCAACCCTATAAATTCCAGCAGCTCTCTAGAAATCAAACCACCTTGCTTCTGCCTGCAGAAACATAAGGCATAAGGTTGCTCATCTGTCAGGAGCACTGCTTTGCTTCCTTGAAAAGCTGTCTGGCTTCTTTATACCACTACAGTGAGAAAGATGAGCTTAGTCAGCTCTTTGTCACCAAGACTAGTGGGCAAAGGTGAGGCACACAGGATAACTGGGTTGTATTGATGGTGTGGGCTGCAGTTGGGAGTGTGGTGCAGAGACAATGGAGGTGTTCCACTTAAAACCTGCTTAGGTCCAGGGAGAACTGCTCACTCAGGCTAAATGTATCCCCATGCAGCATCTGCCAGGCTCTGGTCAGACATGAAGAGACGGTGGGGATCAAGTTGCACTGATGGGGAAAGCAGGGATTTTGGAGCTGTCTTGCTTGTTTCAAACACTGGAAGACACTGCAGTCACAGTGACCGTGCTGGGGATGGTCCCTTTGGGAGCAGGAGGTTGCAGTAGAGCCTTGCCAGGGCTGCTCCTGACCAACGCTTCCAGTTTCTGTCAGCTGTCACAACAGGTCCCCTCTCCCACAACCTGATGCCTGCCCACGTCTGGCAGCTGCCTGCAAAATAGGGCAGCAGGAGTGGTCTGGGGCTGAGTGACTTATTCCAACTGCCTGCATCCAGCTGGCAAACCTGTTCAGACTAAAGCACTGAATTGGATAAAGCCTGAGCAAGAGGATGATGATGAAACACTACTCTCCATGTAGTTTCTGCCCAATTGGAGGTGGCTTTCCAGCGTAACTTGTGGTGTAATAGGCATTAACCTTGCTCTCACTGGTATGTATGCTGCCAGTGATATGGGTTTATGAGCTTGAAGAGGGCCCTGGTATGTATGTATATGGCTGTGAACCATTGTCCTGCTCCTGCAGCTCTCCAGGTAGCTGAGTAAATGAGAGGTGTGTCTGCTTCCGATGCTGTAAGCCTCCCCTTGTGCTGCAAACGCAGCCTGGCTGGGTTGATGTTTGCACAACTACAGTACAAAGGCAGTTTATAACAGCAGGATTGGTTCATTTGCGTATCTGACTGACGTGGAGGACTTAAGTTCAATTAATAATGCTCCTGCCTTCTGTTGGAAGGTTGTCTGACCTTAGCTCTTGCTGTTGTAAATGGTGATTCTGAAAGGGATTGTGAGCAAGTTTGGCATGCGACCTGCTGGAATAAAAAAGGAGGTACGTGGGGGGAGGAAAAAGGGATGTACCTTCCAGTTTGACGTGTTTACAGCCTGGAGAGCTTGGAAAGAGTATACAGGCAGTGAGGATTAATGGGCATGCTATTGAGAAGGCTGATGAAAGGGAAAAAGAGGGAGAAGTTACAAAATGCTTGTTTGCTGTGCCAGGAGCCGTGGAGAGAACCACAGCTCACAGTGATGAGAGGCACTGGTGACAGGCAGTGCTGAGGCCAGCACAGAAATCTCCTTCCACTTTGTTTTTCTGTCAACTCAGAGATATGATCTGCTCTGTTGTGACGTATGCTTGGTGGACAGCCTGAGTCTGAAGCCCAGAAAGGTGTTAAAGGAAATAAAATTGCTCTAACTAGAATAGTCCTTCCAAGCACTTCTCCCTCAGCTTACAGAAAAGATGTGTTAGAGATGATCACAGAAAGCTGTGTGAAGGTTGCTTGTTACAGCCATGCAGTTGGCTCAGCACAAGCAGTGCTAGATGGTGTAATGAGTTAATGGCCTAAACACTGCAGGGTCTTTGCATCTGCTCAGTAAGGTGCCTTTCTGTTTCCACTGTGGAGCTTTTCCATATGGGCTCTGCTGGAAGGTGTTCTCAGATAACCACTCTTCTGTATGCAGGTGATGAAATGACAGAGATTATTATACCTGTATCAATCTAGGTTTTTGGTTTTTTTTAATTCATTTCTGAGGCCCAGGAGAGGCCCTACCCTGAGTGGTCTATGTGAATTTACATTCCTTAGGCATCACTGGAAAACCACCTGCATGTCCATCTCTACAGCACAGTGCTAGGGATGCACGTGCTCACAGATGTACCATTGTGTATCAGATTCCTGTGGTGCAAAGGCCAGAAACTTTTGTCTCCATCATAGTGGGAAGAAATGTTCCCAGCACCCCAACCCTATCTTCTGGTAGGAATGTAGTGTAAGTATCTGTGAGAGATTTGATCCTGATTTAAAAGCTTCAAGCAATATTCTCTCTGTCGTCAGTGCAAAGTGTTTCCACAGCTGATGAGTGTTGCTGTAAAAAACAGGCATAATTTCTGTCCTGAATTATTCTAGCTTCTGCTCTTGGTTGCTCAATCTCACTTTGGCTCTACTTGGACTGAATTGGTGTCAAGTAGTCTCTGTAAATGATTGCAGACTGTGATGACAGACCTGCATTGTTAAGCACATGTGTATGTAGTGCTCCTTCATGTGTTGACAGTATCTTGAATAGTTTCACTTAAAAGTGGTGTGTTTATTTCTTGTGATTCCATTTAGTCATTCAGCTGAACTGAGTCTTGTTGGTTTTGTCTGAGTTCCTTTCAGACGAACACAATGTTGTTGTTTAGGTTTCTGATTACTAATTCCCTTTCCCAATTAAAAACATAGAGGGAATAAAGTGATTCTGGTAAATTTTAGTTGGCTTATGCTGGAACTGCTTGGTCTGTGCAGTCAGCGGAGGATTTGTGTTGATGATGCATTTCCCACCTTCCAGACTGGCTGTTACCCTTGTTAATGTGAAGACTGTCAATTCAACACTCCATGGAAGGACTAAAATATTCAGGCTAATAATGTGGTTGGGAAAGAAAGCTGGGTCCTCAGGCAGGAGCCTGAGAAAGGCACATGGGAGCGTAGCCACTGGCTGCCTCCTCTGGAGGTGCAGTTCCTCCCAGCCTTGCTTTAGCTGTCAAAAGCTTATTTCTAGTTCATGAAGTGTGTCATGGTAACATGAAGTGCTATGTTGAGTGAAAGGGTCAGTGCTCTGTGAGTGTATGTCCCTGGAGACTTCTGGCCCTGTGAATGTACCTTAACAGCTGGGATGCATTTTTGGCTCTCCTGGAGTGCAGCTTCTAGTGTAGCTTCACCTGGGCTGGTATCCTGGGCTCCATCAGCAGAGGGGTGGCAGCAGGGACAGGGAGGGGATTGTCCCTCTCTACTCTGCCCTTGTGAGGCCCCAGCTGGAGTCCTGTGTCCAGAGCTGGGGCCCCAATAGAAGAAAGATGTGGGACTGTTGGAGAGGGGTCAGAAGAGCCACGGAGATGATCAGAGTGCTGGAGCAGCTGCCCTACAAAGAGAGGCTGAGGGAGCTGGGCTGGTTCAGCCTGGAGAAGAGAAGGCTGCGGGGGGACCACATTGCAGCCTGCCAGTCCCTGAAGGGAGCAGAGACACAGGAGGGGAATCAGCTTTTTAAAAGGGCAGATAATGGCAGGACAAGGGGGATGGATTAAAGCTAAAGGAGGGAAGGTTTAGATTGGATATTAGGGGGAAGGTTTTTACAGAGAGAGTGGTGAGGGGCTGGAACAGGCTGCCCAGAGAGGGGGTGGATGCCCCATCCCTGGGGGTGTTCAAGGCCAGGTTGGATGGGGCCCTGGGCAACCTTGTGTAGCTCCGGGCCTGAGGTTGGTGTCCCTGCCTGTGGCAGGAGGGGTGGAGCTTTATGATCCTTGGGGTCCCTTTCAGCCTATGCTATTCTGTGATTCTACAAGGAGTGAAGCTGTTCAGCTGCTTTGGTGCTGCTGCACAGCGTAAATGAGAGCATGGGAAGTGAGGCATTGAGGTCACATCCTGATCCTAACTAATCTGCCAATGGAAGAGGACTTGGAAAGGTTAGGTGATTGCTTTGCACTGGTCTGTGAGCTTCCTTCCAGCTTGTGCATCTTAAGATAGATATGCCAAAGACCAGCGGGATGGATCACTCCTCCTCTCCATCACCTGAGAGGCTGCAGATGGAAGTTGGACACCCAGGTAATGAAATGGGGTGAGAGAAGTCCCACCTGGGACAACAGTGACCTGTGCTCTGTGGTATGATGGGAGCTCACAGCTATGGCATGTGGGTGTAAGACAGCTTACTGTGTGATATGAAATCTGAAGGGAGAGGAAATCACTATTTATTTTTTTTTTCCCCACCAGGATAGGTGGAAAAACAAACCAAAAACCCCCCCCTCAACCAACTGCCAGATGAGCCTTTAAGCATGTGAGCCTTGTTTTCAGGACCTTGCCTTGCCAAAGTCTTTGTGTCATCACAGCTAGGACACTACTACCATCAGAGTATTTGAGTGAGCTAAGAATAGCAGGTTTCCTTGAGAAATGTTTTTGTTTATTTTGGTTTTGTATTTTTAAATTGTTGGAGCCTTGGTGTGACCTTTATCTTAAGGTTCTTAGAATAGCCTGATTGGAGAGTATTGTTGTAATAAGGAGGGCAGTTGTGAACTGTCTTAGTTCTCTGGCTTCTTCCTTCCTTCTGACCTGCAAGGTTTCACTGGCAAAACAAGAACAAAATCATGAAGTGGCCGTGCTTCTGAACTGTATTGCTGTTGGATTGAAGGTAGAGAAGGCTGGTGTGATGTTTGCACTCATGCTATTTCTATGGAGCCACTGTAACTTAAATAAGTAGGGATTGTTTATTTTTGTTTCTGAGATGTTTCTTTTGAATGAAGGAAACGGACAGTGGTGAGAAGGGCTGAATGAAGGGGTGGTGGGACCTAGGGAAGCAAGGGCCAAATGGTGATGGAGACTGAGAAAAGGGAGCTGGTCTAGAAGCAGTGATAAAGTACTGTGAATGAGACACAGGCACAAGAGGTCAAGATAATCAAGGTTATCTTGTCCAAAAAACCAATGTGTATTTGGGTTTTTAAACTTTATTTTATGGGGACAGCTGGTGCCTGTTAGCTGTCTCATGGGAAAACTATATGCAAGGCAAGGCAGGGGGAATTTTACTCTTAGTTCACAGAATCACAGATTTGTAGGGGTTGGAAGGGACTTCGAGAGCTCACGGGGTCCAACCCCCCTGCCAAAGCAGCTCCCCAGCTCATATTGCACAGGTCGGTGTCCAGACGAGTCTTGAATCTCTCCAGAGAAGGAGACTCCACCACCTCCCTGGGCAGCCTATTTCAGTGTTCTAAGCTATGATTTAGTACTGCCTGTGCTCTTAGATGAACACAGCAAAATTACAGCCTTGGAGAGATTCACAGTAGAGCAACTAACACTTCTTACTCTGTGATTTAAAGAAAAGAAAAAAGAAATAACCCTTTCTGGCAATGAAGGAAAAGTAAAAAGCCAAGCTGTCTTTATGGCAGAGAACCTTGTAATGTTCACTGGCTCAAGCCCTGATTGGTGGCTTGGCAAGTACTGAAGGTAGAGCATTGCATAGAAGAGGCTGTGTTTTAAGTCTTGTCTTACTTATGAGCCTAGCAGAGTGTATAATTGATACTGACACAAAGTGTAGTGTATATACAAATATATATGCATATATTTGTATTGTCTACTCATTTCACAATGGAACATGTAGCCTGGTTGGAAAGCCCAAGCTCTTGCTAAATTTTAGTTGCCCTCCCCTGATAATCATATGGTAAAGGTTGTTGGCCAGTTAAAGGTGGTTTCTAAATCAGGATTCTGCACACACAGAATACCTTGTTATTTTCTCATCTGTGTAGACAAGTCACCTAATCCAGCATTAAAATGCTGGAACAGGAGGGGAAAACGTTTTCTTGAAGCTTTTGTGTGAATTCTTCATATGAGTTTGCCAAGGCCCAGGTTAGGAAAGCTGTGCTTAAAGAACTGAGCTAAACTGGATCAATTTCTGCATGTGGATGGCAGAAAAGATGTTTCTATACTGTGGAAATTAAAATACATGCATCAAAGTGTTATCTGGAGACTGGATGAGAAGTAGATAGTGTTGGGGAATGTTTATAGGTTATAATAAATCCTGAAGATGTTTCTACTAAGAGTGTTTTCAGCTGTGGGTTTGTAACAGCTCACAAATGAGGAAGGACTAGTCAGAGTAAGATTTAGTTCTTCTTGAAGAGATGACAACTAGGATTATATATGAAGATCCTCAGCACTGGGAGGATGTAAACAGTCTTCATATGAAAGAGTTCTGGGGGGATGTCCTCAGGTTGCGTTGGGGAGTGTTTTTTGAAATCACCAAAAAACAGTGTTTGCATAAGTTTTAATAGGCTTTGCAAAATTGCTGTGAAGGCCAGAGGTGTATGGGGATTCAGAAGGGAGTCAGCAAATGCAAGGGGGAGAAGTCCCCAGGGGTGTTAAGCTCATATGTCTGGATGTTAGCTCTACCTTTACAGCGTCCTTTTTGGACTTACTGTGGAAGCTGGTGCTCCCAGAAGAGGGTCATTCCTCTTTGTACTAACCCCACACCCTTCAACATGACTTGCTGTGGCAATTCTTAGGCTGTACAACTTTGCCCATTCTATGTGAGTGGTGGGCTTCCCTCGAGCTCTGAAGACAGAGATAAGTGTTTGGGACACATCCTAAAGGTCTTAAAAGAACCCAGAGAAATTTCACTTCTTATGTTGCTAGATTAAAAGTCAATGGTATGTTTGGGAGGGAAGGTAAAAGACCATTGATTGACATGGCCCTAGAAACATTGTGGCTCTGCTCAAGCTCAGGAGAGGATGAATATTCCTCTGCAGGAAACCCAGCTCCTTCCCAGAGTCCACTGGTGAATAGAGAAAAGTGATACTTCCTTTTTTTGGTCGGGTTCTTAAGTAGAATATTGTCCCTCATCTCTGCTTGTCTGTTGAGGAGTGATCTTGCCTTTCCTATCTGCTTCTGACTGGTGAGGATTTAACTTACCCATCATGGTTCTGTTCCTGACTACTTCCTGAGGGAGGCTGTCTATACCTAGAGTGCCACGTTCCTGTTTATCTCAACCCATTCTGAAACTCCACTTTTAGAGTGGATTAAGATAAAAAAGAAAGAGCCCCCTCCTCTCCCAGGTGAGGAAAGGCTGCAGGTAAAATGAATCAGCATCAATGCTAAGTAGAGACAAATCCTAAAGTGTCAGCAACTGGAAACTTCACCCACCTCACCACTTGCTGTGGGAAAGGGGCTTTACATCCTCCCCCTCTCTGCCTGGTCCAGATCCTTACTGTTTCTTGGGAAATCAGGGAAGAAGTCGTTCACTTCTACTTCTTCAAACTGTTGTACTGCCTTTGAATCCAGCTTGCTCAGAAATAAGTCCAGGTTTTTGCTGCTTGTGGCTTTTCTGCTTGTCAAACGATGATGATCCGTGACTTCACGATAGACTAGAGAGCATGGAAATAACTCCAAAAGCTGGCTCCCTATGGCAGATACCTGCTAGCTGAGATGTGTTGGTCAGGAGATGAAAAGGGTGAGGTGATAGATGTCCTTGCAGGTAGAAGCTTTTAGCATGGCTGCAGCCAGAGCTGGCTCAGTGTCACCTGTCCTGTTGCTCGGTGACAGTTGTACCAAGTGGTACTGTCAGGAACAGGCCTTGTTACAGGCTCTGTGCTCATCTCTCTTGCAGGTGAGTCCAGCTAGGGGGGGATAAGCTGTCGTTGCAGTTGAAACTAAACACTGTCAAAATAGTTGCAGGAGATCCAGTAGGACTACTTTATTTTTGGTACTGCTGCTTAAATAATTTCCAACTCCAGTCTGGTGTCACCTCTGTAACAGACAGCAGGATGTGCTTCATCAGCATGTATAAATACTTTAAGAGCTTGGAGAAAAAGGTTCTGTCCAAACACACCTTTGTACTTCATTACTACTCATGATTATACACTGCAGCAGGCCAGCAGTGTCTTAAGCACAGAGGTTTAATTCTTCTAGCCATGCAAAAGAGAAACAGGATTTTTTTCATGTTGGGAAAATTGAAGAGGAGCTCAGGAGTATTCAGCAGCTTGGCAAGAGGTAGAGGCAGCATCTGAACTCCTTGGATCTCACTGCATTCAGTAAGCATTGTGTAAGGAGGGTGGGGAGGCAGGAATTCTGTGTGCGCTTTGCCCAAATCGCTGGGCACCAGCTAGTTGAAGGGCTGTTGAATCCTGAGGTGAGTGTGTATGCTTTGCAAGTCAGGACTGATGTCTTCTTGGGCCTGGTGGAAGATAAGTCTCTCTACCCTCTTCCATTGTGCTCTTGAGGACAGGTCTGAAACTTTCTGGATCCTGATGTGGCAGGACAGTGTTGGCTCCAGGGGCTGCATCACGTGGCTGTGAATTTTTCAACTGGCCCTTGTTGGCTTTCATCAGTTGAAACGTTTTTCTCCCTGCACCATTTCTGTAATGATGGGTTTCACGTCTGATCTCCATACTTTGAGCTAAATTCTCTTTACCAAGTCCCATAGTTACATGATCTGAAGCTTATGCTTTGTGGTTGCCACAGAGGCAAAGTCCAGCTTCATCACTGTGTTGTTGAGCTTGTTGCCGCTGGATGTGTGGTTTTCTTTCTTTCTTTCTTGTTGTGTTTTTTTTAAGTCTTTACCACAAAATTGCCAATTTGGAGGTTATATAAAGTGATGGGAGTTTGAAACTCTTTGACTTCTCTGGAAATAGTCTACATGGTACAAGTGGGTGGAGATTTCTGGAGTTTCCTGTGCTGGTGCTCCAGGCCAAAAAGTTGTTGCATCCCAATTTGACCTCAGTTATTCTTCCTGTGCATCACACTTTCAAGGCTAGGTCTAGCTGACAAGTTTTCTCTTCTTTTTTTTTCTAATGGACTTTTATTTTTCACTGCCTTAGGATTTTTACCTGCAGAAACTTGAGCCGAGATCCCTGAACCACCCTTGTTTCCTTTTTTTTTTCCCCACAGGTTCCTTAGAAAGAGAGCTTGGACGGCATGCAAAGTTGTGAAATATCTGCAGACAGCACGGATGATCCTCTTAGTAGTGGCCTACGGAGAAAGCGGCAGCCTCGAATAGTAGTTATCGGTGCTGGGCTTGCAGGCCTCTCAGCAGCAAAGGCGCTCCTGGCAAGCGGCTTTACGGATGTAACTATCCTTGAGGCGACTGACCGCATCGGAGGCCGCGTGCAGAGCGTGAAACTTGGTAAGAGCAGCCTTATGGGAGTAAAGTGGTGGGCTTTCCTTCTGCAAGCCAGGCCTTGTGCTGTCACTGGGTTAACTTGGCTTTGTAAGGGTGGTTTGGTTTTTTTTTTTCAGTCGGTGTGCATGCGCAAAGGTTGGTTTTAAGGTGTGATGTTGTCAGGAACGGAAGTCCTCCTTGGCCTCTTTTCAGAGTGGGTGGGTGAGCCTGAGCTGTTTTGTGTGTCTCTTCTGAGGGAGAGCAGCTCCAAGACCATTATTTTATCAGTTTAAGATCTCGGGGATTGTTTTTGCTTGTTACACAGAGCTCCTCTGTACAGTCTGAGAGAAGAGTTCTGTGATTAAATAACTGTATTGAGACAGTTTGCAACGTTGTCAAGCTTGACTCTTGACTAGGAGTGCTCAGTAAATCTCCTGGCTAGCGATCGGTTGTTTCTCAGTGACTTACATCACTTGCAGAGGGGGCAAGGTCCGAGCCATTCTGTTTCACAAACAGCCCCATTCATTTTCCTAGAACTAATTTACTGCGTAGGGCACTACCCACTGTGAATCAGCCTGCTGGAAAAACCTCTTCAATGTATCCTTTCATCCCAACTTGCAGCTTTCCTACCTCTGCAGCTTCCTTTCTCGGTGTGTAATAGAGGTGCAGACACTGGATATTTTAATCCCATGTCAAATGGAAGGGCTTATAACATCTCTCAGTGCAGAGCTGCTGGAACAAATGTTACCCTTTGCAGCACAGTAGTCAACAAAACTTCCCCTGGTACCTCGGAGGGCACTGCTCCCCTCTTCTCTGCAGGATGCAAAAAGCTCTTTGCTCTTACTAAATAGCTTTCCTGATTTCAATTAACTAGTTCTGTTTCTGATCCTACTCTCTGTATTTATTAGCTTTGGCCTCTTGCTGCCCTCCTTTCTCTTTGTCAGGTGCTTACATCACTTACTATATATGACTCGATAAACTCACCGCTCTAAACAGCAGTGCCCTGTCCTGTGAACTTTCAGAAGGGAAATGAATGAAAAGGCAGCCAGACAAAACTAATCTCCAGGGTTTGAGTAGGGCACTTTACATTCTGCTGAGACTTGGCATAGAGGTTAGAATGGGAAGTGTGTCCTTTACTCACAATACACTGTATTAAAAATATCCTGGATCATGTCTGTGAGAGGAGGGAAGTGTTAAAGGCCTGAAATCTTCAGGGAGCATTGTATCGCTCTGTCAGTGCACATGTGAAATAGTTTTGTTGTACTGGTATCAAGACCAGTTCTCTCACCTTTGGACACCTTCACCAGCTACTCATATATTTGCTTTTACTGGGAATCTCCCTCCTGTTCATTAGCACTTCTTAACTAACGTGAGACAAGAGCGGGCTTTGCAGTCTGGGGGAGATCTTGCAGTTTGTAGATGTAAATGTTATTTGCAGAGCAGAGGACTGAAATCCAAAGTCTTGCTCCTTTTAACCTTTCTGAAAACTACATCTTTGATACCTTCTGCAGACTACCAACATTACACGGTGTACATATGGACTGAAGTTCTCTCCCAGGATGGGTCCATGTTCTGGCCCCTTGGGTGTTTTGCAGATTAACTGCTTGCCTAAAGGGCATGTATTGGAGCTCTGAGTGGTGAAATCTTCATGAGTGGCACGTACTCAGAACCTTCTTATCCCTGTGTTTTTCTTCTGTGTTGCCTGGAGTAGAAAGATTTCACCTGGGGCATGAGAGATCTGCCCATTCCTCAGAACTGGCTAAAGTCAGGGAATAACCTGGATTTTCAGAGGTTTGGTTCATCCTTTCTAGCACAGGTGAGATGGAGGGTTGTTGATGTGTCTGTGGAGCCTAAGTGTGTTTCTTGTGCATGACTTGGAGCATCTGTATCCGCAGCACATGTATCACAACAGGATGCCCAAGAAACAGGGCTGTAAGGGGAAATGTGAAAGTTCACGTGTGTATTCAGAAGGCTCAGTATGCAATCTGAGTGCTTTGGAAAATGGCTGGCATGGTGTATTGTTGTGTATATGCTTGTTTGGCTGCTACTTGTGTCTTGGGAATTATATTCACAGAATAAGAAGCAGATTTTTCCTTTTTGTGTGTGTATTGTATTGGATTATTAATTTGAAATGGATTAATATTGAGTCAAAAATATTTAAGGCCCTGAAAGTAAATCAGCTATCTCTGTTTATAAAGATGATATTTAATTTTACACCTTTAAATCATTTATTGTGTAACTTACACTAGGTAACAACTGGCTTATCTGCCTGGCAGTGATGATACTGAGTTTCAAAGTATTACAGGCAAAAATGACTCTCTCTCTCTAACTTCTTGGTATTTGATTATATTCCACACAGCCACCAAAACCAGAACTTGGAACACATCATAATTGTTACCCAACTCCAATACAGAGGGATCTGCTGGTGTATTTTCTTTGTTTCAAAAATCAGGTGCCCCATAAATAAGAGCTGTATCCAAGCGGATTGTTAGCGTAGGGGAGAGTGAGCTCCTGACATAAAGAAGCAGGCAGTATCCCTGCTGCTGATTTGGCATGTGATGACTCGCAGGAGGCTTGCATTAACAAGGTGACTGCAGCATGCAGTATTTATGAGGTTTGTACCTTTGGCTGCCTGTGTACAGCACTCACTTCCGCTAGGCTGGGCGCTCTGAGAGCGTATGGGAGCTTGTGGTGCTTTAAATACTCACATGGTCGTGACTTGATGCTGAGCGCTCTGCAGCACACGCTTGGCTTCAGGTATGCGTGGATATCTTGTGCTCTCAAGTCCTGTAACACATGTTTTGGAGGGCAATCAGCATGCTCCTTACTGGCGTGGTGGTTGCTTGGCATCCTGGCTTGTATCAGAAATAGTGTGGCCAGTAGGTCTAGGGAGGTGATTGTGCCCCTGTACTCGGCATTGGTGAGGCTGCAGCTAGAGTGCTGGGTCCAGTTCTGGGCTCCTCACCATAAGAAGGACATTGAGGTCCTGGAGTGAGTCCAGAGAAGGGCAACCAGGCTGGGGAAGGGGCTGGAGGGCAAATCCTCTGATGAGCAGCTGAGGGAGCTGGGGGTGTTCAGTCTGGAAAGAGGAGGCTGAGGTGAGACCTTATCACCACCTACAACTACCTGAAGGAAGGTTGTAGAGAGGTGGGTGATGGTCTCTTCAGCCAGGGGACAGGAGATGGGACAAGGGGAAATGGCAAGAAGCTGTGCCAGGGCAGGGGCAGGTTAGATAGTAGAAACAAATCTTTTCCTGAAAGAGTTGTGTGGGCCTGGAACAGGCTGCCCAGGGAGGGGCTGAGTCACCTTCCCTGGGTGTGTTTATAAAAGGGTAGATGAGGTACTTAGGGATGTGGTTTAGCTTAGGATGGGAATGGTTGGACTTGATGATCTTAAAGGTCTTTTCCAACCTTGTGATTGTGACAAACTACATACATGGAGCTTCCCTTGGAGGCGGTGTCTCTGCTGGAGACCAGCATTTCTTGGAGTTCTCACCTGTTAACCTTGACTGCATTACAGCACAGTGCCACACTGTCTTCCTCTCTGAGCATATATTTACATGCTAAACAGTGTATGATGACTGGTAACTGCACGATGCTTTCCTCATTAAGCAGGATCCTATTAACTAACCTCCTTAATCAGGTGCTCGCACACCTCCTGCAGAGTGAGCTGCACAGCGTGGTGTCGGCTGGGATGCTGGGGGAACTGCGCTTTGTCAGGCTTCACATCAAGTAGCTTTGGACTTCAGAGAATCTGTAGAAACACGTGTGAGGGACATGGCCCAAGCTTATCTTTAGTTCCTCCCTACATCTCCCTGTGCTGTTGGCCCATTTCATGTTGAGATCCTTGGTGCAAACCCTTCGGTTACAAGGAAGGGGGAGTGGGGCTGGCCAAACTCTCTTTTGCAGGCAGAGAGTATAGGTGATGGTGCTGAATGCATCTGGTGCTTAACCTGACTGCATCTTTTTAAAGAACCTCATAGACATTTTCAAAGGCATAAACAGTGCAGTGTAACCTATTTGCTCATTTGGGGAACGGAAATGGACTTTTGTATTGCAGTTAATCTGATGATTAAATAATGCACATTTTTAATCACAAGGTTCAGTATGCAGGCCAGTGTTGCTGTCCCAGGGTGATCCAGATTTTCCTCTATCTCCCTGGAATAGATGCTTTTCTTTCTGTATTTTGACTGCCCATCCCCTCTTCTTGGATACGTGGGTCTGTATCCAAGACTTGCAACAGCTTTAGGTACTCTGCTCTTTCCCTACCACTATAATATTTACATAAGTATCCTTACATGTCCTTTTTACAGTAGTGCAGTGTGGCTTCTTCCAGCTCTTTTCCTTCCCACCCCTCCTTCCCAGATACAGGGCTTGTGCTGCAGCACAGGTGGCACATCCTCTGCTATCTGGTCATGTTCTTCAGTGCACGTTTAGAGAAGATGGTTTAGAAGGGCCAAGTAACAAGAACAGATCAGCTGGCAACAGCCATGGCAAGACCTAGGAACTTAGAAGTTTCTGAAATTTTTCTTAAGAGGTGTGTTGCTTTCTTGTACCTTTATAGAAAACATTCCATCCCTCAAGCACTCTCCAAACTTGTATCCTGAAGGACTGGTTTAAAGAACACTAGCATTGCCCTTGTTTAACAGAGAAAGCTTCTTTAAGTGATGTTCAAACATGTGGTGTCCTTGAGCAATTGTTCTGGCTTTGCAGGTGTACGTTTTGTTTAGGGATGAGTGTGTCATGCTTTCAAAAAAATGGGCTGCTGTAACTAGTCTGCTTGGTTTGCACTCCTGCAGGGCACACCACTTTTGAACTGGGAGCTACGTGGATTCATGGTTCACATGGAAACCCAGTCTATCATCTAGCAGAAGACAATGGTTTACTTGAAGAGACTACTGATGGTGAGAGAAGTGTTGGACGGATCAGTCTTTACTCCAAGAATGGGGTGGCTTATCACCTTACCAACAATGGGCAGAGGATCCCGAAAGATGTGGTTGAAGAATTCAGTGATTTATACAACGAGGTTGGTATTCAGCTGCTCTGTCAGGTTGTAGATTTGCCTGAAACACTGGGACTCCCTGACAATTAAAACGTTCCAGGTATTGGACAAAGGTAGAAAACCATCACTGTCTTTAATCTCAAAAATCAACTCATCTGCTTAACTATACCCTGTTTGTCCCTGATGTGAGATTAACTCACTGTTGTTGGGATGAACAATCTTTCCACATTTGTCATCAACGTAATCACTTCCAGCAACTATTGCTGGGGGGATCCAGTCATTTGCTCTAGAAATTTGCTACTTAATTAAAAGGGTAAAGGAGAGATGAAATTACTAAACAAAGTAGAATGCAAAACCTTAGCAACAACCAGCTAAATATTGTAGTCCTGTGACATTTTATTGACGTTGTAAATACCATAGTGTGTCATGGAGTATGCCAAAGACAGGGCAGTACTGTAGGAATTACAAGGTTTCTTGCATCAGAAGGAAAGGAACATCTTTTCTGGTAGATTCAGATCAGTGTCAGTTTTTGATTCTTGTGCTTAATATCCAGTGACATTCTCTTCAGTTTGATGTAGAAGAGGGCCCTCAATATGCAATAGAAGAGCCAAATTAAAAAACCATACCCTAAACCAAACCAAACCAAAAAAACCCCACAAACCCAAACAGCTACAGAGAAACTAAAAATATTAAACAGAAACCTGAAAGATGGAAGTGCAAATGCATGTTTAGTGGAAAGATTAACCTCTGCTAGAAAGGCAGGAAGCCAGCATTAGACAGAAAAAGGATAAATTTACTTTTATGTAGCTTGGCACTGCTGCTGTCATCCTAGTGTTTCTTCCAGAGAGAAAACTGGGGTTTCTTACTGATTTGTGTGTTGAATACAGATGAAAAATTGGTATTGGTCCTACCTGCTTCCAGTAGGAAGATTTGGCCTTAGCTAAAGTTAATTGTAATTATTCCTGGCATTTTTGTAAGGTCATTTATGAAGTACATTTAGGGGAGTCAGTGCAGATTGTCTGGTCCTCCAGGTAATGTGATCTTGCATTGAGTTACAGAAAGTGGAGCAAAACATCATTATTTTCACCATGCCTAAAACCTTTAGATGTTCATGTTACAGTGAACTTCACCAGTGTTTGATGCTTGGCTAAGCACACCCTGGACTCGGGTTACTCCTGCATATTTTATGCTTAAAAATATGTCTGTGAACGTTTAGCAAGTCACCAGGAGAAAAGTCACTGTACCCTGTTAAAAAAAAATTACCAAGAATTAAATGGGGAACATGTTTGAAAAGACTTTTGACACTGTCTTGGAGCCCTGAAATGGAATCTGTGATGGGATAGCACAAAATCTTTCCAGTTTGAGAGATGGGTAGTAGGAATTTGAAAGAAACCTTGTTATGGAAGGAATTTAGCAGCGTGTGGCAGGGAGGGAGGAGTTCTTGGACAAATGCAGGTGGAAATAATTAATCCCAACAACTCGTTCATATTACTGGATGGAAAAGAGGACTAGAGCCAGCCAGGAAAACAGACAGGTGAGATATGTGTAGAGCAAGATTAACAGCAATTAAGATGAGAAAAGAGAGAGGGAGTAAGTGAAAATACTGCAGTGAGCAGCATTATTTATGTAAATGGCACACTGCCAAAGTGCAGGCAGCACTGGGTGATCATCCTGTCTCAAAGATGATATGAAAATCTCCAGCAAAGGGAGGGGAGGGTGTTGGAGGCAGGCAGACTCTGCAATGAGAAGTGAATACAATGAGAGCTACTTAGCTTTGAGATCCATCTGATAAGATAAAGGCAGTAACAAGGTGCCAGTGTTTTAGAAATGATTAATTTGGTAAATCTACCCTTGGTTTTAAAGCCAGGGAAAGAGGGCAGCCAGTGACATGGGAGAACAACACATTAAAAGTTAATCTTCATTACGCAACACGTAATTAGCTTATCATTGCCACAGGATATCTTTATCACTAGGAGACAGGAAAGGCCTTCACATTTATGGATTGTAAAAATATCTACAGCTACTCTCTGAGATTAAAAAAAACCATGTAAGGGACAGCTTGAGCCAACCTCTAAATGTGGCTTGGAAGAGGTGCTTTCGCTTGTCTTCCTTCAAAGCATGCTGGAACTTCTTGTGGGGGCAGGTCATGGTGTTGTTGAGCTTCTTGTCCCAGCCTCTTTGGGGTGTCAGGCTGGACAATCTTTAGTAATTTGAGGCTGTGGGTTCTTCCTTGCACTGTGGGAATTGAGATGAGCTACGTGATCTCCTGAAAAATCTCTGGTTTAAAAAAGACTCTATGAAATACAAGCGCCCCAGTGGGTGAGCAGTCAGGAGCATCTGCAGCAGGCGTATGGCTTGGGAACCTGTTCCTCTGGCATAAGGTGCAGAGGATGTTTATGTTTACACATGCTGAGTCAGCCTGGTACACTTCTCATGGTGAGATATTTTTTTTTCCTTCCTCCCCACCAGTATTTTATTTTGCTTTTCCACTACAGCCCATTCAATCTTTTTTTCTTTCTTTTTCTTTTTCTTTTTTTCTTTTTCTTTTTTTCTTTTTCTTTTTTCTTTTTCTTTTTTCTTTTTCTTTTTTCTTTTTCTTTTTTCTTTTTCTTTTTTCTTTTTCTTTTTTCTTTTTCTTTTTTCTTTTTCTTTTTTCTTTTTCTTTTTTCTTTTTCTTTTTTCTTTTTCTTTTTCTTTTTTCTTTTTCTTTTTTCTTTTTCTTTTTTCTTTTTCTTTTTTCTTTTTCTTTTTTCTTTTTCTTTTTTCTTTTTCTTTTTTCTTTTTCTTTTTTCTTTTTCTTTTTTTCTTTTTCTTTTTTCTTTTTCTTTTTCTTTTTTCTTTCTTTTTTCTTTCTTTCTTTCTTTCTTTCTTTTTTCTTTCTTTTTTCTTTCTTTTTTCTTTCTTTTTTCTTTCTGTTTTTCTTTTTCTGTTTTTCTTTTTCTTTTTTCTTTTTCTTTTTTTCTTTTTCTTTTTTTCTTTTTCTTTTTTTCTTTTTCTTTTTTTCTTTCTTTCTTTTTTTCTTTCTTTCTTTTTTTCTTTCTTTCTTTTTTTCTTTCTTTCTTTTTTTCTTTCTTTCTTTTTTTCTTTCTTTCTTTTTTTCTTTCTTTCTTTTTTTCTTTCTTTTTTTCTTTCTTTCTTTTTTTCTTTCTTTCTTTTTTTCTTTCTTTCTTTTTTTCTTTCTTTCTTTTTTTCTTTCTTTCTTTTTTTCTTTCTTTCTTTTTTTCTTTCTCTCTCTCTCTTTTCTTTTTTTTCCTTCCCTCCAGGCTGGCCAATACTCTCTTGGTTTAACTGGTGATGAAATGAATGCTGGAGGGGGGAACAGTAGGGATTTGGTCTTCAATTCTACAGCTCTTGGTTTTTTGTTGGGGGTGTTTTTTTTTTTGAGGGGTGTTTTTTTTATAACGTCTTGAAGTTGTCCAGGACATAAAGCAATGTTATGGATCACCAGATCCTCCTCTGCCTTATAGGAGCTCTGGGACCCTTCTTGTGGGCAGCCTGCTGTTAGCAATCACACCCTCACATCGGCTCATCTCTCAGGCTGCATCTCCCCCTTTGGAAGAGGCTGAGGTAGCACAGGCTGTGACGCAGCAGTCCTGACGTGAAAAGAAGCAAAAAGCAAAACAAAAACAGAAACCACATGATAGATGCAAAGCCTAATCATGGATGGAGCACTGGCATTAACAGTGGAAAATGTAGCCCTAATGAACGGGGCTAAATTTGTCAGGGTTTCAAATGCCAGCCTCCCCCTCGCAGCCGGCTCACTTCCCATGTGCTCAGACACTGCCCTGCTGCTGCAGCAGCTGCTGTGTGCTTGGGCTCTAGCCTACGCCTTCAGTTCTGCTGCTCCATCTGTGTATCTCAAGCCCCGGCTGCCTCATCATCTGGACACTAAATTCTAGTGAACATGAAGTACAGAGGGCCTCCCCTGAGTTTCACGTGGGGGTAGGGAGTCACTGAAGTGGGAGCTTAGCAAGGCCAAGTCTGTGCTCTGTGGGCTGAGTTTTCCTGGTGTGAAAGGCCTGGCACCCCAGTACTCCCAGAGCTTTGCCTTGCTAGTTCATGTGGAAAGTCCTTATGCTTTTTCTGGGCACTTACCCAATCTTTTTTTGGCTGGCTTCTTCTACTTCAATACAAGTTTTTTTGCTTCTTTTTGTTTGCAGTAGCCTGAATTTTTAATAGCTGTAGGGATGCCTCACAGAAGCCTTTATTTGGTTACAACTAAGCCATCAGTGAGACTGCTCAGCTCTTCATAGCTGTAGCAGGAAGATCCCTGTGAGAGGCTGTCTTAGCTGTGGGGCTCTTGCACTGCATTGAAGTCAGTCAAGATCTATCACAAGCTTGTGACCTGAACCGTCCCCTGTGAGATCACTAGAAAACTCAGCAGTGCCTGCTAGGAAGGTCTCTAGTCCTGCAGAACAGCCATCTGGATTTCCAAGCCCATGCTGCCAAGTGATGCACCATAAGAAAGGTCATCAAGCCTGCCCTGGGAAGGACAGCTCTCCAGCCACCATTGTTCTAAAATTATCTTTCTTAGACCATGTGCTATGTGGGGCTGCCACTGCTCAGGGTCACTGTCAGTCCATTTGGTTGGTCTCAAAGGAAGGGGCCACCAGCACTGGAAGGTTCTCCAGGGTGTACTGTCTGTGCCACCTATTCATAATCTTCCCACCTTCCTCTCCACCCCTGCAATTGGGGGAGTTCTGGGGCTGGGGGTGGATTTTGTCCTTATTTTGTCTTCATCACACCACATCCACATGACCCTCCAAGAAAAGGGACAAGACTGTGACCTTAGAGGGTAATGTCTGCAGTTTCAGTGTCTGTGTGTATAACTGCTGTGAGGAGGGACAACCCATCTCAGAGCTCCAGAGAAGTAATGAGGAGAGCTCCCAGGTAATTGTGAAGGGTGAGAGGGAGGTTGTGAGCTTGACAAGTTAAATTGCAGGTGAAAAGTCACATTGCTTTGCCTGCCCAAAAATTTCACAGTCCATTGGCCAGCCTGACTTAGAAAAAGGGCCTATTTTTACTGCTTTTCAGTAAGGACCTGCCTCCAGCAAGGTCCCTAAAGACCTTCCTCACAGGAACCCTCCCTTTAACGAGGCCATTAATTAGCTCATTGTTATCTGTCAGCTTTCCCCTGTGTACTGCACAGCTTCTGGGGGAGGGATGCAGCTAAAGAGCAACAAAGTTTTCCACCCTTCTCCCTCTCCCACCCCCCTCTGTGCTGGGCTTCCTGCCATTCCCAATTAAGGTCCAGTGCCTTGCTTTGCCTTATCATAGAAAGCAGGACAGAAGGGCCACCGAGAGTCACTGTTCCCTCCCTACCCCTCTATTGCACTGACAGATGTCTGGTCTGGTAACAGTGTGGACCTGTCTCCATCAGGGTGTTTTTACTAACCAGGAATTAAGTCACTATGGTTCTGAGGCCAAGTAGGAAAGAGACAATGCTACAGCTTGTCAGTGGTGCTGGCAGGAAGGAGTGGGGATTGGGATGTGCTTTCCTGACCTCCTTCAGTGCTGAGAAACTTCTTTATTTAGAGTTCCTCTTCCTAAGAGGCTGTCTCTTCCTGTAGTGGAGGAGCATGTATGTAGTAAACATGTAGGTAGAAACCTGTAGGTAATGGAGAAGACATCCCTGGTGCAATCCACATTCCCTGCAGACCCCAGTTGTGGGATATAAGGCAGAATGAAGCCGTTTTAGGATTATGGTCATTCAGTTTCTGACCTGCAGCCCTATTTCCCCACAGGACTCTATGTAACCCCTCATCCTCCATTAGAGATGGAAATCCACACAGAATGAGAAGTCGCTTGAGATGTTCTGTGTCTTCTGCTGATGGTTCTCAGGGGCAGGTTACTAGGGCCAGTTGTCCTGCCCAAACTCAAAGGAGCTTCTGAGTGAGAACTGGTGGGGGTCTTGGTGCTGGGATGTGCTTTTGCCAGTAGGAGCTGATGTAGTCTGTCCTTTTTCTTCTTGTATCAGGTCTTGTGACAATGGAAAAGGAAGTCTGGACTCTGTGATGTAGGTCTCCTTGCTGATGGGCACAGTGCTCTGTTTGGTGTGGATATTTTGTAGGGTTAACTAGTAAATCAGCAGAACCTTGATGCTACTTTTCACCAGGCTCTTTGAAATAAAGCCCACTTGAACTGTCTCAAACCTTTCTGTCATTGCATCAGAATGAAATGATTGAAGGAAAATGTGTTTTTAAATCTCATAAATGCGTATTCACAGTGACTGAAGAGGTGGTCCTGTAGGCATGATGTTGCAAAGCCAAAGTAACTCCAGACAGTAAAATTCTGCTCTGTTTGATTAGAAATGCCACTTAAATGAGGCTTCAAGTCAGCTTTACACACAGAATTTGTTTGCTGCACTTGCACATTAAAAAATACATTTTTGGGTGGCTTTTTGATTCTTCTATTAGGACAGTATATCTCTTGATGTAGGACTTGCTCCTGTTTCTTCTGCTTCTTTCCTACAATAGTTTTGCCTTCTGATCTTCATCAACTGATTCAGACACTGCCCCAAGAAGAGGAAAAACAAGGAAATAACAGGGATGCTGAGAGAAACTAATAAATCCTGATGGTGATTATACTTCCCTGCTCTCTGATAGATGGGATGACATACATTGGAAAGGCTTTATTTGGTGTCCACAGCATAGAACTGCCCATGGCTGTTCTTTTCTCCATTGGGAATTGAAGAATACAATGGTTAATAAAAGCATACCCATCCTTTTGGCCAAATGGTGGCTGGGTTTTACACAGCTTTGCTTGTCTTGTGAATGCATTATCTGCTTAGAGTGTGCAATCAGCTTATGAAAGCTGAGCTGCATTATGCTGACGCAAGGTCTATGCAGCTTGGGCTTGCTGGAAGTGGTTTGGGCCTCAGAAATCAGTGGGATGGTGAAACTGCCAGAGAGCTCTCAGCATTGGGGAACAGAGAAGGCACTCTTCCCTTTGCTGGAAGCCTTCATTTCACACAGGGCACTGGCCTCCACAGTTTTGCCCTGGAAATCTCCTTGCAAAGGGTGTGTCACAATCAGTGTCTGCAGCTCTCTGTGGTCCTCACCAGCTCCACTGATAACTTCTTCTTTTGTAGTTTATTTTCTCCTTTTTTTTTTTTTTCCTTCTTTCACTTCAGTTTACTCCTCCTCCCTCATTTTTCCTTATTTACTCTCCTTCCTCCATTCGCTTCCAGACCTACTTTCTCACACCTACCACTGTGGTACATTTTTCCTCACCATTATCCTTCTCTTTTAGCACCTCAAATTCACTTTATTCCTAAAACCCAAAAGAAAATCAAGCTTCTGAGGAAAATCAGAGTGGGAAGAAATTAAACCACAGTGAATTAGCTGTGTCAGCACAGAAGGGGAAGCTCTAGGTGCCTTTGAAGGAGAAGCTGTCACAATTCTGCTAGCTTCTAACCAGGCATTTAGTTTGAGTTGAACTCCTCAGTCCATCCAAATAATCTGTCTCTAAAAAAAAGATCATAAGTTGTAATCAAACCATCTTTGACAGGAAAAAACTCACCAACCCTGTCTCATGATATGAGAAGGTGACTCATACTGATCAAACAGGTTATTAATGGGATCAGTTGCACTTCTTGGAGCCACCTTTTAAAACCTTTCCTGTATTAAAAGATGCCTCAGAGTTTTTCCATGGAAATGAAGGGCCATAATTCATCTGCAAGCTCTTCTGGCAATATTACAGGCAGGTGTTCTGGTTACTCCAGGCAGCCACAAGCAGATGGCCAAGGTGGATGTTGGTTTTCTTGCTTTTAAGTAGCTTGTACAGTGGCAAACTGGGGTAAAAAAAATGCCTGGAAGGTCTCTTTCAAAGAAGGAGGGGATATTTTTTTGTGGGCCTTCCTCAGGCTGGCTCCTGGAAGAGTGTTACTAGAGATGTCATTGTTTTCCTTCGATCTATACCTGTCGTGTGCCCAACAAGTAAGATGGGTGAGCACACAAAATGCCTTTGCTAAGCCTGCATTGGTTGCTTCCTCTTTTTCAGGGGACAGCAGAAAAGTAACTCTAAAACTGAAATCCCCCCACCCTGGTGGATTCTTGGGCAGTACTGTTAGTTACAGAGATGGTGGAGGGCTGGTTCCAGGGTAGAGCAGTGATACATATGGGCCCTGCAACCTGGGACTGCATCGGAGACACCGAGGTGGGAGAAGAGCCGATGCTTTATTGCCAGATGGGAGGAAGCCCATGGATCCTGCTGCTTGAGTTTACTCCCAGCAGATTTTGGATGGAGAGTGGGGCCAGGTTAGGCTGTCACACTGCTCAGAAGAGCCAAAACTTGCATATAGTGACCCCAGATCTCTTCTGCAGAGGTGCTCTGCAGTCTGTGCTCACTGGGCTTGCTGATGTGTCTGGTTGCACATGGGCTGTAACTACCAAAAATGGCAGGACTGGCTCAGTTGGTGTTCTCCAAGGGGTAAAATGAACATGCTCGAGTGGAAGAGTAACTTAATAGTAAGTTAATAGTAACTTAATGACTTGATAGTAACGAGAATGTTGCAGGTAAGTGAGGGTAAGTAAGCTTTTTGCCTTCTAACCAGCATAGCTGTGGCTGCACCTTGACCTGATGCTGGAGCAGAGCACCCAGTGAACAGCTGATCTCTAAAGCTGGCAAGAGCAGGTGATCTGAACGTGCTGGCTTTGGATGGGGGGGAAGAGCGGCCTGCCTGGGGCTGGGATTCTGCTGTGACTCACGTTGTCCATCTCTCTGTCCTGTCTCTGGCAGGTCTATAACCTGACTCAGGAGTTCTTCCAACGAGGTAAACCAGTCAATGCCGAGAGCCAGAACAGCGTGGGCGTCTTTACGCGCGACGTAGTGCGCAAGCGTGTCAAGGCCGATCCGGATGACACAGAGGCCGTCAAGAGGCTGAAACTTGCCATGATCCAGCAGTACCTTAAGGTGTGTGTGCACATCCTTTTTTTGTTTGGTTTGACTAAAATCAGACAAATCTTGAGCCTCAGACACCTGGCTGAGCCTTGCCCGTCACTGACAAATTGCTCTCTGTTGTCTCTCACAGCTGGGGCACTCTGTGTTTATACTGACAAGTTTTCCTCATGAGGCACATCCAAAGACAGTGGGCTGGAAGGAATAATACCTTTACTCTTTAAATTGTTTTTTATCCCTTACTTTAAGCTTCCATCTTATTAGATGGGCCGTTCCTGGTGTGGTTTAGTGGTTTTTTGCCACCTGAAGCTACTCTATGTCATGTTCTTTTAGTAATGTCTTGTCTTATGCCTTATACCTGTGACCCCACAATTGTACCTGAGTGTTTTTCACTCCCTTCTGCCTCTCTCTGTATCTCAGAGACCAGGATACTGATCTCTGTACAATACAGAGACCAAATATAACAATTTGCTGAAGAAATCCCTAGATAGTGTTTTAAAGGTAAAGCAGTAAAATCAAAGGTAGATTGGATAAACCTGTGTACTAATCATCTTGCCTTATAGTTTCCTTAGTTCTTTTTATCTACTTGATGCTTTGGCCTAGATGAGATCTCTCTGGGTTGAGGATTTATTGCTACAT
Source organism: Laterallus jamaicensis coturniculus (assembly GCA_022605575.1). Classification (NCBI taxonomy): domain Eukaryota; kingdom Metazoa; phylum Chordata; class Aves; order Gruiformes; family Rallidae; genus Laterallus; species Laterallus jamaicensis. Next base: position 37,357,249 of record JAKCOX010000005.1, read on the forward strand.
CAGGCACTCCACAAGTAAAGTGTAACAATCAATTCATTTCAATTAGAATGACCTAAAGGCTTATGAAATGAGGCAGGGGAGGCAAGCAGCACTCTGTGTTGTGGGTAAGTGTGTGATATTCACTGCTTACAGCTGGGAAGCTGAAACAAAGACCTGAAGAGCCTCACAGGAGATGTGTGATAAAGCTGAGATTTTGAACTCAGACATCCTCAGTGCTGCTCTGATACCTCACTGTATCACAGGGTGTCTCCACAACTGCTAGTAAAAACTAGTTAGTTATTGTGTTACCCATGTAACAGCACCCATGCAGACATCATTAGTCATTGGATAGAGCTCTGGTTTTCCAGGTGGTTATTTCTGTGGTGCTACAGGTTGCCACAGCCAGAGACTTTTCTGCAAGTTTTGCAAATCCCTTCTCATGTGTAAATACCTGAGAACAGCAAAACTTCTGATACTTACGACTATTGGATCCGAGTGGTTGCTGAGAGAGGGGATTAACTCAGCAAAATACAGTCTTGTCAGTTGCCTGTTTCTCCCTAGCATTTTTACTTCTTGGTTGAAAGAACCAAATAGCCATCACTGTTTATTTTCATAATGTGGAGTGTCCCTCTTGGAGCATCCAGGATGTTTAAGCAGCCTAGTGTCTGACCCAGGGTACAGGGTTTATGTTGTGGGCTAGCAGAACTGACCCTAGTTGGGTGTTGGAGGATAGTCATTCAGCCATCAGATGGCTGTGGACCACAGCAGACTCAGAGGGTAGGTCTTAAAGAACTAGCTGTTGGTGACCTGGACCAGCAGTTGTGCCTGCCTAGTCTTCACTGGGGTCATTGAGCAATGATATGAAAGGGGCAACCAGTGGTATGTCAGTACAGCCACAGGAGCAGCCTGTGAACTATGTAGCACAACTTTGGCTTGTTTGCCTGACATCTTAGCCCAGCACAAAGGTTCCTGCCCTGCACCAGGATGCTCTCAGGGAGAGGATCTGTGCTTCCAAACATGGTCATTCAAGGCCTGTGAAATGGGCAAAGGCTGAGGCAAGGGGCTGTAGTGTTCCCTTTGCTTAAAATGCTTGAAGAATCACAGAATGGTTTGGATTTGAAAGGACCTCAAGCCCCCCAGTGCCACCCCATGCCATGGGCAGGGATATCCTCCACTAGCCCAGGCTGCCCAATGCCCCATCCAGCCTGGCCTTGAACCCTGCCAGGGATCCAGGGGCATCCTCTGGGCAGCCTGTGCCAGGGCCTCCCCACCCTCCCTGGGAAGGATTTCTGCCTCCATCTCCTCTCCATCTGCCCTCCTGCAGCTGAAGGCCATTCCCCTTGTCCTGTCCCTCCCTGCCCTTGTCACTAGCCCCTCTCCAGCTTTCCTGGAGCCCCTTGAGGGAAGGTGCTTGAAGGGCTCACTGGAACCTTCTCTTCTTCTCCAGGCTGAACCAACCTAGTTGTCTCAGCCTGTCCCCAAAGCAGGGGTGCTTCAGCTCTCTGAGCATCTTCATGGCCTCCCCTGGACTCACTCCAACAGTCCTAGGGACCCCTGAGCTGGACACAGCACTGCAGGAGGGTCTCACCAGAGCAGAGGGGCAGAATACCCTCCCTTGACCTGCTGGTCATGCTGGTGGGGATGCAGCTCAGGACACAGTTGGCTTTCTGGGCTACAAGAGCACATTGCTGGCTCATCTTGAACTTAAGAACTAGAGTGATTTGAAGATTTTAACATCAGTGTGTCCCATGCAGCAGTATTGTCATTAGAAACTTATCACAAGACAGGCCAAACATCCTGCCTTTGTTCCAGGGACTGCTATGCCTAACACACCTGCAAACATTAGCCAACGGGTCCCAAATACAAAGCTTTGATAATCACATCAAGTGAATCAAATGCAAGTGTCTGAGATCTTGGCATTTCCCTTCTCTGTCTCCTTCAGTTACTTCTGTGCTGGATCCTCTCACCTCCTGCAGATTGTTAGCTTGCTGGCTGTTTGACAGCACGTTGAAAGCTGCAGGCAGCAGGAATAGCTGCCATAAGTTTTTCATGGCTCCTCATGGGAACATTTATTAACATTGGAAAGAGCTAGTGATTGATGTAGCTCCAACTTGTGGTGCAGGAGCACCGAGCAGCCAGTCCCTGGGGTTTGAAATGATAGATGACAGTCAGAATGGTAACCCAGAACCATTCAGAGGCAGTGACATTATGTCTGAACTCTGTCTGGTGCAACTGTGGCTGATGCAACCAAAGCTGATGCAGATTGTTACCATGACAGGATCATAGAATCATAGAATTGTAGGGGTTGGAAGGGAGCTCCAGAGCTCATGGGGTCCAACCCCCCTGCCAAAGCAGCTCCCCAGCTCATACTGCACAGGTCGGTGTCCAGACGGGGCTGGAATCTCTCCAGGGAAAGAGACTCCACACCCCCTGGGCAGCCTGTCCCAGGGCTCTGGCACCCTCACTGGGGAAAAGTTCTTCCCCATGTTGGTGTGGAACTTCCTGTGCTCCAACTTGCAGCCATTGCCCCTTGTCCTGTCTCCACAGACCACTGAAAAGGGGCTGGCTGATTCCCCCTGCATTCCCTGCTTCAGATAATTATAGACTTTAAATAGGTTCCCCCTTAGTCTTCTCAAGGTTGAAGAGTCCCAACTTACGCAGCCTTTCCTCATAGGGGAGATGCTCCAGGCCCCTAATCATCAAATTCACCATTCAGGATGGTTTCTGTGGTTGGAAGGAAGGCTGAGGATTGTTTTTTCTCAGGTCCTATGGCCAAGCACTTCTTGACTAGCAAAACCAAAGTGGCTTAAGCATGGGATTCAGGGGTTTGTGCTGCTCCCCTGTGCCCTTGCAGTGTTGTGCCGTGGCAGAATTAATTGCTTTGTGGCAGTGTTGGTTTTGTGTTGCTTTTCCTTAGGTAGAGAGTTGTGAGAGCAGCTCCCACAGCATGGATGAAGTGTCACTCAGTGAATTTGGGGAATGGACCGAAATCCCTGGAGCTCATCACATCATTCCTTGTGGCTTCATTAAGATCGTGGAGATTTTGGCCCGTTCTATTCCCGAGTCTGTCATTCAGCTCCGCAAGCCGGTCAAGTGCATCCACTGGAACCAATCGGTCAGCAAGGAGATTGAGAGGGTGGCTGACCACAACAGTGACCTCCCTGAGGAGGACAAGGGCTCTGATGTCTTCGTAGAGTGCGAGGACTGTGAGTTCATTCCAGCTGACCATGTCATTGTGACTGTGTCCCTGGGAGTCTTGAAGAAACGCCACGAGACCCTGTTTCATCCCCGCTTGCCTGAGGAGAAGGTGATGGCCATTGAGAAACTAGGAATCAATACGACTGACAAGATTTTCCTGGAGTTTGAAGAGCCTTTCTGGAGCTCTGAATGCAACAGCATCCAGTTTGTCTGGGAAGATGAGGCAGAGAGTGAGAGCTTGACTTATCCTGAGGAGCTGTGGTACAAGAAGATCTGCAGCTTTGATGTACTCTACCCACCAGAGCGGTATGGCCATGTCCTGAGTGGCTGGATCTGTGGAGAAGAGGCTTTGATTATGGAGAAGTGTGATGATGAAACCGTGGCAGAAACTTGCACCGAAATGCTACGTAAATTTACAGGTCAGTCACTCCCTGGTTCCTTTGGTGACTGGGGAAGAGTGGGAGAGTGGGGCTGAGCTGTTGAATAACCACTGGGAAGGAAACACAGGAAAGTAATTTTTAGTTCTGTGACGTTTAGAACAGGCTGTGTGTGTGCGCTTCCAGTCTACCTCCTGCTTGGGTGTGCCTGAAAGCTATTTATATAGAGGCACTGATAACCAGCTCAGGAAGCAATGGGCAGAAGCGCTTGAGGATTCTATGTCCTCTGCTCTTTTTAATTGCAAGTAACTCTTAGCTGTCAGACTCACTACTCCTGAGCTCTTCTAGAGCCAGGGAAGTTGAGCCTGTTTAGATCAGCTGCGGTGGGGTGGTTGACTCAGCCACTCAATGTGAGGCTATATGGAAACCTCATTGGCCTAAATTTCAAAGAATCCATTGATCTTGAGAAGTTCACATTTTCTGAATGCCTCATTTAAACCTTCCTGGACTTCACAGATTGCATTCTTACTGAGCACACGTGACACTAAAGGCAGCAGCTGGAGCAAGACAGATCTTAAGTGTGTGATACTGAGAAAATCCAACATGAAATCACTAAATGTAGTGATACTTGAACATGCTGGGGCTTAGCTTGTCTGCAGTCACTTCTAGAGAAGTTGCACACCTTACCAAGAAAAGGGCTTTTTGTATCTGCAGAGGTCTTTGATATGCTCTGATGGAAGACACTGTACAAGTGCAGGTGTGAGGTAGCAATGCTGGAAGAAATAGTGGTTGACTCATTGGCAGCCTTGGAATAAGGATTCTGAATTTATACATAATGATAAGCAATTATAAGAGAATCATCCTCCAAGATTAGATGTGTTCTATGCTATTCTAGAGATAGGTCCCTTGATTAAGCTATTTATATCTGCCTGCTAGCTCATGTTAGTGAAATCTTGACACCCTGTGGGGTTTTAGCCGTACCTCTCATCCATGGGCCTCCAGTTAATGGAAGAAATTTGCCTTCACAAGTGCCCTAGTGCTTCCAGACAGTTTGCTCCCAGCAACATGGAAAGGTGGTGGAGTCTCTTTCTCTGAGAGATATTCCAGACCTGTCTGGACACTGACCTGTGCAGTATGAGCTGGGGAGCTGCTTTGGCAGGGAGGTTGGACCCCATGAGCTCTTGAGGTCCCTTCCAACCTTTACGATTCTGTGATCTAGAGAAAGGACCTGGAGTCTGAGCAAAAGAGGCTTTAGATTTTACTGCTCCTTTCAGGAATCATAGGGTAGGCACTGGGTTCAGAAACCCAATTCCAGAGCCCAAAACGGAATCCTTATTTCAGCTTGTTCAGTGTTGCATTTATGTTGGATGATGAACCTGGGGCTCCCCTGCAGTGGAGTAGGATGAATTGGTGAATACTCGACTCCAGGCAGCCCCTGCCTCCTGAGCTGTGTTTGCAGTGGTGTTAGGTATCCCTGCCTTATGCTGCAGCATCACTACCTACGTGCCTTCTTTCCTCCTGCCTTCAGCAGGCCAACTGCTGCTCTATGCAGGTGTAGCAGGATGCTCTTCTCTTTAAGGCCAGATTGTTCCAGTGCTGACATCTCCCAGAGCATATAAACAACCGTGTTGGTTGCAGCTCTTCTTGCTTGAGAACACTTCTATTCTTTAAAATACTTCAGCTCATCAGTGGGAATTTGGCTCTTTGGGTCTGTGTTAGTTTGGCAGGTGGGAATATACTCTCCCTTTTCCATCGGGGGTTCTTTTGCTCTTGTTATTGTTTGCATGTGTTGGATGTTCCTCTCTCCTCCCAGGATGGAAATATGTTGGCACTGGGTCACTGGTGTGTGCTGCAGTTGCTGTTCCAGCTGATACTGCACCTGGTCACTGTCATTCAGCCTCTTTGGCAGCGTGAGCTCTATCTCAGCCTTCTGCTAACCCAGGGTTATCTAACCCCAGAGAGTTTCAGGCTGAATTCACTAGGGCTTTGCCCTGCAGTGGATGTTTTGTGCATAAGCTGAGAGGTCACCCCTCAGCTGCTTGCAGCCATGAGAAGAAAAACCTCCCCTTGGAGCACCCAGTACACAACATGAGCCCCTCCGCTTTCTGCCCAAAAAACTTCTTGTTAGTTTGTCAGAAGCCTTTTCACAGACCTTTCAGGGGTGGCCTTGCTAAGGTAGCAGGGTTTCTCCTGTTACCCTTGCTCCCCCATTTTCCTTAGCAGGTTCACAGAAGCAGCACTGCATCAAGGCTAATCTGTGCCTGGTGCCAGGCAGGCTGAATCATAGAATCATAGACTGGTATGGGTTGGAAGGGACCCCAAGGATCATAAAGCTCCAACCCTCTTGCCACAGGCAGGGACACCAACCTCAGGCCTGGAGCTACACACTATCAGAGGTGTGCTCAGCTCTCCCTGCACGTACTGTCTTCTCCACTAATCTCTTTCATTTGGAGTGTGAGAGTGGGTTAGACCAGCTAGGGAATGGATGGGTATGTGTGTGTGTTACAAAGCAGCCTTCTGTCTGGGATCTAACTGCAGTCATTTCTGAAAATGACTGGTCTCCTCTGGTCCAGTTAGCACTACCAAACCCAGCTTTTAAAGCATTGCCTACCACCCAACTTGATGTAAGTCTGCTGAGTTGGGAAATTAGTCTTCCTAGGATCCTGAGCTCAGTGGGGAAAAAGGCTTTTCCATAAGGCAGTTCAGATCTTCCACCCCTTACTTGGTGCTCTGTGGCATCTTCTGAAGGTTTTCTCTACTGAGTATAGAGAGAGCCTTATAGTCAGTCATGAAAATGGGTAGTATGAGGCTTTTAATGTTCACTTTGCTTCTTGTAGCTTTCATGTTCTGGCTACAAAATCCTCCACGTTCTTCTTCTACTAAAGAATTAGTGCATTAGCCAGGTGGGTTCCCATCTTCAGCTTTGTGTTTCCCCAGTCCCTTGCTCATGGAGGCCTTTGCTTTGGCTTCATAGGCTGTTAGACCAGTTAAATCCATTCTCTACTTAGACTCAATGTCATTTCACACTGAGAATTTCTCTCTGAGAGGAGATGATCTGCCTCTGTGACCTTAAATTTCACATGCAGGTTAGTGTTGTGGATTATCTGGCTTTGCTGTGAAAAGCTCTGAGGATTGTTCTAACCCAAGAACCACTGACAATTGCTGCTTTTCACAACTGGATGGCTGAAAGGCAGTGTCCTCTAAATCTGATTAAATGAGATGCCTTTGAACAACTAGAAGTCTTGCTCTGTTGGTTTTTTTTTTGTTGGCTAAGCTCCTAATCTTAGAAGCCAGAAGGCAGTAATAGAAGGCCTGCTCCCTTCTGAAGAACCCACTGATTTGTCAAGCTGCTGCTGGAGATGCCCAGAGTTGTTCTCCTCATCCTCCAGCTCTTTCTCTAGAAGGGAACAGATCACATATAGGTCGTGTGTCATATCTGCCGGCCCCATGTGGATACCTGGGATGCCCTGATGTCTGTCCAGTGGCCCTACAAAGAGAGGCTGAGGGAGCTGGGCTGGTTCAGCCTGGAGAAGAGAAGGCTGTGGGGGGACCTCATTGCAGCCTGCCAGTCCCTGAAGGGAGCAGAGAAACAGGAGGGGAATCAACTTTTTAAAAGGGCAGACAATGGCAGGACAAGGGGGATGGATTAAAGCTGAAGGAGGGAAGGGTTAGATTGGATATTAGGGGGAAGTTTTTTCCAGAGAGAGTGGTGAGGGGCTGGAACAGGCTGCCCAGAGAGGTGGTGGATGCCCCATCCCTGGAGGTGTTCAAGGCCAGGTTGGATGGGGCCCTGGGCAACCTTGTGTAGCTCCAGGCCTGAGGTTGGTGTCCCTGCCTGTGGCAGGGGGGTTGGAGCTCTGTGACCCTTGGGGTCCCTTCCAACCCTGCCATTCTATGATGCTATGATTAATGTGAGGGTGGTACCGCAGATCTGTGTTGGCTTTGATGGGATCCTAGAAACCCTGCTCTCAGGTAGGCAACTAAATCTGGGTGTCTGTTTAGATCTGTGAGTTGATTTTATAATACTCCTGTGTCTCATAATCAGCCCATAAGCTACAAATCTAGGTAGCCACACCTTCCAGGAGCTGACTAGAGGGGGGACCTTTTGAGGCATATGGAGTTAACATTCCATAACTTCACCAGCAGCAATCTGTGGCATAAAGATATGTGCCCTCCTGTTTTAGTGAAGGCTAAGGTCCTTTTTTAGCCATTTTCTCTGTTTGGACAGTGGAAACTTAGAAGTTTCCATATCCTGTATTAATCATTACTTTTATCTCCAGGCAAAGGCACATGTTTACCCATCTAGTTAAAAGCAGATTGAGAAGCCTTGTTAAAGATGTTCCTTGAATGAGCAGGGCCCTCTGAGTCCCTGTAGTTTGTCTTGCAAACAACATCTCAGAATTAGAGCTCATGTTAACATGTTCACACCTGACCTCCAGCCAAGCTCCTCCTGTCTGTCTGCAGCAGGAGTGAAGGTCTGATGATTTTCCTTTTAGAAACAGCTCCTCACGTTAAAAGGGGCAGAAATGCAGCAGCACAGGGGCACAGTGGTTGCATCGTGGACACTGGATGATGCTCATGTGGTGTGATGTGCTGGAGAACCTTTAAGGAGCTCATGAGAGCTGGTGGATCAGCAGCACAGCACGGTGCTAGGGCAGGAGACTGGCACTGGTTCTGTACAGCTGTGCTTTAAGGTACTAAGGCTCCTTACCCTGCTCCAGGCTGGCAGCTGGCTGGGGCATCTCTGCAGGAGGCTCTGCCACCTGCCCAAAGCTGCATGTTTCATGTTGCTGTGCCACAGTTTCCCTTGTGATGGAGTTGCTACGTGAGGAGTAATTCCCTGGTGGGAAGGCCTCTGGTTACCTGCTTGTGTACACAGTACAAAGTGATCCATGGGGAACACTAGAGAGAGACACAGCTGTTGCTTTCCCCAGCCTGAAGGATTGCTCTGTTAGATACTGCTGGATTTAGACAGTTGCTGACTGGACTTAGGACTCCACAAGCCCTTTTGGTAAGAAATGTCAGTCTTTTAGCAGATCTCTGGCCTTCTCTGCAGGCTGGCAAGCCCTCATCTCAGTGCTTGTACCTGTGTGTTCCCCTTTATCATCTTTTATTGACATCTTGCTGACTCCTGCATTGAAGCTCTTCTGGGTGCACACAAGAACATGCACTAGCTACAGAAGAGGCACCACCAGCCCACTGCAAAGACTCCTTTTTTTTGTTTGAAAGCACGTTGTGTGATTGTTTCTGTGGGCTGGGTGACTGCTTTGGCCCTGTTTGGTGGTACACTAACAGCTTTCATGGTGTGTTCTCCTGGGCTTTCCCACAGACCTTCAAAATAAAACGTGATAACTTATTTCCTTGACTCATCTGAGACCCTCCCTGTTCTCAGGCTCCCTTGGGCTTTTTCACTTCCATCCCAGGCATTCCTGCTTTGAAGATTCTTGGAGGAGCATGTTTTAAAGGCTTTGTTATGCTGAGTTGATACTCCTGAAACAACATCCAGTTGTAGGATGTATTTTGTTTGCAGGGCATATTTATTTGCTAGTCTGTGCAGTATTTTGTTCTGGAGGCTGGCATGTGCTCTGGAAAGCTGTCCAGGTGCCTTTGCTCTCTTTCAGCCCTGAATTTCATGGTTCTGGTTGACACATGATACTCCCAAAAATGGTAGCTGAACCAGGAAAGTAACCTGCCCCTGATTTTAAGGAATTAAAGGCATGACTAAGTAATTGTTTAGTAGGACTGAGCAGTGTAGCCTTTGCAGTTGGATGTTTCCCTCTCTAAGCCCTGATGAAAGTGGGGGAATTTAGATGGTCTTCACAACAGGCTGAGCATGCAGAGTCAGGCTCTGAAGCAGGCACAGGAACCACACAAGATGCAAACATGTTTCAATTCCTCTTGCTTCTTGTGCTGACAGTCTCCCAGAATCCAGTATCTGTGTCTTGCCTGGGTATGTGGGGTTGCCTCAAGGGTGGGTCTGAGCTCTCCTGCAGAGACAATTTCTCCTTATTGCAATAATTTTCCCTGTCCTGTCTCCTCATTCCTCTCTTGCCAAGCCCAACATGATCACAGGATGCCAACAAAATCTGGTCAGTGACACTGAGATGGTCTCAAACCAGTACCACAAGAGGCTTTCCAACATACACAGTTCTCTGATTCTGTGATATGACCCTCCTTGTGTCTGTCTACCCAAGGCTCTTGTGGGCTGCCTTGGCTACAGTCCTGATCCTTTGTGCTCCTGCTCTCCTTAGGATGGGGACAGTGGCTCATGATGGCCCTATCATCATGATGACTCACTCATGTGCCTCTTACCTTTAGGTCCTACATCCTCCTAGCAGTGAAAATCCTACCTCAGTTTAGAAATCCTACTTCCAGCCCTAAAAGCCTTCTTTCCATTCCATGCACTTCCCACAAAATGGTTCTCTTGGATTTTAGGTTAATTATAGGGAGCAACTAAGCAACACTTGGAGTGAATACACAGGTTTTGAAAACTTCTTGACAGATTTTCCTGTGCTCCCACATAGTAAGGATTTGCCTTCTAACATCCTGATGTCCATTCCTCTTTGGAGGTACACCTCTCTCACAAGACTACCTCAGCATCCCATTTAGTCTGGGCACCCAATTAAACACCTAGGTGATCTGAATCATATGCTTGATCACTGCTGAGACAAACAAGGCCAGGAAATGCTCTGTATTTTCAGTCTCTTGGGAACATAAGCATTTTAATGATCTTTCCCAAAATCACAGAATCACAGAATTGTAGGGGTTGGAAGGGAGCTCCAGAGCTCCTGGGGTCCAACCCCCCTGCCAAAGCAGCTCCCCAGCTCATACTGCACAGGTCGGTGTCCAGACGGGGCTGGAATCTCTCCAGAGAAGGAGACTCCACACCCCCTGGGCAGCCTGTCCCAGGGCTCTGGCACCCTCACTGGGGAAAAGGTCTTCCCCATGTTGGTGTGGAACTTCCTGTGCTCCAACTTGCAGCCATTGCCCCTTGTCCTGTCCCCACAGACACTGAAAAGGGGCTGGCCAATTCCCCCTGCACCCCATGCTTAAGATAATTGCAGACATTAATAAGATCCCTCCTCAGTCTTCTTTTCTCCAGGCTGAACAGTCCCAGCTTATTCAGCCTCTCCTCATAGGGGAGATGTTCCAGGCCCTTCATCATCTTTGTAGCCCTTCTCTGGACTCTCTCCAGGAGATCCCTGTCTTTTCTTTCCCTGAGAGCCCAGCACTGGACCCAACACTCCAGGTGGGGCCTGACCAGGGCAGAGCAGAGGGGGAGGATCCCCTCCTGTGACCTGCTGGCCACACTCCTCCTGATGCCCCCCAGGATCCCATTGTCTCTCTCAGCCCCCAGGGCACACTGCTGGCTCATGGCCAACCTGTCACCCACCAGGACCCCCAGGTCCTTCTCCACAGAGCTCTTCTCCAGCAGGAGAGCTGCAGCTGAGATTAAGAGGAATGCTATTAGCTAGATACTTAAAACTCAGTAATAGAAGAGAGATCTGTTTGGGGCCCCTGTAGCCTGCAGGTTTGGGTGGGATGTATTTTCAGTAAGTCAGACTGAATACATGCCACTCCACACCTTGCCCAGGCACTGTTGTGTTTTCTCTCAGACACAGCCTTCTTACTTTTTACCTTCTCCTGCTTTCCACACAGGGAATCCAAACATTCCGAAACCTCGCCGGATCCTGCGGTCCTCCTGGGGCAGCAATCCCAACTTCCGTGGATCCTACTCTTACACCCAGGTTGGGTCTAGTGGGGCTGATGTAGAGAAACTTGCCAAACCACTGCCTTATGCTGAAAGCTCCAAAACTGCTGTAAGTACAACCCCAAATGGGTGCTGTGGCAAGAAGACTGATAGGAAGCTGGGCAGAGGGTTTTCTGGGAGGTGTCAGAGGTGTAGGTGAGGAATCTGTGGTGGCAGTAGAGGGGTGAGGGAAGCCTGGTCCTTGGCTGGGGGACTCCTACATGGATGGGGGTTTGTGAATTTGCTCCTCAGATGCTGCCTTTGCTTTCTGAATGTAGCAGGGAGAGCGGGAGCACGTATGGGGATGGCTGCCACAGCTCAGCTGGTGAGCAGTAACACATTGAGCCAAACTCACCCTGTCAGTCAGGGTGTCCAATCCCAAAGGCAAGGGTTGATGCATATGCAGCCTCCCAGCATCTGCCCTGTCTCCTCCATCCAGAGCCTGACCCCACCAGGTAATCTTGTTCAGCACAGCAATCTGTTTTAAAAGATAGCAGAGGAGCTTTAGGAATCCTTCTCTGTAGTTCCTGGGGAAGAGAAGTTCCTGCAAGCACCTGATTATTGATGTAAGAGGTAAGGCACTGTGTCTTACCCTGTGTGTTTTGAGACATAACTTGTTTTCCTTCTGAAATTTCTGTCCAGAAAAATAAATCCCAAATGCACAAAAGGCTAAGTTATAATTCAGGGAAGCAAAGAGGGGACTTCACAGGAGTGTTTGGTGCTCAGTGACTCGAGTGGGTTGAGATGATTTGAGCTAGCATCTGGCTCTGCGATGGTGCCTCAGCCCTGCAAACAGCTCTGTGCAGGCACCACAATGAGGATGACCTTGATATTGTCAGACATGTGCTGTGCTGGTCCCTGTGGGGAGGATTTGGAGGACTAGCACCCTAAAAAGCTCAGGACTCAGCTCATGGGGATGTGGGAGGGCACAGAGAGGGCTTTTTTTTTTCTCCTTTTAGTTTTACATCACCTTTCCAGTAAACACTGCTGAGCTCTTCTGCTTCTCTCACCCTCTGCAGCCCATGCAGGTGATGTTTTCAGGGGAGGCCACTCACAGGAAGTATTACTCCACGACCCACGGTGCTGTGCTTTCTGGGCAGAGAGAGGCCGCTTACCTCATTGAGATGTACCAGGACCTGCTGCAGTGCCAGACCTGAAAGGCCCCCATGTTTGAACACCACCAGCTCCCCAAGCCTTGTGCAGGTGTGTGGAGGGGTTCTTTTTAAATCTCAACTCACAGTAAAAACAGCCTTTATCTTTTTTTTTCCTATTAATAAAAATTGTTTAAAAGGTTAGTCACTGGTAGCTTCATTTCCATGTGCTGTATGGTTAAGGGGGAAGGGTGCTCCTTTTGTCAGGTAAACTGTTTCTTTGCAATTTTAATTCTTAACTTCACTTTTGGTGCCTATCATATTTTTTTTTTCTTTCTTTCTTTCTGTATTGTAAGTGCCTTCTATACTAAAATAAATGTTGTAATAAAAAGACTGGGTGCCTTGGGACTTCCTGGCCACTTCACTGGGTGACTTGTGACTCTTTTATTCAGTGTTATAAAAATTGGGGATTTTCTTCCTTCCTGTGAAACTTTCCTACCAGAAACATTCCTCCAGGAACTCCCCAAGTATGGTGCAGCCTGTGAAGGGAACATCAGAGTCTAACATGTCACTTGCCTTTGAAAAGTTCTTGAACCACAATGTGGAGGGAGCATTCATACCTTGGCACCATACTGAAGTGCAGAGTAACCCCCCTGCCCCTCCATACCTTGATAATGCAAATGCAGATGGAGTATTGTCTGTGGCTGTAATAAGGGCAACTAATTCCAGAGGAGAACACCATGCAAACAGGGGGGAGTGTGGGCAAGGAGAATGGTGAGAAGCAGCGTTCTTGAGCTGCTGCTGTGATGAAGCCCCATCTTTTGTTACAGAATCCCAGTCTGGTTTGGGTGGGAAGGGACCTCAAAGCCCCCCTGCCACTGCCACCCTGTGCCATGGGTAGGGACACCAACCACTAGCCCAGGGTGCCCCAAGCCCCATCCAGCCTGGCCTTGAACCCTGCCAGGGATCCAGGGGCAGCCACAGCTGCTCTGGGCAGCCTGTGCCAGGGCCTCCCCACCCTCCCCAGGAAGGATTTCTGCCCCACATCTCCTCTCCATCTGCCCTCCTGCAGCTGAAGGCCATTCCCCTTGTCCTGTCCCTCCCTGCCCTTGTCACCAGCCCCTCTCCCGCTTTCCTGGAGCCCCTTGAGGGACTGTGGTACAGCAATACCCAAATCAGAAGACACTTCTTGCTGGGATGGCATGTCACATGACAGCTTGAAGCTCTGCTTTTGCTTTGGAGCCCACCTTCAGGCCAGCCCTGTCCTCCCTGCAGAGGTAGGTGTTTCACCCGAGCTGTTTGGCTCTGCTCTTCCCCTGGGCTAACAGCTTCCAGGAGGACTCACACAACGTGCCCTTGTTAATGAGTCCATTTGTTGACTTTAATTGTGAGACCTGCAGCTTGACAGGAGCTCTCTGCCCCAGTGCAAGCCCCTGAACCATGCAGATGTGTTTCAGCAGGCACAGACCTTAGCTAGGTTTATTCTTGGCTGTGTGAAGGTGCCTTCTGGAAGGAGAAAAACCGTTCTTTTCCTTAGAGAGAGAAATCCTGGTGGGTTTTTTTTGAAAGTCAAGTGATCAAACCAGAGACATGGGCACAGTGCTGAAATGTCCAAGCACTCCTTTCCAAAAATCAATAGTTTTCTGGGTGAAGAAGGTGTGTGTTCATCTCCACATTCATTCATCCATCTGGCTGCTGGCCAAGGGGTCACATGAGGAGCGTGCCTGTTTTGGCATCTGCTACCCTGTGTGAAGTGTGCCTACGCTCTTCGTGCTCTTCTGGGGTGGGCACTCATGTTGCTCAGCTGTGGCTACCTAGAAGTGGGATGTCCAGTTGGTATGTTAGTTACAGAGGGGACAACAAAGAGAGGGAAGGGGCAGAGGTGGGGGTGGGGAGGGGGAATAAACCTCTCAAGACGACCGCAGAATCATGGATTGAATCACAGCATCATTCCCATCTGAGAAGACCTTTTGGATCATCAAGTCTGGGGAGTGCACAAGGATCTGGGAGGGGACACAGCCAGGACAGCTGACCCCACCTGGCCAAAAGGATTTTCCATACCATATGGCATCATGCTATGTGGAGCTGAGGGAAGAAGAGCAGGGATAGGAGGCGTTCGGTGTGATGGCATTTGTCCTCCAAAGCCACCGTTAGGGGGGATGAATTCCAGGTTTGCTTTCCCTTTCCCTATTAAACCATCTGTCTCAACCCAGGAGTTTTCTCACTCTTACCCTTCTGATTCTCTCCCCCCTCCCAACGCAGGGGCAGTGAGTGAGCAGCTGCGTGGGGCCGAACTGCAGGCTGGGGTAATACCACAACACCAACCATTACCCCAGCCCTGCCAAGCCCACCACCAAACCACATCCCTAAGGACAGCACCTGTGTGTCTTTTCCCATTCCTCCAGGAAAGCCACTGTGCTGGTCACTGGGGTCTCACAGCTCCATTCTCTGCTTTGGGCAATACAGTGACTGTGTCTGGCTTTGCTAAGCAGGGACCAGCCATGGGCCTGGTGTACACCCCACGAGCAGGGGCTGGGGTCCTGCTCTTACCACCCAGTTCCATGGACCTGCCTTTGCTGCAGGAGGTGGAGCATTTTGCAGCAAACCCTAAAGTGTTCCTCCAGCCAGCACAACAGGCTGGGGTGTTGCTGTCCCTTGTGCAACCCCGTGGAACCTGCAGCAGACACAACTCCCTGGACATGCCAACAGGCAACTCCTGGAGAAGAGGGGTGTGCAGGAGCCCTCAGGATGAGGAGGGTTGGTCCTGCTGCAGTTTGGGGCATAATTCCCCCTCTTTGGCAGGGTTTTGCTCTGCCTGAGAGCTGGACACCTGTGTGTGGGCAGGTCAGTGAAGGAAGAGAGGTGGGTGACTGAAGCTTCAAGCCTCCTGGTCTGGCTGTGGTTTTCATTTTCCCTTTATATGGGGACTTTGAGCTAATGTCTCCCTTCCCCACCAGAGAAATCCTGCAGGGCAATCCCACTTTGTCACTGCTTCACTCCTCTGCCTCTGTCATCTGCAACCCAGCCTTTAAAACAAGGCTCGTGTTTCTCTCAGAGGCACTAAAATTAGCAACTGTGTACTAAGAGGTACTTAAAATTAGAAGCACAGGCCACCCTGAGCATTTGATGAGGAGAGGACATCACCGTGGGGCTCTGACCACTTGTGTGACCACTTGTGTGACCACCATCCCCTGCTCTCCCTTCTACAAAACCCATGGCATCCTCTCTCCAGCTGTGTCCTCCAAGGACTCCTCAGCAGGATGAAGGTTGGTAGAAAGCTATGGGTGCTGTGATGGTAAGAGGCACCTAATTACCCAGAATTAATTAGAGCTCCTCCTGGCTGGCTGGGTTGGGCAAACAGTGGTAGGTGGGCAAGGCAGGGTGCTGGCAGACGTTGAGTCTCTAAAGCCTCATGAGTGATGGTGCCTCGGGGGAAGCTGCACATCTGTCTCCAGCTCCCCTTTTTCTGGCTGATCCTTCAACTCCAGAGCAAGAAATGCCTTAACAAGGGGTTGTTTGCACAGCTGGAGTGCTCAAAGCTTCTCTTGCACTAGGAGGGTGGTGGTATTATGGGCCAGCTCCTGGCTTTTTAACTTAGCATCCCTCCTTGCACAAATTGTACCAATCTACTGCGAGCAGACAACCCCTTTAGTGTCCCTGTATGGTGAAGCCTGAGTTGGTGGCACTTGTCCATGCTACCGTGCACAGAGGGGACCCTTTGGGCTGCACCTGCACCAGCATGTTTAAGGGCCCCAGTCTGGTTTTCTAGCACAGGACTGCATATGTTTGCAGTCCCCCCTTGCCCTGTGTGAACACTCCTGAACCTGTGCTGGTCCCTGAACTGTGTGTGTGAGCACAAGCCAGGCTGCACCTGAGGATGCTCATCGTACAGTAGTGTCAGGGATGGAGTTCAGTGACCAGGAATTTTCCCTGGTGCTGATTTATTTACAGTAGCAACACAGACCCAAAGCAGAAAAGGAGTTTGGGACCCCCTGGGAGATAGCAAGGCATGTAGCAGGAGTTAAGGAAGATGACAGGAAGGAATGGGAGCAGCTTGGGATGTACCTATGTGTCTGACCACGTCGTGTCACTGCCTTGGCTCATCATCTTCCTTTGATTTTGCAGCTGCTCAGGGCTTGCTGCAGCCTTCCTCTCCTCTTTCTCAGCTCAAACACACCCTTTCCCAGAGGCTTCTCCCCCCACCCTCCCTCCCATAAAGATGTA
Source organism: Laterallus jamaicensis coturniculus (assembly GCA_022605575.1). Taxonomy (NCBI): domain Eukaryota; kingdom Metazoa; phylum Chordata; class Aves; order Gruiformes; family Rallidae; genus Laterallus; species Laterallus jamaicensis. Next base: position 37,373,868 of record JAKCOX010000005.1, read on the forward strand.
AAACTGGAAAAAAGAAGAAAAAAAGTCCCCAAACAGAGTTGCAGCTTTGGGCTGAGTGCCCTCAGGACCCATCTGCCCAAAGTTCAGCTCATTAATACCCGTGGGCCCTGTCTGCCTCATCTGCAATGGCTAACACCCCTGAGAACATCCAACTCTCTTCTCCAGCACCTTGGGATGAAAGGAAGAGGCTCCTGCTGTCCAAACCAGTCTCAGCAATCAGATGGGTGCCTGAAACATGGACAAACTCATCGAAAGTGCCTGCAGTGGGTGGATGCTGAAGTTGCAGAGGGTTGAGGGATGGAAGAAGTGGGTCCCAGCTCTGTGCTTGGTGGGGTTGGATATTTTCTCTTCCTGTGGCCTTCCCCTGGGGGAGACCCACTGGCTTCTTGCTCCGTGGGGTCCTTCTGCCAGCAGCGCCCAAGCCCAGGAAAGGTGATTTTGTGCTGCCATCTTGTGGCACCCAGCCTTGCCTAGAACTATCACAAGTTCCCTCCTATACGGAATATATGCATCCATCCATCCATCCATCGAGGTGAGCGAGGTTAAAAGGTTGGGAGCCCGGAGGGCTGAGCAGAGAGTTTATCAGTGAGTTTGGTTTTCAGTGAATGGGCATGAGGGTCTCAATAACCTGAGCAGCCTTTGCTGCTAATAAGATGCTAAGATGAGGAGAGGTGAAGCTGGATGACTTCCTTTGTGTGTGTGTGCATGTGTGTGAGGTTTTGGTGGTGCTGCAGGATCCCTGGGGGACAGGGTGTCAGTTACTTGGTATCTTGGGCAATGGCAGTCCGCCTGCTCCACATCTGCTTGGCTCCTAGGAGCTTCAAGGTCAGCATCACTGCATGACCGTAGCATCAGGCATGCAGCTAGCACATGAGTTTCCATGGGCTGTTCTGCCCCTGCCACACAGAGCTTTAGATCTCCCCTTGTAGAAATGTCAGTGTTTAGTTAGGTCCTTTGTGAACATCCACATATGCTGAATATGGAGGATTTCCAAGACCTGCAGGGGCATGTGAGAGCTCAGCACCTTCCAGGATCTCTTTCTCCTCCCACCCTCTTTCCCTGCTAGATTCCCTTGTTGGACTACAAGGGAAGTTGGTCACACGTGGTCATGGGCTGGTGACCATGTGGACTGGCCTCTCTTCTCTATTATGTCCAGTTCTGGGCTCCCTGGTATAAAAAAGACAGGGATCTCCTAGAGAGAGTCCAGAGAAGGGCTATGAAGGTGATTAAGGGCCTGGAGCATCTCCCCTGTGAGGAAAGGCTGAGAGAGCTGGGGCTGTTCAGCCTGGAGAAAAGAAGACTGAGGGGGGACCTAATCAATGTTTATCAATATCTTAAGCATGGGGTGCAGGGGGAATCAGCCAGCCCCTTTTCAGTGTCTGTGGGGACAGGACAAGGGGCAATGGCTGCAAGTTGGAGCACAGGAAGTTCCACACCAACATGGGGCGGAACATTTCCCCAGTGAGGGTGCCAGAGCCCTGGGACAGGCTGCCCAGGGGGTGTGGAGTCTCCTTCTCTGGAGAGATTCCAGCCCTGTCTGGACACCGACCTGTGCAGTATGAGCTGGGGAGCTGCTTTGGCAGGGGGGTTGGACCCCATGAGCTCTGGAGCTCCCTTCCAACCCCTACAGTTCTGTGATTCTCATGGGCAGGTACTAGTGACACTGTGTTAGAGGGACAGGCCATGAGGGACTAGCAACAGGCATGAAACTGGCCCAAACAATGTACTCTGATCCCAGCAGTGCCAACCTCACTCAAGGCAGAAAAATATATCCCTTGTGGAGCTTTGGGAGAGATTTCCCAGCCCTGGATAGCCTGGCAGCTTCATGGCAGGGCAGTTTGCCTTGGGTATCTGTAAGATGAGTGATGGGAGTGTGAGAGCAGCAGTAAAACAATCAATTATGGTCAGAGGAGAAGCACCAGTGCTGGGTTTCTCACAGGCAACATGGTTGGGGTGGCTGCCAGGGGCAGTTTGCAAGGTATTTGCCAAATGAGCATCACTGAGCAGCAAGGCAGCAGCACAGGAGGGGGGCTGCAGGGGCTGGGGAAGTTGATTTACAAGGGGAGAGACTCTTTAAAAACATAAAATTAGCAGAGCTAAATCTGTCACGTTTAGCTGGGTGGCCGTGAGGGCTGAGCTGGTGGGATGCCAGGAGCACGGGAGGGTTTGGCAGAGGCTCAGGGAAGGGTTTGTGGCTGTCATGGGTGGCGTGGTTTGGTGCAGGGTGTGACAGCAGAGCAATAAGAGAGGTCACACAACCGTCGTGCCGATGGGAACATGGACGTGCCGATGTCTGCAGCAGTGCTGTGCTGAGAGTCACCAGCTGAGGGCCTTACATCTCCAGGAAACTTCGGCACAGGGACATCACAGAATCACAGAGTTGTAGGGGTTGGAAGGGAGCTCCAGAGCTCATGGGGTCCAACCCCCCTGCCAAAGCAGCTCCCCAGCTCATACTGCACAGGTCGGTGTCCAGACTGGGCTGGAATCTCTCCAGAGAAGGAGACTCCACACCCCCTGGGCAGCCTGTCCCAGGGCTCTGGCACCCTCACTGGGGAAAAGTTCCTCCCCATGTTGGTGTGGAACTTCCTGTGCTCCAACTTGCAGCCATTGCCCCTTGTCCTGTCTTCACAGACACTGAAAAGGGGCTGGCCAATTCCCCCTGCATCCCATACTTGAAATATTTATAAACATTAATAAGGTCCCCCCTCAGTCTTCTTTTCTCTGGGCTGAACAGCCCCAGCTCACCCAGTCTTTCCTCATAGGATAGATGTTCCAGGCCCTTCATCATCTTCGTAGCCCTTCTCTGGGCTCTCTCCAGGAGATCCCTGTCCTTTTTATACAAGGGAGCAAAAAAATTACACCACTAGTCACAGGCCTCCAGTCAGACTCTGCTCCACTGATCACACTCTCTGAGCTCGGTCCCACAGCCAGTTCTCCACCCACCTCACTGCCCACTCATCTATCCCATGCTCTCTCAGATTTTCTATCAGGATGTCATGGGAGACAGTATCAAAAGCCTTGCTGAAGTCAAGGTAGATGACATCCACTGCTCTCCCTCCATCCACCCAGCCGGTGATGAGATCATAGAAGGCTATGAGATTGGTCGAGCACGATCTTCCCTTGGTGAATATATGCTGACTACTCTTCATGACCTTCTTCTCTTTCAGTTGCTTGGTGATGGCATCCAGAACAAGCTGTTCCATATTTTTTCCAAGGACAGAAGTGAGGCTGACTGGCCTGTAGTTGCTAGGATCCTCCTTCTTGCTCCTTTGCCCAGGCTTAGGCACAACCTACCAGAAAGGTTCAGCTCTGTTTCCTCTTCCCCCCACTCCCCCCCAAAAAAGATTTGATCCTCTAATTTCTGTTGCTCTTTCAATTAAAACACTGATTTATTTTCCCATGTAGCAGCCTCCTGATGGCACTGCTGGGAAGGGCCAGGTGATTTCCCCAGCCCTTTCATGATGCTGCGCCCACGGAAACTTTCCTGCCATGACTTTTAAGCAGCAATAAAACTTTCCCATCCCCAAAGAATAGGAATATCAAGCTGCCTGCTGATACAATCGACTCTAAATGGGCCAGGCTTTCAGCACAATCAGGGTGGAGGAATCACAGCTTTTTACCCTAATACCTTTTCAGACAAGGATTAATTTTAGGTCGACTGCCTCTGCTGCCTGAATCGTGTCTGGAGAAGCAGTCAGCGTGCTGCATGTGGCCCTCTTAGCAAGGGACAGCTCTTCTGGCAAAGCCTTCTTCTGTCCTGCACATTTCCAGGCAGAAAGAGCTTTATTCAAAACACCTCACAAAGCCCCACTTCATGACAAGAAGCGCTAAGGTATCTCCAGGGACAGAGAACTCCTCTTCCTGGATCAGCTGCAGGCAAATGAGAAGCATCAGGGCAGGAAGAGCACCAGAACGTGGAGCTCCAGCTCAGAGCTGGGGGCAAAGGGGCTGTTCAGATAAAACACCCCTTAAATTATCTGGACCTGTGTGCAGTTGTCAACGCAGCTGAGTCATGGTTTTATTTGCTTGAACTGAAAAGTCATGGTAAATATATATATATATAAAAATATATATATATACAAATATATATATATTTACCATACTGTATATATCTATATATAATATTTACTTACTGCTCCACAATTATTTATTCATATATTTACTATATCTTCCATTAATATTTTACCATTAATTAATTATTTATTTAGGTATGTAGATATGTGCATAAATAAATAAAGAACATATATAATAAATTATATATTATAGACACATAAATAAAAATATAAATAAAATATAATAAATAGGAAATAAACAGAAAAATATAAATACATACAAATATATAATAAAAACCCATAAAAATATATATAAAACCCTGCAATGACCCTCATTCCCAGGGCTGTCCTAAGCAGAAACTGCCCAAGACTTTGTAAAGTGTCTACGTGACCTTGAACTCATCAGAGTAGCTCTGAACTCCTTTTCCAGCAGGATCCCTTCCCAAAGCTAGCTCTGGCTTGCACCCTCCACCCTCCTTCCTATTCCCTTCAGCTTCCTATTCCCTTCAGTGTCATGTCCTTGCTATGCGGTAGCGTCAGTGCGTCCACGCCTGTTGCTCCAGGACAAATACTTCCACTGGGAAATGCAAGAGTGGGAGAGAAGGAGCTTTGCAGAGCCAAGTGAAGCTCATCGCTGCTCACCCCTGCTCTGAGGACAGCTGAGACATGTTCTTCTAGACCGAAAGCAACCCACCTCAGTTCAACCTGGGATGGAGTAGGGTCCCTTTTGTGGAAGGACCTGTGTCGGGGTGTGTCCTGGTTCTGGCCAGGCTTGGGTTGACCTCCCCAGTCAGCCAACACAGGTGGGCTGAGTCAGCCCAGGTGAGCTGAGTTAGCCAGAGCTGTTTTCCACACCACCTGACACCACTTGCCTATAAAAGCAGCTGGTTGGGGAAGGGTGAGGGCTGGGTTTTCTGCCTCTAGGACAGTTGGAGTGTGGCTGGGACATCGGGTTGGTCAGTTCTTGCTGTCAGGCAGCCCTCTGTAAGTGTCGGTTCAATAAGGTACCCTGTGTTAGCACTGGGTGTTCGTGTAACAAGCCATTACTGTTCTGTGTTCATTTTGATATTTGGCAGTAAACTGTCCTTATCCTAACCCACGGTGGCTCTGCCTGTTTCTCCTCTGGGAGTGAGCGAGCGGCTTGGTGGGCATTTGGCCTCCGGCCTGGGGCCAAACCACCACAGGGTGGATGTGGCCATTCCACCGACCTGTTCTCCCAAGGGACACACAGTGAGGAGTTCCTCTCTATCAAGGAGAGATTACTTGGTTGACCAGATACCCAGAAGGTCTTTAACACTGTCAGTCTAAGGAGCCTCTTGAGGGAGCTCAGGCATCACAAGATAAGTGGGAAACTGTTGTCATGGCTCGACAGCTGTTGTAGGAGAAAGCAAAGAGGAGGATTAAATGGTCAATTATGGCAGGAGGTCACAGTTCAGTGCTTAGTCCCAGGCGTGCCATGCTGGTTCATGTGCTGATACAGGGCTTGGAATTAGTAGCAGATGAATCCGCTGATGACGCAGAACCAATTTAGGTAGTCAAAAGCAAGGAGGAACTTCACAGACACCTAAACAAGACAAGGGAATTAACATTACCATAGAAGAGGAAATTTAGCACAGATAAAATGCAAACCAGCAGAGAAGAGAGGAGAAATCAAGCAAATCCTGAGCTGGACAGCATTCTCAGATAACCTGTGCCTGGTGGAGGGTGACACCTCTGTATCAGGACAGCCAGTTCAATACAAACCTCTTTTCACTCCATAATTGCAGCCAAGAAAGCAAACAAAACAGTGTGTTTCATAAACACTGAGGTGCTGACTAATCCTGATAGCACCTTCATGTAAAAATCAATGTGTAATCTTCACAGAAGTATTGGCAAAGTCACTCAGATGGTGGTAACTAGGATCCAGGACCTCGGGACAGTTGAGTCCCTGGGAGAGACTACATAACATTTGCATTATTTACAACACAAATAGAGGTATTTTACAAAAGGATGTGAAATGTTGCAGACTGTTTAATGCCATGGGATGCAGAAAACCACAGCTGGAATGGGACTTGCATTAGGTTCTCCTTCCAGAGGAGGCTATGGAGGCTATCCTGATCCAGGGAGCTTCTGGGAGCTGCAAAGCCATAGAAGCACTGCTGCTTTGACCAAATGCAATTTTTAGATGCTTAATTATAAGCACTGTTCCTCTTCCAGAAAGTCAAAACCTCTGGTAGCAACAGCCACATGAAAAACCTGTCAGCTTTTGAGTAATTTGTAGAGGGCAAAGATACACTTTGCTGGCTCTTTCTTTATGACATAGGCACTTAGATCAGCTCTAAATTTTGACCTTTCCTGAATGATTATTTAACCTGATTAGTTTGGGCAGGGAGTTGGACTTGGTGGTCCTTATGGGTCACTTCCAACTTGAGATATCCTATGGTTCTGTGGTTCTGTGTGGGTGCAGACAAAATGTTCAAATCCCACTCATACTTGGCAGTGAGCTCAACCCACTGGGATATCTCTGGTTAAATCTGGTGGGCTTTTGCTATGTCCACGTCACTTTCCATCTTCAGAGGGTCCTTGAGTGCCATGAGAGACACCAGACAGCTTTTCAGAACCTCTGGCATCATCCCACTTCTATGCCAGGACAAGTCCAGAGGTGCTCTGTCACCTTTGCTCTTGAGGTGGAGAAACATGTAGCATGGGAGATGATGGTGAGCAAGGATGGGAGAGTGCATCACCAAGGGCAATGCCCATGTTATGGAAGACCCTGATTAGGAAAGTGGGCTCACTGGCCCCACTAGCCCTGTGGGATCACTCCTGCCAGATGGTCACACATCCTTCTTGGGATTTGGTAGGATGGTTGTCTCCATGCTTGGTCACCCTAGTTGCCCAAGGGTTGCTTGGGTGCAAGGAGGCTGTAAATTTTGTAAAGCTTAATGAATTCCAGGTCATTAGTGTGGGTGAGGTGGAGGGATGGTGGCCTGGAGCAGATGTCCTTGCTATGGTGGAGATGAGGGTGAAATTGCTTGCTGAGGAACTGAGTTTTGGAGTGGGTAGGTTCCCCCAGTCCTTGCATGAACGAAGAGTATTCTGACTATGGTCAAGGTTTGTGAAGAGAGTAGAGACAGGAGGAGAAATGCTTATGTGGTTTGTAACGCTCCTGGTTAGAAAGAGATCTGAGCCACAGCTAAGAGATGCAAAGCATTAAGAGAGCTCAGCTGCAGGATCAGTGGACTTCAACACAGGAATGCAGGCTACCCTCCTGGCAGGCCAGAACAGCTGTAAGATTTGTATTAATTTCCTCTGGAGTTGATTTCACCACCTGAGATCAAGGCACTTTGCAGTTAACTGCTGTGTTTTGGGCCTTCATTTGAACTACAACTATTAGATCAGAGCAACAGCCTTTCAGTAACTGCAATGCTTTCCTCCTTCTTAGCTCAGAGTCATTAAGGAGGAGGGTAAAGAGGAGGGGGGGAAGGCCATGAGAAATGAAGCTGTGTACCTCAGCAGAGAATGGTGATCAGTGTCTTACCAGGGTCAAAGAAGGTGGAGGTGAGGTACCTACTTATCTGAACATCTGAGCAGATATCTCTGCTTATTTTGCTTGAAAACAATGCTTTCCAAAGAGAAAAGCAGGGAGAAGCTATGAAGGACCAAAAAAAAAAAAGGGAGAGGAAAACAAGTTTTTCTGAAGAGCTGTGTACATACACAGGGAATATGAAAGAGCTTTTATCATAAACTTCAATTACAATAAATAGGCCATTTTATGTATTCACTGGGGAGGTCTGATGAAGATGTATTAGCATAAAAGTGACTCAGTCTCACTGTGTCTGGGTTCTTCTGAGTACACCCATTTATTTTCCACTTTTAATGACAAATTTCTCTTTCAGTCATCAGCAATTTTTTTCCCCTAGCTGATTATATTTACATGCCTTTTGTTTGAAGTGAGGCTGGTGTTTTTGGCTAACTTTCTCCATTATCTGGGCAAATGCTGCTTGTGACCCCAAATGGCAGTGGGTCCTGGCTCCCAGACCCTGCTGAGCTTGGAAACAAGGGCTCTGGGAGATGTTGGCTGTCACCCATGTGGCGTGTCCTGGAGAAATGGGTCACAACCAGGTCCTGCCCTGCTCTGCTGATTCCTCTTCTCTTTCCTGGTACCCGCCTTGATGAGACTCAGACAGTAAATACTGGGGTGTCAGGGTGGGAAGGTCTTTCCCTTGGATGTACGTCACTTGACCTCAGTACCCTTTTTGTCACTGGTCCTTCTGATGACAGGACAGATGTAATGAAGAGCTATAACCAGTCAGAACAAAGTTGGGTGATGAAAGCTTAGGTCATGAATGATTTATGGGCGCTGTCGGGGTGCAGGGTGTGCCGACCTCGAAAGCACGTCTGAAACGAAACAACAGGGACTGTTTTCCCCTTGATATAAACAAATCAAGACTGGCATTTTTACTTTTTTATTATGGATGTCTTTAATATTCTGGCTAGCAGCCAGTGTTTCTCAATTAAGTGTCTTTAAAAAATGTGCCCAGCTGTCTCTGAGGCTGTTTGAGGGGGTATACGTATGGCTGCTCTGCAGCCTGATAAGAGCTGTTTCTTCCAAGGCTATTCAAAGCCTCTAATCATGCCCTCATGTTGCTTCTCTCCAGAACAAAATGACCTCTCTAAAGCTCTGAGCTCTGCATATCATGGAAAAAAAGGATGGCATTTCTCACTGGAGCCTCAGAGGAACTTACCCCCCCAGCAAAAATGGTACCCTACAAAAAAAGCATCTCTCAAAGGGGAGAGCTGGATCACATATGTGATACAGTTTCCACAGGATTGTAGGCTTGAGGAATAAAGGAGGTTGGAAACAAGGTTTCACCCCCTTGCTTAACACTGGGCCAACCTCAAGGTCACTCAATGTCTTGTTCAGTCTCATTCTAAGTCTGGAGACGCTCAAGGCCTACCTGGACATGATCCTGTGCAACCTGCTCTAGGTGACCCTGCTTTAGCAGGGGGTTGGACTGGATGATCTCCAGAGGCCCCTTCCAACCCTGATCAGTCTGTGAATCTGCAGTTTCAAGTATGTCTTGATGTTTCAAGTATGCCGTGATGTCCTCTGGACTTGCTTGTCCAGGTCCCCTTGCCCAGCAGCCCAGCAGCCCAGCCTCCCAGCAAATCAACAACCCTCCCCAAACTAAAAGATCCCAAGGGCATCAGGGAAATCCGCCAATCCATCAGGATCAATGCCCAGATGTCTCCCCTGGATGGCAAAACAGAATACTTGTTTAACTTTCCTTGATTATTTATGGCCAGTGCTTTTTCCTTTTTATATATATATTTCTCCTCTCCTCTCCTCTCCTCTCCTCTCCTCTCCTCTCCTCTCCTCTCCTCTCCTCTCCTCTCCTCTCCTCTCCTCTCCTCTCCTCTCCTCTCCTCTCCTCTCCTCTCCTCTCCTCTCCTCTCCTCTCCTCTCCTCTCCTCTCCTCTCCTCTCCTCTCCTCTCCTCTCCTCTCCTCTCCTCTCCTCTCCTCTCCTCTCCTCTCGGTATTCTGGTTGCTCTATTTGATCTAAGACTCACAAAGCAAGGGGGTTCATCCAGCTCTCCTTCCAGCCTCTCTCATTGTGAGCTGTGGAGCAGGAAGCCTTTTTCTCCTTTGTTCTGCACTCAGCTGAGAAATTCCAGTTTCATTTGAAGACAGCTCTAAATCCTTTCTCAGTGATTTTGGTACCCAATCTCTCTGTTAAGTACTGCCTCTGGAAGAGTTGGAATATTTTAAAGCTGCATTAGGTATTTCTATCACAGTGCAATTACAAATTTTGTTTTTTCACATTTGCATAAGTTATTAATAGGAATAAGCTAATCCATGCAAAGCTTGAGTTGTACCTGTTCGTTGCCCATGACTTCTTCTTTCTCTTCTGCCAACAGTATTTGTAGGAATTCATTGGCACAAGCGCCATTTCCTTGTGGAAAAGAAATACATGAGCCTTTTATTTTGCATTGATTTTTGCTATTAGGTTGCCCATTGCTCCCATGGAAAAGAGTATCTGATCTAGTGAAACTGGCATAGAATCATAGAATCATAGAATGGCAAGGATTGGAAGGGACCCCAAGGATCATAGAGCTCCAACCCCCCTGCCACAGGCAGGGACACCAACCTCAGGCCTGGAGCTACACAAGGTTGCCCAGGGCCCCATCCAGCCTGGCCCTGAACACCCCCAGGGATGGGGCATCCACCCCCTCTCTGGGCAGCCTGTTCCAGCCCCTCACCACTCTCTCTGTAAAAAACTTCCCCCTAATATCCAATCTAAACCTTCCCTCCTTCAGCTTTAATCCATCCCCCTTGTCCTGCCATTATCTGCCCTTTTAAAAAGCTGATTCCCCTCCTGTTTCTCTGCTCCCTTCAGGGACTGGCAGGCTGCAATGAGGTCCCCCCACAGCCTTCTCTTCTCCAGGCTGAACCAGCCCAGCTCCCTCAGCCTCTCTTTGTAGGGCAGCTGCTCCAGCCCTCTGATCATCTTTGTGGCTCCTCTGAACCTTCTCCAACAGTTCCACATCTTTCTTGTGTTGGGCCCCAGCTCTGGACACAGGATCCAGCTGGGGCCTCAGGAGGGCAGAGCAGAGAGGGACAATCCCCTCCCTGTCCCTGCTGCCACCCCTCTGCTGATGGAGCCCAGGATCCCATTGGCCTTGTAAGCTGCAAGAGCCACTGCTGGCTCATGTTCAGTCTCTCATCCCCCATGACACCCAGGTCCTTCTCACAGGGCTGCTCTCCAGGAGCTCTTCTCCCAGTCTGTATCTGTGTCTGGGATTCTTCTGGCTCAAGTGCAACCCCTGACACTTGGCAGTGTTGAACCTCATTAGGTTCCCCCAGGCCCATCTTTCCAGCCTGTCAAGATCCCTCTGGATGGCTCCTTTCCTTCTAGGGTGTCGACCACACCACTCAGCTTGGTGTCACCCGCAAACTTGCATGTGATGTGTACTGTATATGGTATCCATACACCAGTGGCCTTTGTTAATTCCTCTCCAGTTATATCATCCATTATTCTTCCTCTTCTCTTTCCCACATAGCCAATATTGCCTTCTTTTATGAAGGTTTCAGAGAGTTTAAAGTGCCTAATATTCATCAGTCTTTCCTGAAAAACTTCCTATGTCTCTAAGCTGTCATGGGATAAGGTAAAAGGTCTCCTGGTTCAATAACTGGTGGAATAAACAGAGAAGAAGCAGAAAAACTATTGATAATTAAATAGTGATTTCTCACAATGGAGAAAGGTTATTAGAAATTTCCTTAAGGTAGTGCTTGGTCCCATAGCAGTCACTGTGTTCCATAAAGATGGGGGGGGGGGAGAAATGTAAATGTGTCAGTGTCAGTTTGCTGACAATCCTTCATTATTCAGGGTAGGAAAAAGCTGATGCTAAATGTGAATATTTGTGGAAGAGATGTCATGATGCTAGATTAGCAGGTGGTGAATTTAACACTGATGAATGCAAAATAATGTAGATGAGGAAAAAACTATGCATAGGTGGTCATGTACTCAAAAGTAGTCATTAGCATTCAGGAAGAAGATGCTGAATCTTTGTGAATAGCTGAAATGGGAACCTAGCTCACTGCTCAGTGGTGGTCAAAAGGAGCAATAAAATGTTAAGAATTACTAGAAAAGTATTTGGGAATAAAGAAAAATATCATAGAATCATAGGGGTTGGAAGGGACCTCAAGAGCTCATGGGGTCCAACCCCCCAGCCAAAGCAGCTCCCCAGCTCATACTGCACAGGTCGGTGTCCAGACGGGGCTGGAATCTCTCCAGAGAAGGAGACTCCACACCCCCTGGGCAGCCTGTCCCAGGGCTCTGGCACCCTCACTGGGGAAAAGTTCCTCCCCATGTTGGTGTGGAACTTCCTGTGCTCCAACTTGCAGCCATTGCCCCTTGTCCTGTCTCCACAGACACTGAAAAGGGGCTGGCCGATTCCCCCTGCATCCCATGCTTAAGATAATTGTAAACACCAATTAGATCTCCCCTCAGTCTTCTTTTCTCCAGGCTGAACAGCCCCAGCTTATTCAGCCTTTCCTCACAGGGGAGATGCTCCAGGCCCTTCATCATCTTCGTAGCCCTTCTCTGGACTCTCTCCAGGAGATCCCTGTCCTTTTTATCCCAGGGAGCCCAGAACTGGACACAATACTCGAGGTGGGGCCTGACCAGGGCAGAGCAGAGGGGAAGGATCATCTCCTGTGACCTGCTGGCCACACTCCTCCTGATGCACCCCAGGATCCCATGATCATGATGCTGTGTGCATGATAATGTACTTGATGAAACCACAACTGAAATAGTCAGTTTAACTTTGGCCACACACTCTGGACACCGACCTGTGCAGTATGAGCTGGGGAGCTGCTTTGGCAGGCGGGTTGGACCCCATGAGCTCTGGAGGTCCCTTCCAACCCCTCTGATTCTGTGATTCTGAGACATGCTGGTCCATAAACCGTCCCAGAGCTCACAACTGGGAAGTGCTGGCAGCCCCTATGATGGACACAAGTTATTGCCTCAGGTTAAACTGGAACCTGAATGTAGAGATGCGATGAAAAGGGGATTAGAAAAATTCACCCATCTGAGGTCCTGATCTTTGCTTGCCTTGAGTGTCAAAATCCAATCCCTTGGTTGAGAGGGAGGGCAAAGAGAAGGAGCAGCCTCTCAGACTGTCAGTCAGGTTCCTTTCTTTGCTAATAAATCCCTCAAAAATACATACCTAAAGGAAAAGCATAAAAAACCCAACTTTGCCTAGCTGGTTTCCACCAGTTAAAAATATGTGCAGGGGCCCTTGATAGAAAAATTCAATGCAAAGAAAATGGACACTAAAAATAAAGTAAGAAATAAACAAATTACTCAACAAGAGAAGAGGAGACACTGTATTTTCTCCTTTCAGCAAAACAGGTGCAATCTTTGGGCAATATTTTAAGCTCAGCAGGACTTGCCATGTCAGGCAGGAAAATGTTTATTTTTTTTAAGAGTACACAGTGTATTCTGAAAATTTAACCTGATCTCCCATATAAGTAGAGCAGAAGAGCAAATTTTTATAAGCCCTTTACTTCTCCCTGTGACAAAGCAGCATTATAAAATAATTATTTCCTTCCCCCTTGAGTTTTGCATTTTAAGAACCCCTCATATCTTTGAGAAAATTTGCTCCAGTTGTTAATTACTCCCTGTGCTCACTTTGCTCTGAGCTTTAACTCAGCTAACCTCAGCTTCCTGACAGTGCATTTACTAGTCCTTTGCTGTTGAATAAGAGTCCTGCAAAGAGCATAAATAAGTATATAAAGGATGAAATCCATAGATATTTATAGATACACCCACATCTGTCTATGTAGATGTATCTCTTTATACATATGTATATGTGCAATATAACTGCAGGCTGAATATGAGCCAGCAGTGTGCACAGGTGGCCAGGAAAGCCAATGGCACCCTGGCTTGTATCAGAAATAGTGTGACCAGTAGGTCTGGGGAGTTGATTGTGCCCCTGTACTGGGCATTGGTGAGGCTGCACCTCGAGTGCTGGGTCCAGTTCTGTCTCCTCACCATAAGAAGGACATTGAGGTCCTGGAGTGAGTCCAGAGAAGGGCAACCAGGCTGGGGAAGGGGCTGGAGGGCAAATCCTCTGAGGAGCAGCTGAGGGAGCTGGGGATGTTCAGCATAGAGAAGAGGAGGCTGAGGGGAGACCTTATCACCACCTACAACTGCCTGAAGGGAGGTTGTAGAGAGGTGGGGATGGTCTCTTCAGCCAGGGGACAGGAGATGGGACAAGGGGAAATGGCAAGAAGCTGTGCCAGGGCAGGGGCAGGTTAGATAGTAGAAACAAATCTTTTCCTGAACGAGTTGGGGCCTGGAACAGGCTGCCCAGGGAGGGGCTGAGTCACCTTCCCTGGATGTGTTTATAAAAGGGTAGATGAGGTACTTAGGGATGTGGTTTAGCTTAGGATGGGAATGGTTGGACTGATGATCTTAAAGGTCTTTTCCAACCTTGTAATGCTGTGATAATAATATATGCATATGTATATGCAAATAACCCTATTTATGCACCATCAACCCCCCCCCCCCAAAGCTTTGAGAAGCAACATTTAAACTTGCAGGCCTAAGCCAGGTTAGAAGGAAAAGCGCCGCAGTAATCAAAGTTGAATTGGATTTGTACTGAGAATCACCTGTGGAAGGCTCTAGTAATAAATGTGCCTGAAACAATGGCAATTTACTTGCAGATTAACACTAGTGCCGTGAAGGTAGCAAGTCTCTATTACCCAAAGCACTGCCTTGCTGTGATAAAAGCAGGGTTACCCAAAGGCATTCCCTTTTTCCAGCAATTTGTTGAGAAGGTCCAGCCTGTGTCAAGGCAGCTTGTAAATGACAAAGAGCTTTTGGGATAACTCTGTGTGGCTGTAGTTTTGCCTTGCATGTTCTAACTCGTGCTTGCTGGTTCTTTAATTGATTGATTGACTTATTTGTTAGTGTGTTCCTTCCAGCTTTCTGCATTTTGAACACCACCTGGGAAACTCTGGAAATGCCAAGTCAGCATTTGACAAGGAGAAAGGCCCTTGCAATGGTGTCCCTCTACTCCCCATGCCACCTGAAGCCTCCTGGCCATGGATAGAGCTAGGCTTTCGGACCTTCTCTGCTCAAAAACACCCTCTTGCTAGAACCAAACTCAAATTTCTGATCCCTGCATTATTTTATCAGGCTTTATAGCAACCACAGATTTGCTAGAAGAGAGCAGTGGGGTTTGAACAGGCCATGCTGTGTCTCTGAGCAGCAGTGCTGCTACTTATGGTCAGATTTCAATGAGGTTTCAGAGCCAACAACCACCCTTAGGGATTTTTTTTTTCCCATTCAGAAGACAGCAGCTGTGGAGGAAAGAAGAGTAAATATTCAGCACAGGAGGTGGATTGAGCCTTGAGTTTTTATAAAATACCCTAATGCTTTATTTAGGGTCTTAGTGAGATTTTTTAGCATCAGTCAAATGGATCTGTGATGAGCAGAGTCCCTGCCTTGCTTCAGTCTTCATGAAGGCAAAGGAGAGAAGTTCAGGAAGCCCAGCAGTTCCCAGACTGTATGAAATGTGCTTTAGGCAGCATTGTGAAAATTATATTGGAGAGCTGAGCATAATAAATTGTAGATAATATTTCCAGAAAATGCATAAAAATTATTTTTGATGTCTACACCCTACACTCCAAACCCCAAGGCATCTATTATCCACCAGCATTGCACACAGGAAATCTTTAAAGTTGGCTAATTTTGTTTTATTAAGCTGAACAGAGCTGAACCTTTTGCTCTAAACCCTTTTTTTGTCCTCATGAGATTTCAAGATAGGTTACTATGTCTGGTTTGTCCTTCCCACCCTCTTGGCAGGACTCTGTGTCCCAGGATGCTGTAGAGACTGGATGGTGTGGTCCATACTTCAAGCCAAGCATTGATCTGACTTTTGATGGTATGCTCAACCACAGTAATATCATAGAATCATAGAATGGCAAGGGTTGGAAGGGACCCCAAGGATCATAAAGCTCCAACCCCCCTGCCACAGGTAGGGACACCAACCTCAGGCCTGGAGCTACACAAGGTTGCCCAGGGCCCCATCCAACCTGGCCTTGAACACCTCCAGGGATGGGGCATCCACCCCTCTCTGGGCAGCCTGTTCCAGGACCTCACCACTCTCTCTGGAGAAAACTTCCCCCTAAGATCCAATCTAAACCTTCCCTCCTTTAGCTTTAATCCATCCCCCTTGTCCTGCCATTGTCTGCCCTTTTAAAAAGCTGATTCCCCTCCTGTTTCTCTGCTCCCTTCAGGGACTGGCAGGCTGCAATGAGGTCCCCCCACAGCCTTCTCCTCTCCAGGCTGAACCAGCCCAGCTCCTTCAGCCTCTCTTTGTAGGGCAGGTGCTCCAGCCCTCTGATCATCTTCGTGGCTCCTCTGAACCCTCTCCAACAGTTCCACATCTTTCTTGTACTGGGGGCCCCAGCTCTGGACACAGGATCCAGCTGGGGCCTCAGGAGGGCAGAGCAGAGAGGGACAATCCCCTCCCTGTCCCTGCTGCCACCCCTCTGCTGATGGAGCCCAGGATCCCATTGGCCTTGTGAGCTACAAGAGCCACTGCTGCCTCATGTTCAGTCTCTCATCCCCCATGACACCCAGGTCCTTCTCACAGGGCTGCTCTCCAGGAGCTCTTCTCCCAGGCTGTATCTGTGTCTGGGATTCTTCTGGCCCAAGTGCAACCCCTGACACTTGGCAGTGTTGAACCTCATTAGGTTCACCCGGGCCCATTTTTCCAGCCTGGCAAGATCCCTCTGGAGCATATCCTGTGTTCTCTTTTCCCTAAGGAAAAGGGGAGTTCACTTGCTGTTTGTTCTTTGCCCAATCGTTCTCCCAGCTTACAGACCAGGTCCTTCTGCCATGTTTCTGAGTCAATTTTGCATGAGTTTTCTCTCCTGTTTCCTATTTTTTATGAGCTCCAGATCTCTATAATGGAGTTAAAACATCTGGCTCATATACAGACACCTTATTGGAAAGGAGATGGCTTCATCTGTGAGCTAAATCCCACTGAAGGTACGTCAGAAAAGCAGAGCCACTGTCACTACACAGGAGGTGTGTATCTTCACAGAGGACTAAATGTGGAAAAGCAATTGAAATCTTTCCATGAGATGTCTGAAGTTTCCTGGGAAATCTCTAGGCAACTCCCAGCCCCAGCTACAGAACTGCCCCATGGAAAGATCTTAAAAGAACAGAAGTTTCCCTGCAGGAACTGGCTCACATTGATGGCAAAATGGTATGAGCTCGGTGATTTAATGGGCATTGGAGACCAACCTTGAGCTTTCTGTAGCCTGTGGGGAGAGAAATGGATGATGCAACAGTGGCATGGGTGGGGACATTGAAAAGACTGTGCCAGTCAGAGCCTGGGTCCTGCTACCTGAACCCCTGCTCTCTGATGATAGGAGCTTCAGTAGATAGATGGAAAGAAAGAGCCAACAATGAAATATCCCTTGAAATATTGTCCCAGCTGACAGTTGTCCCCTCAGGGAATTCTCAGCTCAGAGATTATGTAAATGTTTCCAACAGCTATTGATGGACTTTTATGTCATGATGCCACCTAATTGCTCTTCTAACCCCTATAGACTTTTGGCAGGTGCAATATCTTGTGGTGATGAGTTCTACCATTTACACATGCTCCATGTGAAGGATTACCTCACTTTATTCATTTTGATAATTGGGTTTGATGTCATTTAGTTCTTATATTATGAGAAACAGTGAACAATCATCCACTATTTGTCTTCTCCCTGACAATCCTGATTTTATAGACCTCCATTGTGTTCTTCCTCAGTCATCTCTGTTTTCCAGGAAAGTGCCCTTTGATTTAATTATCCTCCAGATGGAATGTATGCCATAGCTTTGGTCATCTTTGTCAGCCTTTTCTGAGCCTTTCCTAAATTCATTCCACCCTTTTTGATTTGAGCTAACCAGAAAAACACACAATAGTCAAACTAAGCATACATCATAGATTTATTCAGAGATGCAAAGATACTTTCAGGGTTATTTGCCATCTCTTCCATTCTTCATTTCTTCCCAAAAACTCCCTAACATGCAAATTTCATCAGTGACTGCTATCAAATATTGATCCAATGTTCTCATATTATCCCTTTGTTTTTCCCTTTAAGCTTTCCCTTTCCAGTCTCATATATATATAATATATATATGTGTGTGTATTTGAGGAGATACATATATATATATATGTGTATATATATATCTCATGTATCTCAACATGGGATCCTCCACAAATCCTCAGCACCATTTTTAGTAAGCTCTTGGAGGTGCTTTGCTGTCCCTGGCAGGTTTTCCTGCTGAGGTTCCCATCTTGTGCTGTGTCAGGCTCAGGGTGTATAGAAAACCCCATAGGAGGGTGTTGGGGCAGCACCCCCTACCTGGGTTTGATCACAGATGTGGCAACCCTGGGGGGACAGCTTCATAGGTGGGGTCAAGGGAATAGAGCTGTGGGACTTAAATAGCCATAAGAGCTGGGCAGAATAGAGGAAAGCAAGCACATACTTAACAGGGTGAGATGATGTGTTGATCGTGGGATTAGCCAGGCCCAAAAAAACCCCCAAACTACTGGAGGAAGAAAAGAGAGACCAAGATGGGATGAGATGAGAAATCCAAGTAGATACACTCCTCTGCCTGGGTAATGTTCAACCAGCACATGGAAAACATAAGGAGTCGCAGCATGGACTTTGGTGGAATGGATTTAGGGACTCATGTGACAAGGAAGAGAAAGAGGCAAGGGTAATTGCACAGGTCACATACAGTCCCTGTGAGGCTGCATTAATAGATGTGTGGTCTATTACAGTCTGTTGTGAGATGAGCCAGGTGAGCACTGTCCCATGTTCTGATAGACACCAGGACCACATATCCCTGGCCCTGATCCTGTCTGTGTAGCTCAGGACACAAAGTGTTCTCAATGGATTAAATTTGGGGAAAGGAAGAACACCAAAAGCAGCATGCCCAGCCAAGCTTTGTGGTTCCAAAGGCTCATCCAGCCCTCGTGGCCATAGCATGAGTCTTTCATATCATAACCCTAGAGAAGTCAACAGAAAAGCACCTAATGCTTTCCTCCTGACATCCAAGCAGGACAGCAGCCTGGCTTGATGGTCAAAAAGAAGGGAAAAATACCCTTTTAAATAATGTGAGCAGCATCAGTCAAGAGTGTCCTTTGCTGTGGACTCATAAGGGAACACAACATCCACCCCCCTTCCCCGGCATCAGGGTGACTCAGCCACACATGAGCATTAGCAAAACACACATAGAGGTCATGACAATCTTTCCCTGGAGCTGTTGACTTGCATTTCATGGCTGCTCACTTTTCATCTGCCTGGAGCCATCCCTGAAGGATGGCCAGCCCTAGGCCATGTTTGATCATATGGTTTGCAAAGAAATATTTCTGGGAAACTTGTTATTGGGTGTTTTCATAGCTTGGTTTCTCCCCTCACCGCATTCCCATCTCTGCTATATGATATTGCTCTGGAGTCCTAGGGGGGAGGCGGGTGTTTTGTCTTCTTTAGCTGTTCTCCCCTTTGGGCTTTCTAGTTCTGAGTCCTTTCTGTGATACCCAGCCCTGAGACACTGCTGCTCAGTATCTAGAGGTGCCACCAGGCTGCATTTTGTGAAATGGAGTACCTGGAGAGGGACAGGAGCATAAGAAATACCCATTTCACCATGGGCAGTGGGTCTGTGAGTTAGGTTGAAATTTTAACATTAGAAGATAATTTTTTTCCCAGAGAAATCTTCAATGAGATGAAATTTCAGGTTTCATTAACAAACCCTACTCTGAGGGAAATTCTTTCACCAGGGATTGTTCCTGATGACTAACTAAATGACCTTCCCTCCTGCTCACCTTCATGCCCATGGGTCATGGCTGCATCTAGATTACGCCTTCTCCAGGGAGAAGGAAGACATGGCTGGTGCAGGCCCTTCATCTCTGCATGGCACAAAGCTGAGTGTCCTTGTTTTAATCATAACTTCTTCCATGTGGGAATGATGATCCTTGTGAAAAAATTACAGAAAAAGTATTTGAGGAAACACAATGGCTTGTAATTTGCAGGTTTTTCTTCCTCCTTCCCTCATCCCTTACAACCCCTGTTTTAAAAACCAGACACAGTAAGGTTTTAGACTGGTTTGTGCATGTATTTGGTACAAACAAACAAAAATATGTGCATTCTGTTCCATAGAGCTTACATCAATCTGGCAGAACTCGACTCACAAAACCGAAATACTCTGGCTAATAAATACATCTGGGGATGAAAAATAAAAATCTATACATTAAAAATTCCAATGTCTGCTAAAGAAAATGTACACTTATATACACACTGTAAACAATAGTAAATGCAACCCAACTGCAGTCCAGCTCAGGCTGACAGGCACCTTCCTTCCCCCTTAAATAAGACTTGGAGTCTACTGACGTAAAAGCTGCTCTTCACCATCCTGCACGCTCGGTCCATTGAAGCAGCAAGGTGTGATGATGCAATAGTGACACAAAGCCAGCATGATGAGGTAAGAGCTGATACATAACCAAAGTGTGGGTGCTCTGGGAAATTGCCTGCTTGGCAAATTTGAAGAAATGGGGACATACCCTCCACTGGTCACACCCTTGTGGGTCCAGAGAAGTCAGTGGGATCAGACCAGATTTACCTCCTGAAGGTCTGAGCCTGTTTTTCCAAACTTTGGAGAGTTTGTTGGTTACAGGAACCAGGGGGAAATGCTCAGTTTTAGATATTCAGGTCATATTTCATACAACATTGTCCTTCCTCCCCTGCCAGCAAAGGCAGCTCTACATGAACAGCCTCAGACTCTAGTCCTGGCATTGCCTCCTCTGATGCAAGATGCTAAATGAAAAGGGGAGTCCTGGCTTAGGTGAGAAACAAGTCACAGCAGAGCTCGAGACTATCCTACAGCACCTTCTAGGGTATCTCTTAGGGATGTATCAAATGCAGGCATGACTTCAGTGGAGGAAAGTGTAGGAGCCAGAGTTCATGTGTTCATGTGTGTGAACGCTTATGTGTGTTCAAATGGACTTTATCCTAATTTTCTCCCTTGTAGATCTGTAAAGAAGTGGGATGGCAAGGCAGTAAACCCCCAGACTAATCTTTCTTTCTCTTCTAGATGCTTTTAAGGGGCTGGAGGTTGTAAAAGTAAGTATTTTTAAATTGGAAAAAAGAAAGAAGTCTATTTAAAGGATTAGGGAGAAGCAATGATTTCAACTCATTCTTGGGAATGAAGTGCTTGCCAGCAATTGCTAAAAGCCCCTGCAAAGTCTCCATTTTCAGGAGAATGCCTGCCTTTTTGGAGATGACATTTATATATATATAACTGTAGTAAAATGTGTATGTGTACAGCAAGGGATGCACATATTACCATGTGCTGTGGGTCTCTGGCTGTGGAGAGACACAGGATGAATCATCTCCTGAGCATCAGAGAGCATTTAATGGCAAATGTCCATCTTCCCCTTGAGTAGACTTTCACTTCTCATGATATCTGTATCAGGTTGTTACAAACTGTGCCCTCAAATTGCTTCCATTATGCACTTGCATGTGTTAGACCTGCAAAGCAGCATCACCAGAACTGAAGATCTGGTGAATTTAGCCCCTCCAAGAGTGACGTGTGTGCACGTGCATCCCAAGAGGTGGGCAGAACGTAGGAGGATTAATACTTTCACCATGACCTTCCAGTCTTCAGTGATTTCCCTCTCCCTGATGCCTTCCATGCTATGTCCCCAGTGCCAGCAGTGTTCTCTCCTATCAGGATCCCAAACATGCTTAGGGAGCCAGTGACAGCTGCTATCCTTACACTGCAAAATTACCTTCTGTGTCACCCTGTCACCACTGCAGGATCTCACTTCTCTTGAAGGCCAAAGGAAGTGGGGAAAGAGATACATTTCCCTACAGAGGTTTCCATGGGGTATTGGGTCCTTGCTTTGGTAGGGTTGAAACTTTCAAATTTGGAACCTTTTGCTGATTTTGCAGACACTTGACACCTACAAAAATGCAGGCAGTAATGAGTCTGGGTGTGCTCTGGTGGGATTTCCTGCTGGGAGGAAAATATTTGGACAAGTTCTGCAGGTCTTTGTGCAGTAATTTGTCCAGTTCAGAGTCTTGCATTGCATAAAAGGCAGAAGGGTGTGGAGACAGGGCCAGCTTCAGAGAGCATGTCTCCATATGCACTGCACAAAAAAGTAAAAAAAATAAAATATAAAAACAGTCCAACATTTCCTCTGTTTTGATTTTCTTTAAACCAAATGAAGAACAGAAAGAAAGGGGACATTCTCTTTGATTTGCCTAGGAGCCTTTCATCTACTTTGATAACCACCTTTAAGAGGATTAGATAGATGTGCTGTAGGCACAGTCGTGAAAGACTCCTAATGGGTTTGGAGGACAGTGCTGATGTGGATGAGTTTCCATCCAGGACACGTTCAGTGTCATGTCTCCACCCCTTGATTTCATGTTGCTGTTCTTTATTCACCTGTCTTGAGACTCTGCACCTCAAATCCAGGCTTTGCCTCCATTGTTTACATGTCTCTTGCCTCTGCCCATGGGTAAATCTAATGATATGTCTTTGTGGTTCAGCTGAAAACTGGAAATTTGATAAAAACCAGTGCCTGAAATACATGGCTGGGCAGAGTTTGGGCAACCTTTTTTTTGAGTTGCAAAGCACATTTTGTGTGAGCCTGGATAGGGTGTGCCTGTCCTGGCTCCAACCACCCTGTGGGCCCAGAGGAGTCCCTGGTGCCCTCCTGAGGAAACCTCACACTCTGGGGCTTCAAGAAGGGCAAAAAGCCCTTTTTCAACATTGCTTCTTACCATGCTAGTGGGCATAACCAAGGGCTACTGTAGATAGACATCAAGGGATTTGATGTCTGTCTACACTTGGGAGAAGAATCATTGGTGTGACCCTGACTGGGGAGAACATGTACATACAGAAGGGAGTTCCAACTGCACATCAGCTCCATTTTAACTTTGAACCTATGGGTAGTAGAAATGGGCCCCAAACTCAGCCATCCCACCTTTCCTGAGTCACAGCACAGGCTGAGTATGGACCTGAGTGAAGTCCCTGGGATGCATCTTTATTCCATTTTGTTTGAGACAATGAACAAGAAAAGGAGAGAAAAAGGTCAAGGATGACCAACACCAAAAGGATTTGCTTTCACTCTGTATCACTAGAGCAAGGTGTTTTGCGAATGTTTCACTGGAAAATGAAATGAGAAATGCATCAAAGGTTGGACTTAGAGAGACCCACACATCCATTGGTGTTAGTGTATAACTCTTGACTGCTCTCTTGGCCTAAAACCAGGTTACGTGGGAGGAGCAAGCCTGCAGTCGCTGCAGACATGATCTGCTGAGAGCCAGGATCCCCCAGCCCTGCTTGGGAATGCCACAGTGTGCTCTCCCTTCAAAGCAAAGGCCTCGGCTGGAGGTCCTGTCCAGCCCTGTAAACCGCCAAGCTTCCAACCCGTTATCTAATGGATCAGCTGCCAGCCACTGCTCAGCAGTGTCCTTTCTGGGTGCTGCCTCTGGATGGAAACATGATCACGTGTACTAAGGCAGGGTTGGCATCTTCTGATGATTTGATCTTTTGATTGATCTTGCCATTAGATTTTGTGGTGGTTATTTAAGGCAAAGGAGACATCCTTTTTTTCCCCCCTTAATTGCACAGCTTCTTTCAAAATCAATGATAACCATCCACTGGAGGAAACAGCTCTTGTCCTAAGGCCATATCCACCCCACATCTTCCTCCCCTGCCGAGGCTCATTAAAATGGGATATGCCACTGGCTCTTATTTGAGGAACCCATAACACCAGAGAATGGGCTGACCTCTGCATGGGGGACGCTTGTATAACCTTTGGGCAACTGCATTTTATACCTGATTGCTGCTTCCAATCTGCCTGACAGACCCACAGACAGTATCCCTTCATGTTTCTGCTTGATACATCTAAAGAAACCATTGACAGCTGTCCCAGTGTGTTCAAATGTCCGTTTCTCGCAGCCCACAGCAGTCTGCTAAGTCATAGGTCTGATAGTCAATGGCTTCTGCAAAGTCATGAGGGATCCCAATAGAGACAGACTCCACCTCTGTTTTGTAGGTGGCTGTGACCCCCCCTTTGCTGGAACCACCCCGGATTTTGTTAGAAAGGCTGTTCATCTTCTCTTTCAGCTGGGTGGATGCTGGTTTCTGGAAAGGAGTGAGCATTTTCCAGCCCTTGAAGCTGAGTGTTCGCCTCTTATGGGCTCTCTCCTGCAAGGAGGAGTTAAATATGAACGAGCTGTTCAGGGTGCTAATCCTGGGCCTCATGTCTGTCTCAGAGTCTTGCACTGAGCTGTTCATGGAGGCCCCTCTCCAGTGGTGGTCATAGATGCGCCATATGGGCCGTCTTCTCCGGTGGCATTGGCATTTCAGCAGCCGAATGAAAGCTCTCTTGAACTCTTTGCTGGAGCAAGGGTAGATGATGGGATTCACACAGCTGTTGAAGTATCCCAGCCAGAAGATGACCTTGAAGACCATTTCGGAGGGCTTCAGAGATGGGAAGAAAGAACCTTGGAAGAGATTATAAGAAATATGGTTAGGGGACAGGGAAGGGTATGGTAGTGCAAAGTAGCAGGGGTGGTTCCGCAGTCTGGAAGAGGTGAGACCTGCAGGAAACACTGAAGCTGTGATTCTGCTATTATATCCTTGGCTAGCAATACCATTGCCACCAGAGTGAAGATCTAGCCACTGCAGGACACCAAGGCATTGATTCTAAGGTGATAATGATGGATAAAACTGTATCTTTGTGAGGAGCATCATAGTCCTGCCACAAAAGGGGTCCTAGCAATGGACCCAGCACTCCCAAATGCAGCTGTGAGCCAGCATGGTAAACCCATAAAGCATGGAGAGATGCTGTTAATTGTTGCAACAGCTACATGAGCATGAGGGGTGGTCAGGGTGGAGGATTTTTTTCACAACTCTCTCCAAACCACCACCCAGCTAACCCTCCCCTGCTGGTTCAGCATGCACTATGCTTTGAAAGGATCCACTCCAGAGGACAGACTGAAAGTCCTGCTTCAGGACCCAAGATCCTTATGGCCAAACCTGTTTCCATCACTGTGGGTTCAGACATCCTGCTCTGAACTGATGCAGGAGGCTTGCACCCAAGAGGTATCCTCTGTTTCTGGGGACAGTCTGCTTTCCGAGACACTACAGGAGGAGCTGAGGGTGTAATTTTGGGGAACAGGTTCACTGGTCCCCCATGCTTGCACAGTTCACCACTACAACACAAAAGGATGGAAACAGCCCTGTCACCTGCACTGATGGAAGAGCATCAACCCTTCAAGTCCTGCACTCAACTACTTTGGGTCATAAATGTCACCCTCTGTTCCAACCTTGCAGTGATGTTACGGTGGACTCAAAGTGGTCTCAGAGAATATCCACCACCCCAAGCTTGTACCTGCTACTGGAATAAGATTTTGTTTACCCAGCCCCTAGTGATGCTTTTGTGCTGGAGGTTTCTGCCGGATTTTTTTTCCGTAGCCAGAAGATGTCAGTGTTGCCCCCCCATGGCCCCATCACTTAGCATTCCCCACTCAGATCTGAAATAACTTTCTGACTCAGCCTTAATTTCTTTTAATTTTAGCTCTGAATGACAAATCAGGCTGCCATGTGACTGAGCGATAATTTGTATTTTAGTAAATAACATTAGCTCTGGATATCATTATTATTTTCCCTGTGCTCAAAATCCTTGTGTCAAAACAGTAAAACAGGTGCCAGGAGCTAGAAATTTGGGACTGAGTACATAAAAGCTCCCCAAGCTGTTTGCTGGGAAAAAAACCCTGCATCATTCAGGAGATCCAAACCACTGGTTCTAGCAAAGCTTTTTTACACCCATCCCTAAAAATGCAGAAGTTACAACCAGACTCAGCATTAGGTATGTGGGCTACTCCATCATGGGGACGTGGGAGAATAAAACCAGATCTCAGCATTTTCTGGCAGCAAGGCAGGGAAAGCACAGATGCACCCAAGCAGCTTAAGTATCTGCCAAAGGCCAACCCAAGTCATAGGGCTGGAGTACACACTGTCTGTCCGTGTGTGCTGAAGGAGGTACTGGGTGAGGACAGAAAGCAGGACTGACAAGACCTGGGGCCTTCATGGAGATAATGGCCTTTGCAGTTTAATGAGCAGCCATTTGCAGTTTAATGAGCAGCCACTGGTGTTCTAGCCCCTGGCTTTGAACCATGGGCACAGGGGTTGGGGGTCTGCAGAAGTAATGACCCCAGCCTGGCTGTTTCTGATTAAAGGGGTTTTACTCCTTCTGGGGCAGCAGTGAGTGTTATCAGTTGGTGCTCAGCTGCTGGAATGCTCACATCCAATTCTAACCACAGAACCAGCACCGCTGGGTGCTCAGCCAGGAGCTTTAAAACACATCAGTTGTGCTGAGGACAGTGTCCCTTTGCATTGCATGTAGCATCTCTTCCATTCTCCATTCAACCACAGCTTTGAGCCATACACTTTTCTCCCACTGCTGCCCCTCTGAACCTGTAGGTATCATCCAAAATTTGGGGCAATGTAGATCAATGGCAGGTTTCCAAGCCTGACATCAATTCCTCTCCTCAGTCTCAGGCTCAGCAATATTGGTTGGGTCTGCTTTCCTGCCCAGATCCCACCTCCCATCCCCCCACTCCCATCCTGCCCAGGGAACAGCCTCCTCCCAGAGCCCTGTGCTCTCTACAAAGGGGTCCCTGGCTCAGCCCCTTTGATATGTGTTGTCCCAGCTTGACCCTGCCCTAGTTCAGGGTGAGCATTTGGGTGTAATGCAGGTGAAGGAGCTCATTAAGCATGTAATTCTGCTCATACCCTTGTTGGGGAGAGGTTCTGTGCCTCGGTTTCCCCACTGCAGAATAGGGTTAATTACCACAATCTCTTTCACAGTGTTGATGTGAACCCTGCTTGCAGTGTACACTGGGCTCCCAGGGAAGCTGCAGCTTTATGTAGCATTTTTTAGCTTGAAGAGAGAGGAAAAGAAAACAAAAAGCTATGGTAACAAAGCAAATAAAAGAAGGGTCTCTTTAGAAATGAGACCAGTAATTACTGCTTGAGCCAGGCTACTTGAGAGTTTGGTGCTTGCTTAAACAATAAATATTGTTAAAATAATAATTTCTATCTAGTGTTCAGCAGTTCATTGCACAATGCAGTTTCTGTACTGCACACTTTGAGTTTTGCATCCAGATTAAAAATACAAACTGAAAAGAAAATAAAGCTACAAGTTCCCTGAAATTCAACTTTGGCTGGTTTTCACTCACTAGAACCTTGTGTGCATCTGAAGACAAGGGACTCATTACCATCCTCATTACCATGCAAATAAGCATGGCCCTTGGAAGAGACGTGTACTGAGTGCACCCTCAGTTTCCTCGTTTGATCATGCTGGGATGAATGGAAAGAGGCAGGGACTCCTCAGAACAGGTCCTTGGCTGGTAACTTTGTACCTCCTGGAGCATCAGACTCTCTTGTTAGGTACTGGGGGGCTGCACATGAGGAAGAGTTGCATGATCTTATTTAGGGAATGAGTAAAGTCTGGAAGAAATTAGCTCTTGCTTTCATACACACAAATATGCAGTGGCATTTTGGGAGAGGTTTGGAACTGGGCTTTGCAGCAGTTAGTATATAGGAGCATGGATGTTGTTATGCCTGGAAGTGAGCAATGGACACTTGAAGAGCTCAGGAAACACAGTCATCTGCTCCCAAACTTCAGAAATAGAAAATGAGAGTAAAACATTAGGTGCAGCATCACAGTGTGATGCACCAGCACATTAGCCTGATACCTTGGTGTAAGAGCACTTTTTGATGATCTGGCCCCAAAAAACATCAAATCCAGAACAGGGCAGTATCACAGAAAGAACAGGGAGTCCAAATGTTGTAGGACTCATGTCACAGTACAAACCTGTGAAACCTGGCCTTGTTTCCAAGAGGAGTTATTACTATTCACTCAAAATCAGCCCCCTGGACACCTCTCTTGGAAATCCAGCTCATTGCTTCATGGCAAAGCTTTGTGTACTTCTCAAAGGGGTAGTTGCTGACACCCAACTTGGGAGCATCCTCCCATGGGGTGGTCTTTGTGTGGTGAGTACTGACACTGTGTACAGTATGTGTGCTGGGATCCAGCAATTCCCTGCTGTTCTGGAACATCTGGGACCCCAGAGCTTTCACAGGAAGAGGACAATGGAGACTTTTCTTGCCCTTGCTCTGCTTGAATGGGACTGCTGCTTTTAAGGTTGTGCTTCAAGCAGGGAAGTGTCTATCCAACCTAACCAAATCCACATGTGAAACAGAGACAGCCTGGAGAGTAGGAACAGACCTCTGAGGTGTCCCTTCTCCTCCCTCACTGCCCTTCCAGTGATGCCCACTCTCCTGATGGATGGAGGATCCTGGCTGCATTTCAGTGTAGGATGCTCACAGGTAGGGTGGGATGCAAAGCCTCATCCTTCATATTTTCCACTGCCTTGTTGAGAAAGCAATTTGTTGGCTTACTGAGATCCTGCTGAGGACTTTGTCATCTCCTAATAAATAAAAATTATAAATAACAACACTGTTGGGGAGGGGTGGGGGAAGGGTGGTGGGGGGCAGGGCTTGAAAGTCCTCTGGGGGCTTTGTTCCTTTCAGCATTTTATAAAAGGGCATTCCACATCTTGCAGAGTCTGAATTCTAGTGACAGAGCTGGGTCTGAGCAAGGACTGCAGGTCCTGTTGTAACCCTGGATAATTATCTTCAGGATCATTAAGAAAAGAAAGCTGCAGGTGGGCTCAGGGGAAGCTGCCCCCACCATGCAAAGGGACAGGACTCTAAACATGATCTGAAGACTGAATTTACTTTGGTGGTGCAGAAGTTGAGCCAAAAAGTGATGTGCTCTGAAGTGAAAGCAAAAGAGTAATTTATTTGGGTGTTCTTACAGAGTGTGTGTGTATGTGTGGGACATGCCTATGTGTTTTTCTGCTTTGTGTCTGTCTACACACTTATTTTCTTTACTGTTTAATGTCATCCTTCTCATATCTGGGGAAAAATAAGCCAGGTACAGATCTCTGAGGGCATGGGCAGGGTCCTCAATGCTGTGACACTCTGTGTTGGGTGGCTAGTAGATACAACCTGCCTTCTACATATCCAAACATATATCACACTATTTTTTAAGGTCGATTGAGCTAGCACAGTCTCATGATTTTTCCTTGTCTGCACTTCTCCACCCTGCCCTCCCCATGACTCACTTGAAGGTGATATCACTGGATTGTTTGGAGAGTTGCTGGTCCCAGCATTCAGCGCTCAAAAAAATACAGCAAAACAAGAAAAAAGACAAATGCACAAATGAAAATGGACCCTGTCCAATCTAAATTCTGGCCCTGGCTCCCAGTACGCAGCCAGAATCTATGAGCAGGCTTGCTTTCTGCTGCAGTTGGCAAGGACATCTTTGTTTTAAAAGGTCCCTGCTTTACAGCAATGTTCTGAATAGTCCATGGCACAAAAATGCTGCAGACGTGATAGCAGGTGGTTAAAACAAAGTCATGCCCCAGTGCTGTCCCAACCATGAATGGGAAATACAAGGAGCAGCAGGATTGCTCATGCTGAGAAGGGGCCTTGCTGTTTCTTGGTGTGGGCTTTGTGTGAGTAATGGCCCTGGACAAAAAGAGCTTATGGAGAGATGGACTTTGCAGGAGCTGATGGAATGCCCTGGAGAAGGTAAATAGGTAAATACTATTCACTGCCTTTTCTGGTACAAAGTGCATCATGGGAGATGGAGACTAGTGGGTGATAGGTTAAAAACAAAGAAGAAATGATTCATCTCACAGCATGTTGCTTAGCTGTGGACATCTCTGCAGCAGGGATGCTAAAAAATGATTGGCCAAACTCATGGAAAAGAAAAAAAATCTACCAAGGTGCAAAACACTCTGTTCCTGAGTTAGGAAGCTCCAGAAATACATATACAGGATTAGGTCCATGGTGGGGACGTGACCTATCATCTGAGCTTCTCCTGAATGTAGCCTTAAGGCTAGGTTAAGGGGGATCTGAGAACTCCCTCAGGATTTGTCAGAGCAACTCAAAGGAATTGCAGCTGGTATAGAAAAAAAACCAATGTAGGAGGTACCATAGCTGCTGATGCTCACTGTGGGGTTTCCTGGCCAAAGAAAGAGTCAAAGTCTCTTCTTTTCTGTCTGGCTCTCACAAACTAGGTTAATTAAATCTGGTCAAAAGCAGTCATGAGCTGTCCCTTTCTGCTCATTGCCTAGCCTGCATCCCTCCTCCTTGCCAGATCTTTCCTGGGCCCCCATGATGGATAACCTCCCTGATGTGGCTGCCAAGCTATGGGAAAGCAGGAGTGGTTATCAGCAAGTATTTCTGCCTGTTTGTGGGACTGGCAGTCTCAGCTTGTGCCCAGTCTTTTCTGACCTTCCCCTCCATTTATTGACCACCTCCACTGGACATCTGTAGGTGTTTCAGGTTCCCTAGAGGGTTAACACCTTCCTGCAGCTGGTGGCATGTCTTGGAGTGATGAGGGAGTTCACTGCCCTCCTAAGAGGGATGCAAGCACTGCTTGGCATGCAGAGGAGGACAGCATGTTCACAGAGACTCTGACGTTTTCCCCGGAGGACGATGGCTTTGGGATATCTGGTGGAATTCCTTGGGCCTGTGAGCCTTCCAGCTGACCCCATAAACAATGTCACAGATAAGCAACTGCTTCTGTCACACCAATGAGAGCCCCAATGAGCTGCCTGCACAACTCTCTGCGTGTAGCCATGACTGCTTTCTCCAACTTCTGCACCCTGAGTCAACTGGGAAGAAAAGCAAGAGGAGGCTACCCTTCCCCCTGCCCATTGCTGACCTTCTTGGCAGTGTTGCATTGTCCCAGCTTGATGGTTGGAGAGGCCCTCCTGGAGAGCCTGTGGCAATGCCCATGGCTGGGTGTGAGGGGTCCCCCTTGGGAAAACAGGTCAGCCTGTGGTGTGTGGGGCTTGGGGAAACATGGTTAGGGCTTGAGGTGGTGAGGAGGTTGTAAAAGCAGGAAAGGCCAGGCTGGGGGTGATGAGGGCTCTGGAAAACACCAACACTCTCAAGCAGGACCTTGAATTTGAGGAGTCAATGTGGTTTATCTGCCAGCAAGAGAAGGATAATGCAGCAGAGTCTTGTTCTGATAGTTTCCTGGTCTAATCCACAGTGCCCAAACTGTCCTAGTGATGTCTCCAACACTTTTCTTTAAGTTGCAGCACATTAGTAGGACTTCACCTGAAATTGCCCTTCATTCCTCTCAAAGCTCACATTGGATCTCTCCTCAAAAGAATCCCATCAATCTGGACAACTGATAGGAGACATTGCCATCAGGATGCATCCAAGGCATCAAATTTCCTGAAAACTGTGGCTGTCTTCTGCGAGTCACCTAACTGAATTTAGGTGTCTGAGCAGGTCCCTGGGCTCTTCTTACAGTCAGTGGTTTAATCAGGAGACTATGTGCAGAGGAGGAGGTGATATGTCTCATCCTAAAGCATTAGCTTGTACTAGACAGGTGGCTCACACAAGGTCTCAGATATGGACCCAGAATCCTGGCTCATGGACATCCAAGGTAACTTCTGATGGATTTCACCCATAATGTTATTGGCATCTGGTGGTCTCCTCCTCTCTTAGAAGGAATCTCCAAAACCTCCCATGCATCAGTTTCTCTCTTTCATCACTGAAAGAATTTCACCAGTGAGCTTCCCATTGTGGTAAAGGGTGGCAAAGTGAAGAGCCACACAGGTACATCTACACCGTTACCTAACAGAAAGCTAATGAGTCATTTCAAATCTTGGATTGTGCTAATTTGATTAGCATGGTTGTGCTAGACCTGTCCAGATAAATTTGGTGCACAGAACTGTTCCCTCCAGTGACCATTCCCAAAAGGCTGCAAGGACTTTACTATGCAGTCCTCTAACACTGTCCCAGTGCACTCTGCACCCTGGATTGCCTCCATATGCCCTCATGCTACATCACAGGGGGGTTGGACCCGATGATTTCTCGAGGTCCATTCCAACCCCTACAATTCTGTGATTTTGTGATCTGTTTCACACTGAAGATGCACTCTGGTGGGCTGACACACAACACCCCCTGCTCTTCCAGAGATTAAAAACTCCCACAAAAGAGTAATTATGTCTTAGGACCACTGGGGCATTGCACAGGACCTAAGTGAGACATCAGGCCAGGCATTATAAAGTCCTTTATTCTGCTCTAGTCTGCTCTATACACTTTGCTTGGGGGGCTTTGTGGGCTGTGGCCATAACCTGGCTTTTTTTTTTTTTCCTTTTTCTTTAATCTGCAGAAATGACCCTTAGTGTTCAGCTTGACTCCTGAGACAGTTGCAGCTAAAACTTGTCATTTTCTAGATACCATTGGAAATGTGCTTATGCGGTACTACAGACAGGTGGTGGGGGGGGGCAAAGAGGATTCAGTATGCTGAATTTCTTGAGAAAGAATGACCCTTCATTCAGGTTCACACAGCTGAAAGCAGCTCCAGAAAATCCCCAGAAAAGCATCATGTTCATTGCATTCTCCTTCCAGGGCCCAGGATATGCCACGCTAGCACTGTGCACAAAGTTTAATTGCCCTGAGCTGAATATACTGTAGTTTTCATTAGGGATCTATAGAGAACAAAGTTGTGCTCAAGTAATAACAAGAGATGGTGGTCTGCCACTGCACAGGAATGGATGGTCAGACATATAGACCCCTGGGTCTGTAGAAGGGCAAAGAAAGGATTCTCTTTTTTTCCAAGTCTGTAGCCTTATGGCATGACCAAACCATCCTTCTGAAGAATGAATGTCAGCAGGATGAGGATTGAGAGTTTTTCTTTGCTTCTTGATTTTTAGCAAGAGCTCTGTACACCCTACTTAATCAGGACCAGGCAGAGGAAAGTGAGAGAGATTTTGAAACCACACCTGGGCTTGGGTACTGCAAACCAAGCTCATTCTATGGCAAAGGAAAAAAAAATGGTTAAGGCAACACTTCCAGGAAGGATGAAGAGAAGGTCCAAATATCTCCTTTTACACTGTGGAAGGCAATGTGGAAGGCTCATCAGTGTTCTGATACCTGTGATGGAGCCAGCACTTGGTTTATTAATCCCAGGCTACCTGATGAGCTCATCATCATCATGAGTTCTTTGCTCTGTGGTGAACAGCACAGCTGGTTTGGCATCAAAAGGAGAGTATATCGATGACTTGATAGTTCCAAGCTTGGTCTTAAACACTGTCCTCTCCATGCCATCAAACCAAGCTGTCCAATAACTCACCCCTACACTGCCCTGCCCAGGAGTAGCCTTTTAGCTGCTTGGTTCTACGAAGATGATTAGGGGCCTGGAGCATCTCCCCTGTGTGGATAGGCTGACTAAGTTGGGACTCTTCAGCCTTGAGAAGACTAAGGGGGGACCTAATTAATGTCTATAATTATCTGCCTATCTGAGTGATATGTCCTAGGGAGCTGCTTTGGCAGGGGGGTTGGACCCGATGATCTCTCGGGGTCCCTTCCAACCCCTACAATTCTATGATTCTATGATTCATTCTCCAGGGAGGGCTGGGCAGCAGATTCAGGGCCACAGGCAATTCTGAACACAGCAGGGTCAGTAGGCTTTGAAAAAGAGCCACAAAATTAAAAAGAAGACAAAGATGTAGGGTTTTTCACCTCGCTTCTAATGCAGGCTCCCTTAAAGGTAATATTTTTGCAGTTTCTTCTGCTTGGGAAAGACATATGTGTATCTAACTGCCTGTTCTTTAGCAGTTCACAGATAATAGCTTGACTCTAGCCCCAAAGGGAACTTTAAAACAAATCTTAAAATCATGAGACTCAGCAAAAGGGCAGGACTAAAGTTAGGAAAAAAATAAATTTAAAAAAAGCCTGGAAGTTTTGCCAATCTGGCAAATCCAAAGTGAGATATCAGGAAGGGTTTTATCTGCCAGATGCAAATGAAGGGGAAAAAAAAAGTCTCCTGGGAGAAGGAAAAGGTCAGGGTAACTGAGTTGCATGTCAAGAGCTCTTGTCTTGCTGCCTGAGCAGAAAGAAGACTGGAAGTCATGTGCTGATCTTAGAGTGAGCACGGCACAGGCCACACTGAGATTCTTGCCTGGATGGTTAAACAGAGGAAACAGGCTTGGGATGATCTTTGAAAAGAGAATTTCCATCTGGCTCAGGGGCCGAATGAACACAATGGCCATGTGGGGTTGCTAGGTTCCCTCTGGGGCAACACAAAAATCAGCATGCCATTCAGGAGAGGAGCACTCCCACAGCTCTCCATTGAGAGAATGTGGGAGCATCCTGAGCGTGAAGGTCTTGCTGCATCTGCGCCTGGGAGTCCCTTCTCTGCATGAGGGCATCTTGGGCACACTTGTAGGTAAGGCAGCCAGCATGAGCAACCCTCGGGGAAGGGAAGCATTTGTGGACAAGCTGACTGGCTGCCATCTGCAGCAAGAGTAAGCCATAGGTGGAATGTGTTCAAGGGCAAGTATCCAACCATAGGCACAGGTTGCAAATAATCATAAGCAAAAATGCTGCTTATTTGAGCCCTGTGACTCAAACAGTATGATGGCAAACCGTGTTCTCAGCCATGGGTAACTTTGTCCTTAACTAACTGTTGCATAATGCTCTCTTTTGGTAACCATTACTCCTTGTAGTAGGAGACTATGTGCTTAGCTTCCTGATGTTTGCATCGTTGTCTCACTGGTGTGACTCAGTTCATTAAACGTAGGAGGCTACCACCATTTCAGTCATACTGATGTGTCTTGGTCTACTACCTAGGAAATATTCCATGACCTTCTTTGTTCAATGTTTCTTTCATGGGCTACTTTAAAACTTTATGAACATCAGCACTGTTATTTGGAGAGATGAAAATATTTTAAACAGAGGGCAGAGAACTTAATTAAATACATACTGAACTAAGAATAATCTCCAAGAACCAGGGGAGAAAGATGCCAAAAAGGACTCTGGAGGGTCATTTGAAGATTCACCACAATAAGCTACTGGAGAAAATCCTAGGCATTGTGATGAGAAAAACAATGACAAATTTCAGCAAGGTGGGTAAATTAGTTGAAGCACTGCTGTGACTTAGCCCTGTGATAACTCCTTTGACACATACATTTCATGGAATGTCATCAAAGCTTTTCTTTTGCAAGAAAATCACAAAAATGTTTCTTCAGCGCTTGCCACTAAGAGCTCTCTGCTTCTGCGTCTATAAATAGTGAATGAACATTTCACAGGGCCTTAGACCATTGGCTCTCCAACTTTTCTGAACCAAAAGCTGTTCATTCTCATATTTTTTGGCCAACTGTCTGACTCGAGTTTTCCATTTAGACAGCCTTCATGGACCACCAAGATCTGGAGACCACAGTTTGGGAACCACTGTTCTAGACTATTGGTTCTTGCATTTATTGGCAAAAACAATGGCACTTCATAGTGAGCACTCCAACTGTCTGCTTCTGTGCAACTCCTTTTAGTAGCTTCCTTAAACCTCCATTTGCAAGTAACTGATGTTCCTCTGTGGCTGCATCAAACAGAAGCCTGTCTTCTACTCACCTCCAAGATAAAATGTCCCTTTCTATAGTGATGCCTCCGGAACTCTGGTCAGAAACATTAAGAATGTGGGTTTTTTTCCAATTAAAGAGGAAGCTTAAGAAATCCTGTAGAAAAAGAGTGGAGGGGAATGATCCTCAAGCAAGTCATGCAAGTCTTGGAAAAACCACTGTGTTTGCTGGGTCAGACCCAAGACTACTCTTTGTTTTTCCAACTCAGAAGTTCTTTTCTCTGCACTCGGTTTTCTAAGAATGTGAACTCACCCTCCCTGTCCTGTTTACAAGCCTGTAAATATGTAGATCAGATTTGGCTGTGGGGTAGGCCTTGGAAGGGCTGATCCTGCTGGGAACACATGGCATTTTATGTACAGTGAGGCCAGATCTGAGCTGCACAAAGGAAAAAAGCAATTTTTCATTGGGACCAACCCAGGAATGAGTCCTGACTTTAATTTACAGTGTGGGCTGAGCAGAACTCACCTTGGGTGGGTGAGCATCACCAGGATCCAGACAGAGATAAGACCAACAATCTAGAATGATGCTACAGTGGTAGGTTTACTTAAGATGATTGATGGTAACGCTGGTGGCCCCATGTCTGGTGAACTTGCTAGTGGTGGGACGGCAGCGTTTGGAAAACACGCTGTCTAGGGAGGTGTGAGAGTTTCCTCAGTGTGTTTCCCCCATGCCAGTCCTAAGGACATTCTGTTTATATCAGAACTGGGCAGACAGCACGTCACCAGCCACTGAGACTGGCACCACAGCACTTTCAGCCCATGCCCCACTCCTGGCATCGCTGGCTGTGAAGGATGCTGAACACTATCCTCCAGAGAGCTGCACCGCTGGACCCAGGCGCGGTGACGTCGCAGAGGAAAGGGTGGGGAAGAAAAGATGGGGGAGGTTGATATTTTCAGCTGGGATGAAAAATTTGGACTGGCTTTGCAGGCTCAGGAGGAGTTATTCAAGACCAGCCAGCCAAGTTCTTGTTTCTTTTCAGGCTTGGAGGGGAAAATCCTCCAACGCCTGCCCTGTTTCCGCACCCAGCTCCAAGGTACAGCCCTTCTGGCATTAGCTTGCATGGAAAAATCCACAGTTTCTCTTTGCTTGCCTTCTCTTTCTTTCTGTATTTTTGTTGTTGTTGGTGGTGGGTTTTTTGGGTTTTTTTCTAACAAGAAGGGAAACTTAAAAAAAAAATAAAATTGTATTTCCTCTTCTCTCCCAACCTGCAATTATTCAGGGGAGATAACAACGAGTTGCTCTGTCACTCCCCAGCCCTAAAAGGCAGCTTTCAGCTGATACCAAGCTCTAAAAACACCCCCCCTCAAAAGAGATGTTTATCCCTGCTCAGAAAACAATGGGTCAGTGTAACAGACCTCCAAAAATATATCAGGAATGGTGAGATAACAACATCCTCATCACTCCCGACGGTTCCTGATGCCCTTGACTTCAACAGAATAAAGTCTCCTGTTTAATGTTGTTGCCTGTGAAGGATCCCACTTACTCCATCCTTTCGTGTCCATGAGGAAGATTGTGTCATCTGTCAGAC
This sequence comes from Laterallus jamaicensis coturniculus, assembly GCA_022605575.1. Classification (NCBI taxonomy): domain Eukaryota; kingdom Metazoa; phylum Chordata; class Aves; order Gruiformes; family Rallidae; genus Laterallus; species Laterallus jamaicensis. The sequence goes on from JAKCOX010000005.1 coordinate 37,410,533, forward strand.
GTAACCAGCTGTACATCTCTTATCTGGTTATTTGACTTAACCCATACCTTTGAGGATGAGAAGGGACAGGATAAGGGACCAGATTTTGACCGAAGGGCACCTGGGCTGTTGGCACGAACCATTACTTTGGCATGGACATGGCTAAAAAACTGACCCTGATCCCTTTTATTTGCTAGCATCAATATAACATGGGAGACACCACACTTTGTGCTAGGTGCTGTGCAATCACAGAGTGGTGGGAAAACCAGTTTCTGAAGGTGGTTTGTTACCCAATACTGAGCTGAGGTTTCCTGCACACTCCCAGCACACACAAGGTTTGTACCCTGGGATTTGGGATCTGACAGTATGTCTGGCAGTGTAGATGGGAGTGACTGCACGGGTTGCACCATGTGAGGGGAGGAGAGACCTTGTGATATGACTAGAGAAATCTCCCACAGAGCTGGTGGCATGATATACTTGTGCACATTGGTGCCAAGACCTGTGAGTGGGAAGGGGTGACAAACCCAGAAACCCCAGATTATTGTTATTTTTCTTTTGTTACCTGACCAAGCCACCTGGATGTCATGGCTGAATAGAAAGTAAAATGACATGAGAGGCAAAATCTGTGTCTTACAGCTGAGCCTTGGACAAGCAGGAATCGATGCTGGGAAGGACCAAGAAACATAGCAGCAGACACATCATCATATCATGGTGGGTTTGTTCCAGCTATACAGCCACATGAAGTTTTAAGGGGACTTTTCAGGAAAGAGAACACAAGAAACTTGCTGCATTGCCTGGTTTAAATGCCTGCAGAGGGCAACGGGATCTCTGCTGGGAAGAGATGAGTGTCTCAAAGTGCCTCATTACAGTGATGAGGCTCATTCTCCACTGACATGCTTCCTGCTCCATTGCTGCCCTATCTCTATTTCTTTTAAAATCTCTAATCCTGAAGGTAAAGGTTGGAAATTTGCATTCAATTTTCATGGCAATTTGAGTACCTCCCATGAGATATCTGCCTGCTCCTCTCTCGCCTTTTCGTTAGATAAACAAGCCTTTTTGCCTCCTGTGCTCTTCACTCACAGCTCAGAAGTAATAGCCATGGGATCTTGGGTGTACTCTCTGTCTTGATGTGGTCTTGACTCCTAATTAACTTTTGGATATGCTAATTTTGTATATTCACTTCTTGTTCCAGGGAAGTGACCCTAAGTGGACTTTCCACCCCTTCTTAGGAAAGTACTGAGTTTGAGGAGAGCCCCTGCAAAGACTGGTGTCATCCCAGGTAATGATTGTCTGTTCTTCCATCTTCACCAATGAGCTTCTGACTTGACACTTCCCTCTTTGGAGACTTTGATGGGTCCTTATGTCATGAGAATAAAAACAAATGGCACCTAAATTTACTTTGTTTGTGCACTTCTGGGAGTCTGGGGAGTCTGAAGGTCCAACGAAGGCCTCTCAGTGGATCCCCAGGACAGCTCAGTCGGTTGGTCTGCAAATAGGGGTGTTCAGTCTCGTCTTGTGTAATGAATCTATGTCTGGTTAAAGTGACTCTGCATTTGCTGTGAGGCAGAACTCAACTTCCCTACAATGCATATCACCTACAATTAGTCTCCAGATATTAAAATAGCTGAAAAAAAAAGCAATTTCTCTGGCAACTGAAACCATCTGTCTCAGACACCACCACTGATGTTTCTTCAAGGCTCTCAACTTGTTTGTACCAAGAGACAAATATCTTGTAATGCTGGGTGAAGGTAAGCCATTTGATAATCCCTAACATAAATGGTATGACACAGATATTACAGCTACACATTGAACTTTCATTAAACTCATTGGTATCAAGCATGAAAATGTCTTCTGGACATGAAGATTCCCAGTATCAATCCCAGTATTACATACATTATCCATAATGTCAGGTCTGGATCAGTACTCACGTCTGCCCTGAGTAGCAGCACATTTTGGTGACATGGTTCTTTAGAGGATTAACATAGAATCAGAGAATCATTTAGGTTGGAAAAAACCCTTAAGATCATCAACTCCAACTGTTCAGCTAACACTGCCAAGTCCACCACTAAACCATGTCCCTAAGTGCCACATGTACATGTTTTTAAAATAACCCCTGGGGATATTTTTCCTTCTAGTAACAGTTGATTACTGCTACTTCCCTGATAGAAAGGCTGTCAAGGCTGTTGGTGTGATCCACCTAGGAGTAACGTTTCACCGACTGTTAGTAATAATATCACAAGCTCAGATCATAAAGAAGCTAAGAACAGGAACAGATGAACCAGACCAAGGAAGACTGAGAAATGGAGGTTGCTCATATGGAAAATCACATCCCATTTCAGTGCCCGCAGTGCAGAAAAGAAGCCAAGGAGAGAGAAAGTGCTCTGAGGAGCTCTACAAGACAACACAAAGGTCTGGAAAACTTGGCTTAGAGCATGAAATTAAAGGATCTTGATCTATTGGCATTATCCAAGAGAAATTGAAGTGACTTGCTCATGCATTGCGGTGAAATATAGGGGAAGCTGCTTCTGATAGCAAAAGTATCTTTAATCTAGCCAAGAATGGTAGAAGAATTTAATGGCTTGAAGTTATAGCTAGATAAATTTACCCTGGAAAGAAAGCAGTCATTTTTAATAGCAAGGATATACAGTAACTGGAAAAAGCATAACTAGAGAGATGGATTCCATTATTTGCAGTCCTGTGCTAATGCTGTGTGTCTTTCTAAGGAACAAACTGCTTTTGAGTAATGGGGGAGTTGAAGAAATTATTGAATGAGGTGCTTAGGGTTACAGTCACCTGTAAATCACTGCAGGTATTTGGAGCAGTCCCTTCTAGCCTTGCGAAATATGATTAAGATTAGCAAACTCTTTTCTGAAACGTGGTAGTTCCTGAATATAGTAGAGTTGTAAAAACTGTCATGTCACAGAGGTTCTGCAGACACAATACATGCAAGAACTGTTTGGGAACCAGTTGATCTGTTCCAGAAACTGCTTTAATTGGAAAGAGCAGTGGGCCTTTATTCCCCGCTGCAAGATACTTCCCTGGGTTTGACACATGTATGCTGTGATGTCTACATTTCTATGCATTTGCTCTTAATTAGAGGGACTGACAATGAGTCAAGCATCTGTGTCAAGGGGCTTAATTGAGGTTTTTCTCGTTGGGGATCATGTCAACATTTAATTAATTACAACAAGCTACAATGTTGGTATTTTGAGACCAGTTAGTCTCTCCACGCTCTCACATCCAGAGCTAATATCCTTTGGTGTGCTAGTAATTACCCAGAGCAAACAAAGCTGGGAAGAAACAAGCACTGCAGAGTGCTTTCTGGGTACTTCCTCTCAAAGGAAGCTGTTCCCTCTCGCTGTCACTCATGGCAAGATCTGCAAGGACCTGTGGAGGCCATGAACAGAGACCAGAGACAACTGTGAACAGTCATTCAGGCCCCAGCAGCCTTAAAGCTGCATTATTTTTCTTTTGTGCTGCTGAAGAAACCAGTTTGGCATGCTAACACTTTGCAGCTCTGGGGACAGCTGGTGGGAGCAGCCTGGGGTGTCCTTGTGCTGTGCTGTTTGCTGCCTGACTGCCTGCTCTGCCTTGTATTAGTGGGGCACACAGCCATCTGGGAGTGGTTCTAAGAACCCCCAAAGGAGGTGAAAGAGCAGATGTGTTGATGTCTAGTAACACCCCTTCGTCCTGACCTGTGAGTTTTCCTTTCTCAGTCCAGCAGAAATTGTATAACCAAGATGAAGAGAATTAAAAATCCTCAACCAACCAAAATGACTCATTCAAAAAAAAAAAAACAACAAGCTCCTTTCTCCTTCCTATACCTAGAGTTTTCTCTGGGGAGACTGTCCTAAGGCCCCACCAAAATCTCCCCTGCTCCCTGCCAGGGCAAGTAAATGGCAACGGCCAGGGACTCTCTCCTGAACTTTCCTCTTGGTGGGTGCGTCTCACTCTTGCAGGGACAGGTGCCAAAGGACACATGCTCGCTCCTGGCCATGCCCAAATGAGGAAAATCAAACCCAGGGCAGCCCTGACTGCAAACACTTAGAAAGCTCTGCCAGCTCCTCAGTGGCACTGAGTCCTACACAGCATCAGCACCAGGAGTTAGGAGGCTTTGCATCCCAGTGCTCTCATTGCCCTGCACTGCTTCTCCTCTTGGTTGTGGTGGGACACTGCCTTGTTTCTCCACTCCCCCTACCTCATTCCTCTCCCTGAGGTATTTCTACTTTACTTCCCTGGATTTTTTCTAGGGTTTTCACCTGATTTCCTTGGCTATCCTTTTCATTAACAGCTGTCTGTGGCCTTTTCCTTTGTCATGTCCCTAAGGAGTGAGGCAGGCATCTGCTGAAAGCTTCAGAAATAGACTTTGCCATGCCTGTAACTACCCCAAGTCTTTAAGTTAAACCACAGGGACAAAAGCAGGTGACAGGGTGGCATCACAGCTACTCCATATTTTCCCAGGAATGTACTGGTTTCCCTAAGGGTGGATGTCTCAGACCCATGACAACAAGTCAGGGAGAAAGTAAGGAAGTGGACCTCAAATATCTCTTGGGGTGAGTGCATCTGTCCCTTGCATGCCTGACCACATAGATCCATGCAAAAGGAGGTTGCTACTGTGGATTTTTTCACTTTAAGCAAGTCCTTTGACTCCACATGAGACACCTTGTAGAAGATACAGGCTTTCTCCTAAAAAGATCTCAAATCCAATGACTATAACACAGAAGCATCTGGGATATTTTCTCCTTCTTGTAGATGTGAGTCTTCAGTAATCACCACCTTGCTTCTGTCTTTGAGAGGTGTCTGTACCTCCTGCTGACCTGGAGGGGATGGGGCTGCTCTTCTCAGTGACACAGCTGGGGTGAATGTCACCTGGACCTCTCACTGCAAGGTGTTGAGAGAAATCCCTGAGGGATGGTACTTTCAAAACCTGCCTGCTCTTTGTTAGACTGAGCAGCTAGAGCTGGTCCACTTTCTAAAATGACATGGATATTACAAAAATATTTTAAAAATCTCTGATGAATTGGCCAGGATGCTTTCTGGGATATAGAAGATAGAGGGTGAAAGCCTGAATGTGGATGTGGAAGAGTGGTAGCTGGGACCTGAGATTCATGTCCCTGGGAAGTATGTTGGCATAAGACTCTGCATGTCAGCATAAGTCTATTTGCTCTTTTTCAGCAAATATCTTTGAAAGCACTGCAGGCCAACAAACACATTTTCCTTGGTGCTAGATCTCCAGCTGGAGCTGCAGTGCTGGACTTGTCCTGGGTGGCTGTAAAGGGGATACACAAATTAGAAAAATCACACCTGTGCCTCAACACTCTTCCTTTCCTGGAGTCTGATTGGCAGGTCTACCTGGGACATCAGATCTCCCTCCCACCACTGCTCCTGGTTTTTGGGAGGAGCAGACTCTTGTGCTGAGGACCCAGCTGCAGCTCTAAGAGGCTTTGCAGAGGCTGTCCTGCCCTTGTGTTTCTACTGACTGCCAAGCAATCACTGCTGATGATTAATAAGTATAGCTTATTCCAAGCGTACACTGGATGCTAGCCGTTGGGCTAAGCCTGATGACACACAGAGTGACCTCTTGGTATTTGTCTCTAGAGGAAAGAAGATAAACCCCCCAATCCTAGCTCTTCCAGCACTGTATATGCCAGTGGATGCTATCTCCCAATTATGCATCAGGCCATGCAAGATCACGCTGATCCCCTGGTCATCAACATAATATCTGACCTCCAGGGTGTGTGACCCAAGAGAGCAGGGAATGGGGCAGTAATTACTCTTTGAAGCCTGACAACTACCTTGATGTTTAAAAAAAATAATTGTTTTTCTCACTGAAACAAGCTTGTACTTAATGTCTTGATGAATGTGTGTGTGTTGGGGTGTGTATACCGGCTGTATATGGGGCCCAAAACAATCAGAATAGATGAGGTCAGGCATTTCTGCATTCAGCCTTGGATATATGAAGGTGAGCCCTTCCCTGAGAATTTTTGGATCCTCCCACTACACATGGAAAGTCCAAATCCCTCCACAGATGAATTTTCCATCAAAGTAGAGCTTATTTGCTTCTAAATCTGCACACAGCCATGTGGCTGCCCAGTGTCTCATTTCTTGAGTTAAGTCTTTTCAGGTGTATCATTTTTTCTACTGTCCTCCAAGCTTGAATGCTCAGATTAGCTCTGCTGTGCTTGCCCTGGTCTGATAACCTCTTTAATACCTCTTAGAAGTAACTACAAAACATCAATACAGAGTCATTACTAATACCATTAAGTCCATGTCTGAGCTGAAAAGAAGCAGCTCCTTGCCAGGCATGGAGCTGAGTCTGGACTGATCCTGGATCCATGCAAACCCATTTCAGATTCACTGACAACATCTTGTGACAGATACTATCTTGATTCAGTAATAGATAACCAGGACTGAGATGAGGTGCATCAGTTGTAGAAGAAGAACAGCGAAGACAATTAGATTTCAGGAAGTGCATTAGAGGCTCCTGAGCACCTCTATAACTCCCTTAAAGATAAAGTTCAGCTTATAATAGACATTTCATGCTGTTATGTTGCTTAGGTTGTTCCTGAAAAAGTGCAGTCCCCAAAACTTTGCTGTTTCTCTAAAATTCTTCTAACATTAAGTTCTCTCATAGACCTGAATGGCAGCTCAGAGCAACCCCAAGTTTCATCGCAGGCTCACCAGGCAGTAGGAAGGTTGTCCCATCAGGGTTGTCAGGTTGTTGCCCCAGGTTTAGCTAGTGGGGAAGGTGACTGGAGTGGACTCCTCTGAGTTCAGCTGATTTTGCCCCCTTTGTGCCAGCAAAGTGAACATGAAGGTGCCAAAGAGCAGCATTTTCAAAACAGTAAGATGTTCAGCAGATGTGCCCTTACTCCATGCTTAGGGCAAAACATGGACTAGAAACTGGAGGCTAGCTAGGACACCCTTCTACATCTTCTATGGAAACAGCATGACAGCCAATACTACCTTGTATGGCAATGAGAGTTTAGGTATCTAACTCCCATGTAATGCCTGGCTGTGTGCACCTGTCTTCTGGAGCACTACTATGCTGTGGTTGAAAGTGGCAAAATTCCAGTGTCACATGAAAGAGGATATATGTTTAACAAGTGAAAATGCTCACTAGCTGTACCAAAAAAATGGTATCAAATCAAGTCTTTGATCTGTTTTAGAGATAAGTAATTACTTCAGAATAATAGATGCCAAGTTTCCAGGTATCTACCCTACACATTAAATAATCTGCACACTCCTCTGATATATTTCTGCTGCATGGAAACATCTGCTGGTAAACCATACTCTCAGCCAGCTCACACCATAGGACAATCAGCTCAACTTGAGGGAAAGGGTTGATGTGTATGCTATGTGTAGAGGAGTCCCAGGATAAAGCAAGCCAGCTGCACGAGACTGGGACAATAGTACTACTGGGAATGAAGAAGCAAGCTGTTCAAAGGCTGAAGCTATTAATTAGGAGTTGGAGTTAGGGTGAGTTTATGTCACACAATTTATGCTTGCACTGCTGGTGGATGTTAGAGTTTTTTCCTTGATGATAACCATACAGAGCAGACTTGCAGTGATGTAGATACTTCCTGAATCACACAAAGCAGCAAAAGCAGACCTGCACACTGGAACCAGTTTCACAGCACCAGGGAAAACAAAACAAGAAATTCCCATGTAATGGAAATACTCTATTATTGGCCAGATCTATTTTTGCTGACCTGAGGTCAAGGGAGGGACTAGAGCATCTCTTACGACAATTTCCAGTCGCAACCATCTGTATTTCTACAAAGCCAGTGGTGCAAATCCCCATGATTTTAACATGATAAGTAGGAATTCAGACTTTTTTCTTTTTAAAGTGTGTCAATACATGCTTGGTAACAGAGCTGTCTGGAAATCCAGGTGCCTGGATTGTGGGAAATTTCAATGTTTCACTTTCTTCTTTCCGAGCCAGAACGCAATAAATAGTTACTGAAAATTTCTGAGGAACTATAAATCCAAAAAATTATTTCTAAGAACCTCCAGAGCACATTGTTGTCTAAAGGGCTTTGCCTCTGGAAACCTGACAACTACCAGTTGACGTGGAAACACTTGTTAATCCATGAAGACAAAAGTCAACTACCACTTGACGGATCTGCACCATGAGGCAGTCTCACCCTTCTCCCCAAACACAGGGTTCTGAAGATGCAAAGTCCTTGGTCGGCTACATTCCCTGGGCTTTTCTTGGACTGAGAACACAGGAGATCAGACAAGAGAAGTCCTGCAGTCCTGGGAATAAATGAATCTGGGAATCTGGAGCGTCTTAAAGTCCCCCAAATTAACATACTTGTAGCAGGAAGCCTTGAAGCATGAGAAAACCCTTTCTGGAGCCAGGGAAGCTCAGGGCTTCCAGGTTACTTGCACTGGATCCAGGAGTCAACCGCGGGTTAGCGCGAAGCTGCCAAGGTTTTCACTCTGCTGGTTGCATGGTAAGAAAGCCATGGAAACTTGGCAAGAATGGGCTGCCCTGGAGCTATGTGTAGTGGTTGAAACAGAGGTTGTTAAACCTGGGACATTTCCGCTTGGTTTTCCAACTGGCATTTTCCAATGAAATCTTCTTCTGCTGGCCAGGGTCCAGACCTGCTACTTGGGAATCTTGTGAGTTCAACATCTGCTTAAATACTTCACTTACTTTGGACCTTTGCATGCAGGAGAGTGACAAGTGCTTTGCAGATGTGCAGGAGCCTGAATCCATGCCCCAAATATTGCAGCCAGAAGGGCAAATGAGAATGAATTGCATTTGCTGATGGTTCCAGATTGCCACCAGAGAGCACAGGGCCTTCTGTCATGACTGCATAAATGAAGGAGAAGGAGAGAGGTGGCATAGATGGATTTTTTATCCATCCCCATTTTCACCTTTGCCTAATGGTTTTCTTCTATGGTTTCTAATTCTTCCTCATTCATGTACCTCACTATTTCCCAGCAACTTCATGCCAAAGGCACCAACCAATCCTCTGCAGGCAGTTAAACTGCCAGGTTTGTATCTGGGATAGCCATTTGCAGGTTTGCAAATGCAAATACATTCAGATATGCACAACAATGCTTGTGCTTTGCAGGAGCATTGATATCACCAGACATTCCAGTCCTACACCCCTGACTGCTATAAGAGCCAATACTCCCATCCCCAGGGATACTGGATTTGGCACAAAATTAAGCTGCTGATTTAGAAGTACAGAAGTGATGCAAGCAGTGAGAAAAAGAGGACTCTAATTATTTTGGTTGTTGACAAGAAGGGAGGACAAAATGCTTCTGCTCAGAAAATGTCACTTTCTGTTTGTATAAAGTTCTTCTGCTGAGTTGCAGAATATCCTACGCTGACCCAGTTGGCTTTCTGGCCTGCAAGTGCTCACTTGATGGTTCATGTCCATTTCTTCATCCACCAGTACCACCAAGTCCTTCTCCACAAGACTGCTCTCAATCCAGTCATCCCCCAGCCTGTACTGACATCCTCTCCAGTCCTTGCACTAGGCTATCTAAACAAGTAGAGGAAGAAGTTGGGTGACATAAGATATTCCCCTGAGTGCTGGTTGACAAATCTGTACAGATTCTATTGATGAACTCTGTCCTCAGGGAAAGGGGGGACATTGCCTCAATTGGAAGATCGATCCCCTGAGGAGACTCCAGGGTGAAGGTGGTCTCTGCCCTTCTCACATTCTGGGACGTTCATGCTCCTTTGTTCATTCCTTTTGACCTCCCTTGGCTTGGTTCCCTCAAAGACCTCCCTGAGGAATAGAGTCCTGGTAGCAATTAGCTGCATGAGGCAGCTGGTTATGAACTTTTCTTTGATGTCTTGGCACAGAGAAATCCCTGGATGCTCCATTTGAGAGAGAGAAAATGGTCCAATTTATGGGCTGGTTCTGCAGATTGTCAGGGGTCCCTTGGTACTTAGCCTGGGAACCTCCATGGTCATGAATCTGCCTTTGTCCTCATCTCCTGTGGCACAATTGTCACAGCTGTAGCCCACCTGAGTAGGTGTGGGCAGTGCCATCCATATCCAGAGCCCCAAAGAGGGATTTCAAGGCAACCTGGGGAAGATTCTGGCTCCCTGTCTGAGGCTGAGCTGGTGCCTGGCCCTTGATTGTGCTCCCATAGACATGTGCACTGACAACTCAAAGGCCAACAATATCAAACTGACCCATCCTGCCTAGATTTTGGCATAGCTCAATGGTGACTATTTAAAGGCTCCTTTGTCAATCTCTACCACTACTAAACACCCTCATCTCTGCTGAAAAAGGACACTTGGTCTCCTAAAATGGTTTTTGGGCTTGCAACAAGGGGCATTTCAGTCTGGGACTTGTTCTGCAAAGGGAAACTAAAAAATGGGTACAACTAAGAAATGTCATCATTGTTCATAGCAACAACATGACTGTTTTGTAATCCAACCTTCCTAATAACTTCATACAGAGAGATTCCCAAGAGCTTTCCAGGCTGTACCAGGATATTTCTCCTGACACCACTCCCATGCAGCCTGCAAGAAAAAAACAGACACCTGATGATATCAGGTCAAAAATATATCAGATGGCCATTTCATTCACTGCAGAGCATGCAGACTGGAGGAGATGTTCATAAAGGACAAGCATCAAATTATTTTGGCCAAAGTGGATAAGAGAGAAAGAGAGCATTTGCAAAACAAATGCAAAATTTCAATCTTGGAACTTTTCTGAACAAAACTTTTCTTTTTGGGTAGGAATTAGCAGGCATGCTGAAGTACTTTGTATAGAAATTTGCTTATATTTAAGTTTACCAAACAAACCTAATCAAAACACACAGGGGAAACTGGGACATTCTGGGTCATTTTGAAAAACAAAGTTTAATTTTCTCTTGTTGACCCAACAATTCTCTCCCTTCACTTGATCCTAAACCATTATCAGCCTTCAGGATCTCCCTTGGGTGATTCAACAACCTCATTATCTAACTTTTCAGTGAAAACAGACATGTTTTAATGCTTTATATTCTTATGTGCATCTGCTATCAACCAGCTGTGATTGTCCCACAACCTAATGGTGCCCAGAGGTCAACCATTTCCACAGCTAAGTTCAAAAAGCCCAAGGCAATATAGTCTTTGGATTACCATTTTGCTAGGGGAGTTCCAGATCCTACACACATGCTCCAGGATGTAATTGCAGAACAAATAGATTTTATTGGTAGGAATAACAAATAATGAACTGTTCCCAAATGATCACACTCTTGCATTCTCCATGGGTTTTAATTTTTTTTTTCCTTTAAAATTTTTTTTTCTCTTTGTTAATGGCAATAAACAGCTCAGATTGCTTTTTGTTTGTAGGCCTTTTCTGCATGGTTTTTGTAGGCATTCCCAAATTTATTAGGAACATCTGCCTGCTGGGATGCTTTTTGCTCCTTACCAGTATTGGGATAATAGAGGTACAACTTCCACAGCTACTGCTTAGCACTGATGTCAGCCTTGGTGGTTTCTGCTAAAATCTACAGGATCCAAACTCCAATTTGCCTGTCAGAACCTGCCACTGAATTTCTGGTTTGTGTAGGGAATGAAATGGAACAACATGCAATAATGATGACCTAGGAGAGGATGAAATTGAGGGAAAACTTGCTAGTGCTGAAACTTTTCTGAATGACCAGCCTAGACCCAGCACTGGATCAAAAGAGGCATTCAGAGAGGGATGGAGACCAACAGCCACTATGTGAGGAAGGGTTCAACCTTGTGAAGGAAGGAAACAACCTCTGGATACAGGTATTGGGGTAACAACAGTGGTGACCACACTGCAGAAGTACAAATTCAGTGTCTGAACTTTGCAGGGCCATTGGAAATGCCCAGATCATTGCCTGGGTGTCTGTCAGATACCTGAATAGGATTTAGTCTAACACCAAATGTGTCCATTGCTGTGAGGAGGGAAGGACAGAGAAAAGCATCCCTCCCTTCTACCCAAGGGGTTGGGAGGGAGCTTTCAGAAAGAGGTGGGTCCCAATGGGCATTTTGGGCAGCATAGATAGGAGAGGATGGGACAGCATGGCTAAGCATAAATAAAGGGCAGCTCAAGGAAAGAGGTTTCTAAATTTTTCATCCAAAGGGGACTTCTGATCTTGAGATCCTTTGCTCCTGTGACTGGAGCAAAGGTGGTTTCTTTTTCTTGGGTGCTGGGTGCTGATGCATGATCACCTGTATTGAAGAGAGCCTTTCCACCTGAGAACCTTAGTGATGGAGTATTTGATGGGAAAACAGTGGGGAAACCACTGGTACCACCTATGGCTGGCCCAGTCCCTCTGTCTCTATGAGCAAAGTGATTTCTCATGGACTGTGACACCTTTTCCAAATGTGTGTGGTAGAATTTCTTCCTTGATGATTTCAGTTTGGAATAAACTAAAGTCTCTTTGGTTCCCTGCAAACGGCTTTATCCTCAAAGCACAGGCCACTCCTTGGCTGGAGAAGTAGAAGGGTGAGACACAGGCATTTGGAAGTGACAGGAAATAAATAGGGAGAAAGAAAAATGACTTTCTCAGATAATTTTTCTGAGATGCTTGACCCAATCACCATGGTGACCATAAGCAAGTGTTTGAGAGGCAGGATGACTCATATCTGGCAGTGGAGCAGCATTTCTTAATCAACATTTCAGCACTGACTGATGGGGACCTCAGCTCTGAGGTGTGCCCCCTCCAGTGACCTGGGGAGCTGTTTCCAGCTGAGTTTGGAAGGAGGGTCCTTTGGAGAGTCCCTCATGGAGCAAAATGGCTGTGAGGAGTGGCTGACACGCAGGAACACTGCGCTGCCATCCAGCGAGACCTGGACAGACTGGAGATCTGGGCAGGGAGAAATCTAATGAAATTCAACAAAAGCAAGTGTAAAGTCTTGCACCTGGGGAGGAATAACCGACTGTATCAGTACAGGCTGGGGGATGACCTGTTGGAGAAGAGCTCTATGGAGAAGGACCTAGGGGTCCTGGTTGATGACAGGTTGGCTATGAGCCAGCAGTGTGCCCTGGTGGCCAAGAGAGCCAATGGGATCCTGGGATGCATCAGGAAGAGTGTGTCCAGCAGGTCGAAGGAGGTGATCCTCCCCCTCTACTCTGCATTGGTCAGGCCCCACCTGGAATACTGTGTCCAGTTCTGGGCTCCCTGGTATAGAAAAGACAGGGACCTTCTGGAGAGAGTCCAGAGAAGAGCGACAAAGATGATTAGGGGTCTGGAACATCTCCCCTATGAGGAAAGGTTGAGTGAGCTGGGTCTGTTCAGCCTGGAAAAAAGAAGACTTAGGGGGGACCTAATTAGTGTTTACAAGTATCTTAGACATGGGTGGCAGGGGGAATTGGCCAGCCCCTTTTCAGTGGTCAGTGGGGACAGGACTAGGGGCAATGGCTGTAAGCTGGAGCACAGGAAGTTCCGCACCAACATGCGGAAGAACTTTTTCACAGTGAGGGTGACAGAGCAGTGGAATAGGCTGCCCAGGGAGGTGGTGGAGTCTCCTTCTCTGGAGATATTCAAGTCTCGTCTGGACGCCTATCTATGTAATATGAGATAGGGAGCCTGCTTTGGCAGGGGGGTTGGACCCGAAGATCTCTTGAGGTCCCTTCCAACCCCTAAGATTCTGTGATTCTGTGATTCTGTGATTCTGTGATTCAATAGCTGTATTCATGGAATTCTCAGGACAGAATGAGAATCATTAAACTGAAAAAGATGGGCTTATGAACTAAACCTTCTGACACAATCCTGAGCACTTACACATGGCAGGTAGCATTCATTTATTTTTTTAGATACTCTTCCTTGGGGATCTTTGTGGCATGACTCAGAAGAGTCCAAATACAGTCCTGAGTTAACAGCCAAAGCACCAAGCTGCATAGGTTGCATGGTGGCAATCCCATGGGACATCCATCCCCCATCACAGTGCAGGTGGTTGTCTTCTCTGTCTCTTCTCTAGGTGGGAGGTGTTATATGCCACTAGTGTTGCTCACAGGAATATTAGGATTACCACACTTGCCCAGACAGCCATTTATCTGGTGCACCTTCAAGAGTTTAAATGTGAAGTACAAATTTGGTCTCCCACAGCACTCAAAAAATAAGTGATATTCTCCTAAAGAGGAATAAATCCAGATGGAACAGTGGAGGAACATGGGTGTACCAGGCAAAAGAGAATTCATTAGGTGGGATGAATGTTCACTTGTTCAATGCATCATAAAGAGGCTTCAGGGGAGGAAGACATCTGATCACCTGTCTACTAGAAGGGTGAAAGCCAAAGAGAGAATATAACTACTTAAGGAAGAGGATGATACAGATACAAAACTTAATGATTGCAAATGAGACATGGATATGTTCTGGCTGCAAAAAGAATTTTCTAAGAGATGGGTGCAATATGATTCAGAACAGCCTCCCCAAAGGTACAGGCAGCAGTGATTCAGGTGTTGGGACACACATGATGCTCAAGGGATTTTGAACGGGATCATGTACCATAGTTGCCTGCAGTGGCAGTCATTTCTTTCTCAAAGGGGTGACAGCTGTCCCTGGTATTTGCACACCACAGAGGGTTACAGAACATAGGAAAAACAGCGGGAAGAAGAAGAAGATGAAGAGCTATGAAGGAAGAAAGCACGACTGAGCTTGCAATGCACTTGGTGAGATGGCAGATGTGATCACATTTCTGGCTATGCTTCTCTCCAATGTCTTGTCTGAATTCTTCTGTGAGTCACCCAGTTACTCTTTGAGTGGCAAATGCTTGTATTTGGAGCAAAGTAGTTTTGTTCCATACATTAGGCTGCTAATTTAGTCACCTGCTGTTTCGCTAAGTGCACACTGATGGGTGTACAGTGAGAGTACACAGAGAGAAGGAACAGACCTTTTCCAGCTGAATGTGAGGAATAAATCCTGGCAGCCTGATGGCTACTTTCAGTGTAAACAATCTCCACTCAGCCCCCTACCCTCACTGTCTTTAACTCAGTCTCAGACACTGATGAAGTTCTGTTTTGAATGCAAATACTTCCCCTTGCCCTGCCATTGCAGCAAGAAAATGAAACTGCCCACATCCTGATGCCCCTGACCTTTCTGGAAAGTTCATTGGATCCATCCTGTAGGGCAGCAGTAACCATGCTGCCCACTGGGATGGTCAAGGGATCCCAATGAAGCCCAGGAAGACCCTATGCATCACGTGTGTCCTGCTGTGTGCTTCTGAGCTGTTTTTCACATCTCGGCACCAGTGGGTAGGCAAAGACCTAAAGCTGTGATGAGACAAGCTTCTTGCGCACCACTACCTTATCCAACAGCCTTACTATTGTTATATGTCCAAAATAGAGAGGCCTATTTAGGGGAGAAACCCACCACTGGCAGGTAACTCCATGTTTTCCATCTGTTTGGCCAGCTGGGTCCTACTTGCCAAGGTAAACGTGCCAAATGCTGGAGCCTACAGGAGAAGCAGACAGGTCAGCCCAGTGAAGACACAATAAGATGGCTTTTCTTCTTGGTCTCTGATGGTCAGCAAAGATTAAGCCTTTCCTTCAAAGACTTTTCTATATATTTCCTACTATTCCTGCATGGAAACATTAGGTGTGTTTTTTAATGTTGGTCAGTGATGTAAAAGGAAGCCAGGCTGACTTCTCACAGGCCCTCTGAGAAGCACCAGTCACCTCTTTACTATTATTTTCAGGAGATAGCTTCAGAATTAGCCTGTGGAAGCGTGCATCTGAGCAGAAGGTATCGACACACCAAGACAGCAAGCTTCAGGGCACAACCTACACTCCAGTTTGTAGGAGAAAGAAATATTTATGTGGGACGGTCACCAGAAGTATTTTCCATGAGGGTGTCTGCTTTTCTTTTGAATTTCTTGGGAAAGTTATCCAGGGTGTAATCCAGGCCCTCATAATGTAGACACAGAGGTTGCTTGTGAGACTGGAGAGAAATGGTCAGAGATGTCCCTCCTACTCCCTGAATGCCCCTCTAGAAGAGCACAAGGCTTCTCTAGATCCTGGCTTGCAACCCCACAGAATTTTCTCACCTGCCTTAGGTGATCTTGGATAGCACTGGATGTCTGCTAGGGAATTAAATTGCACTCTGATTCTGGTTAGAAATCTAGCTCTCTAAGCATGGATAATAGTGGGAACTGAGCCTTCCATCTCACATGCAGACATCTACCTTTAGAAGACTATACATAGTTTTTACATGTGAGTCCCACCCTATCCCCAACCTGTTTGCTTACCTGCAAACCAGAATTAACAACTTGCCTCATTTATCAGAGAGGCATGGAAGAGAAGGAAAACACTGTTAAGGAGGTATTCAGGGAAGAGGACTCAGGGAGGGAGGGCAGTGACCACAGAGGTGATCAGGTGCAATGGGGATAGGGCTCTTCTCCTCACCTGCTTTTCTAAGCTAGCAGAAGCAGCCTACCAATAGTTGGACCAGTATCTCCTACCCCTTTCCCTGGATGCTGGGAACACCGCAGTCTGCTTGCATGCAGATACCACTGGCACTGGGTGCTCTCCTGCCTCCCACATCCATCTGGATCCACCACTTTGAACTCCTCTGGGCTAGAAATAGCACGACAGTTTGTACAGCACCTGACACAAGAGGGGATGAAACCCATGACTAACAGGCTTGTACATTGTTTGGGAGCTCAGGGAGACTGGCCTGCAGAGAGCCTTGAGGTGCTGTAACCCTGTGGTATCACTGGAAGTGAAAAAGTGTGAATAATTCAAAATACCTCTGCTTTTTGAAAGGCAGAAGAGGGGGAGACATACAATATTTGGAAAACTCTCCATGCTTTGCTCCTTCCTCTCCTGTCTCTACATGCTTTCTGAGCAAGGAATACACAGAAAGAAAATCCTGTGACATGAAGTCGTTCTGTTTTCTTTCCCCTATCCCCAGCCTGAGTGCAATATTGAGGGAGGCAGACAAGCCTGTGGCTAGCTGCCAGCTCGACTTCACAACATATCCTCACAGCTCTGCAGATAATTCCTGTGGAAGGGACCCTGGGAACAGAAATAGCCCATGCCTGAAAAACTTTCTGGGTGCAGTTTAAGAAACATCTCCTAAAGAACTTGGGTATAAAGGCAGAGGTTCAAGAGCTGGCAGCTGCTCTGGACGTGAGGCCTCTGCTGTCTGGTCTCAAACTATGTTGGTGAGCAGCTGATGGTGTCTCCATCATTGTGTTGTGCATGTATGTGTGTACCATGTCCTTCCAAATTGCATTTCTGCAATCGCTTGTAGGGTGGAAATACGCACCAGATCCCCTTCCTGGGGCACAAGTGTGAGGGCTGTCCCTCAGGCAAGACATGGCACCATCACCAGCTTCATCTGGTGGCCTTGGGGCTTGAAAGTGACTCTGACTACCTGGATTTTGGGGCCAGTGCCCTCCAGAATCCCTGTCATTACCTGTGAAGTGTTTCTCAGCTATCTGTGAGGCTGAGGAAATCTGCCACTGGAAAACAGCTGAGGGAAAGACATGTGGCTTAAGCCCACTGTGCTTGTTACCTCCTCCCCTTGTCCCATCCTGGGGGGGCAATACCTGGCTTCAGACCACCCTCCTGCTGCAGTGTCCCTGCTGCGCCTGTCCCTTTGCCAGTCATGTTGCCCAAACCCTCTCTTGGCTCATTGCCTCAAGAGCAGAGCACCATGCCATAAAGATACCCCCATTCCTTTCTGCCTCTAGAGTACAACTCATCCATTTTAGGCTTAGGATATACAAGTTTCTTTGGTATCTATTCACCATCTAAATGTTTTCACAAGGGTCTTGTCCATGGCAGAAGAGCTGGAAGGGTCTCCAGCACAGCCATACCAGCAAAGCCTGGGGCAGCCTTCTTTTGTAGTGGGGGCTGTCCCCTGCTCAGTGTTTCCATAATTGATCCTTGTGTAGGAGATTTCTTGCAGGGCTTCCCTATGTTTTAGGTTTATTTTCCCCATGATGGACACCTTTAGGAGTATTTACCCCCTGGTTCTTGGCATCCCAGCACTTTTAACGTTGTGTCACAACAGTCTTGCAGGGGGAACGCAGCCAGTTCTTTAACTAAAGACATCAGTGAGGTGACCCCTGTGATTTGCTCTAGCCTTTGACTCTCTGGGGAAGATAGAGATCCCATTAACAAACTGCTGAACAGAAGGTCTGATTCCAGGTCCTGAATCCAAGTGGCACCGACCACCTTGTGTTCATACTGCTCCAGGCACACTTCTTGGGCAGACTTGTGTGGGAGAGGGACTAGGACCAGTCCAGTGCTTACTAACTCCTGATGACCTTCCTTTCCTGAGTGCCACCAATGTGCTCACTGTGAGCAATGGGAAATGCAGCTTGGACTTGTCTGGCTCAGGGATTTCTCCCAAAGGAAACCCCTTGGAATTTTTAATTTATTTTCTTTTTCTTTTTCAGCTACTGCAGGGGGGTAAAAATATAAGTTACATTTCAGGGGCCTTAATGACTGAGTTGTGAATTGGAAACTTCTTGGGAGGAGGAAATGTCCCCTCTTTAGTGAGCTGGCAGTTGGTTTTCTGCCACCAGACCCGGTGGCTCTCTGGCTCACCTCCAAATGCATTAGCTAAGGAGCCCTCTTAGAGAAAGCCTATTCATTAGGAACAGCTAAAAAGCTATATCCTGTTCCAGCCACTCCAGTAAATCCATCCTTGGTCTAATGGCACCCATAAATTATGGTACAGGGAGAAGTAGAGTCTTCTGTTCCATGTGACAATTTTATACAGCATCAAAACAGAGAAAGCAGGACAGGCAGAAGCAGCTGGTGTGAGAGCTACCAAGTGTCCACAGGTATGTAAGTGGTGCCTCATTTTCCTGATCCAAAAAATGACAATGAACAGTGTTGAAACAGATGGGTTTTCCCCCTCCCTGATGACATTTGTGTGTGTGTTCCCCTTGTTCCTATTTAGTCCCTTGAACTATGGAGCTGCTACCACTGTGAAAAGTTTGTCCCCAGCACATGTTGTGTAGAAAGGTGTGAATGTTCCCTCTGCCACTCAAGCAGAATTCCTCCCATTCTGGATAGCACACAGTTGATGCAACAAGTCAATACCCACTGGAGAGTTCATTCTTGCATTGGGATAGCTGGAATTTGCTTTGGAGGAAGAAGGAAGATGAAGCTTTTTGGGCATGTGTGTTCAGGTACAGGTGCAAAGGACTCAGAGTTCTCTGGAAAGTGCTCGTAAAAGCAAAGCCTTCAGAAGGAAGAGCTCATCACTCAGTGTTCCTAACAGCATTTCAAAGGAAATATTTATATCAAAGAAGAATGGCAATTAACTGCCTAATCGGAAAGCAGCTCCCCTGTGAAAGGAGCAAGCTGATGAACTTTGATAATGAAGTTATTCCTCATGAACTACCCTCCCTCCCCAGTCCCCAAGCCCTTTCAGCCACAACCAAATTCAGAGCAGGTGGGGAAACAGAAACAAGACCATAAAACACGTTCAGCCCTTGGAAACACTCCTCTGAGCTTAAGCATTAGGAGAGTTGGGATGGTTCCATTTTGGGGCTCAGCAACCCCTCTGTTATGACATCACCTCAAGGAACCTCAAAACCCAGATACCTCAGGGCTACTGGAGACAAGGACTCCTAGTCCAGCCTTCCCAACACCTTGCTAGCCTCACTTTACCCAAAACCTTCTGCTCTTCTTCCTCATCTCCTACTGTGCCTTCCAGATACACAACTACTTTCCTTGCCCCTCATGAAGATCTTGCATAAAAACAAGCTACGATGGACAAGGGGCTCCACCATAGTTACAGGGGGTTGGCTGTTTCTGTCCCCATGGCCACATTCAAGACTTCCCTGGTGGGAGACCTTTCCCACAGGGAGTTACCATTCAACAGGTGCTACATGGTAACCTGATGGGACAGAGGGTTGGATGGGCTCCATATGTGAGGTCCTACTGAAACATACGGCACTTGCATTACCTAAATCCTTGTTTGACAGGTTACCAACGATTTCTATGTTATTGTAGGCCCTTACTCATTAAAATGGCTCAGAAGAGTAATGAAATAACCTTGTGAAATCTGGAGAAGACCTTGTGTCAATGTGGATGCACCAGTCTCCTACAGAGAGGACTAGCCCTGAGTTATGTGGGCTCTGCACTGCTTTGCTGGGGAAAATGCAGGATTTGCTTCCTGGAATGGGTGCATTTATCTAGTGGACATAGCCCTAGCGATAATCCTGATGTGAAGAATGGAGAAACAGCACCCTTAACTTTACTTCAGCCATCCTTCTCTAGGGCCTGGGCCATCAGCAAAAGTCACTGATGCCTGCACCACCATTTAGCAGCCAATGTGCACAAGATTAAAGTACTGGCTGTGCTCAGAAGAGTTCTTCTGGGCTGGTGCATGCAACTGGTCTGCCTTGTTGAAAGCAAATAACAGCCTCAGGGTTGTGAGACCACACTTAGCTTTGCCTCATTAGCACATGGCAGGGAAAGGAGGTAATTAGTTCACAATGTAGAGCAGAAAAGCATCTTTACAAAGTGTAGTTAGTACCAGGCTTTCCCGGGGAAACATCTGCTCAGAGAACAAAGCTGGTTCACAACCTCTAGAGAATCCACACAACACAAGAATGGCCAAGTTATCCTGTAAAGAATGATGTACAGAAAAACCTGCTCTATTCACTCAAAGCTAGATACCTTCAGAGGACTTCAAAATTTCATGTGTAAAAAGAATAAGGAGATGGGGCACCTTGGGTGGGTCAAAAAGAGTCTAAACATCTATTAATGAGAAAACTGGATTTTTCATTACATACACTTCATGGCAGAATCTCTTTAGAGCTTTGTTTTTCCAAAAGAGTAAAAAAACTAATTCTGAAATATTTTGTTTTTCAGTGACAATGTCAGTCTTCTCAGAGCTGCAGTTCAGTCACTTTCATATTACTACTTGTCTGGAGGATGGTGTAACCTGTCATGCAACACAGGCTATCACTTGTATCTGGGCTAAGTGGGAGTCAGTGGGGTATAGCAGGAAAAGTAGTCCAATTAGGAGGATCACCATGTAAAGGGCAATAAGGGTAAAAGACAAGGAAGACACATATCCAATGCTGCTGTGAACCATATAGAAATATCCAGGGGTAGAACTCTCTTTTCCTGAATTGAATTTTTGTGGAAAGAGAAATCTCAAAGAAAAACTCTCTTCTCAGGCAGCTCCTGTCCTCATCAGATGACTGAATTTAGGAGTTTTTATTAAAAAGGAGACATTGCTACAGGCACCACTCAAAATCCCACCAGTGTCCATGGAAAGGTGATTGCTGAAAATGTGGGGCATAAGCCACAGCCTTTGCAACTCCTGATTCTGGACTTCAGCCATTGTAAAGATGGATTTTTCTCATACAGAGAAAAACTATTTTAAGAGATTATTACATTATTTGCTTTGCATTTGGGTTACATATTAAATAAAAAAAAAAGGCTTGTTTAACGCTATGGTGAGCACTGATTCCTACCACACAGATGAACACTAGCTTGTGGACAAATTACATTAAACAATTAAACTGCTAAATGAGCATTAAGGAAGCTGCACAGTTAAGGACTTGAAAGACCAACAAGGTCGAAGTGAAAATCACATTTGAAAACCTTTGGTTTCAAGAGTTTAATTTCGGGTTCATGCTCTGGTGTAGCTGCGGTGTCCCTGCCATGCCAGTTGCAAGGAAAGGTGAGTGCCCAATTAAGTAATAGCCCGTCTGAGCTGCTCAGTGTCTCCTCACTGGTCAGTGGCTCCACAGCTGATAGACTCACCATGCTCAGCTCCGCTCTGATGACAGAACTGCTTGTTTCCTCATGGATATCTGAAGGGACATAGCTCAGTTACGGCCAAACATTTTGCAAACAAATATATTCTCCTTTTCCCAGCTCTCCCAGGAGGAAGGGGTGTGTTACAGCCATTTTACTGTCCAATCTACAAAGCAATGCCAATATATGTCTCTATTTTGAGTGTGGATTCCTGAGCCCTTGGTGTTAAGGGAGCATTTCACATCCTTAAAGCGTAACTCCTACCAGCTCCAGATTCAGCTGGGGGTGCATCAGCTTTGACAAAACTAGTCCTGCATTTGGCTTCACAGTGAGGTTCACCTCTGCTAGTTTAGATCTGTACTGTGCACCTTGGAGCTAGTGATCTTTGGACTCCTTCAGATGTGTTGAGGAGACACTGGTAATTTTGGGGTGACTCCTTTGCCCAATTTAGATAGCAATATTAAGATGAGATGAATGCCTGTTTTTTCATTGGTGCTTATGTAGAAAGCTGAAGATAAATTGGATGAAGATCATATACTGTTGGCATTCAACGACACGGACTGTCTTGACATTAGAGGAGATGGGGACAGTCTTGGGGAGTGGGGTAGGGTGTTGGGCCATATGATCTCCAGAGGTCCCTTCCAACTCCTATCACACTGTGATTCTGTGTGTGGGAAAGCACAGTACAGGGGACTGTAGAGGAACAGAAAAGCACATCAGACACCCTCAGATCAGAACTCCTAAAAGTCCCTCCTCAGCAAGCTCCAGTCTTGCCACACTGCTCATCCTTGCCAACATCTCAGAGACATTCTTTCTTCAAATAAGTTATTCATAGTGGGCTGGCTTCGTCCAACCCCTACCCTGTCCTGATGTAAAGCACCCTCCAACACTGATGGAGTGAAATGTCCAGTTTCTGCTCTAACAAATGGCACTGCCAGAGCTTTTAAAACTCGAGGCTGTCCCCATAACATTCTTTATAGGAACAGAACATTGAAGTTTTTCCTGTCACCTTTCTCAGGTATGGCTATCTCACTTTGCCTCACATTTGGCAGAACAAATTCAGCCTGTTATAAAGACATGGAATGGAAAACTTTACCTAATAGCTAATGGTTGGCACCAGAAACTGGGACTTTGTTCCAGAAGGGTTCTGTGATGTTAATAGGTACTATCAGCCCTACCTAGAACACAGCATGGTAATCACATCCAGTAAAATTCATGACCCATCAATCAGAAGATACTTGTTTTCTGAACAGCCTTGGGCAAATGTGCTGTATGTACTCACTAAAGTGAGCACACTTCTAATTGAAACCCTACAGGCAGCATGAAGTTAGTGCATTGTTACTTGCTAGCTTTACACCATCGCTGGTACCTTGCTCATGCTCATTGATGCAGCAAAACCAATTAAAACCCACCTGGTAGCAAGGGATTAAACACACACCTTGTGTGATCCTACCAAAAAAGGCATTCCCACCCTTCCTCTCAACCTTCATTAAATCTCATTAACCAGATTATCAGAGTTAATGAGCAAATAGTTATCCAAATATGAATGAATGAAGATAGATCAGGCCAATTAAAGGCTCCTTCCCAAAATATCCAGGACATAGTTTTGTGTGTGCAAATATAATAAAACTGTATGACTCAAAGTAGGTGCATTTAATGTTATATGGTGTGTTTTGATGTTGGTTCAAAGACTCTTGTTGAGAGATTTTATGATATTTTTCCCATTGAATCACAGTAATTTTCAATTTTTCAATTTTTCCTGTTTGTGGTACGTCCATTGTAGCAACTCCTGCCAGATGTGTCAAGACGCTGAGAAATAAAACCGGACATTAGGATTTGAATTGTTTTGTTTTGTGGTGTTGTGGGTGAACTGGAAGCAGAGCAATCCCATACATAGGTCACAGGAGATCTGGGTCCTACTCCCAGTCACTTCAATGAACCACTGCATCACTTTGGTCAGGCAGAGGCAAAGCATATGCTCAAACCTTGGTGCCCAAATCATTATGTGATGTCCAGAACGCTGCATATCTTGTAACAGCAAAAATGGTACTAAACCCTTCCATCTGTCTCTGTCTCGCTACACAGGGTAATGGGTGGGAAGGCAACTGCATGCACTCATTTGGGCTCCAAATAATCAACTTTTTAAAAGGTTAGACAATGGAAGGACAAGGGGAAATGGATTAAAGCTAAAGGAAGGAAGGTTTAAATTAGATATTAGGGGGAAGTTTTTCACAGAGAGAGTGGTGAGGGGCTGGAACAGGCTGCCCAGAGAGGGGGTGGATGTCCCGTCCCTGGAGGTGTTCAAGGCCAGGTTGGATGGGGCTCTGGGCAACCTTGTGTAGCTCCAGGCCTGAGGTTGGTGTCCCTGCCTGTGGCAGGGATGTTGGAACTCTGTGATCCTTGGGGTCCCTTACAACCCAGACCAGTCTGTGACTCTGTGATTCTATGACTTTTTGCATTTCCAAACACACGTTGACTCTTGCCCTGTTGCTCTGCATTGTTGTGACTTCTGCACTAGGACATGAGGAGTGAATCAACACCATCAAATGCTTTAGCTATGTAATTTACTCACAGGCTCATTATCCATGTGCCTACTTGTAATTCTTTCTTGTGCCCTTCTGCACCATGTCAGCATGTTCCCCTCGGAGAAAAAAACAAGCTCACAGGTGCTTTTCCACTGTATTATCTCCAGACAGACACAATCAGTGCAGATGACTCCCAGCCAGCTTCCCTCCAGAGTCATCCCAGTGGCTCTGCACCCCTCTGTGTCCCTGTGCCTTGCCCACTGCATGCATCCCTGCTATCATGCTCTAGGAATGGGGTTCTGGTAGGCTGCAACTCATCCTTAATGTTATTTCAGGCACTCTGAACTGAAAAAAGAGAAGCAGAAATCACATGTTAGGGCTGTTCAACCAACAGTATAATTTGCCTGGGAAAGCAATGGATTTGCCCTCACTGCAATTCTTTAAGAATAGTCTTGAAAAACAGGTCAGGAATGGTTTGGGGCCAAGTGATCTTTCCCTCAGAAAGGGAGATGGGCTGGAAGACCCATTCATCCCATATAATTTAATGAATTTATGCTAATATGGCATGAGCCCATTTGATAGAAACATCCTTTAGAGTGGAGAAAGAGGATGGTCTGCTTCTGGTGCAAAGCAAACAAGAAGCATCTTGCCTCTTGCCTGGATGCTGTCCAGTAAATCAAACTGGATCCTGGTACCTAGCAGTCTTTTGAGACTCTGTGTCTTTGCTGGCATTTTAAAGGAATGTACAGTTCCTGTGGACCAGTATCAATGGGGAAAGTGTGGCAGATGGAATAGTTCACTGCAATTGCTCTTGTTCCAGTTTGATTTGATGCTTTGGGCCATAGATAATTATTCCAAAGCCCATTCCTTTTTCCATGCCAATTCTGCCTCTTCCACCATGACTCAGAAAAAATTCGGGAGATACAAGAGAACTGCCCTGATAGTCAAAGTAATTGAATACTTCATCTTTCAATCTCCTCCTTTTAAATCACACATTTGCTCAGATTCTCCTGTACAAAACAGAACTAAAGAAGTTTGGTTTTCTGTGGAATGGTGGATTTTTAGTGGATAACAGTTTTCTGATATCTAACCAGAGTTCACTATGCAAGATTCTTTCTGTGAGGGAGTATGAAAGTTTCCACTCCTTCACCCATCAACCCATTTTTATAGCAACTTGGTATATTTAGGACTTTCTCAAATACAATTGAGATTGATGAGAGAATCCATCAGGTGGTGGGGAAAGGCGGCTCACAGGCTCACAGGCACAGAGCGATGACGTAAGCCCTTTTTTTTCCTTAGGAAACTATGCTAAAAACACTTCCACCAGAATAGAATTAGATTTTTCACTTTTAGCAGAACAGACTCGGTCTGTTCCTCTGAAATATGCTTCTTTCTTACCTTCTTCCCCATCATCTATTTTACAAGTGACGGTTACTGAAGCTTGAGCACTGCTCTGCCTCTGTGAGCCTGCAAAATGGTTTGTGGAAGGACTCCTGCCCTGTGAAAAACAGCATCTAAAAAACAAAAATGAAATTTGGCTTGGCTTGAAGGAGACCTTTCTGAGCCTGGCTTGTGCAGCAGCTGCCTTTCCTTCAGGAGCTGGTATGAGCTTTTCTGAATCATACCAGGTAAAGAGCTGGTATGCTGCTTTTCTGAATCATAGCTGGAAGTGAGTACCAGTGTCTACTGCAAACACAGGCAAATCATCATCCCAAAGCAAACACAGGGCTGTGAATACAGAGGGTTTTGCTTATATTGAGGGAATCTCTTATCTCACGCCTTGTCTGAGTAACCTGTTGCTTGTTGGAGGGGCAGAGTGAAGGGAGCCTTGGGTTGTGGTCTTCAGCCTTGTGTGGCACTAGCTGTGGGTGCTGCTGTGCTTTTCTCATGCTGGTCTTGATTTTTAACCAAATCCAAAGAATAATGAACATGGGAGCCCACCACTCCAAGCAGAAGACTATGCTTCTCAAAAAAAGAAGGGCCATTGAGGTGTGTAAACCACCATCCTGAGTACTGGCTAGTGTGTCCTTGATCCCAAGGGATGGTTGTTTCCTTTGAGATGCTTCTGGAATATTGATGGAGAAGGTCTTTGCCTCCACTCCTGAGATGATCCCACATTCTCCTTGCATGCTCCCCAGCCACTGAAACGTGGGTGGGGAGCATGGCTTCATGCCTCCTCCTATTCTTACTTCCTCCTGGACTAGCTTTGAGAAAGCTGGTGACTATTTATCTATAGGTGTTGTATAAGGGGTTGTAGTACCTTGGCCCATTGCATAGGTGCTCCACTGCAAGAGAAATCAGGCACTTAACTTTTAGCAGGGTTTCCATTAGTAGAAGAGTCATGGAGGCTTTTATGGTTGTGTGACTTAAGAGAGCATTTGTCTCTTATCTCTAATAAAGGCTTGAGCTGGCACAGGAGTAAGCTTCCTCTGTCCTAGGCATCTTGCTTCCATTAGACTTAAAAAGATCCAGACTAGGATGTATCCCACCTCACTGCAAATACCAGCAGTGCAGACACCAGCAGCTGGTTAGTTGCCCCTGGCTGTTATGTCAGTCAAGGGAGAGAAAGAGGCAGATTTATGTCACAATTCATGTCATCCTAAGGCTGTCCAAAATAGGTCAGGTGAGTCAGACCTTCAGGCACCTCCCTTGGAAAAATAAAGCAAAAATATAACTGATTGATTTGGTACTAGTGTTCCTCAGAGGAGTTGGACACTCAGAGGTCTCTTCCAACCAGCACCTCCATGATGCTATGACTAGCTGAGATGAAGGTGCAGAGGCCTAAGACAACCAAAGAGAGATGAATCCTATCCAACAAAGCCACCTCTGAACTCCTGTCCCACATGGAATCCTAGACTGGTTTAAGTTGGAAGGAACCCCAAAGCCCACCCAGTGACATCCCTGCCATGGGCAGTGACACCCTCCATGAGTTCAGTGTGCCCAAAACCCCATCCAACCTGACCTTGAACACTGCCAGGGAAATGGAAACTCTGAGAAGCCTCCAGTTAGGTTCTCTTGACTGGTCTTTGCTAAGGGAAGAGGTACCCTGGCATAAACCACACAACCACCACCCAGGATCCCTAGACAAAGCAGCTAGGTACAGTTCTACTGCACAACCAGAAAAAGATCCAGCCCACACAAGAGTTATCTGGATAATTAGGATTTCATCACTTGTGGAACATCAGCTGCTTAAAGAGCCACAGAAATTGTTAATTGTGTCAAAGCTCCTGGTGATGGCATCCTGTGCTTGGGGACATGTATCACAAAACCATCAGTGAGCTAATTTACTCAACTGGTACATAGTCTGTGGAGGTACTTAGGAATTTGAGCTGATTTAAAGAAGTAGATTTGCAGATTATTCAAGCACAGAAAATGACTGACAACACTCAGCAGATACATAGGTCCTGTTTTTAAAAACATATTGATTATTTGTATTATGGGATAAATGTTACACATGTGTAACTACGGTGGGAACTATCCTGCAGAGAGTTGCAGAGGTGTGTGCAGTCTCACACAGACCCCTGTGGCAGAGTCACTACACAGGTTTCTGGTGGCTCAGTCCATGCTAAGTTCAGCTGGGAGTGTGTTTTCAGCTGACAAATTTACTAATCCCTAAAAAGCACAATCACACAACAGTCAGTCAGCAGTGTTAAGTCACCCAATGACAACTTCTCACACATTCATGCTGAACAGATACCCCCCCCAAATTTCAATATTCTCAGAAGAAAATAGGTCACATTAATTTCATTTTAATGTGGCAGTTCATTTTGAAATGTACTCATTTTTAAATAAACTTCTAGTCACCCTTTTCTTAAATTGAATTGACACATTTCATATAAATTATTTTTTTTTCTCACCCATGTTTCATTTTAATTTCAAATGTGTCTCAATGTCACTTCCAGTTGGCCCCAAATTATGTCACATCACTTTGTCTAACAAGCAAATAAAAAAAAAAATCTGTTCTACTTAGCCATTTACAAACCACTTCTCAAGCAGAATCAGCCACAGCACGTTTCAGTCTGTGGATTTCTAGTGAACTTTGCAGGTTCTCTGAGTTTCAGACCTCTCTCCTGGGCTGTAAAATCAGAGATCAAACTGTGCAGAGATTTCTGTTTTCCTTCTAGATAGCATTGAATGATTCTCAGATTTGAATAGGAAATTGCAATTAATAAAAAAGGGGCGAAATCAAAGGCAGCATGTTTTGTAGTTATAAAATAAATGAACTTTTGCTGTGTTTATATTAGACACGTAATACAGCAGGAAGTAAAGATCAAAGCCATGTTTATAAAGAACTTGGCAAGTTGTGTACTTGGAGGAAGCAAATGGGTTCACAGGAGGTACCTAAAAAATGAAGTTTGGATTTTTAGCTGGTGTAAATCAGGCCCCAGTGCAAGGGTAGTGATTTACATCTGTGGGAAAGCTGGTTCAAGGGCTTCAAGGGAGGACAGATATGGTAAAACAAAGTAAAATATCTTTTCCTTCAGAAAAGTATTTGCCTGTTGCTTGTTGTCTATTTCCAGGTATGGGGAATAACTTGGAGGAGCAGGATCCTGATTCCCAGCTTCATTAACTGTAAGGTGTAAAGGCGTGAATGTGGATCGGAGCTGGGTCCAGCCCTTCTGATGATAGGCAAGTGTCAGACTGGGGCTGCCCAGAAAGCATCTCCCTGAACCCCACAAGTCACAAAATCATTTACAGGCTAAAAATATCCCCCCATGCACCTCATCGATAAAAGGGAAACTGAGGCACGGTCAGACAGGATAGTTAATCTCGGATCTTGTAGTAAGAGAAGTTCACTGCAGCCTTGCTGCTCCCTGCCTGCATTATACCATGAACTCCCCTGCTCACGAAAGGAGAAAACTCTTTGCAGCAGCAATTTCACCCCTATGGAGAGCTGAGATAAATCCAGCAAATACCATGTTTGCTTAGAGAGAGAAAATGAAGCAGAGAACAAGACAGTACAGCTGCATGCTGAGACCAGACATCCACAGCCCTGACCCATCACCCTGGGGACACCCCAGCTCCCAAAGCACCACTGGTCTGGGTGAATTGTCCCACTGGAGGGCAGGTAGGGATTGAGCAGCCTCACATAGGTGTCTAACAGCCCCGGGCTTCAGCTGTCCCTGGGTGGAGAGTCCCAGTGCTGGAGGGACATCAAAACCTCATCGAGTCAAAATGCATCCTGTGGTCAGGATGCTCTGCCTCCATTGCCTTGAGAGGCAGCCTTGAGCAAGAGGATTTGAAAAATCCTGAGAAGAAGTGCAGAACTAAATGTAATGTTTCCACACAAGTGCCTGGTGGGTTGCAGGACGCGTGGGTCCCAGGCAGCATGTGGAGTGACAGACCTCTCTGCTTTGCTGAGCTGTGCACAAAGTTATTTTAAACTCCCACCTCCCACTGCCCCCCCATGTCCCCAGTTTAGGTACACCACTCCAGAGGGTTAATGTGGTCCCCTGAACTGCGTGTTTGCTGTTAGATGAAGTAGAGATGAAGATCTCTGGCTTGCCTGCACTTTATGGGCTGCGAGTAGCACTGGTGGTGGAGGGGGATATTGCCTCGGACATCACGTAGCCCCCTGCCCAAGTAGGTTCTGTGGCCACTTAGCATCCTCTGCAGCCTTTCCAGCCAGGCAAACAACTTGCCAAAACTTAAAGAACAACCTATCAGATGCCCCCAAATGAGCACCCAATGACATGGGCACCATGGTAGGGCCGGCAGCCGAGGGTACAACTCCTGAAGGAGGTGGTTCAGTGCTGGGAAATCACACGGGACCTTCATCCTGGTCGGTAGGACCTGGTCCTGCACACCACTGTCATCCCAGGAAGTTGGTGGCATGCTCCTTGCAGGGACTCCTCTCCAGCACTATCACCAGTTCACGGGTAGGGACCCTCAGCCCAGGGAGGCAGATCCTGGTGCCCTCCCACAAGGAGGGAGGAAGGGAGGCTGGGGGCAGGGATGTCAAAGCTGCTCAGAGACCACTGTGCAAGAGTTACAGCCTGTTTGAAACAGAGCTGTTTCCTCTTCAGCCTGAACTTCATTAATTAAACTGTTGAATGCAGAATGAATTAATTAAACCGATTATTATGCTGTTATTTTATTCATTCGCTATTTACTTTGATTGATTATGTGGCTCTGATTAATAAATATTGAATAAGTGTTAATTAATTGAATTAGTGCATTGCTGGTTTATTCAACTACCAGTTACCTATCCCTCACCTCCAATGCAGGAGTTGTGTCCTGAATGTTTGTCCCAAGGAGCAGATCCCCAGGGGTTCAGCCACAGGCAGTGGGGCTGGGATGGTGGATGGGTTCACTTACCAAAAGGCAGGACGAAGAAGAAGGGGAACCAGCAGAGGATGAAAACACCAACGACGATGGCGAGAGTCTTGGCTGCTTTTTTCTCACGGGAGAACTTGAGGAGCCGCACGGAGAGGGAGCTCCTGAAGTTGTGCCCCTTGCTCCGGGTGCTGGAGAGGGGCTCCTCCAGCACGCTGCGGCAGTGAATGCGCAGTACCACTTCCATGGATTTGTTCCTCTCCTTTTTGACCCCTGCCTCCAAGCTCCGGGTGGTCCGCCTGGCCACCACGTAGATCCTGAAGTACATCACCAGGATGACCATGAGGGGCAGGTAGAAGGAGAAGAGAGAGGAGAACAGGGCATAGCCCGGCTCCTCCGTGATGCTACAGATGCTCTCATCTGGCGGTGGCGGCTCCTTCCATCCCAGCAGTGGCCCGATGGAGATGACCATGGACGAGAGCCAGACCACCACGAGGATGACCCCTGCCTTCCTCTCGGTCATGATTGTGGGGTACTTGAGGGAGTACTTGACACCGATGTACCTGTCCACAGAGATGATACATAGGCTCATGATGGAGGCGGAGCAGCACAGCACGTCCACCGCTGCCCAGATGTTGCAGAAGATGCGCCCAAACACCCAGAAGCCCAGCACCTCCAAGGTGGCTGAGAAGGGCAGCACGGTGGTGCTGAGCAGCAGGTCAGCGATGGCCAGGTTGACGATGAAGTAGTTGGTGACTGTCTGCAGGTGCCGGTTGCAAGCCACGGAGAGGATGACAAGGATGTTCCCCACGATGGCTGAGAGGATGAAGATGGCCAGGAAAACCCCGACGCCCACCGCCTGCACGTCCAAGGCGAAAGTCAGCGTGGTGCCATTGCCCTCGGGGACCTCCTCACCTTGCAGCCCCCAGGACCGGTTGGCACCGCTCTGGCTGCCTTGTCCCGTCCGGTTCCCACTCAAGCTGCCATTGCTCAGCTCGGGGAAAGTCATTGTAGAAAAGGTCCGGGCTCCATGGAGGGCGAGGAGAAAGCGATGCCGAGGCGCAGCCCCCGCGGCATGATCCCCGCAGCCCCCTCCAAGGCTGGCTCAGCACCTCGCTCCCCCTCCCCGCCCCGGGGCAAGGCTCGGTTCCCCCCAGCCGGGATGGAGGGCAGGCGGGATGTGCCGCTCCCCGCTCCCCCCAGCCCGCTTTACACCGGCCGGCCGCGATACCCCCCTCCCCGCGACCGGCTCTCGCCGCCGCTCAGCCCCGCCGCCGGCCCTCCCGGGGGGGCAGCGAGGTCGGTGCTCCCCCGCTGCCCTCGCATGCTCCGGGGGGAGGGTGCGCTGAGCAGCGGCCGGCAGAGCTTGGCGGCTCCGCTCGTCTTCCCGCTCGCACGGGAGAGCTCCGGGAGGAGCGGGAGGGGTGGGTGGGCCGGGCCGGGCGAGAAGGGAAAGGAAGGCGGGGGGCGGTTGTCGGGAGCCCCGCGCGTCAGGTGCCGCCGGAGGAGGAGGAGGAAGGAGGAGGGTGAGGAGGAGGAAGGAGGAGGGTGAGGAGGAGGAGGAGGAGGCGGCGGCGGCGGCAGCAGCCCTGGGCTGCGGGACGCGGAGAGCCCCGGGTGGAGGGAAACCGGGCGCAGCGCCGGGCGCTCGCTGACCGCGGCGCGGGGGGAGAGGCAAACGGCGGGGCGGGAGTGCGGGGGGTAACGGCAGGGACGCACTTGTGGGGCAGACCCCCCGCTCGGGGGCAGCAGGCACCCCCAGGCACGGATAGGCACTTCCCCACTGTTGGGGGGACGGGCGACACTTGGGGAGCAGACACCCCGGTGGGGGCGTGGAGGGACCCCGGGGGTGCAGCCGTCTCGCCGCCGCGCCGCCCGCCGCCGCCAGGGGGCAGCAGAGCGCAGGGTTTGCCCGGCGGCGCGGCGGGAACCCCGGCCCGGGGGGCTGCACCTCCGCACCGGGCACCCCCCGTGCGGCAGGCACCGGCCCCAGCATCCCACCGGGAGGCTGTTTTGCAAGCGTGCCAAGCGCCCCCCCCCCTCCCCACACCTCCCCTCTTCCCCTCCCGGCCCTGCGTCCCACAAAGGGGAATGCTGCGCAAGACTGGCAGGTCTCCCCTTCCCTGCATCCCACCGAGGGGGTGTCCGGCACGTCTCCTCTCCGTCCTCCAACCCTGCCTCTCAGCCCGGGCATCCTGCTCGGGCTGCAGGCGTGGGCTGCCCCTCGCTAGTTCCTTCCAAAAGCAGGGGGGACAGTCGGTATCTCTCGCGCCCGCGATCGGCAGCTCTGCGCCTGGGACAGCGCTGCTGCCGGACTTGGGAACGGCAGCTTGTGATTAGGACATATAGGCAGATAGTTCTGGCTGATTTAAACAGGGTTGGGGTTCTTTTTCCCACCGATAAAAGCAGATCCTGTTTACACTGGTTTCCTCCCAGTGACCCTGCTCCCCTGCCTCCATACATCGCAATGGGGAGTGACCCCAGTGTTGAGCAGGGGCTCTCCCTTGGCTCCTTTCTGCTATACACAGGAAATATTTCCTTGTCATGTGTTTATCCATGGCTTTTTCAACTTCTCATTCTCAAAAAAAAAAAGATTTTAAAGGGTGGTCCCAGTGGGCAGTGAGGTGATTTAACTGCTGGTCTGTCAGAGCACACTGGGGATCTGTTGATTCAGCGGATAGAAGGGACAAAAAATATAACACTATATTTATTCCCTTATTTTTTTCTGACAGTCATTGCAGGAAATGATACATTTTTGATCTTCCTTATTTCTTTCATGTGCTTTTTCTTCCTTAAGATTTTCCCCTCCTTCCCAGAGCTGGGTTTTTGACCCTGGTGGGAACAAGCAAAATGGAGCAACTGGAAAACACAAGCAAACAGGAACAAATACTGTGCAAGGAAATTTTTCAGAAGGATGGTTTAACTTAAAAAATCCCCACAAACAACAAAAAAACCCCCCACCCAAACCCCCCCTTTAAATTTTTCAATATGTAATTTATTTATTTTTTTTTTTTAAAAAAGGACCAAACACTCAACACCCGAGGTCAAATTACTCATTTCCCTTAAGTCTTAATGAAAACGTGTCAACCACCAAAATGAAAATACCATTTCTTACTGGGATGCTAAATTCAGCATGGGGTGATCTCAACCCATGGAATTTTGTAGCTGTGTCTTTGCAGCTACACAGATTGCTCTCTAGATAAATATATCTCATCTAATCAATCCAGTGGCACGCAGAGATAAAGAAAACACGTGCATTTCTCCAAAGTTAAGGCTGGACTGAGCTCCTCATATACAGGGCAATTTCAACCACCTTTTTGGTCAGAAAAGAAAGGTTTCCCCCAAATGACGTGGTAGGAAATGCCATTAGGGTGAAGAGTGCATCTGCTCCACATCTTGTCCTCCTCAGGTGAGCTCTCCGCCTCTCCTGACCTTCCTGAAGACAACGTCCCCATGTCACTGAGAGGCTGGAGCTGGCTTGGACTGCAGGGTTCAAATGAGGCGCAGGGACGGGGTAGGTGAGCTGAAGGTGTGCCTTTTGGTGGGGCTAAGGCTGGGGTCTCCTGCCTTGTGTGCTGTTCAGAACTGATGGACCTGACCCAACCATGCATAAAACCTTTGGGGTTGCACTGATGCCTTTCCCCTCCCTCTGAGGGCAGGGGGAGAGCACGTCCTGTGCCGTCACCACAGCTTAGTTAATGAACAGCAACTCATTAAGATCTAGTTATGCCATTGCTTTCCATCTGTCTCCTTGTTTCAGTCTAAACCAGGGCTATTACAGTTAATTTAAACTAATGAAGAACAGCTTTATAGTAATGCACTTAAACCCAAATAAAAGTGTTCTTTTAGGTAGGTCTGCATGGAGGAACTGAAGGGCTTGAAGTAAACAGCCAGGGAGATCTGGGACCTTGCCAATCTGTTGGACATCTGGAAGGAGGCACAGCTTCTTCTCCTCTTGCTATCTCTTTCCTCTCTCTTTTTTACCCCTCTTTACCGTTCCAGGGCACAGTTTACTCTAGGACTTGGTAAGGGCCATGCTGTGATGTGAATGGGTCTTTTTCAGTAAGGAGACAGACACATACACCCAAGGAACGGTGTTTGTCCCACTGTCATTATGTTGTGCCCCAGTCTGATAAAGGGAAGGCAATTTCTCTGTGCAAAAGCCCACAGCTTAAAGGATTTTGATCAACCTGTGCTCCAGGTTTATCTGAGGCACACTGAAGACAGTCGTGCCCTGGGTGCACCCCTGCTCTCCAAAGCTGCAGTGCAGCTGCCTACAGCATCTCCTGGGTCCAGAGCTGGGCAAGGTGGATTCTGCTCACATTCAATGTAGAATGGTGCTGAAATGATAATGTTTAAGTGATCACAAAGGTGGGCGTGCCTTGTCATGAGCAGGTGATTCTGGGAAGATGGAGTTGGTCTTCCCTGCATGTCCCACTGTGACTGTATCCAGCTGGAGGTAGGTTAGATCTGCTGGCTCCTTTGTCTGGCTGACCCCCAGACTTCAAGCATACTAAAAATGGGCTAGCAGTGATTGCAAGCAATGATTCTAAGCTGTCTTTCGCAGTATGCAACATGGGCCTCTTGATAAATTCCAGATAGAGTAATTGGGAGAGGTAAAAGGCAAAATATGGACCATCCATCACCAGAGAGCTTTACAACGATGGGGAATTTTGAATTGTGGTTATGGGATGAAGTGTGCAGTGTGTGAAAATTTTCCACCTGTGTTGGTGTTGCAATGGTGTTATTTTGACTTTAGTGTGGGAATTCTTTTTGTTGATGTAAATGAGATTTGTGAAGAGTGTGTGCTGAGTGTATCTTTTAATGATATTGAATTGTTGCCTTTTTAGTCAAAGTCTAGGAAAAATCAGGCTATGTTTTGAATGTTTATGTCTTAATTAATGAAGTGAGAAGGATAAGGACAGGAAATAGCTCTTATTAGTTGACTGATAAAAGTGGGGGGAAAAAAAATCACACAATCCTCTTGTAACATCCACCTAAAACTGCCCAGACATGTACTATACCTTCTCTTTCTACCTGCCTTCCCAGTCCCCATACCCAACCCAGTCACTACCTCATTGCCACCATTACTACATTTCCTACATTTGCTTTGGTTTTGGTTTTGGTTTCAACTCTTTGCCACCTTACCACAGTTCTGGTGGCCATCACTCATCCCCAGACCACATGTTGGAAGGACAGTGGTGATGTGGCCCCTGTCCTCTGGGTTAGAAAGCGTCCCTTGGTCTAGCTCAAACTTTATTGTTATTTCATGATTTATTGCTGGCTAATGTGGAGAGGAATTTATTACCTTCCTCTTATGGGTTTTAATTTAATTTTGGGGCAACTGAATAGAAAAAGGTACAGGGAAAAAGACTAAAAAGGAAAAGGGTCACCAAGTGGATGAACTCCTTGTTTCTGACCACTTTCTTAGTGTCATGAAGGTGCTTTTACAGAGCCTGCCTGTGATTAACAGTGAGGACTCTTAGAAGCAGAAGCTATTTTGGCTTCCTGGTTGCAAGAGCTGGCACAACAAGTGGGGGAGGGAGGCTGAAGCTAACAGGAGCTCTTCCAAATGCAAAGCAAGAGGGGGCATCAAAATGAGGTGGCAAGGCATCGTTCATACCATCAGCAACCAGTGCCTATCAACATCCACAGGCTATGGGTACTTCAGGAAGAGCAAGCCTCTACCCCAAATCTCAGACACGGTGGAGAGGAGCCAAGGAAAGAGGCCAGACCTGTGGAGTACAAGGAGATCAGTTCTAAGTGCCATGCTGATATTGAGGCAACCAAGGCAGGTGGGATGGGTAGATAAAATAAGCAGATAAGAGTGGTTTATAGGGCTGGTTGGACATGTTTGTTATTTCAGTAGGAATATTGATGTGTTCAAAATGAAGCATTCCACAGGGATGTTCTTTTTTGGTCTTTTGCTCTGCTAAGAGCCATATAATAAAATTCTTCAATACCAAGCAGAACATTTTAGATCTGCATTTCAAAACACTTTTTTTTCAGGAGAGGAATGAGCAAATCATAAGGCAAATTACTTCAGGAACTGCCAACAGAATTAGTAATTAGCAGTACAATTGCATACAACAATGTAAAAAGAGGAGTCACTGATGTATAGAATAAAATAAATCATAGTTTAAGAGATAAATCACAGCAGAACTAAATACATAAATAAAAATGCTACAAAAGGTCAAATCTGCAATGAAGGGTTTCTCCATTATCACAGAGAAATATTTCTGTTGGCAGCTTTGTTTCTTTGAGAAATTTCACTTCCCCCCAAATGTCAACATTTATTTGCCATTACTGTATTTTTTCCTAACAGTTAGAAATTCAGACCATCAGCTGCCTCAGCTTTGGTTAGAGCCCTGAACCAACAACCCTCTGATTTGTGAAGTTCTGCCTCTCGTGGTTGACTCTTTTGCTCATAAATAAAAGTCCTGAGAAGTAGCTTTTGGAAAAGAAGGCCAAACTAGGACATTGCCCACAAGGAAATTTGTCATGATGTCGTTCCATCCCAGCAAGCATAAGATAACCATAAAACTCGAGCAAGTCATTGTCCCAACAGCTGTTCTTTAAATAAACAGGGGATATAGAAACTGGATAGAGAAAGGGAGATGTCAGGACCCCTAGCAGGAGGGGAAGATCTGGGTGTTTGGCTTGAGGATTTCCCAGTGGCAATCAGCAGCAGGGGACGCTTGCGGGGCCTGAGAATCTTTGGGCTTGGAGACCATGTGGACTCCGGCATGGTGCATGTGTGTGAAGGCACCTCCAAGCTTGGTCATGCTATAAACCTGTCCAAGTGTCATCCTGGGCACAAGGGCACAGCACAGGTGTGGGCAAAGCAGGGTGTGGGCAAAGGGAATGGCAGAGAAGGAGGAGGGGAAAAGTGGTGTGGCTTTAAGGAGAGAAGAATGTAGGGCAAAGACTGACCCTGGGTGGTTGTGGTTGTGCAAGGAAATGAGCTTCAGTACAGTAATGCCCAACAGCCTAAACCAAAGATAAAGATATATAGATATGTAGCTAAAAAGAAAAGGATAGAGATAGAGAAGGAGATGGACATACACTATTTCTATAAATTCAAGTCACAATTTTATTTCTCCCAGTAGCTTGTTTGCTTTCTTAACAGGGACAGGGGACCCCCAGACTTCCACCCTCTGGTTTAACACAAGTGAATACAAACATATATAAATATATGGCATGAAAATGAGTGTCATAGGCTCAGAGTAAAATTAAACTGCAAACTGAGTGCTGTTCCTCATCTTTCCCTTCACTTAAAAAAGATCAGAGTTACTTTAGCAGCTACTTCATGACAGATTAAAAAGAGCTGGGTGTAAAGTGTGTGAGGTTTTGTTTAGTTTTGTTTTGTTTAGTTTTTAATAAAGTATTAGAGAATGAGGAATAAATGTTGGCTTCATTTGTTTTTGTGGCATTAAGCAAGTTCACCCCCTGACTGGCTTCCTCACCTTGTGTCCACCTGGAGGTAAGAGTCAGTAAAATGTGTGCTTGAAGGTGGCTACCTGTGGGCAAGGGCACATGGTGTAGGTACAGCCATGACCTGAGGGATCTCACTGTGAAAACCTCACCTGGAAAAAAATCTCTCTTGCATTGATATCCTCAGTCACCAGCTTTCTTTGTCTCCTATTTGCTAGTGGTGTTTGGGTTTTTTTTTTTCTGTTTCCTTTTCAATTTAATGCTGTACATGTCACGGAGACCAAATTTTAAACAGTGTAAGTTGAGCTTGTACTTAGATAAAAGCACATGAAGTGTGTACACAAGGTGTCGAGTGCCTTGTCTCCATTAAATGTTTGCAAAGCGAAGGGGTGTGAGGAAAGAAAACCCAATGCATCATTCTTTTTCTTGCTTTTTATGCCAACAGCAAGTAGCAATGCCTAAATGGAGGCTTGTTCCTGTAGTCTCTCAGTACAATAAGCACATTTACCAGCACTCCGGGAACAAATCTGGACACCTTTTACCCCACAGAAATAATGGCACCATCCTGTTTTATATCTTCTGAGAAATTTGGCCCAATGTACCAACATGCTGTCCAGCTGGCTTTCTTCTTCATCCAGCTCAAACAAAATCCCTCCTGGCAGAGGTTTGCCGAGCCAGTTCTGGTGACAGACAGCACCAGCCAGCTGAGGCTTTGCTCACTTACCCAGGGCTCATGCTCCAAACGTGGCTGTTGTGGGAAGTTGTGTGCTATGGGGAATGTTCAGAGGCTGGGCTGAGCTCAGCCAGCTCTCTGCTTCAAAATCCTTCTGCACCTCCAGTGTGGGTAAATACGGGCTGAGAGAGTTGCATCTCTGAACCTTCATGTAGTTCAGCTTGTCTCCTGCCAATGCCCCTATGAAACCAACAGAGTGTCTCCATGAGTGATGCTAACCCAACAGTTTAGACTGGGAATACAATATATGTGATATGATATATGCAATACGATATATACAATACGATATATACAATATGATATATGCAATACAATTAAGAGGTCACATACATACAAATATCCAAAGTTATTAAACAAGAGGAGAATAATATCTCCAGCTTTCAGTCCAAGTATGCAACCTGATGCAACCTACAGAGTTAAAAGCAGTGATGAATTTAGCAATGTGGACAGCAATGGGCATGTAAAAGCATCTACCAGATGTTTGCTTTTAGCATGACATATGTAGGATAGGCTTGTTCTGTTCCTGCTGGCTCTAAAGTGACTGCATGACTGCAGTCTGATTTAGAGGCCAGAAGGGAACATCAGCTTTATCTTGGCTAGCAAAAGTGAGAAAACATTGCTGATGGCTCTCTAGTTTGGAGGTGAACTAGGTCAGAATAGCCCCATTAAAGTAAGTTTAGCTAAAGGACCTTACTACAGTGGCTAAGCTATTTGGATGGAAGCATCATTTTCTTATTAGTTGTTCCCAAGTGATTCTGTGCTGCCTTGTCATAGCACTCAGTGAACTTGACCTTCTAGGGCAGGGCTTTCTGCTAGCAAGCAGAGCCAGGGAGGAGAGTGAGCAGTGATAAATAAACACTGTCTGGGACTCCAGAGCTTGAAAGAGCAACTGCTTCTGGAGCCAGTGACTGCACCCAGGTGTATTTAGCAGGTGAATGGCTGTTCTAGGAGGTAATACACACAATGTCCTTGCTGGGCTTAAAAGGCATGCCTTGAATCAGACTTACCCATTTTCCACTACAAGGATATCTCTTCAGATGGGAAATGGTACTGAGCAGCAGTTCCCAAATTCTTTACTGGTGGCTTTGCATTTCAGAGTGAGCCCTGTTTCTACAAATGAATTTCTATAGGTTTGGAAATCCGTGTGGTTCCCAAACCCTATATAAGTCCAGCAACCTTACTGATGGTTGTGGACAGCTGGCTGCTCTAGAGAAAGGGAGGTAGTTATCTCCTCTTATACTGTGCTGCTCCAAGTGCTTTAGACAACACTGATGGGTGAACTTTTTACTAGGATATTTCTGAAGCTGAAACTTTTCAAGAAACTACCTGGCAATTGTATCACATATCTTATTTCCTGATCTCTCAGAGAGATCCAAACCCCAAATGTGGGATCAGATCTCCTTTCCCTCTGGTGAAGAGCTAGTTTCTTTTACTGAGTGTGTATTTCAAATTACACATCCCTGTTGGAAGGAAGGAGTTAGAGCTAAGTTTCAGAAATATTTTACATGTTATCCCTCAGTTAAAGATAAAGAAACAAAGCTATTAACCAAGATCCTTCAGGGAAAGGAGCCAAATTTTTTGTCTCCAGTGTTAGTTTTCCTGGATCACCATGGTCACTGATGAGCTGGGCTCAGTTGCCCCATAAGGCTGAAGGTTGCAAAGGCTGAGAGAGTTATCTTCAGTCTGAGGATATCTTGGCAATGTTCAATGTGAAGTCACCACTTTACAGAGATTGTCTTTGCTTGGGGCTATCCCACTTAACTCCCCCCTTTTTCATTTTTGAGCATTTACTTGGAAGTCAGAGAGTCCTTACTGTGGGGACATTGGCAGAAGGTGGTTGTCACACCACATGCCTGCAATATGTCAGGGGTCAAAATAAATATCTCAGGGCACTTGATAGGGTCGTGCTTTCTTCTGCTGATAAATCCATGGGGTCCATATGCGTTGCTACCTCTCAAGAGAAGTCCAGGACTTATACGCAAGTCAGGAGCAAACTCACAGACAGCACTATCCAAATCAATCGTTCTGATCTTGGCTATTTGGGATCTTGAAATCTAATGAGTCAATCAGACAGAAGACATGACTCCCAAAGACTCATGGAAATTACTTCTGAGAAGACAATGAATAATATTCTTGCATCAGCTAGCTAAAGAGCTAAATCAGGTCAAGAAAGATCAGTCATTATTATAACTGTCATCATTATTTTTAGTAGGGACTAGAATATAGATATACAGAGAGGAAAGGAAGAAAAATACACTTCCAGAAAGGTGTGTAGTATAAGCAGACTGGGAGAAAGTGGTACAGATTAGAGACAGCAATCTGGAAAGTGAGGCAGGAAGAAATCAGTAAGGCCACATTAGAAACCAGTAGCAACCCAATGCAGACTTTTTCCAGCTCGGTTCCAGGAAGTAAACAGGATTTACTGTTTGCTGTTCAGTGTTTGGATAAAGAAGCAGCCATAAAATCCCCAAAGATGCCTTTGCTGTGAAAGTTGCATTGCAAAACTCAGATAGGGGAAGCCTGGAACAGTTTTGAAGTCTGCAGCTGCTTCCAGCTTCTGGTTTGGAGCAGTGGCTGATTGCAGGCCACGATGCAGGAGCAAGAAGGAAAGTGCAGTAATCTAATACAGATGTTTCAGCAGTGAGCAGATCCTTGCTTTTGACAGCAGTTCTCTGGCATTCAGGAAATTACTGTGGTCAGAGAGTAATGCTTTCTACTGCTCCACTTTCCTTCCAGGATGAGGGAAAACAAAACATGAGAAATGAATGTAGAAGTTATCGTCAGAGGCAGTCTTGAAGTTTGGGTCATGTGCTGTGTGTGTTCCCCCCTCCCATTCAAAGCCATATCTGCTTGAGAAAGTGTGAGAAGCAAATGTTTGCCATAGGTTATATTTGTTTATGAAGACTATAGCAGCCAATTGCTAGAGCCATCAAAGACTGAAACTCGGGTCCTCACTATCCAGGGCTGCCTACTAAATCCAAATCATTCCATGCAACAGGAGTACCTTAACGCAGCAATGAGGGGTCAGGAGAGAGCGTGAATGAGAGTAAAATTAGCAAGAATACTAATGGCTTGTTGAATGATATGAAAATACCATGTTTAGGAGAGCTCTTAGCACTCATCCTGTATTTTCAGCACGGCCATGTATGAAAACCCCTTTGCATAACACTGACCCACCTCTGGCCACTAACTTTATAAACTAGCTGGGTGCAGTACTGTACTAGTGAGGGATTCTTCTGCGGAGAAGGACCTGGGCGGTCCTGGCAGATGACAGGTTGGCCATGAGCCAGCAGTGTGCCCTGGGGGCTGAGAGAGACAATGGGATCCTGGGGTACATCAAGAGGAGTGTGGCCAGCAGGTCGAAGGAGGTGATCATCCCCCTCTACTCTGCCCTGGTCAGGCCCCACCTGGAATATTGTGTCCAGTTCTGGGCTCCCTGGGATAAAAAAGACAGGGATCTCCTGGAGAGAGTCCAGAGGAGGGCTACGAAGATGATGAAGGGCCTGGAACATCTCCCCTATGAGGAGAGGCTGAATAAGCAGGGACTGTTCAGCCTGGAGAAAAGAAGATTGACAGGGGATTTGATTAATGTTTATAAATATCTGAAGTATGGGATGCAGGGGGAAATGGCCAGCCCCTTTTCAGTGCTCTGTGGGGACAGGACAAGGGGCAATGGCTGCAAGTTGGAGACCAGGAAGTTCCACACCAACATGGGGAAGAACTTTTCCCCAGTGAGGGTGCCAGAGCC
The DNA here is from genome assembly GCA_022605575.1 of Laterallus jamaicensis coturniculus. Lineage (NCBI taxonomy): Eukaryota > Metazoa > Chordata > Aves > Gruiformes > Rallidae > Laterallus > Laterallus jamaicensis. Next base: position 37,452,902 of record JAKCOX010000005.1, read on the forward strand.
CTGGGACAGGCTGCCCAGGGGGTGTGGAGTCTCCTTCTCTGGAGAGATTCCAGCCCCGTCTGGACACCGACCTGTGCAGTATGAGCTGGGGAGCTGCTTTGGCAGGGGGGTTGGACCCCGTGAGCTCTCGAGGTCCCTTCCAACCCCTACAACTCTGTGATTTTCTGACACAATGGCTACGCTTTTACTACAATGTCCATGGCACAACTGCCAGATGACAAGTATATGAGGATGGCTATCATCTTGGCTTGCAGATTAGCTGTTAAAGCAAAATGCAGCTAAAATTCTGAAGAAATTAACTTGAGGAGGGGAAAAGGTTTGTTATGGATAGCAAACACAGAGATATCACCTCTGCTCTTGTTGGAGGAGGAGTAGTACACCTGTATTGTCTAGACAATATGTAGGTGTGTTACTACCTACCTGCTCTGGTGTTGTGCTCTTTCCTAGGCAGTTTGTAGCTGTCACAGAAAAGACTCTAGTTCTTTTGCTTGTCACCATGAGGCCACCACCCATGCTCGTACTGGGGAAAGAGGAGTGAGGCCATTGAATAAGAAGATACACTAACCTCTTCCCCAAAGATTTCCCATGAAAACAGAATCAATTGGAGAGAAACCAGAGATACAACAATTTGCCACCAGCCAGGCAGTAGGACTCTGGTAACACTTAGAACAGACTTCTGGTCTCCTGAGCTTCCAACAGACTTCACCTTCTTTTCATTGTATTTGTGTAATGAAATAAAATACATTAAACTGATAAATAAGGGACCTGTTGGCACAGTTTAGTGTAAAAAAAGCCCTTCATAGTCCACGTAATTGTTTTTTGAATGCTTCCATGGGTATCATCTAAATCTTTAAAAGTAACTAGCTGGATTCAGGTTAAGAAAACCTCTTTGGCTTCATGGAGGCCAAAGTACAAAACTAATTTGGCTTTTTTTACAATGTACTGGAAGAGCTGAAGCTAAATGTGGTGAGAATAGTGTGATACATTTCATCTGAAGCAATGCCTTCAGGTGCCAGCTGCAGGGACTTTCATATTTATCTTCTTCCACAGTAGATATCTAAAAATGCAGTGAGCTCTTGGGATTGTGATAGATACTTCCATAAATACCCTAGATTTCGACAAAAGAGTCCAAAGCTCAATAGACTAAAACAAAAAGCACCACAAAAGCTGGCAGAGGAAAAGAAAGCACAAAACATTAGGATACTTCGTAAATCTTTAATATTTGGATTTTCCCACATCTCGAATACTATGTGTAAGTTTGGTATCTCAAAGGAGATATAGGACAACTATAGAGGAGGGCAACAAATCCTTGCAGCTGTTAGCAACAGTTTTTCTATGGAGTCTGATCAAGTAGGTTAGAACTCCTCAGTCAGGGGAAGAGATGCTTGAAGGTGAGGTAAAAAAATCCAGGGAAATGGAGGTGGTGGTGAAGAAGTAACTATTCCTGTTCTCTCCCAAAGTAAAAACTAGGGGCCATTGTATGAAAGTGGTACATGTCAGATTAAAAGAATGTTGCAGCATGCAAAGTTTATATGGCTCGTGAGAGATTGCACAATCTAAAAAAATAGATTACAAAATGAGAAAATTGCAGCAGGTTCAGTAAATCTGAGCTGGAAGTAGTGGTAGACAGGAGGAATGTGCAAAGTGTCATTTTTTTTTCCATATTCTGACTGCACAAGGCTGACAGAGAAACATGGGCTACTTTCACAATTGTAAAGCCAGCTCCAAGAATATCATTAACAGAGCGTCCTTCACAAACAAAGGCACACCTTTCATGCCACTCATTGGAGAAACAGACTGTTGCCCTCAGTGGTGCCCTGTTTAGGGCTGATATGCTTCACCAAACTGTGTTGCCCCATTCATCCCTTGATCTACTCCAAAGAACAGTCTAGGGCAAGAGTGATCTGAGGCTGTGGGCGCCAGCACCAACAGGAACAGAGGTTCACCATAGTACTACTATCACTCATAACCCTATGACAGACTCAGCGGGTTCTCAGCTCTATCTGTCAAGCTGAATGATGTAGGTAGGATCTGGGACAATCTACTAGGAAGTGGCCTTCAAGATCTGTCACAAGACAAGAATTATAGAATCATTGACAAACATTCTAAAGCACTTATCTGAAACCTGCCTTGGTCATCTTCCCTTTTCTGGTTGTGTTATATTTTCCCATAATGACTGGTTCAGGATCACCAGACTGGTTAATGAAGTGGAACAATTTCATAAGAGATGAACCCAATGTGGAATTCAGCCAAGAAACATAAATGGTTCAACTACCTGATTAGGAGATGAGCTTAAGCCAATTTGCAAGCAAAAGCAAGGTCTGTGGGATTTAAGTCAATTCTTATCGTGGTCATTATCTCAGGACATGAAACGTAAAAGAGATGAACCTCCATGTGGTTAGCAACGATTAGAAAATATGTTGTTTCCTTCTCATATGATATACTTAATTCCTAAGTATCTGCTGGACAGCTTGAGTGGATTCTTTGCAGTAGTGACTTTCCCAAAGCAGTGCTATGTCCTCCAAAGTGATGTACTCAAAGTAACACATTCCTATTAAGAAAAACTACACAGCAGAGGTATTTGCTTAATTGGAGCTACTCTACAGAAACTAGGTCAGCTCCACAGTAGCAAATCACAGTGATGGTCATATAATTGAGATGTGTAGCCAAAGCAGGGCATGCCAGGCAAGGCCTGTGCAGGGTGTGATACGTATTCAGGTTTCTGGGACATTCATCCAAATGTTGAGCCAGCCACCCAGTACTTGCTGATTTATTTTGTACTTCTGCATTGCATGTTTGCCTCTAACTCTTGGCAATCACAACCATGAGTCCTCATTGTCACCTAACTCAAAGCATTTGTTCAGCTAGATGTATCCAAATCAAGAAGAGGTGAGTGTAGCTCAACTAGTAAACTCATAAACTTGCAAGATTTTAACAAAGTTCACAGGCATCAATGTTTTACTTAGCTGAAAGTAAACTGGAAGCTTCAAAAGGAGGTTTGCATTTATGGTTATTTGTATCATACAAAGGGGTAATTAGTCAACAGATTCTGAAATGAAGCAGGGTTTGGGATGAAATATGTAAGAGATTGACAATATCTATCAAATTAAAATTCTGGCTAATCCTTTCACTCTAATAATGCTATGAACTGTCCATTAACTGGGTAAAGCTCCCCTTGTTCATCACAAAAAGCTGTCAGGCTGCTGAGCTAAGAACCATCTTTCGTTTCCTTGGTCGTGACTTTCTAAGTAACAGTGCATAGCAATAGGTTTCATACAAAAGGTGTATTGGGTAAATAAGTTAATAAACTAGGAAAAGACTGCATGCATGCAGTGGAAGGATTTGAACAGTAATATAAATAAGAGAAACCGTATATAGAAGGTGTGTAAGGCACATAGCTTAATGCATTTCCAAGAAGTGTTCAGACGCAACAGAAATATGAATGATATTGAGGATCTGATTAATGTTTATAAATATCTGAAGTGTGGGAGACGGGAGGAAATATCCAGCCTTGTGTCAGTGGTCTGTGGGGATAGGACAAGGGGCAATGGCTGCAAGTTGGAGCATAGGAAGTTCTGTACCAATATGCAGAAGAACCTCATGGTGAGGGTGAGGGAGCCCTGGGACAGGCTGCCCAGGGGTGTGTGGAGTCTCCTTCTCTGGAGATACTCAAGACCTCTCAGGACGGCTACCTGTGTGGCCTGTTCTAGGGTACCTGCTTTGGCAGGGGGGTTGGACTCCATGATCTCTGGAGGTCCTTTCCAAGCCCCACAGTTCTGTGATTCTGTGATATAGATGAGCATATAGAATAGAAGAAGAAACCAAGAGATAACCTGTGCTATCAGTAATGCTCACCTTTTAAACCTATCAAAATAGCAGGATCCAAACAATTTTCCTTTTATTGTTCCTCTGTCAGTTGAACACAGAGACCAAAATTAAAATAAGTTAAGTGTGAGAGAGCTTTTAATTGAAGCATTACAAGAAATTTCCTAGAGGATATTAAAATACCCTAGAATTAGCTTCTAGAGGAAATACAATGAAGAGAGATTCAAGCACTAACTAAGCAGACAAACCATAAGGAATATAGACAATCCAGCCAATAAACTGGGAAAAAACTCTTCTCCATGGAGCTTGGACATAGCCTATGTGAAATCATGTATCCAAGAGCTGCAGTGAAAGTTGATGTCTGCAGTTGGAACAGTCCTTGGTTTTCCTATAAAGCTAGGTTGGGAATGACCCCATCAAGCCAACAACAGCCCAGTGCTTTGGAAAGCAGCGTTTTCTGGTGTGGGTACCAGTTGGCTTTATTTGATGTTTGATTTAGTCTTAGTGTTTCTGAGAGATGCCAGAACTGATATGCTTGTAGAAAGGTCTCTTGTGTGGCAACAATTCACTCCTTTGCTAAACACTGAATATATCCTGGTCGTGTGCCACAACCATCTTCCAGCTCTGAGTGTAAAAGATTCACTTTATAAATTTGAATCCACTTTTGAAAAATGAACAGAATTAGTCACAGCAATACCTATTAGTAGCAACCAGGGATGTGAGGAAGGAACTTTTTGACCCAGATGTTCCTGGAAAGAATACAGCAGGGTATGTGAAGAACCCAAAAAACCCTCTAGAAGTGAATAAGCATAGTTTTTTGATGAGGAACTTTAAGAAAAAAACCAACCAACTAAAGAGAAAAGGAGACATTATGACTTTTTATAGAATAAATAGGTATGAACTGAGAACATGAAGGTAGAAGACAAAGGAGGAAACTAAAACAGTATGGATAGGTCTTAGGAAATGAAGACAAGATATTGATAAAGGTCTTCAGAAATGCATTTCCTCAAATAGAAGCAGTGAAGATCCAGGAGGGAAGTATTTAAAGAGAAAAACTCTGGAGAACTGGAAATGCTGTATGAAATTTCTGTTAAAGGAAGACATCCAGATTATACCAACATGAAAAATGGCTCAAGAAAGTTGTAAGAAACTTACTTGGCCAAAAAGACCTTTAGGAATCTCAGAGACAGGTAGAAAACATACAGGACCATACCTAGTTGACTCTTCAACACCTCCAAAGACAGAGTATTGCTTTTATCACCCATAGCTCTGGTGCTTCAGTGTCTCTTAGAGGGACTGAGGGGGTGAAAATGAGGGTAGTTTCAATCCTATGATAATCTGTGAAGCCAAAATTCAAACTCTACAAGCTGAAGATGCTGAAAATAATGAACTGCAAGTATAAAATAATTTAAGCAAAGACAGAAAAGGGATGGGAGGGAAGGGGAGAAAGAGTTAATTCCTCTTTTGCATGGATTGCAATATGTACAGACAAAGAGATAACAGGGTGCCAATGTCCCAAGTCCTTTAAAATTTTGATTGGCATGAACAACACAAATAAGTCAGCTATAGTTAGAGCTTGTTCCTACATGTCCAGACAGCTCTGTAAAAATGTAGAAATTTAAGGAGGGGTGAATCCTGCCAGACCTCACCCAGACATGTTAAACTGCTGAGTTCAACACCGCTACTTCAGTGAAAAAAGTTTTCAAGACAGTGTGCCAGGCATGTCCCTTAAACAGATCAGTCTGGGATCCTTGGTCAACAGTCTTTTGAAAGGATATCCGATTCCCAGGCCCTTTGGAAACCTTACCTGGCATTAATTCCATTTGTATTTACAAATGCTGTAAATTATAGGTGCCACATAGACAGATATCTGCAAAAAAGGCTGTTATTTTTCAGGCTCTATGGTTAGGAATAACAAGTCTGCTTACGGGCCAGAAAGCATGATTTCCCATTTGGAAGAATTTAAAGAATTAATTATTTGGCAGAACAAATGTACTTGTAAAATTAAGCGTCAGAACACATTTTGCCCTTTGATTCCCTCTAAAATTCTCAGATAAACCAACTTACCCCAGATACACAAATCATATACATCAGCTGTCTAGCAGGAAAAAAAAAGAATGCTATGTGTAAATGAATAAGAACTCTCAGGATTTTTGAAGAGAGGAAGCAACCTGAGTTGCCTGAAACATTTTTTGATCCCCAAACAAATTTATAAATGTTTGAAATGTATTTTTTTCTTGTTGGTACATTTTTTTCCTTAGTTATCAAAACCTTTCTATCGTGTCTGGAATACGTGAGAGTTGTTCAGAGAGAGTTTGTCAGGAATGGTAGACATAAATCCACTTCTGCTTCAGGAATCCAAAAAACATCACAATAACTTGGCACAACCTGAATTCAGTAAGAGTCATTTTTGCTCCCCACCACCATGTTGAAAATCCCAGAAAAAAAAAAAGAATGCATGTAAATAACTATTTGTGCATGTATGCATTTAAAAATATATATTTTTTCTTGCTTCAGTTTGAATTACAATAAATTACATCAAGCAAAATTGGGTTTTTTTTTGGTGTAAAAGGTGGAATAAAAGGCAGAAAAACTACTGGAATTCATTTAGGCCAAGAACTGTGGGACTCATGTCACATTTTGGAAACACTAAAAATTCCCAAGACAAAGAGTAGTTCACATGTCTGGGATATGTCACCCAGATTCCAGTTGCAGCAGGTGTATCTAATCGTAGAAGAAAGCTTTCAAACAACTGTGGTGATAAAAACAGGTATCTTAGCCTGTTTGTTTTTTGTGACATATCTCTGACTTGGCTAATGCTGCAGGAGATGACATGCTGCCCTTTTCTTTTACTTATGCAGTAATTGTTTGAACTGGGTGGTTTTAATGTTGGACTGACAAAATTCTGACTGTACTTAGATGTAGATCAATGCATTGGTACCCAGAGGGTTTTCTCACATCTCATATAAATCAGTGTGGTTTATAACATAGTGATCGATGAATCAGGTGCTAATAGTGTTTGCACTGTGGTTACAATTTTGTAATTATGAATTATATTTGCATAATCATCCAATGCAAACCATACTGTGCTGACATTGACAGAACTTGTAATAGCACCAGGAATAACCAGCTGATTCAGTTACTGTAGCAAAACACTTCTGTTCTGTAAAATGCCTTCTGGACATGGGTCATGCTGAGGAGTTTTACAGCATTAAAGTCTGAGCAAACAAGAAAGTGAAGCAAAACTCCCCTTGAGGGTTTTATGCTTTGCCCCATAACTGGCTGGGGGGGGGGCATTTTTAGTAGTGCTGGTCACAGAAGATAGAGTGTTTGTGGCCTGCTGGATACAAAGTGGGGTGCTGGTGAAGAAGGTAAGGCCGAAGAAAAAGTAAAAGTGACAGTCTCGGTTTCCATACTGGCAAGAGGAGTTTTAAGAACATGAGGACTTAAAGAAGGCACTTTGAAAGCATAAAAAATTTTAGCATCTCTTAACCCACAGTCTGGATAGTGAGTGTTAGGGAAAGGCAGAGAGTATGAAAAACAATCAGGAGAACTTAATTCTGTGGTTGCACTGATATAGCTGAAGAGATTGGAGGAGGGAGCAGATGAGAACAACTTCTTGCTTTGCTAGAGAAGAAAAACGTGAGGGCATTTACAGAGTATGTCTCTTATTCATGGCCAACCATTTTTTGATGTTTTCTGTGAGAAAAAATAGTCTTTGGCTACTTAAATGGAGTTATAGTGGAGTTTTTTAGAATGAAATTATAAAACACACTCAGAAAACACAATTGTGGGCAGTTAACAGCCTGAAAAATTCAGAAGAGCTGCAAAAACATATTTGATCCTGCACCAAACAAAAGGATGGAGAATAAAAAGTGTGAGCAAGCTGCTTCCTGTATTATAGTCTGCTTTACATTGCTGGGTCCCTTATAAGTTATAAATAAAATTATCATCTTTCTAGATATGAATAATGTGACTGAAAACCAAGGGAGACGGTAAGGAAGATGAATCCCCATGGGAGCTATTACAAGTCAAATAAAGCATATGAATGGGAAAAGCTGGAATGGTTTCACCAAGGACAGCTCATGCTTGACAAACCTGATTGCCCTCTGTGACAAAGTAACTTGCTGGTTTGATGTGGGACATTGTCTCCCTGGGTGTCTCCAAAGCTTTTTATACTGTGCCCTACAGCCTCCTCCTAGAGAAATTGATATGTTATGGTCTGGACAAGTGGTCTGTGTGGTGGTGGGGGAACTGGATGATAGGCTGCACCCAGAGGGTGCTGGTAAATAGATCTCTTTTTTTAACTGGCAACCTGACACCAGTGGCGTCCCCCAGGGATTAATATTGGGCCTGACATTGTTTAATATCTTCATAAGTGTATCCCTTGAAGTCTCAGAATGATACCAAACTGAATGAGGAATTAGACACTTTGGAAGGGAGGGACACCCTGCTGTAAAACCTGGATAGGCTGCAAGACTGGGCTAATGAGAACCTTATGAAAGGTAAGTGTAAGGTCTTGGACCTGGGAAAGAATAATCCAGGAGAGCTGCACAGACTGGGATCAAATTGGTTGGAGAGTAGCTCTGTGGAGAGGGATCTGAGGGTCCTGGTGGACCACAAGCTCAGTATGAGTGAAGTGTGCTGCAGTGGCAAAGAAAACCAACAGGATGCTGGGTTGCATCAACAAGTCTAAGTCCATCTTGTCAAGGTGGTGCTTTTGTACAGATGGAGCTTTTGCCAACAAAGGTTGGACCAGATGATCCTTGCAGTGCCTTCCAACCTGGCACTCTATGAATCTACAATTCTATGATTTGAGTCATCCCTCATAGCTGCAGGAATGGGACTTATGGTCAGGATGCAGATGCTCTGGAACACTTGACCTGTGGTTTCTAAGTGTGAACACCAGAAACTACTGTACTGTAGATAGCAGAAGTTTCTTTGAACTGTCAATTAGATTATGCTTGCACATTCCATTCAGTCCATAAATTGTGGCCAGTAACATCACGGTGTGAACTGAGGCACAGGTTGCTGCAAAGGCTTTTGCTCAGAATCAAATCTTCAGCCTATTTCTTATATGGCCACTAAAGGTTACCACTGCCCTGAAAAATTAGAATAGAATTATTAATAAATAATTAAATACTAAAAATAAAATGCTTAACATATTTATCTTGGGGGTATTGTTGAAGAATAGCACAGAAGAGGACACCTGGATTTACTGGAGGTAGTGAGGTTTCACACAGCACCTACCACCTCAAGAGCATTGCTGGCAGCCTGCTGCTTGCCAGAGAGGGGTTAATACCTGTGCCAATGTAGTCGCTTTGGCAAGGATCAACATAAAGGATAACAACACTACTTAATCTGTTAAACCTCACCAAAATGATATGACCTAGAGGGAGAACAGCCTTCCAGAGCAGACAGGCTGTAGCAGTAGAAGCAAGTCACTGAGATTTTATGTGGTTGTCTTGCTTGCAAAGAAATTCTCCTGTGGTTCTTTTTTTACTCCATGGGCACATAGTTTAATTTGCCAAACTGTAATCATGCCAATATTAATTATCCATAATGAGTCAGTCATACAAAGTAAAACCTGACCACTGGGGAGATATAAGAGGTGAAGTACTTATTTTTTATCTGCATATTAATCTGCTAACTTTAAATCTAAAGAACACTGTTAGACTGAAAAGGCGCTCATTATTAAAATTAGACTGAAACTTATAAGGCAGAAAAGATGCTGAATGATCTCATGTGGCAGTAATGATTTAGAAATATTCGTTATTAAAACCAGAGAGGTTGTGTTTCAAGGCTTGAATTATTCTGTAAACAGTATCTGATTAACTTGTATTAATCTTGTGTTTGCTTGTTTTTGTGACCCGTGTGAAAGGAACAGGATTTTGTTAGCATGTGTCATTTATATCCATTTAGCAAATAAGTCAAGGTGATAGAGTAACTGAGGTTACAGGGTTGGGAGGGGAAGAAACAATAGCCAGTGTCTACTTAGCAGAGTGGATTTAAACTAAGCAAGTGTCTGTGAGCTGCAGCCATGAAATATTTTTCCATTATGTTAAACTTGTCTAAAATCACAGCACTTCTCAGACTTCAATGTGACATCAAGCAGATGACTACTAGTACTGAAAACAGGTTTATTATGTTAATCAGTAGCTAATCTAAGAAAACTATATATTTGCTGACTTTGAGATATGTAAGATTCCCCCCCAAGACAAATAAGATAAGGGTATAATCTGAAGTATTTCAGGAATCTTGTGGCAGCATGCTTAGATTAGTCCGAAGGGATAACCATATTTCTTTTTTGAGCATCCTTTCCTGAGCAGATTTGAGATGCCCTCATGACTCTGCTCTCCAAGGAGAGCACTATGTCTAATCCATTGCAAAGCTGCCTGTGCCTGTTACTAATAATCTAATAGAGCGAGCCCAGCTCTAAAATTTGGAGGGTTGTTAATATTGAACCATGCATTTATGGCTATTAACATAATATGAAATAGTGCCATTTCACAGTGACTGATGAATTGGAGAGCAGAGTGTCACAGTTCAGCAGAGAACCATAGAGGACTTGTAAGAGCACTTCGGTGTACAACCAGTAACTATGAAATAGCCAAATACTGGGAGCGATTTGCAGAAAAGAAACACCTTGCATAAAATAATGAGAGTCTCTGCACATAGGAGGTGAAGCTGAAGATGGTTGTGAAAGGTGGTGGGTCATAGACCACTTAAAAGGCCCAATGTCAAGGCAGAGGTGTCTTTGAAAAACACCATCTATTAATCAGGCTGAGATAGAAAAACTGTAAGAAAAAGGACACATGAGCAATGCAGAGCAGCAGCGAGCTGCCAGCAAGCACAGTACTAATAGGGCTTTTGCTCAAAGACTCTGAAAAACTATGAGGTTTAAAAAGACCTAAAGTGCTTGTGGCAAAAGCCACATGCCTAGGAGGTGGGTTGTTGACTTATAACTCCATCTGTCTCAACCAGTTCTTCAAGCAGCTCTTCAAAGTGCACACAACAGGAGTCCAGTGGAAGGTGGATTCTCCAACCTGCTTGGAGAAATCTTGCCAACCTGCCTGTGGCTAAAATGCAGGTAGGAGTTATAGTATCTCTCATGAGCTCTAATAGCGAAGAGAGAGGTAATTGGGAAATGTGAGTCCTCTTAAAACATTGTAGTGGACAGGGAGAGGCAGGGCTTGTGCTGGGCTTCCAGTTGGGAAGGCTTGTATCCTCTATACAGTGGAACCCATGGAAGAGAGTATCCTGGCTGAGACTTGCTTTCCTCTGTTCTCAGGTTGTCTTCTTGTTGCCAGTAAGCCTAGAAACTATTTTATTTAGCAATCATGAAGGTGAGTTTTGAATAAATCAGTTCCTGGTCTTTGAGAAGCTCAAGGGTCGATATTGCAGCCTCGTGACTTTGGACAAGAAGGCAATTTCTTGAATGGATAAATTAATCTAGAGTTCAAAAATCCAGAATAATTCATAAATATTCACATCTGAGAACACCATTTTTTACCTCTCAAATCCTGTTTCAGCAGTTGACATAGGACAATAAACTCATCATTGACCAAGCCCGCATGTGAGGAGTCTGCTGCCTAGTTACCTGGCTGCAGGTGAGCTGACTTCTGGGAGCAGTGTGGAACCTGCAAAGTCCCTGAGATGTCACATACGCTTTACAAGTCCTTAGCACTTCTGGGGTAAAATTCAATTTAGTCTAGAGAGGCAGATGCCAAACACTGAACCAAAGCAACTTTGGTTCCCTGATATATGGACCAACCTTCTCTTTGAGGTGTCTGAGACCATGAGGATGAACTATAGCTGAATTAGGACAAGTCTTGAAGTTTAAGCATTGCATGAGAGCAATATTTTGGTTCATGAAATGTCTCCAGCTTCAGTTCTGTCAACAAATAGGCTTTTGTCCTAGCAAAAGCATACTTTGAAAGACAGAACATCACACAGAATTCACTTTGTTATTTTAAACTGTTTACACAGCCATCATGGAGCAGCTGAGCACCTGGACATGGCATTCACACTGGGACCTGTTTTGGAGACGTTCACCCATGTAGCACTTCCAGAGTAGTCCAGAGCAGTGAGATTTGACCCAATTACCTGGGCTGCAGAACAGCTCTGCACAAACCCCTGAAGGGTCAATGACTGGGTTACATGAAGCAGGTAGAAAAATGGCTACTGGCCTCAAAGCACCAAGCTGAGGTTGCTAGCTTTTATCCACTGGAAAATGAGACTAATTATTCAGATACACTGATAATGATTACTCCTGAAATAGTTTCGATCAGCCAGTCCTCAAAAAGCTCTGTCATGTGTCCAAAGCTATTTGTCCCTTCCATAAGCCATCCAACTTAGCAAGCATGACTGTCCTTTAGGCAGCTTAACTTTTCACAACAAAATGGGGAAGAGGTCAGGCAACAAAAATGCCCCCCAAACGATACCTGAACTAAGTGCAGGCTCAGAAAGCTGTTGCATTAAATTTTATTTAAGCAGCTAGAACAGTCTTTTATTATCTATTTGGGTAAGAATCTGAAATTGAAAAAAAAAAAAGAAAAAGAGAAAAGAAAAATAGAAAATAATAAAAAAAGGGCAAAACCGGCAGGAAACCAATTTGAAAGCTGCTCTGCATGGTTCCAGAGAGAGCAGGTAATGAGCTCTGTGCTGGGATGTTCCCACATGATGGGATCTGTGATTTCAGCTCCAGTGTTTGCATGCAAGTTCAAGTTCAGCATCTCCTGCCATGTGAGAGCCTCCTCAGTGCTGCTGATTGATATGGAGCTTTCTGGGTGGATTTCTAATGGAGAAAAATAAAGAGAAAAAAACCCAACCCCAAAACAAATCAAGGAGGCTAATTGCCTCAAATGATGCATGTTATTTCTATATTATGACATTCCCTTGGGCTAAGGTGGCTGAGCATGGCGTGGAGCTTGCTGGATTGACTACAGGGTCTACAGGATCTCGTGGGTTGTAGGATCTACAGGATCTCTTGGACAAGACCCTGTGACCCCAGAGGTTTTGCCCAGAGTCCCTATGAGAACATCCTGACCTCCCTCCCCCTCTTCTCTACTATACCCTTCCCCCTATATCACAGTCTGCACTGGCAGAATTGCCAAAATTCAGGCCAGTCTGAGTCTACTGTCACCTGAACATATAGAAATGGGCCCCACCGAGGCTCTTGCTAGGCTGTGCTTCAACTTCTGCCTCCAGTGCATCTCTCCTTCAGTAGAAAAGTGGAGAGCAGTTGTTTTTCATACATTTTTTGTTTAATCCGCTGCTAAAGTCTCATGTTTTCTTTTCCAAAAGTCAGAGCAATTCTTGCCCCTAGTTTCAAATAAATATGTCATAAATATGTGGTCAAAGTCACACCTTGGAAAAGCACAAATTTCTGGAAGATCAGAGCAAGGAAAGCAGGGGAAAAGCTAGAGATGGCATTTATGTGTTGTTTAAAGCTGTCACTGCCTCTTTTGCTCCTTCTTGTTGCCTCTGAGGAACATTCATCTGCAGAGTGGTATAAAGCACCTTGCTTCAGTAATACTGGTTTTTTTGGGTTTTTTTAGGTTGATCTATTATTTTTTTAATCAGTGGATGTCTAAACATTTTAAAAAGTAAGTAAAGCAAGATTCCTTCCCTCATTTAACAGTAGCTGAAGTAAATTGCCCCAGGTCATGTAATTTATGCCATCGGCAGAGCTAGAAATAGAACCAAATCTCTTGTGCAATGCACTGCCCACTCTGTTCTACTGTCTGAGGAAGTAAAAAATATCCTTTAATCCCCCAGAATACTTTATAAATAAATGCTCCATAACACACTGGCATAAAAATTGTCATTTGCCATGCTGGAAAGGCCCTTCTGGCACTTAGTGATTAGCAGTCTCATAGTCACATCCAAAAAAGCCTTCATGTCATCAGCGCCCCATGGTGCAATGATTTCCACATCTCGCCTCGTTCTGCCTGTGAGTTGGGGAGCTGCAGCCCTGGAAATGACATTCCAGCAGAATTTGGGCAAGGTAGCTTGAAAATTAACTTCCTTTTGCACATAGGGACCCTGGGGGGAAGCGACCGCTCTCTTGAAGGAGTCTCAATGAATGCTTCATGGACCATAAAGACTGTGAGGGCCCATTGCACATTTCTCCCACGAGCTCCTTTGCAACACAGGTCAAAGAATAATTTTGGTTGCTAACTACTTTTTGGCTGCATGGTACAGTACTACAATTGTCTATTTTATTTTTAGCCTAGTGCTGATAGGTAACTGGGGGAAGGGGTCTTTTCTGCTTATTTCACCGTGGCAACGCTTGCCCATATCAGCCATGGAGGATGCAGTAAAGAAAATCAAGTAAAATTTAGCACACAAGGTCACTTTGCTTCACTTCAGAGAAGTGTTCAGAGGCAGTTAAAGCAGCACATGGGGAACAACCCATTGCCATCTTAAATACACTTTGGTTTGCTTTAAAACTCCAGTTGTCACTTCTGTGCTTCCCATTTAATCTGCCTCCAAGTCCCCAGCATTGTCAATGGTTATAAATAGAGAGGGGCAGCTGGAATGAAACGACGCTTTCAATGCTTCCAGTTATCTTTCAGCAGCCTCTTACATAGGCAATAGGATTTTCTCCTGGAAGAGACCTTGGGTTTACTGGTGATTTGTGTTTTCTCCCCTTTCTCATACATGATGAGAAAACAAAGATAATATGTGGGTTTGATTTGCTTTTTTCTCCCTTACTTCAGCAGTGTCGAGAGGCAGAAATGAGATGTATAAAATTCCCAGGGCAAGTTCTGCTCTCTAGCAGCTTAGTGTTAGTCCTAACTGACAAATGCTGTCTTTGTGATTGTGGGCTGGCCACCTTTTTATGGTAGAGGTCTTTAGGCCAAATGTGGAGTTAAGAAAAAGGTCCTCATTGAAAAGACTATCACCAGCACAGGCTGAAGACTGCTGTGCATCAGTGCAGACAGCTAGGACTTGTTCCAGCTCCTTGGACCTCTTATCTATGTCTGTGCATTCCAGCACAGTGTGAAGAGCAGATTTAGGAGAGCTATTGTGCACCAGTGGATGATGTTTATCTGAGTCCCCAGACAGTCCCAGGGCACAGCCTCCAGCCCTGGCTCATCATCCTGTGCACCTCAGTGTGATTGTACCCTGGGCTGGTGCTTTCCTAGACAGCACAATTTCAGGGGATGCCGTCTGCCAAGGAACATTCCTGAAAGGCAGGACAGACAAGATAATCCTGTTTGGGGTAGAAAAAAAGTGTGAACACAACATGTGCCTTGCAGACAGAAAACAGACTCTGACACTTTTTACTCATCACTGTATGTGTTGAAAATATAGAAATAATTTGTGAAATTTGTGTTTGTTCCTTCTGCATTACTGATGCAGCAATCAGCACCTGAGCAGGGAGCTCAGAAATGGCTGATCACCTTCTGGATGGGAGTTTATTTGATTGCAGGGCTCACTGGCAGATTGCTTCTGCACCTCAGTTTACCCTGAAGCAAAACAGAGACAATACCAGGGTGTGAGGGTTGTGCATGCATGCTGACCTGGCCATTAGCAGGATTGTTCTGCTTTGGGGATGCTCCAAAATGGTATTATTGATTTTCTGCATCATGTGGCAAATGTTTAGCACAGCTCTTGAATGTTTGAAGTCCTTTTATGCTTGGAAGAAAGCGTGACTGTAGGAGTCCCATCCACAGCAGAACAGAAAGGGTTTGAAAACCATTTGCAATAAAAAGGGAACTTTTGGAAATGAAACCTTTTATTTTATCTCCTTATGTTTTTAATTTGCCAGGCAAGTGGAAGAGAAGTGCTGAGAAAGACAGTGGCATGAATAACAAGGCAAAGATAAAAGCTCCACTCTCCCCCTGCTTACGCTTTAATTTTCCTTAGCCTTTAGCTCACATTATAGCATCTGCAGCATTTTACCATTCTGGGCTAAAAAGGATCAGCAGAAAATATAGCATCTTTTTCCTTAAAGAGCAATAGTAGCCGTGTTAGAGAGCATCTTGCTCAGATGGAAGAGAGGTACAGGGAGCGAACCCAGATACTGTCCATCTCTGAGTGGAGAATCTCTCATATGAAACAAGTTACATATTCCCTCAGTGGCATCACAGAGATACCAGGGATCATTTCCACCTAGTATTTTGATGAAAATTTTATCTTCAACATAGCATATTGTCTTTTAGACTTTAACCTGCTTGTCAAATTTGGTTTAACACTGTCAAAAGGGCTAAAATTGTTTTAGGACTGACACAGGAAGGCAGATGGCATATGCAGTGTGACTGTGAAGACTTATTTCTCTAGGAAAGTAGGCTAAAAAGCAAGACACCTGGCTTATGATACTTTATTCCTCAATTTCCCTACTCTACAGGGATGCTATGAGATTTCCAGTCTTTTCTAGAGCAATGAACAGACACTCCTTAGCTACTGAAAATCCATACTACTAAAACAGACCTAATTTTATTTGTTCCTTTGGCAAAGGAGTGACACCCTCACTGGAGCTCTTCTGAAGGACACATCTGCAAGACTTTGCTATAACTATTGAATGTATGGCCTTTCACAGATCTGAGGACATCTCCGAGCCTTGAAGTAGTGTTATCACAACATTCAAATCACCAAGAAATCACTGAAAGCATGCCATTCCTTTAACCTTCAGTGTTGTTTGTCAGCCTTTTTTTATGGCTCTGGTCCCTGCTATTTCTGGAGTCATCGTAGCAGGTGGATGGATCCAATGAAGTGATGAACTCAGCTTCTTAGTATCTATGATCTGCTTGTGTCTGTCTTTCCCTTTCCCCTACAGAAAGCACCATACCCCTTGAATGCTGTCAGTCATGTGGGAAGCATCAATTCCTTCCAAATATGAACAATTAATCACTATCTAGACTATTAACAGTGTTTAGTAAATAGTGTGAAACAGATATGTTCTGATGCTAACAATGTCACAGCTGCATTGGTGCTACCTGCATGTACAGAGCACGTTTTTGTGCTGGGTTTGAAGAGTGGCAGTCTGGATACAAACTGAAAGCACATTAGCATATGCTGTTTCAATGAGGTCAAATGCAAGGAGGTGAAGATACTCACACCCCCAAAGAGGTTTCCAAAGTCAGAGTAAATAACAATTCTTCAGGAGGTTTTAATGGAGGTAGCCTGGAAAGTGTAACACCTAGAAGAGGAAATCGCCTTTGTGCAGCTAAAATTGTTTTTGACTCAGGTGGGGAGAGGAATCCTTCATCATGTTCAGAGCTGGATGATGTTCCACAAATGAAGGTTGGGGAGATGGAAGAAACAGCTCTTTGGAACAGGGAGAAGTTGTAGATGCTGTCTTACATTGGTGATCTAGCTGTAGGCAAGGCACTGAACTCAGTCCCTGAGAGGATGCCAACCTGTGTATACCCACAGACAGGGAAAATCTGCTCAAACAATGGATGATGAATGCTACTCACAAGGTCACCTGCCTCCCTTTCTAGGGCTCTAGCTGTTCTCTCTGGTTGCTTTGTCCAAGGAAAATGAAAAAAAGCTGGAAAGAGCTAACCTCATCCCAGTCCAAAGGAGCCAGGACTGACAGGTATGATCTTAAAAGTGGTCCCAGGTACCCCATGTCATTGCACATCAATATGAGTTGAGCTGGTGGTCATGCAACAATGGGGTAGAGGTCACTTTACATACTGGCACTCCGGAGCTGTTGGGGTACACCTACTCTCAGTTAATTGGGAGGCCACAGCAGTCTATGGCAGACTGGTTTAGAATAGTTTTGAGTCCTTCCCCATGTTGGGGAATAGCAGCAGTTTGTCCTCTATCTCTGTACTGAGAAGATGCATCAAGGAAAGGAAAAAACCCCCTCTGCTTTTGAAGAGATAAATGGATCAAAGGGATGGTTGATGGGGCAATAAAGGTATCAGGAGGCAAGATATCTGCAGAGAGGCATCCTGAGTAGGGATGGATTGTGTTGAGTTTGGAGAGCTGAGACTGTGAACAGAGCCTGAAGACCAATGTGTCAGCACAGATGCACTATCATTTGGCAAAAAAAAACCCCTGCAGGGATTTTAAATGTGTGTTGGTGAAACCCTGATGTTCAACACAAAGAAACCCTTACATTGCACCTTGATTCTGTTTCCCAAAGTACAGGGAATAAAAATCCCTGACTTTTTTTCTTTTTCCAAATATCTCTTTTCCTTTTGAAGTGGTGGACAGTGTTCTGATTCTGTTATCTCCTCCTTAAAAAAGACAATGAACCTTTGTTTCTCCTTGTAAAAATTAGAGGAGGATGCACAAAATAAGTGAAAATTACATAAATGTAAGCATTTTATACTGAAACTACTGAGAAAAAAAAGATAAAGAAGGAAATTCTGGTCTATTTTATTTTCACCCCCCATTCTTGTTCTGAGCAAACACCTTGCATGGGAAATGTATCATATAGAAAAAGAAAACCTTCTATTGGAAGAAAACTTGGATTGTGACTGTATTTATTGTCTTACCCAGTGATCCCCCACTTACTGGGTGAATAAATCAGTCCATCTGTAGCTGCTGGGGCCTGAAGACAAGTAGCTTATGCACACTGGGTAAGCACAGCCCAGTTGGAAAACCTGCATCACCACAGCAAATGAAGCAATGTGTGACCTGTGGAGGTTTGATTACCACATAAGTTACAGTGGGGAAAACTCCGAGTCAGAAGTGTTTTGGTAGTCAGCAAATTTGAGAGGAAAAAGACAACACTCTTCCCCAGACACTTTGGGAAAGGTTGACAGGAAAGCTAAGGTGACATTATCAAAACCTGATTGTCTTCTGAATGCACTCAGGGTTGCAGGAATGGTGGGGACCAGGTAGACCACAAGGTGGGAGCAGACAGAAGGTCTCTCCATCTGTCCATCTGGCTTTCCTGCCTCAGTCCTGCAACTCAGTAGCACTCGGGGATTCTCACCCTTCCCAGCCCATTTGCTGAGAGATTTATAATTAGGAAGTTTGCCTTCATCTCCAACTAAAATCTTCTTTCCTGCAAAGAAAACTAATTACGTTGTGTCTTTCCCCAAAAAGTATTACCCAGAGGCAAAGGACAATGATCCATCTTTTTATATGCATTATTTTTTGTGAGATGGACAGAGTATTATATCCTTCCTTCAGTTGTCTTGTTTCTAGAGTAAAAAAAAAATATCTAATTTCTTTCAGTGATTCATTCAGGTCACTTTCTAACACATCTGCCACTTTTGCTGAACCCTGGCCTTCCTCCAATTCATTTCTGACTTGCTTAAACAGAAGTCCCCTCCACTGGATGTGGGATTGCAGGTAAAATTTTATCCATTTCTAAGCACAGAGAATTAATTTCTTCTCATATCTAACACAGAGGATTTTTTAAAACTCCAGGAAGGGATTATTAGAAAAATTTTTTTGGTAAGAGTGTGCAAGGAAACTGAAAGGAGACAAACAAAAGGAGAATCCTTTTCACAAGCCATACCTTCACCTGCTGCACCCCTCACTGCAGGATGCTGTGGATGTCCAACTTTTACACAGCTTCAGAAATCAAGTGGACAAAATTATGGAAGATAAATATCATTGAAGAAATATCCCCTCAGGATTAGCAAAGCATGAGGGCAGTCCTGTCTGGGGAAGGCGTATTCTTATACGGTCTATATAGAATCATAGAATTGTAGGGGTTGGAAGGGACCTTGAGAGATCATCGGGTCCAACCCCCCTGCCAAAGCAGGCTCCCTAGGACATATCACTCAGATAGGCGTCCAGGTGGATCTTGAATATCTCCAGAGAAGTAGACTCCACCACCTCCCTGGGCAGCCTGTCCCAGGGCTCTGTCACCCTCACTGGGGAAAAGTTCTTCCCCATGTTGGTGTGGAACTTCCTGTGCTCCAACTTACAGCCATTGCCCCTTGTCCTGTCCCCACAGACACTGAAAAGGGGCTGTCTGATTCCCTCCACATCCCCTGCTTCAGATAATTATAGACATTAATTAGGTCCCCCCTCAGTTTTCTCTTTTCAAGGCTGAAGAGTCCCAACTTACTCAGCCTATCCTCATAGGGGAGATGCTCCAGGCCCCTATGTTTTCAGCCAGACCCCTTACTCACCAGATAAAAGAGTTTGTAAATCCGCATTTTAGAAGAAGATTTAGTAGTCCACCAGGGATGGCCCCCTTGATGAGTGACTTCATGTTGATGTGGAAAAACAGGTGTCCCTGTGCTTTCACTTGGAGGGTTTTGACTGTTTTCAGGTGAGTGATGCTGAGATACGAAGAGAGGCGTAGGAATGAAAAGCAGAACATGTGATGCATACAGCTATGTGTCTCCTCCTCCCGACCTTTATCTGCAGCCCATGTTCTTCATTATTTGGGGAAGCTTCCTGCAGACAGTGGTGAGCAGCAACTATTAGCTCTCCAAAGTTCTTACAGAGGAGCTGTGTTAGACAGCATCCTCCCTTGCTTGCTGAAAAAGAGAAAGAGCAGCTGTTGGCATCATTAGGCAGAAACAACTTTGTCTCCTTCTGTTCCCCTATGGTTCAAGAGGGTTTGAGTGTCATGCATTTCAGCCTCGCTGTCTCAGCAAAGACAAGTCCCAGGAAGGCGCTACCAGCTGGATTTGTCATGCCAGAAAGGCCAGTTTTTTTCTCATGAGTTTCTCACTTTACTGTCCCCAGATGGTTTCTTGTGTGGGGCTCTGCCTCTCTAGGGGTGCTGTGACACAGGCAATGGGCAACCAGACAGGCATTTTCATAGAATCATAGAATGTGTTAAGTTGGCAGGGACCTTTAAAGGCCATCTAGTCCAACTCCCCTACAGTGAGCAGGGACACCTTTAACTAGATCAGGTTGCTCAGAGCTTCATCAAGCCTGACTTTGAATGTTTCCAGGGATTGGGCCTCCACCACCTCTCTGGGCAGCCTGTGCCAGTGTCTCACCATTGCCCAGGCTGCAATGTGCATTTACTATGAAAGCAAGGGCTGTCCTGTACAGCTTCAGCCCCCGATCATGCTGGGTCGTGGTCTTTCCTCTGCAGCTCAAATGACTTTTATGAATGAGGATTTTTAAAATATCTTATGGACACCTCAAGTCTACAGGGGCTAAAGCAGCTTAGGGGATTGCAGTGGAGGGAAATTCACTGCTCCAGCAGGAAAATGGTTAATGCTCAGAGCGGTAAGAAAACCAGTTCTGAATGAAAGGGGATGATGCTTCAGTTACAAGGTAAAGACAGAACAGTGACAGGGAGAGCAACAAGCAAACACACATCTAGTAGCAGGTAGCCCATGAAAATCAGCACAGACTGTAAATGACATCGAAAAACACTCAACAGCAATAGACATCCAAATCCTAGATCTATCATTTCTCCTGGGAAGTTTACACCCCACCAAAGCAAAACCAAATTGCTTGCTGTTTTCCACAGAATGTCACAGGGGTCAAAAGCCAGAGCTTGTCCATCAATGGAGGGCAGCTATCCTGCTGTGGTTGTGGTGCTCTGGGAGGAAGAAATGCACCACCCCCTAAACATGAAGATGTGAGAGTTAACAGTTCAACAGAGGGTAATGATGATTTGTGTAATTTCTGCTCTTTCCTTGCTGCAGTAGTTCTCAACATTTTTTGTGTTTTGCAGGTATCTCAGTGTTTTCTGCTGAGTGGTGGATCCCTGAATAGCAAACTTCAGCTTGCTGACAGTAGCTTTGATTTCTTAATTGCTTTTCATGGGCTCAGAGGCATTCCAAGAGACCACGTTTCCCCCTGGGATTTGTAGACAACAGTCTGGAGGCAACTGATAAGTTTATTAAAGTCTCTGCTGTTACTTTTAAGCCCTGGAGTTCCTATTAATAGCCTAATGATACCACCTATGTGCTTAGGGGGAGAAAATTACACCCCCCCAACACCCCCCTATCATCAACTTCTGAATAAAGCTAGTGGGACTCTGCCACTGTTCTTTATGTCTCGGTGGAGGATAGGGCACTGCAGCACCAGCATCTTTGAACGGTAGTATGGCAGAAGAGCTTTGTGAAGGTAGACAACTCATAGCTCACCAGCCAGAACCAGAGGCAGAGCAAGTATGTGACTGTTTGCCCCAAACATACAGTCAGTTTTGTGGTATTTTTCACAAGAGGCAACACTGTGTTTAGCTTAACCTCTAGCTAACAGCAGAGAAAGGACTTCCTTGGCTGACCTTTGAATTGAGTCCAGTGATTTGTTTTCTTAAGCAAGGACTTTCAGTCACGTCATTCAGGCGTGATGGTGAGAATTCAGGAATGAAGGGACTGTTTGCCACAGCCCTTCAAAATTTGCCTTTAACTCCTGCTATTATAAAAAAGAAACTGAACCTTGGTTCTAATAAAAAGTCTCTCATTTTAACTCCAGAACCTGATTATCCATCTTCAGAGGGTTAAAAGACAGGGCCAGTGTCCTCTCTACTAAGAGTTGTGTAGGATCACATTGAATGGTCTCATTTTGATCTTCATTTAGACTAAGAATTACTTTCAGATCCAGAGGGTGAATTACTCAGACCCTGCAATGAAGCAAATAATTTGCTTTATTGCAAAGGAGCTCTGATCTCTCAGGAGCACCTGATGCTTGTGATTTCTCTCCCACTTTCCTTTTCATGGTGTAGCTCAGCACTGACATCAGTGGATCACAGTAATGAGCAGCATCCATGAAGAGAGGGTATGGATGTCCTTAGCTCTGTTCTCTGGGTCTGATTCTCCAGTGCTTTGCATCTGGTGCAAATCCCAAATTAATTTACACCTCTGCAGAACAGCTGCATTTGGGAGGCTGACATCACTCTGCCTTTTTACCAAAAAGGCTGTGGACAGAAGATGGTCCAGCAAAGGCCTTGAGATGTAGCAGCATTCCCTGTTTTTGGCACAAGCACGAACAGCTACAGAAGAGAAGGTACATCAAGAAATGAAGCATGGTGAGCCTGAGTTCTAAGACTACAGTGATCTGTGCCTGTATTGGGAAATTTTTCAGCCTATCACAGTAATTGCAAAACAATATATATATACTTGTGTGGTTCTTCCCCAATCAAGCTTGGTAGCAGGATTTAATAAATGTAGGGTACATGGGAATGCAGCTGAAAGCAGGTCAGATTTTCAAACCTTAAGCAAAGAATTGTATTTTCTTAGGCTGTGGCTTGTGTAAGAGAGAGCATCATTCCACAGTCCCAGCTATTACTGTAGGATTTAATGAGAAAGAAGCTTTCAGGAGCTCGAAAACAGACTACTGGCCACAAACATGGGTAGGATGTTTTGTTTCTTTTTTAGCAACAGTAGCTCATCCAATAAAAGCCATCACAAATAACCTACAGACCTGGCCTTTTCTATACCCCGTGGTCATTACCTCCACTTCTACCATCACTTTGCCATATATGCCACTGCCACCGTCCTGTGGTTGACCTCTGAGCAGTGCCTAGCAAGATGAATCTCACAGCTCGCCCTTTGCAAGGGAATGTGAGAAGTAAAACAACTGCCTGTCCTCGTAGTAGTTCAGCTTGTGCTCGTTAAAAAGCATTTTGCCCAAGAAGTGGGATGCTGTTTCTTCTCTCATCTTTCACTGCATGGATTGAAAGCATGAGCTTATGTCTAACATGGAAATGGATTGTGGAAAATGTGTTGCTGAGTGCAATTTTGCAGTGCTGGGGGTGGGGGTTGATATCAGTAAGAGATCAGCTCTTTCCTGTCTGTATATTCTATCATTCAGCATCACAGGCTTGATTTTTCTAAAGCTCTCAGCCAAATGCTCACCAGCTTGTCACCTACCATCAAAGTAAGATTTTCTTAAGAGTTCGTCTGCCATTTAAGCTGAAAGAAATTTCCAGAAAAACTCCTCTTTTCCTCCCCACTTCTAAGCCAACCCCTTTATAAGCCAGTGTTAGTGCTGAATGAGAGGCAAGGCTATCTGAAGAGTCTCCTGGAAGCCAAGGTAGGCAAACTTTTGGGTATATACCACAAAATGTGCAGGGATGGATTTCCATTGGGTTGCCGCATCACTTCTCAGCTGCTGGAGTGGCAATGTTTCTGTTTCATCACCCCTCTTACTACTTTCATTGGTCTTTGGGATGATAGCTGTGGGAGAGGTGGGTTTTGTTCAGGGCAAGCAAGTCTCAGGTTTCCCAACAGTATAGGAGTCCTGAGGACCATGTGAAGGACATAAAATCTTCCTCTGTCACCTCAGAATAAATTTCTACTTGTAAGATTTCCAAGTAAAAATGAAAACCAGTCTATCACCCATGAAGCAGGAACACAAGTCCTTGGCTTTCAGGGGAGTTGAAGCAGTAGAAAACATTGCTGGAGTATTGATGGGTGCAAGCTGGAGCATAGGAGGTTCCATGTGAACAAAAGGAAAAACTTTTTCACTGTGAGGGTGATGGAGCACTGAAACAGACTGTCAGAGAAGTTGTGGAGTTTCCTTCTCTGGAGACATTAAAAACCTGCCTGGATGTGTTCCTGTGTGATCTAATCTAGGTGATCCTGCTCTGGCAGGGGGGTTGGAATAGATGATCTTTTGAGGTCCCTTTCAACCACTAACATTCGGTGGTTCTGTGACTGATAAGCTGCCATCTAATTGTAGTTAACAGGTGCCAAAATACAGGATAGCACAATCAAGAGAAGCCCCCAAACTAAACCCCCCAAATGCTGAAAAGTGAATGAACTGCAATTACAGAAGATACAGTGAAACCAGCCTCAAAAACAGCCTCAAAACTGCTTTGTCTACTTACTGTGTCTCACTCAAGCTGAGGGGGAAATATGCAATTTCTTGTACATTTTTCAAGATGTAGCAATTCCCAGAACAAGACAAGGATTATGTTTCTGGGGTAGATTTTTTTCCTGTACTTGCGATGAAATAGCACCAAAGGTAATCTCTTCACCCCCTGCCTTGCATCTGCTCTTCTTGAATACATATTGCAGAGGGAGATCATTGCAAGAATGTCAACAGCCTGGTGTTTCCTATTTCCAAAGAAATCCTTAATCATCCTTGGAGATCTGAATTTGGCCAGGATATTTTGAACTCTGAGCATTAAACTTCAAAGCAGCTTTTCTTTTTCAAAGGAAAGTACTTGTATATGGGCTAACACTGTTGCCATTTTCTTTGCCCCCTCCTCTCCCTCCTCCTTTTTTTTTTTCTTTTTTGTTTGTTTTCCTACCACAGTGTTTTCTCTGCTTATGCAAAATAGAAATGAGCTAAGTATCATCAGGAGGTTGCTTGTTCCTGGGATAATAGACTTTGAACTATTCTGTATCAGACCTGTTTGGTTTACATAATAGTGAACAGTTTTGTTTTGGTGGCTTCCATAGTCCTCTGTGCCCACTCAAACTGCTCCAGTTCTTCAAGGGAGCCATTATTTAGGTACCTCTTGTTGCAATCCTTTGATGGTTTCTAGCCCTCACAAACACACTGTCGCGCCCATTTTGTCCTATAAACTCAAAGGCAGAAGGTCTTCTTTTTTGGAAAGGGAAGGCAAAGGAAGAGAGGTGTTTTGGAAAGCAAAGGGCCACTGGAGATCCTTGCCTAAAGAGAACAACATATACGAGTTGCTCAAATGCAAGTCTGGGGTGCATTTGCCAAGCGTTCCAAAATAAAATAAATAAACTTGCCAGATTTTTCTGTACATGATCCTTTGTGTGATCATTAGGAGCTGATTCAACCTAGAGTTGAAATCAAGCTTGTGCACAATCTGGCATTTCCCTAATCATGTATCTAATCACAAGAATGTGTCACTTCTGTCTGCTGAAAACCCTTTTCATCTGCTTCTTCCCCTTCCCTGAGCCAGAAGAGTTCTGGTTGCAATCCTTTCCTAAAAGCAGGGCTTTTAGGAACCTTGCTTGTCTGACTGTAATAGTGAAACTGGCAGCTGTCATTCTTTGTGCAAAGAAAGCTTTGTCAATGCTTGCTTTGCTTTTAATTTGAAGTGTTTTCCTGGTCACCACTTCTATTTGTGCTGCTGATTATATCCCACAACTCTATAAATCAAATGTTTTATGCATTCCTTGTATCAATAGTACAGATTTGGTTTTCAAATGGAGGAAGAAAACCCCAAACCCACAAACAAACAACTTAGTAATTAAATCCTAAAGCCATCGGGATTTAGAGGCAAAGGCTGAACTTAATACCTGCAGCAGCTGTCCCATGGTAAAGGATAAAGAATAGCTCTGATTTCCCCTCCATCCTTCTGTAGCCTGCCAGAAAACTGACCTAAAATTATGGGGACATTAAAAATGAGAGAACTGCTTTCCCATAAAGCTGGTCTTCTGCTCAGCAGTAGTCAGTCTCCTGTCTGGCCCAGGCACAGACATCTCCCACGAGCTACGATCTGGGAGCAGTTAGCAGGGATACTCCTCTGCACAGGTTGGTCCAGCTACACAGAGTGGTGCCCAACAAGTGAGAGGAAGAAATGTGTTCAAAGCCTCATAAAGCAATGCTGAGGGTGTAGTGCCAGTTCCTGGTGAGAGCACGTAAGACTGAAGGGATGACATGAAGATTTAATCTATGCTGTAAAAGTTGGCTGGTGAAATCCTTCCCTGTGAGGGCGGTGAGGCCCTGGCACAGGCTGCCCAGAGAAGCTGTGGCTGCCCCTGGGGCCCTGGCAGTGTTCAAGGCCAGGTTGAATGGGGCTTTGGGCAACCTGGGTTAGTGTCCCTGCTCCTGGAAGGGGATGCCGCTGGGTGGGCTTTGAGGTCTTTCCCACTCAAATCAATCTCTGATTCTCTGATTCCATGAAAGGCAAAAAGAAGGAGTGAGAACATGGAGCAGCTGGGCAACCAGGAACAAGAGGTTAAAAAGGATGATTACAGAAATCATAGAATATCCTGGGTTGGAAAAGGAGCCATAAGGATCTCCAAGTCCAACTCCTGTCTCCTCACAGGCAGCCAAGTCATGTCCATTGCTATATCATCTACTTTTTATTCATTTGACAAAGGTTGATCAACGCTTATTGAATGATATAGCTAAAAGTGTCAGCAAAAGCCAATATGAACACAAGGAGGAAACAGGCTGCTGAAAGGGGACGTGAAAGTCCAGAGGCAAAGCTCAGAGTTTTTACTGGTCACCAAGGAAGAAAAGTCAATTATATCCACCCCAGAGACATGGAAGGACTCCCACAGAGAACCGCAAATGACAAGGTACCATAAACCCAAATCTGACTTCTGTAGCGTTGGGGGAATTTGGCAGGACATTGTACTTCTGACTGTAACTGCTGCTTGTATTGCCCTGATGTGCTCTGCAATATTTTCAGACCTTTCTCCCAGTGCAGCAGCTAATCCCAGCTTCCCCATGTTGATAATGATGTTCTAGTAATGCCAGGTCAGACACCTATATTTAACACAGCACAGGCATGAGGAAAAGTAGCACTACTCAGCCCTCTGAAGCTAGAAAACAACAACAATAAAAAAAAGGTGTAAGAAAGGAGAAGATAAGACCATTACTAACAGAGGGAACTACCCTATACTCTGAGGGATGCCCACACGTGATGCCATTGCACTGAGCTGTTAAAAGCCTGAGACACCCACAGGCAAAGGAAAGATGGTCAGTATCATTGCCTTCACTGTGTTGGTGTGAACTGGGAAGGTAGAGGAGCAGAGGATTAAGCAAAATATTAATGCTCAGTTGATGGCTGAGTTTGTAACTGAAACTATCTTCCACAAGTCAGTCTGGGGACAAAAAGAGCTGATTTTTTTGGTGTGCACAGAGAAAATCAGAAACTCATACATCATCCTATAGTTGCATCTCCACTAATAAACTAAATGGAGCCAGGACACAGTCTATGATTAACTGAACTGCCTAATTTTAATACATTTCCTCACACATCATCAGCCTATGTCAACTCAGACTCTTCCATGTAATACTGAGGAAAGTATAAGCCTGATCTGTGACGGTGAAATACAAAGGCTTTGTGAAAGTCTTATGGCTACTTAGCTACTCTGGTGTGATTCTGCTGAAAAACTGCTGTGTGAAATTGAGCCACATGCAGTTTAGCATTTCAGAAAAGACTGATGAGCCCAAGAAGATAATGACCTGCAGCAGTAGGAGCTGCTACTGTCCTGGAGGCTAGGAAATAATCTCCCCATAAATAATCTCTCCTCTCCTCTCCTCTCCTCTCCTCTCCTCTCCTCTCCTCTCCTCTCCTCTCCTCTCCTCTCCTCTCCTCTCCTCTCCTCTCCTCTCCTCTCCTCTCCTCTCCTCTCCTCTCCTCTCCTCTCCTCTCCTCTCCTCTCCTCTCCTCTCCTCTCCTCTCCTCTCCTCTCCTCTCCTCTCCTCTCCTCTCCTCTCCTCTCCTCTCCTCTCCTCTCCTCTCCTCCCTTTCCCTTTCCCTTTCCCTTTCCCTTTCCCTTTCCCTTTCCCTTTCCCTTTCCCTTTCCCTTTCCCTTTCCCTTTCCCTTTCCCTTTCCCTTTCCCTTTCCCTTTCCCTTTCCCTTTCCCTTTCCCTTTCCCTTTCCCTTTCCCTTTCCCTTTCCCTCTCCCTCTCCCTCTCCCTCTCCCTCTCCCTCTCCCTCTCCCTCTCCCTCTCCCTCTCCCTCTCCCTCTCCCTCCCCCTCCCCCTCCCCCTCCCCCTCCCCCTCCCCTTCCCCCTCTTCCTCCCCCTCCTCCTCCCTCTCTCTCTCTCTCTCTCTCTTCCCCTTCCCTTTCCCCTTCCCCTTCCCCTCCCCCTCCCCCTTCCCTTCCCTCTTCCCCTTCCCTTCCCCTTCCCCTTCCCATTCCCTCCCTCCACCCCTCTATGGAAGATATCATAACAGGTACAGAAAATACAAACTTAGAACTCCATCCCCGCCTATTAAGGTTATGAGGTGTTGTTTTATTAAGCAAGAAAATACACAGGAATGATATGATGAAAAGTTGTCCTTAGGGCATTTCTCACCTCCTGGCCTGCCATGCAGATTTATGGTTCACACAGCCACACACAAAATCAAAATATAAAATTGTCAGTTTAATGGTATCTGACCATTTCATGTTCCTTCTTAAAAGGAGTAAATTCCTTGAGTGGAATGTTCAGCAAGAGCACTCAAAATAGGACCATTTTTTTCCTAACCAGCCTTGGCTTCAAGCTTCAGACTCCTCCCAGGCATATTTCATGTAAGGCTCCAGGCAGTCTCGTCCCCAGGAATTGGGCACTTGGTTGCTTGGCTGGGTTGCCCATCCCAGGCTTGTTTGGAGAGACAACAGGTAGACAGACAGGCCGAGGACTGACTGCAGTCCAGGATCCCTTCCAAAAATCCAAGGGAGCTGTTTCCTCAGCCAATGCCTGGTCTAGTGACATTAATGAATTGCATTATATGTAGTGAACTGAAAGCTAGCTTTGTTTAGGTAATGATATCAAGAGATTAGCTCACAGGGTGGTTGAAAGTACTGAGTGGGATTCATCAAGGTCTCACACGGTCCTTTGCATATTGACTACATAACTAGAATTGCAGGCTTGTATGTGCTGAAATAGTTATGCCCAGGCCAGCTTATCAAGTACAACTGTTCTCTGACCCTGTTTATGAAGCCATATTTGTTGGGGACAGTTTTTGCCAGAGGCTGAATACAACATTTTCACAACTTCTTCTTCCTGAAGCCATGGGAAAGCTTTGCAGTTCTGGAAGAATGGGAGCATCAGGTGCAAAAAAACCCCACAGAAGTTCAAGAACTCCAAAACTTCTGGAAAGGAGAGAAGTGGAGAACTTCTGCAGAAGAAAGATTTGCAGCACCTGCAAATATGGAGAGAGTAATTTCTACCTTTGATGCCCCTACATCTTTTTTTCTGTGGGAATAGACTGAGGTGGTCACACAACAGAAGAGCTCTGTCAAGCTCAGGAGTTCCTGATACTCACATGCAACAACCCAAGACCTGCTAGTTAAGGTGGAACTACTTAAAGCCAGGGACCTCCAAATTGAAAACTAGATCCAGACAAGGGCCTGTGTCACAAATGCATTTGGGGAAAAGAATGTCCAAAAGGGGACTCCACAGTTGTATTTTCATGCTCATGTTGGAAAAGAACATCTCTGTTGTGAGAGGGCCATAGGTGTACATCTGTATGACACTTGCAGATATAGTCCATGCAGCTGGTGGGAAAATCAACTCTGGCTCATGGGACTGAGCAACCAGGGAAAGTCATGTAAGTGCATTGCAAATGTGTATGTGCAAATAACAAAAATGCTAGTTTTGTTAGGATGTGAACATGGTTGTATATTAGTTGTGTACACAAATCTGAATGATTTCCCAGGAGAAGGGGAGAAATGAACTCAGCACCCTGGTAAATCTACCTCTGCTTACCTGTTGATCTGTCTGTAGGGTCTGTATAACTCATCCTGCTTTGTGGATGATGAGAAAGGAGAGCTATGACTTTACAAGGAACTTACAGGTCTTTAGAAGAAGCCCTTAGCCACTTAATCCAATTATGGTTTCCTGGATGTCAGGACACTGCAAAGTCCAAGCTGGAGGCAAAGCTTGGAGACCTGAAAGTGTTTCAGTCTGCAAAGTTGCAGAGATTCATTGATAGATGATTCTTTGGGTGGGAGGTTACCAGGAAGAGATGATTCAGTGTAAATGCTTTGAAGTGTGCCCTAGAACTCCCTTTGAGCAAAGAAAAGCTGGGGGGTTGTCTTGAGCAAAAGTAAAAGAGGTTATCAGAAAGGAACACAAATGGCTGTTAGCCATCATGGATGGCAGAGATGGGTCGTCCCCCCTGACCAACATAAATTGGATTCAGGAGTGCAGCAAAATCTCTTCTGGATGACAATATTTTATCTACTTGTTCTCAGATTAAGAGCAAACCTTCATTGCTCCTACAGATATCAAGGCCCCAGTCCCCAGGAAGATTTCAGAGCACTGCTGCACTCCTGATGAATGAGGATCATTCCTTTGTTGCTGCCTATAAAAAACCCTCCTCTCTCATCATGGAGGAAGGCATCATTTGGAAATTTCCACCTCTTATTGTCTCAGCTGGTAATTTCTATATATTTTGTCTCCAGTGAGCAATTCAAGCATCCTGACAGCAGTTGAGATGTGAGCTACGAAAAAAATGTCTCTTGGGATTTTAATCTTCCTTGGGACATTTGCTTCCAAACAGCTGCCTGTTTGTGCAATCTGGCTTCTTGCAGCAGAAAATTTGTTCTTTAGAAAAATTTTGATGAAGGCTGGGACTAGCTTGCCTCTGGCATGGGTGGTTTGTCTGTCCCCAGAGCAGGGGGAGGGATGGGAAAGGAGGGTGACTTCTGCCAGATGCAGGGAAACTAGCTCTGACCTTTCCATCATTTCAGGGTAGGATATGAGCAGACTGTGTCCCTTAGGCTTCATCCTCACCATCCCTGCCTCTCTCTGCATTGACAGCACATAAACAAGAATGACTCTAATGTCCAAAAACTTATAACCACATCCTCCAAGAGAAGATGCCAGTGAAGTCACCTTGCAGGTTGTTGCAGGCTGAAGGCAGCTGAAGCAAGCATCTCTGGCCAAGAGCAAGGCTGCCTCCTCCCACTGCCACTCAACTCACCTCCAGCAGGTCCTGCCAGCTGCACTTCCTGCTCCATTTCCTGGACAAAATGCACCAAAGAATACACCAAATGCACTGCTCTCTAGGAGAGGGACAGAATCCCCCACAGCAATGGGAGTGGATAAGCAGACTCATAAAGCGGCAGGTGGGTTACTGTGTTTGTCCTCTAACCAGTTCAAAGTCAGAGGGATGATGTCCCAACAAGGGCAGACTGAGTGGTAAGTGATCTCCTAAACTGAGGTCATAATTAAAAGAGGACCTGAAGACTCCCCTCAAAACAGACTCCAGGGAGCAGTGGCAGCAAAGGTAGGGACTGTCTGGAGAAGGACTGCTCTGCAAGTTCCCTGCCACCTCCCAGCATTCATCTGACAATAAGATTCTGTCCCCTCCAGGCTGGCTCTGAAGGGTGCACCACAGCAATGCCTCCTGCTTTCCTGGCCAAACACTCCTGCTCGTGGCAGTCTTGGGTATTTTTCTTTGCAAATCTACTGATGAGATCAAATCTTACGATCAAAGATTTAGCTGGGTTTCTGAAAGTTGGGGTGATGTACACCATTATCAAGAATTTCACATTCTCCCATGAGACTTTCTTAGTGCCTTCAACTATTAATTGCTGAAGTTTCCCTGAGTTCCACAGCCTCCCTATTCTCATTTTATAGATATAACACCAAGAAGAGGTTACACAGGGGTAATCATCTCCCTTAACTCATAGAAATGAGATGTCTTGTTCTAGGTAAGTCACTGTGACCTTCCATTAGAGTGAAAAAGGAGAAACTGGTGCCTCCAGGGGAAAAATCAGGCTGATGATAACCCAATATAGGAAGAGATGCATCACCCTCTTCTAGGTTGATATAGCTTTTCATGGATGCTAAAGTGATCTGAGGGTGACTACCTTGCACCATGAAAACTGATAATGCTCACACAGACTCACCTGCTGAGTCTGGAAGTGACCTAAGAGACCCCATCATTATTTTCCAAGACTACTCAGCTGCATCTTAGCACTCAGCAGCATATTTAAGGAGTTGAGACAGGCATTTATGCTCTGCTCCCAGCTGACTCAAGCAATGGCTGTCTCTTATCTTGCTAATAGTAACTAAACTGAATACAATACTGGAAACATGGAGAATAAGGATATGTGTGGTCTCAAGTGTTATGTAAAACTACAACAAACAGAACCCATTTCAACAGAAGACACACACTATTACATCACTGACTGCCAGCGCAATGGAAAGTGCTGCATTGGTGCTGCTTTCTTTACTGGCACTGCATTGGGGTTTATCCTGCTTTACTTTGAGATTTGACACAGACTCTCATGGTAAATCAAAGGCTAGGAACTGCTAGCTTTGACAGAATACCCACTCGGCTTGCTGTAGGGAAGCAGGGATTTATTCACTGTGGAAGGAGAAACAGGGAACATGCTTCCCTTTTGATGTTCTCTGTCTTCTGCTTGGAGGGATGTGTTGCCCTGACAGGTGCAGACACAGAGGTTCTTCCTCTCTCCCCAGTACAGGGCATAGTTGTACTTGTGCCTGGGTCTGGTTAGAACAGTTAGAACAGCTCAAGTAAATAGACAGAGTTATTGAAGATACAGAGACTACATGACTAGATGGTATGGTCCAAAGATGACACAGTTTTCTCAGCCTCAACAGTTCCCACTCACTCCATCCTCATCTAAATCCACTGGGAGTCAATGCAAAGAGGAACTTGAGGACAATTAAAAAGCACAAGGAAATGCTCTTAAACGCTGGGTCAAGTCTGGGACATCAGCAAGCCCAGCATTTTTATTTGCTGGGAAGGGTTCAGTGACAGAGATGAAGTGAAAGAAGTGCTGAGATCCAAGCATGGGTGATGGATACCCTGGTTGAGCAGTTGAGTTGTGTGCCTGGAAAAGTGAACTGATATGCAAGTTTTCCTACAATCTTTTAATATGAGGAGTTTTTAAAACTCCTATAGGAGTTTTTTATAGGCATGCCCTACTTTTGCCTTTTTCAAATAACAATTGAAAGCACTAAAATACAGATTAACCTGGAAAGCCTTGGAGTAAAAAATTGATTATTGTGAAGGTCCCTTTTGAGGTTAAATTTCACTTTCACTTTCAGCCAGGTTTCCTCTTTTAAGCTCATTAGTTTTACTACTTCTAAAAACTCAACAGTAATTTTTAAATTATTATTATTTATAACATATTTGGGGAAAAAAAGGAATGCTTTCAATTTACAAATATGAGTTACAGTAAACCAAGTTCAAGAGGACTCATTAATCTTTCCAACAGATGTGGACAAAACGTACTTTCAGTAGATGGAGCAATATTTTTTAAAATTTTTTTTTTTAATCCACTGCAGAAAAGTTCTGGTTGACATCAGGGCATGCAAAGCCTGCTCTTACATAAAGACCTGGCAAGGTAGACTAATAGTGCATACAATCTAACTTGATTAACTATAATTAAATGTGAGTGAATATTTCAGTGTTAATATGGTGACATTAGCTTGGAATGAATACCAAAGACTGAGACTATTCCTGCTATAACTAGTTCATGCAACTGTTCCCACCAGCCAGAGATGAGTTGTCCCACCCTGACAAGAGAAGCTCAACTTTATTAACTGAGATTCTTAGGACATGGTGCATCAGTCACACAGGAAATCATCAAGCTTATTCTGATTTTCTGTATGCCCAGGCTTCTCTACTCTTTTCTGTCCAAGTAGACTGCAAGGACTTTAGAATTATCAACCTGTCAGCCTTATCTCTGTGCCTGGAAGGTCACAGGACAGGTCATTTTAGAAGCTATGCTAAGGCACATGGAGGACAGGGAGGTGATTCAAGACAGCTGGCATGGCTTCACCAAAATCAAGTCCTTCCTAACCAACCTAGTGGCCTTCTATGATGGTGTGACTCTATCAGTGGATAATGGAAGAGCCATGAATGTCATTTATCTGCACTTCCATAAGGTCTCTGTCACATTCCCTCACAACTTCCTTCTCTCCAAATTGGAGAGAGATGGATGTGATGGGTGAGTAAAGAAGGGGTTGGATTGTTGCATCCAGGGTTGTGATGAACAGCTCAATGTCCAGATGGAGGTCAGTGACAAGCATTGTGCCTTAGTTGTCCATATCAATACCAGTACTGTTTAAGTGGACTACCAAGTCCACTTACCATGTCCCTAAGTGCCATGTCTATGTGTCTTTTAAATACCTTGGGAGGCAGTGGGGTTTGACTCAACCACTTCCTTGGGCAGCCTGTTCCAATGCTTGACAACCCTTTTGGTTCAATTAGGTCCCAAAGCTCCTGTTATCCTATGTAATTTTTACATCTTCTTGGGGACAGTAGCCAGTTTGAGTGGGTCCCAGGGTCTCCAATGTATCAGGTTGGAGGACTGGGATGTACTCTCAATGTCCTCTCAAAACACAACTATGTGCTGCCTCATTTTATATCATCCTCTTTACAAGCCATTTCTTCCCCAAGGGGACTGTCTGTGCACCAAATGTTATAGCAAGGCTTTTTCCCAAGAAGATGACACAATTGTTTTCATTGCAAGGAGATAATTTTAGGGGTGTGTGGCCCCACACACAAATGCCAAAGGATGTGAGAAAGGTGATTTGAGTGCTAGCTGATACAGGGATCATGCATGCTGAACAGAAGTGGATGTTGGTACAGGAACTTAGCCACTAGCTATGGCCTCACCCAAAGTAAGGTGGGTAAGGTGATCATAGTTCAGTGACAGTACAATCTGCTTGGGATGCAGTCTTGTTTCTCCTCAGCAACTTGTTCTTTGACCATTTTTCTTTTGTATTGCTTCATATTTTAGAGGAAGAGTTGCACAAAGGGCTGGAGACCATATTTTGATTTATGCCACCCCAATACCTGTGAGCTTTTCCATACTAAGTTCATAAACTAGAGACTAACTTTCCTTTCGCCAGTGGAGGGGTGTTAATGGGCTGCAGTTAGTGATTCAGGCAGATGAATCAGAATAATCCTCCCAGATTCCCCATTCTGAGGAACATTATTTGTCCAGAAGCAACATGGATCCTACTACCTGCATTTGTCAACTGCTTAGTGGGCTCTGTTAAAAGGGTTTTCTGCACCAGAAAGAAATTTTCTAGGGGAAAATAAAGTTCTACCTAAAAAATAATTCAGTGAAATGCATTTTTCCACTGCAGAAGACCCAATGATGCAATGATGCAAAGTGTTGGAGCCACTGTAGTCTGACTGATCATTTGTTCAGTCCATCTAAGGGAGAAATCCTCACCTTCTAGCTTCCCTCTCTCACTCACACTCTTTTTGTCCAAAAAATAGGCAGAGCATTTGGCTTTATGCCACACATTTTATATTCAACCATTTAGATAAGTGAACACTGAAATGTACACAAAGCTATGGACTTCACTGGTGCTGTGTGAATCGGGCCCACCAACTTTATCACCTGATTTATTGACCATTGCTTGGGTAACATTGACCTCAGATGCACTGTAGCTCTGCAGAAGAGTTTTGTCTGCCTGGCAGATGTGGCTTTTTGATTAAACATGTTGTGTTGGAATGCTGTGAGTACAAAGAACTACATGAAGGCAAATGATGAGATCTTTCCTGATACAGCCAAGGAGAGACAGCCAAGTCTGCTGACGCTGAAATGGAGTACTATCAGCTTGCACCAGTTGAGCATCTGGACCTTATTATTTCCAACCTTCTCCAGTTTGTGCAGCTGTAAAATTACATTACTGGAGTTAGAGGCATCTGTGTTATAAATTTCAGCTGTCTTACAATAGGTAAGGATCTTTCCCACACCCACTGGAGACGTCTATGAACTGCAGTTGGAAATCAGTGGCGCGTCAAGACTAATGGTTCTCTACTTTCACTGGCACTAACACAAATCCAAACAAATGGAAGAGTTCCAGTTTCACCCAGAGTAAACAAAGGGAGACACCAAACACCATTAAATTCTATGGCTCTTTGTTCACAGAGTATTTTTAGCCCAGCTGATGATCTTTCTATGTATCTGGAAAGTTTAATTAAATACATTTGTCAAAGTGAAGACCTCAAGGAAA
Organism: Laterallus jamaicensis coturniculus; assembly: GCA_022605575.1. Lineage (NCBI taxonomy): Eukaryota > Metazoa > Chordata > Aves > Gruiformes > Rallidae > Laterallus > Laterallus jamaicensis. The sequence continues at coordinate 37,489,179 of JAKCOX010000005.1, forward strand.
TTTTTGTACCCTTTATTCCATCAGGCATTCCACTCCTTGGAATACCAATTTTACATGTCACTCTGGAAATCCAGGCATGATTTTATTACATTATTTTATTATCAGAGAAGATCAGTAGGATATAGAAGTGAACATTTTTTATTGTGCCCTTCAAACCTGAGAGTCTTTCAAGGAAGAGGGAGAAAAACTCTCTGCCTGAGTCAAACAGAAGAGATGCACAGGAACAGAGCATGAATGTCTGGAGAAACATCAGAAAAATTAGCTTGTCAGTGGGCTAAAGTATGCTTAATTATCTGCAGTAAATCTACACCTAGATGTTTCTAAAGAGATGAAGGGAAGACATTGCATGATGTGACCACAACGACAGAGGATGTCTGTGGTAGAGCTAGCTATATCCCCCATCCCAAATTGGTGTTTCCACATCCACACAACTAGCATCTTCCTACCTGAAGATTCGTGGCATAAGATGTGGCAAGTGCTACACACCAGACACAGAGGGAGTTGCCCTCATGGTCTGACTTCAACAAATCCCAGAATGAAGGGCAAGAAACAGCCCGTTAGGCAGTAGAATTGACCATATGTTATTGCCACTGCTGTTGCCAGGTTTGAGCTTGGAAAGGGACCCTGGATAAAATGACTATGTTCAAAGGGCTTCAATTCCACCTAGACCATATTACTGTAGTTCATGGTCTCTTCACCAACCTGGCCTGCAGATTAACATCCCTAAATAGCCAATGACACTGAGTTTTAAAAGTCCTCCTCTTTTCCTCTTGGAATCACTTGAAAATTCATTTTTAAAGCTCTAGAGAGACTGTGATGTTTCTGAAACAGTGGTGTCTGAACTGTGGCAGGGGAAGGAGTGAAAAACTTCAGTTAAACATTATCTTGTTGATCTTACTGACTCCATCACAACTGTGAAACCATCCAGTTTAAATCCCTCCTGCCCTCCTCAGCTCTTTTCTTCCATGTTGGTTTTTGGGTTTGGATTTTTTTTTTGTGGGTTGTTTTTTGCTTGTTTGTTTATTTTGGTTGATTGGGTTTTTTTCCTAAGGACATCAGAAAGCCAGGCAACAGCACCAATGTTCATTTGTTTGGGCATAAGCACAAGATTTAGTCTCTCCTGGGCTTAACCTTCAGGCTGTTTGTACTTCTGAAATCACAGCCTGGCAAAGGTCCAGCTCTAAATAATAGCTCATCACTTCAGCTTGTTTCCAAAGAGAAAAAAAAACCCCAAAACAAAATAAACAAACCAGGAAAACTCCACCCATCCTCTCTGTAATTCCAGACATTGAAATAAACAGGACTGACTTCTTCTCCAGACTTTGTAGCAGATGTTTGAATGCGACATGCACATAGAGGAGACACCAATACTCTGCTCTTCCATCCTTCCCAGTAACTTCATGTTGAAGGTGTAATGGCCTCTCTTTTTGCCTCATGTGGAGTCTAGTAGATGGATAATAAAACCATAGCATTAAGTCCAGAACCAGGAAACTGCTCATTTTCAGTTCATAAAACTGGTATCTCTGACGTGTCTGGAAGGGAATGAGACCACTTATTCTTCTACAAGTTGGAGCACCTCATCAGATGGTTAAAACTCTCTTGATTTCCTCATCTCCCTGGCTCTTGCAGAGTGTCAGACTGGGATCAAGTGCTTATGCATCCCTGTCACCTAAGCCCACCAGGTACAAAGGAGTTACCAGAATGACTGGATCGTGGCTCAGTGACAGAGCATGATTGAGAGAACCTGTCTGTGCTCCCTGAGTGTTGCATGCTTAACAGCACAACTTTACTGCTGCTTTAGCATTGACTTTTTATGAGTAACACTGATGAGCATGGCATGCAGAGCCTTGAGAGACAGGGTAGGCAGGAAGGACTAGGAAGTTGGACATCATACTTTTACCTCAGAGGGCACTGTGCAGAAATACAGCCACCCCAGGGCTGGAAACTCTAGAGAAGAAAACTACAAAAAGATAAATCCAGGTAAAACCAAAGATCTGGGATGGAAGGACAAAATATCATATAGCATAGTGAATTTTGTTTTAATTTTCTCTTAAGGATGTTAGCAAGGGGGGGGGTGCTGAATGGGTCTGTTAGGGCTTTACCGATGCAACTCCTAATATTAGGTCCAAAACTGCAAACTGACTTTGCATATCACAGGCCAGCTGCAAAAGAGGAAGAAAGATGGCTCTGTTTATCCTTGCTTCATCCTTTAAAAGTAGATTCTTGTATGAAGCAGCAGCTGTTTTATTACGAAAGTTTGATCCATATGAGAAAACATTAGTTATTTTTGTGGAAGTGTCAAAGATGAAATGCATAATATCACACAGTCTTCCTTCTGTTTTCTCACAAATTTTCAGTTTAAAAAACAGACAATTTACTGAAATCAGGTGCTTCTTGTAAACAGTTTTGATTGCACAAAATTGGTGTACTCCTGAAAAGAAATCCAAAATACCATCACTTTTATCCAGTGGGATTGTTGTCTTCAGCAAAGTTTGATCAACTGAAACATGGAATAAAGGATCAAAAAAACCCCAACCCACTCAGTTTTGTGTAGAACAAAATCCTGTTCCAGTGATAAATGAGCAATCTGAACAATTTTGTACAATGTTTTAATTCAACTGTTAGGCCCTGTTTGCATTAATGAACCCAAGAAATGTCCTCAGAAAATTGGAAAGGAAGTATCAGAGGGATTTAGAGAAGTTGTATAGAGATGGATGCGTGTGCTTGCATCTCTATACCTGGTAAGGGCAGGAACAGAAGGTCAAAAAGTGTAAGATACAGGGAGGTCAGTGTGGGACAAATGGGGAAAAACTTACCTTGTTCAGAATACTAATTGCTGGTTGCTAAAGCTGCTGCCAGCTTCCAAATCTACTCTGGCCTCCAGGGATGACATTTTTCTCTCCTGCTTACACTGCTGCAAATCATAGTATCTCCTCTTGATTTCCCAGGATCCTATCAGGAGGCCCAGATGCTCCTTCTGGCAACAGCAGAAGTACTACTGCTGGTAATTACAAGCCTCAGTTTTGTCCTCTGAACAGTTCACTGGGCCCATTGTGTCTACAAGCACAGATGTGCATCACCAGCTCTTACATTCCCTTTCCAGCACGAGGGGATGAAGACAAGTTAATTGTTCAGTCACCTAACTAAAGAATCCTGTATCCAGAGAGGATCTGCCTCATGAACTCCAGGCACCAGGATGTTCTGGAGGCCCCCAGTTGGAAAGCAGGTTCACAGGAAAGGACCTAGGGGTCCTGGTGGACACCAAGTTGAGCACAAGCCAGCAAGATGTTCTTGTGACTAAGGTGGCCAGTAGTGTCCTGGGTTGTGTTACATGGAGTATTGCCAGCAGGTCAGGGGAGGTGATCCTTCCTGGAGTACTGTGTCCAGTGCTGGGCTCCCCAGCACAGGAGGGACATGGACATTCTGGAAGGAGTCCAGCAAAGGGTCACAGAGATGCTGGAGGGACTGGAGCATCTCTGCTGTGAGGAGAGGCTGAGAGAGCTGGGGCTGTTCAGCCTGGGGAAGAGAAGGCTCTGGGGGTCTCATCAGTGTCGGTAAGTCCCTGAAGGGAGGGTGCAAAGAGGACAGAGCCAGGCTCTTCCCAGCAGTGCCCAGTGAAGGGACAGGGGACAGTGGGCACAAACTGAGACGTGGGAGGGTCCCTCTGGATATCAGGGGACACCTGTGGACTGCAAGAGTGACCATGCACTGGGACAGGTTCTCCATCTTTGGAGATCTCTAAAAGTGATCTGGACATGCTCCTGGGCAAGCAATTCTGAATGGCCCTGCTTGAGCAGGGGCAATGGAAAAGATAACTCCAAAGGTCCCTTCCAACCTCATTCTGTGGTTCCATAACTGAATTTCACACAGCACCCCCAACCCTATTTTCTTCAAACTGATTGATGTCTGTGACTTGACAACTGCACCAATGAAATTAAAAGATATTCACACAGCAAGTGTTAATCTTGTTTTGATCTCAGTTCCATTAGCACAAGTCTGGAATTGTACTGCTGAAACCTGTACAGCAAATAACCAAGGTGAGATCTGAATTTGGCCCATTTGACTAATGTCTGCCTGGCACTAAAAAGATGCAAGGTTGTTATTTTTAATTTTTTTTCCCAAATCTGAATGTTATTTTCCTTTCTTTTCTTCTCCCTGTCTTTCCTCCCCCATTGTCCTCTGAATTTCTGGAGTAGAGCTAAGACAGTTCAGATGGACAGCTGTGTGATGTGAGCAGTAACGTGGGTGTGATATATGTATACCACACAGGCAAGTAAGTATATAAAAATAGTATAAATACAACACTGACAGACTCCTTTTGTAACCTGCTTCATCATTGCATCTTATAACTTGGTGAGATTATTTCAGAGAGTGTTTGACATCAGTTTGATACACATTGTTACCATGGAGACAGGTCTTTCTCACACTTTTTGTTTTGTTTTGATTATTTCTTGAAATATCTTATTCTTAAGAACAAACATTGTTTTAGGGATGCTTCTGCCTCACCCCATCTTTTCAAATGAATTAAGCTAATCAGTGAAAACTTCCTCTCTTCGTTTCTCAGTGTTTTCCCAGTTTTATTTCAAAATACAAAGTAAAAAGACAAAACCCCCTCAACCTAGAAAAATCCCCCCAAATTAAAGAAATTCCTGCTAATCTTTGAGGGGAAGAGCTCACTGAACTCCATGTATACAGGCAGTGGAGTGTGTTGTGCTATGGACTGGAGTTGTGCTACCCTTCATCTGCCACTGATTTAAGGCTAATGAAAAGCAGAGGAAATGCTTGTTACCACCAAATTCTGGATTGCATCACCTCCCTTCACTGCCTCTGATGGTGCTGCAACAGAAGGAAGTATACAGCAAGAGGACTCCTGTGTTCCTGTGAGGATACAAATGCACAGCTGAAAAATGCAGAATTTGGTGGTAGGGCATGTGATTGCATCCATCAGCAGGAACCTTCCTCACAACCAGCACCAAGCAAAAAGTTGTTTGTTAAATGTCCTAAATATGAACTTGTGACCCATCCTTCCAAAACTGCAAATGGCATAAGCATGTCACCAAGTGGCCAGGCCTGAGAATGCCTAGGGATCTGTCTGAAGTGCGTGAAGGAGGCAGATACCAGAGGGAAAGGAATGGTGAGGGTGTCCCCTCAGGGACAAACAGTGTATCAGGAAATGTTTCATAGCAGTGAAAGCTATTTGGATGCAAAGACGGATCCCAGAGGAAGTCTTCTTGGAGGGTCTCCAAACTATTGCACAGGGCTGCACAAGCTGCATGGAAACACAGTTTAGATAATGATATTACTGATCACATTTGCCAAGATGGCACTGAGCAAACCAAACCAGCATCCAGTGCAGAAAAGGCCCTGTATGAATGCAAGGGCTACAAAGATCCACAGCAAGGGAGGATGGAATGGTGCTGTGCAGCAACACAAATTTCCTCCTCTCATGTTTTGCCAGATTTGTGAATGTACTTCCCCTAGGACATCCGCCCCAAACAGGTCAAGACAAAAATAGATCAAGACATGAGCCCCTCCCCTCCCCCCCCCATCAGGTTAAAGGGTTAGGTTTGGAGAGCTACCTTCTGGCACTCATGGTATGCCCTTCATACCTGTCCAGGTTCTCAGGGTGCCTCTGGGAAGTGGTGCTTTTCAGCTAACAAGAAGAGGTTGCATGTGGGAACTGTGTGAAATATTTAGGAAGAAAAAAAATGTTGGAAAAGAACAAAAGGTGAGAACAATTGTCTTGCTCCAGTAACTGTTGGGCAGCTGGAAAACTCTTTAGCAAATGTCCTATGACACCCTCTGTCTGTTATGTATCCTTACTGGTGACTGATTGAGACTTCGCCCCCAAACTCCTCAGCACACGGGCAGAGCTACTCTCAGTCCCTCAAATCTAGCTAGAAGGTACCTGTCTCTAAGCAGTTGCTGTATGGGTAATGATTAGAGACTGTAGAGAAGGGGTTATTAGTAAAAGACACTGAAAGAAGAGCTCCTGCACATATTAAGTTTTGTGCTTTTGCAAGCTCATTTTTCTCCTCTCATTCTCCTTCCCTACTATTTTTGGGAAGTGATGAAATCAGCTGGTTCATTCAACCCCAGAATGAGGATTTCTATATAATTTTTTTTAAGCTCACAGGGCAGTCATAAGACCAGAAAAAGCAAATAGGATCACATACTAATCCCAAGAAAAAATGTCTTTCCAGTTGCAATAGGTTTATAATGAACTTTAGTCTGGACAAGGTTGGACTTCTGGGCATCCAATGAAGTGTCTCCTCAGCACATACATGACACAAACAGGTCCTGCTAGTCTCCTCTCACTTAGTGGGTCTTCCTGACCCTATTCCATCAAGGTTTCCACTTGAAGAAGGGAAAATGTCCTTTTTTGAGGAATAATTTTGGACAGCAAGTGAAGCTCAATCAGGCAAGCAAGGATGTGATGGGGCAGGAGCTCTGTATTCGGCAATTTGCCTTCTTCTCCAGCTTCAGGCATTTTCATTTAGTATTACAAACAATGGCTAAGCGCTTGGTATATTGTCTGCCACTTTCTGTTTCCAGAAAAAGGAGAAAGATGAACTTTGGGGATTGAAACTAGCTGGATTTGAACCTTTTAGTGAGGTTACTTAAATGTCTCAAGTTGAATCATTTTTATGGTTTTTCTCAACACAAGAAATTCAATTGGTGTCCTTATGCCTTCCCAAAATAGACACTTTGTCAAAAAAGAAACTTAACAGAAGACACACTCTGTGTGAGTTGTTCTTTCATGTCCCTAGGGCTTGCTTCAAAAGCCATTCATCCACCCTTGACACTCACAGGGTCCTCTTAATGATGGGCATGACCCACACTCAAACACCGTTTATCCTTGCAACACTTCTGTAAGGTAGAGCAGAGCAAGAACTACAGCAGAGGCATCACTGAACAGTAGAGAAACCAAGGACAAAAGCCCCTGGCTCCCCAAGGTTCATGCTTTTGATTTTCAGACAATTAAAAGGCTTTAGGATTTTTTCTTCAGTTGGGGTTTTTTGGGGTTTTTCGGGTTTTTTTCATTTGGTTGGTTGGTGTGTTGTTTTTACCTGAGAAAATCTTCAACAATTTCAATTCTGCTTCTCAACCTAGCTAGACATTTGATCGAGGAACTCCATAAAACTATATCAAGCCTAAATGTTCCTGGAATGTGCGGAGTAGATCTTTCTGCCCAGGTTGCTGCATGGGTATGATCCTATCACATTTACAGACTGACAGCAGCAAGTGGAGTAAAAAGCAGTAGCCACGTCCCAAGCCATACCCATGGTCTGCTTTTTGTAAGCAGTGATTTGGCTGGCGAAGCTCTCCTCATCTGGGAATGTCCAACTTAGCCCTGAGCTTTTCACCTCTATCTCCAAAATCAGTGTGCAGGATACTAGACAGAAGTAGGCTGGAAGATAGCAGTGATCCTTTCTATACAATAGTGTGGACCACCAGCCATAGGAGGCTGAAGAGAAAGAGAAGCTGAAAGAACAAGACCTCTTCCTGGCTTGCTAGAGGATTGCAGTGAGTCCTGAGAACCTTTGACAGAGCTAACAACAAAAAATGAGTATATTTTTCCATCACTTCACAGACACCTGCATGCTGTCCCAGACCCTGCTTACCAGCTAGTTCTGGTGAGGCTGGAGAGATGGGGACATTATATGAGAAAAACAGTCAGGAGAGGAAAAATGCACACATACACACACCACACTCCCCAACACCCCTCACCTCTCTTGTTAATATATCCAGGATTTATGAATGCTGAGCAGGAGTTCCTTTCAGTCTGTTCCTACCTGTGAGCAAGACTGATGCAGCAAGGTAGGAACAGACTGAAAGGAACTCGACCATGGCTTATGGCACTGTAGAATTCTTGGGAAGGAAGAGACCCTGTGAGAACAATTTATGTAAGTGAAAATAGATCTTGGGCTCAAGTCGACTGATCCAGCTCAACAATGTCATGTGAATACCACCAGCAAGGACATCTTAGAGCTACTGATGTGTCCTGGCACACCCCCTTCCTTAATTTCTGTCAATTGCAATTACATCATAAATTTTACCAAAAGCATCCTGTGCCACAGTGAAATAGATGAGCATTTGCTCTTCCCAGGTCCTTTAGAGATGATCAGCATTTTGGAGGTACTCACACAATGGGATTAGAGGTCCTGCTATTGCAAGATATTGGAAAAGAAAATAGCTTTAGGAGCTGCTGGCTAGGAAAGCATTGGTCTTTTATCAGGACAAAGAATATTAGCAGTTTACTAAGACATACGCAACCTGGGCTTTTGCTAATCCATTGCATGAGTGTGAAAATAACTTTATCCCATGATACAAGACATTACAAGTAGGTGTGACTCATTAAGGGTTTTTCTCTTCCTTTGAAGCAGGTAGCACAGATCAGAGAATGAAGCCTAATAACAGTGGTAGGAGACTGAAGAGGAGGAAAGAGGAGGAAAGAGGGGGGTTTCTGAGAACCTCCACAGATTAATTACACTGAGAACAGATTTTCTTTGTGATCTTGCATGCACTGGAGGTGCTGTGTGACTTTAAATCCCCTCCTATTAGTGTTCCATCTGTCTTTACTTGGAAATTCCTCATTTGCAGAATCCTTGATAGGTACATAGTAAGATGGCTCAGATTTAAAGATCAGAGAAAGCAACGTCTGTGCCATTTATGACTTGACTTCTACCAAAATGAACTTATTTGTCTAAATTAGGTGCTACAGCCAAGTATAAATAGATCCTGTCTAGACAGACAATGTAATAGAGAAGTGAGATAAAAGGTTTTAACTGTACCAGACTCCTGACTTTATTATACTGATCCAGAGGCATTTCCAGACTAGCTATCAAGAAGGGAAAGTGGAAATTGTTTACTATGTATTCATCAGTTACGTTTCCATTCCTTGAATTAAAACAGTCTGGAAGATTAGACCAGAAATAAAGGGGAGCACAAAGCTAGTGAAATAGCAAAGGTAAACAGCCTGTTGGGTAATGTCTTCTGTGTCCAAATTCCCATGTCATGCATCATCTCAGTGCAGTACCATGTCACACAGGAAAACAAGAAATAGCACCACAATGTCTCTGCTGTTTTAAGTTAAAGCATTCCAGATTTCAGGCAGTTGAACTGAGAGGTGAACTACGAAGAGGCTAATGGATGTGGTGGTCCCACCTAGGTAGCTTTTGTGTGGCCAGGACCAATCACCTTTCCAGGCAGTTTCAGGAAGCACTTTCCCATAACTAAACAAGGAAAGACAAGAGGACCAACATCATTAACAAACTTGGTGTCTTTGAACCCTGAAACAAAACAAGAGTTCAGGGGCAGTAGGATCAATCTTGCACTTTCGTCCAATTTATCTACCACTCATTCTCAAGGAGAACTGATACTTTCTCCATTTGTGGCTTTATTCCAGCCCTGCAGGAAGCAGTGTTTTCAGATCTACAAGGAACATAAACACTTTTTTCCTGAGTCTGCTTGGTTGTGGTTGTATGAACCATTTCCCTCCGGGGATTTAAAAGTGCAGCTCTAAAGGGATCAGTAACATCTATGAAGGGTTACAACAGGGCCATGGAGAAACTGTTGGGTAGCATACAGTTGTTGCTTAGAAGGCCAATGCCATCATGCTTTGACATACTCATAGGGATTATCAGATAGGTTGTATTATTTGAATGCAGCCTTAACTGGACAATTACAGACGTATTTACTCAAGACCTATATTCATATTTCAGTAAGAATACTGAAAAAAATATAAAGGGCTTTTCAAAAACAGCAAGTGGTTTTTGAATTGTAACTTTCATGAAGAGATTTAAATTCTTTTTTGCTTCAGGTTCACCATGAAACTTAAGAGGTGACTTGGTCTTGTTTCTGCAGTTATCTATACAGAAATACCCTTCCTGAAACAATACAGCTCTTTAGGAGAGAATGATACTGTGATAAGTGGAGTTTAGGCTAGAGTGAACTGCTGGAGAAATTCAGACTAGAAATAAAGAACAGGTGTTTTAATAGTGAAAGAAATCAAGCACTGGAACAACTTCCTGAAAGACTTCATGATTCTTCATCAGCTGCTCTCTTTAAATCATAAGGGAATCATTTAAATCATAAGGTAGGCATTCAGTCAAAGGGGGACTGTAGGCATTTTGTCACCTGCCTACGCTATCTGGCAGGGGTCAGGTAGTGTTAGCTTGAGTGAAAACACAGGGTTTTTAAAACAGAAGGGATTGCATAAGTCAGAAAATGCAGTAGGTGCTGCAGGAGTGGTAATGGGTGAAGTAGCAAATATGTTAGCATGGGTCTTGTTTGATGCTAGGAGCGCTTTCCTCCTTTTTTGACTAGCCTTAGGAGCATTTGGGACCTGGCCCTGATTTTCCTTGCATAGGTAAGACAATGGCATCAACTTCGTATTGCCTTACAAATACGGAAACACAGCTTTTACTTTTGGAAACAGTGCTTACCTGAATAAATTAGAGAAGTGATTCTAAGACAAGAAAGAGCAAAAAGAGCACAGAGAAAAGGAAGGTTTATTTCCTGGCAGTTTTTAACTGCAAATCAAAATCAGCAACTAAAAAAACGTGTATTGGACTTTTGTAACACACTAGAAGTAAAAAGTAATTTTTCTGCTTCAGCTTTTAGCCTGGGCAGGCAGGAGTAGTAAAATCACTTTCTGATGTGACCACACTCTCCAGATTGTATGGTATTGTGCAGATAAGGTGGCAGGCAGGATGACTCACTCATCAGCCAGTGCGTAGGATCTTGCATGCACAAACAAGCGATAGTCCCAGAAGACATCGCTGAGATGGAGATTTAAAAGTCAGTTTATTTCCATTTAAAGCATTCTCAACCAGACTGTAAAAATAGCTCTATACCTGGTCTTGATGGAACTCTTCAGAAGCCCAAGTGGGCTAATGAACGTCATCTAAAAGTGATTTATTCAGAAAGTTTTTATCTTGATGGCAAAACTGCTTTGAAGGTGTAAAGTAATTGGGAGATGCAGGGTTGATCCCCTACTACAGTCAGCACTACTCCATTTGGCCATTGAAATGAGAGTTACTTTTAAAAGGAGCAAATGGCAAGTTTACTGATTGTCCTAACATTGTAGGAGATCAGAAAATAATTAGCATGGGTGACAAGCTGATCCTGGATATTCCAGATGACATTTTCAGTCAGGAAAAATGAAGTCTCCTTTTAAATTATTCTAGAAACTCAATAATTGGGTGTGGAAATGCATGTGAACAAAACCAACTGTGATTATTATTCTGTTCAGCAAGATGACAGTTTACCAGTCATTTAGGTTTCCAGAAGTCATGTGGAATAGTGTCTCCAAGGACCAAATAAGAGTTTTATAACTAATTTCACACAGGAAAAGATACGGGATTTTGAAACCAACAGTTGAGCTGTTAGATAGATATGGTTAAGGGTAGTCTCAGTGTCCTGCAAGACTCTTTCCCAAAAGAGTTGTGGCAATTTGCAGTGTGATCTGGAGTGGGGAAGGTGCTTGATAAATGGAGGTATGTGAGTTTTTGTTATCTGTGACTGTTTTTTGAGGGAGCTGAACGTTTTGTTTGTTCTTGCACGGCACCTTTTATTTAACAGTTAGAGAGGAAAGAGAAAGGACAAGATAATGGATGAAATTCTGAAGGTTTAGAAATACTTCAGAAATTCTGACTTCCACAGAGACAGGATATTACCTCTGATATGCTATGCAAAAACTGGATTTTATCACAAAAAATGCAGCAAACACTTTATAAAAACAACTTTATATATCCCCTTTTACGTCTGATTTTGAGGCGCTGTTTTTAATTAAAAAAAAGTGCCTGAAATCCACCTGAAATCTCAAGCACAGAGGTCTTCAGGGTTATTTCTCCTTCCCCCATAAACTTGATGATTCACCAAACAAGGCCTTTTTTAGATGTCAAACTTGAGATGTGAGACTTGCCACTTCAAGCAAGTACTTTTCTCCCTCTGTTTAGAGAGAGAAACATTTTCCTTTCCTTCTTTTTGGTTGTAGGGAATTAAAATGTATTTTATATTCAAGTCTTATCAATGGGGCCTATTGAAGCGTGACTGGGTATTTTTAGGAAGGCCGAATGGTTAATTTTAGAATTCTCTGTTTAAAAATACCCCCATGTGTTTGAGACACTGCACAATCCTGGCATTGGATTCATAAACAGAATATTTAACTCTTGAGATTCTCTAGCTAACAAGAACCATTGGAAAAAAAAATACTCCCCTGGCTGTGAGCTCTTCCTGTCTGGAAATGTCATGAGCACAGCAGTCAGGTGTTCCAGGCCAAGCACTGAACTTGAGATAAACCAGAGAGTGCCCAATTTTGGGGTTGTTTGTTCTGTGAGGTCTTTCTTATTGTCTTGAAACTGTTTTCTATAGAATCTAAATTTCATATAAGGTTTGAATGTCTATGCTCAATGTTCTGTCTACGGTCAAGTTCCACAGTGGTCTGGAAGAGACTCAGAATATTACACTTAAAGCTACTTCTACATAATGTCTTACATATCTCATGAGCTCAAAGACCTTTTAGCCATGGTTTGTCAACATTCAAGTCTTAATGTCTGAGGTTAGGCCCTAAACTCTGGTCTTCTGTGGGCATCTCTGGGCAATAAGACTTCACACATATTGTAGAGCTTTGTCTGGCTTGAGGCTTGTGCTGAGCTTGACGTGCAGGAACCAAGACTTTCACAGGAAATTACACCAGGAGCTCCAGCTCAACATGTCCATTGTTACTGGGAGTACACCAAGATGATAGTTCACTTGCTGCACCTGATTATGGAGCTCCACAGTGAATGCCTACTGTGCTTCTGAATCCCTACCATGCTTTTTCAGGGTTTCTGTAACCCTCTGAAATGACACACGCTAAAAGTGCCTTCCTACTTCCATAGGCTGTCAGTGCTTTCACAACTTTCCTCTCCTTCTGCATCCTGGTGTCTATCTGTTTGCCCTTCTTCCCCTGCCTTTGAAAGTTTTTTGTTGGATTTGGAAATGAATGGACTTCCTCTGGGAGCTGCTTCTTCTACTAGAGTCTCTTTTATGGAAGGTCTCAAAATCTTATGTCCAGAAAGGCTGTTCTGTTGGAGAAGTCATTTTTACACCCCCACAACATCTTATTTTTGGGAACCATGAATTGTGAACTCATTTGCAGCCCTGGATACAGTCCAGGCAATTGCTTAATGAATTCCCACCCATTTGGTACTTTATGATTTCCTCAGGAGTTCATGTTCCCACTTCACAATAGTGGTTGTATTTTGATCTTACCAGCTTTTTGGAAGTAGTTGGAAATGCATGAGAAGGGAATTTTGTTCACATTTGTTAGGCCATTTTAATACAGCTAGAAACAACCTGCCAAAAGACAACTGGGCATGAGAGAGCTTGTAGATATGATACTCCATACAGAGCAGTGATTATCATATCTCTTTGACAGAAAGTCTTAAAAAGTCGTTCAGAATATCCATGGGTGAGGGATTCCCAGTTATTTTTCAGAAGTGCAGTAATTGATCACTAATTATGTAATTATTTTAATTGGAAAAAATTACATGCATGGCACTTCTTAGCATTACACCTGCCACAAACTGTTAAGAGTCCTGTGGTCTGATTCCAAATCTGCTTCATCTAAATCAAGGGTATTCAAAAAACATCACTGCATCATGTTAGACCTCTATCATTTTTGTTTCAACTCTAGCTTTTTTATGCTCTGCTCCTAAGAGAGACTCAGCCTCACATTTTCCCCTCTGAAATGCTAATGAAATTTTTGGTTTTCAAAGAAAATAAGTTAAAACATATAGCAGAGCCTCTACATGCAGTAGAACACAATTTCAGGACTGGAGATAAATTTCTCTAACAAAAGCCACAGCTGAGTGCCAGGAAACTTATATCTCTAAGAAAAGCCTACAGTGAGATGTAGAGGTCAGTTCATGAGCACAGAAAGAGTGGAGCCTGGTTTGCTGACGTGTGGCTTTTTGTGAGAACTTGAGTGGGTTCTTCTCTCAGAGAGGGCAAAACAGAATCTCCCTCTTCTGTGTAGTCACATAATTATAAAGCATGTGAAGCTGTAATACGGCTGAGACTCCTCTCCAGCCATATGCTATTGAAGTTGGCTTATAGGTTCAAGAGTTGTGGGGTAGCAGGACTGTCTGTCAGTGTTAGTTTCATCTATACATTGGGCTTCTTACAAGTCTTGTTTCCAGTGTTGAATCCAGTCTTGAAGAATTAACAGCTCTGAGGCATTTATTCTGGAGACATGTAGGATCAGTTGAAACACTAATACAGCGACAGCCTTTCCTTAGTTTGATATTGCAGTAAGCAGTGAATAAAAGAAAAGGAAACAGATTATCTCTTACTTTTCATAAGTTTCACACTGCTGTTATATTTCTCAGTTAAACAACTCAACTATGGACTAGGCGATTTTTGACCCAGGCAGCTTGTGTTAAAGATTTTAAAAATATTCCCAAGGTTTTTCCATAGTTTTCATGTTTGGTTAGTGATTTCTACACTTGGGCAGGGGCAGAGTTGGATCTGGGTATATCAACATCCCCACTGATGATCAGTCATTACTATGACTGCCTGAAGAAGACTGTGTAAAACCCATTGGGGTGCAAAATCATCTGGATGCAGTGTCATCTATAGCAATGGGAAGTGTAAGGACATTGTAAATGCTGAAACTGTAAAAACATGCTGTCAATATGCTGAAGAAATAAAAAAGATTAAAACAAAACCAATAAAAAGGTGTTTGCTCTGAAGCACTCCAGGATAGAGGGAGTCTGAAGTTTGGACTTACTATGTAATTATAGACTCAAAGAGAATTTTAAGCAAAGAAAGAGGTGAGCATACGGATCTATTCATGTGTGAATAGAGAAACCTTTATGAAGACGCACTTTTGACCACAAATGAAGAGCTATCAGTGAACCTGCAGATATAAATTTTCCTCACTTCTTCAAGGATAATGATACCAAGGGATGATTACAGTGCAAGTGGCGCAGGTTCATATGTGGATAATGAAGTGCTGAAAGGGGTGTGGGAAAATGGAGGTTTAAGAAAGAAGAGATGCAGGGAGAAGATAGGATGTCTTCTCTTGAACTTTTATCTTTGTCTTCCCCTCTGCCTTTTCAGCTTTTCTCTCTTGATGTCATATTCTCTTCTTTTTCCTTTTTTTTTTTCTTCTAAATATCTTTAAAAGCTGTGAGGAAAAGATCTCATCTCCACAGGCAGGACACTGTGGTGTGGAGGACAGACCATCACTTCTTCCTCTAGACACCCCCTAGACATGGGCGTTTGCAAGAGAGGCACATCCTGTCTACCCCCACACCTCTTATATTGTGATATATATTGTGATATATATTGAGATATATATTGTGACATAGAAAATGTCACAATATACATCTCTGGGGTTTGAGATGGAAACTCCATGTTTGAATGGTGTGAGCATCCAAGACATCCCTGGTCCACAATCAAGGGGAAAGATCCTTTTTGGCAAAATAAGGACTGTACCTGTGATAACCTTGGTCAGTTCATTCACAGTTGTGGCCAGGTATTTTTACCTGTGTGCATTACCTGTCTGGGTGGTGCCCACACAGCCTGCAAGGACAGAGACTGAGATGGAGAGTGTGAGACAATTTCCTCCAGGACCAACATATATCTTCCTGAATGGACAGTTGTCTTTCTCCAGTTTTGAAATAGAACAAGAGCTGACTTTTTGGTAGGGTTGACTATGGAGTATAAGGTTCATGTTAATGTGGACATTAGACTCATTATCTCAACTCTTGTGTTCTTTAATCATCTGAACAATTACATTCTTGTCCTTATTGTAAAATAAAGATTTTTACTTTTTAATAAAACTATTTTAATGACATCATCTGAAAGACTATGACTTAATCACAGATTAAATTTTTTACTTCAAAACTTTTAAAGATGCTCAAGGGCTTTTCAGTCACTGCAATATGTGCCAACATTCTGGACTAAGGAAACTAAGCATCAATCCCTCTGTTAAAATCTGTTTGAATAAAGAAATAAAATTAATTGAAAGCTTTTCAGTCCTGTAAAACTTGAATTGTTTTTTTTCCAAAGAAGAGTTGACTTCAATGTACAAGATGGCAAGTTCTCCACCTTATCTTATCAGCTTGCTCCAGCATCCCATCTTGGGAAAATCAGCTAAGGCTAGGAGATAAGAACAGCAGAAGATCAGGTAAGAAAAACAGATGACTTATCAGAAAAGTTATTTGTCACAGTTTTGTCTGTGGCTATTTTCTTTTATGGTGGATATCCGTGCTCCAGAACCTGGACTAAGGTAAAATTATTTTCAAAGTACGACATATGTCTTAGTTAAGAGGTTACAGCTAGTTATTTTTCTATACTAATTTGAACAGATATTAATTTCATTAAGGAGTGTAAGTGAATTTAAATCCATTACTTTCCTCAGATGCAGAATAAACCAGTTAGAACGGTTACTGATAAGAATATACTATACTGCAGCTATATCCAGTGATTCTTCAATTCTAATTTTTTTTCTTCCAGGAAAACACAGACTACCAGTCCAGAGACTTCTGCAGGAAGGAGAATGTAACTTTGGTGGGTGTTTGTGTGAGTGATTAAGTATGCTTAGAGAAAAGACCCAACTATATAATATCACATTAGTTTTGCTAGCTTCAGCTTCCAATTCATTACCATTTTACAGAATAGCAGATTAGCAGAAGACTAGAGCTTGATTCACATCTGTGTGCATCTCTGAGACCCAGAGCCAGCAAATCCTAGCACCCAGATGATAGAGGAGGATTCTGATTTGCTTTCCACCCTTAGTCACCTGATCTTCGTCAGAGATACAAAGGTTAACTGATGTCGCATACATCACTTGACAATGTTATTGCTTTTCCCCCTTCAAACCATTTGAGAGGGAATACCAACTCCTTAATGTTTTTATTATGATAAAACACTAATGAACTACAAATGGATAATCTTCAGCTGTCAGTGAAATGCATATTTATTTGGACAGGTCTCACTTTTTGAAATGTCTGTGAGAAGTTTCCAAGGAAAATTGCCCTGCTCTTTTTTCTCCGACATTAAATTATGTTTTCATCTCCTTCTCTTTGAAATACAATACAGAGACCTCTGTCAAGGATCCAGACTCCAGTAAACTGAATGTTGAACCTGAAATCACATAAACAAACACAAAGAGCATGTGTACATTTAGTCTGTGTGCTAAATGTCTTAACTCACAGCCACCAATGGAACAGGCAAGGTTGGGTGAATATATACGGGTTAACTCTAATATCTCTTACCCTAGGATGACTTCATGGCTCTTCAGTAATGCAGCTAGTCCATGGAGATCAAGGCATCCTTCAAAGCGATCTACACTCACTAGATGGAGGACTAGAAGGGTAGTCCTGAGGTCTTGATGTTTTCTTCTCCACTCCCCTCCACAATGTCTAAAGATATTTATCTGAAAGTGCTTCTTTTTTTTTTTTAATCATTGCTGTCCCAGCAGCCCCAAGAGTATTGAGCAATGTGGAAAAAGCACACAGTGAATCATGTGGTGCATTTAGCCAAGACACTTCACAAACTCCATGGCTTCTCCATAAGGTCTTTCGATTATCCGGGGATTGTTCTCACGCTATACAAGCGGTAAACTTAAAGTCACATCTGCTTTGCTGACCTTGCCTGAAGACTGAACATTGTTTGCGTGTTCTCTGAGTTGGAACACACTGTGTAGCTCCTGCACTGAAGGGGGAAGGAAACATTTTTCTCTATTTCCTGTGTCCTGTGTGAAATTCTCCATTGTAAAATGTGTGCTGTGTTGCTGCTTAGGGTTTTTTAAAGAAATTGACTGGAAATCAATATTTTCTGTCTAATACACCCATTTAAAATTCACCCACAGGGATTCTGTGGTTTTCAATTGGTATAGGAACCTTAACAAGAAAGAAAATCAACAGCAAATGGAGAGGGAGGAGACTTGGGGACAGTCATAATCATCGTTCATTGGATAACGTATCATTTGTGTTATTAAAGTGCCTATGGCACAGCACTATGAATGTATCACTTCTGAGACAAACTGAAGACTATAGGAAAGCTAAAAGAAAATGTCTTTTTTTAAAAGCAAAAAAGGTTGTAAGTGACAAATGCACACCTCCAGACTGTCACATTTCTAAGGTTCAGGTGCCATCGTGCCAGGAAATTAGACACACACATGTACTAAAAGGCAACCCTACCATGGGAAAATTGCTATCAAAACAGAGAAAGCAGACAAAAATCTTGGGGAGTTCTTTCATTTCTTCCAGTTTTACAAAAGAAGATAGGTGCTTTGAAAAGGAATTATCTCACCTAAGTTAAACTTCTTGATGTAAGATTCTGGGTCTGAAATAGTCTTTGAGAGGTTGAGTGAGTGGGGAGAATGAGAGCGGGAAACCTCCAGACAGCAGCAGTACTTCACAGAATTACGGATACAACCAGTTGTACCCTGGAAGAGCATTTTTCTATACCAACCTTAGGTTAGATGACAGTCTTTGACAAAAGGCCTATTTTAAAAAGAGACTGATAGATGAAATTAAAACTAGTCACAGCACCTAACTTCAAGTTTCCTGACTTCCGAGATGGTCCCTTCAGCCTCAGAGCACTAGTAGGATCAGGAAAAAGAAATGGCTCCAGAAGGGATATTCAGAATCTGACAGAATGAAGGTGGTAGACATCAAAATAACCTCTGAAGTGTCTTGAACTCTTCCCTTCCCAAAGATTTAGTGTGTGGCTCTTACACATAAGGACACCCTTGCTAACTAGCCCACCTCTTCTAACATTTTTTGCTTTTAGAAGAATATAATGGACTCTTTCTGCTCTCTTTGGGTGCTGCAAAAAAAGGAGATAATTGCTGCCCCCTTCTAAGTGTATTCTGGAAAGTGGAAAGCCTTCCAGCCCATATCATCTAGGGTTGTTCAAGCTCTCCCATGAGGATCCACTAATGGTTTTGTCAGCAGGCAGCCTACGTGTTGGGGAGAAAGGGGAGAACATTCTTTGTCTATCATGCTGAAACTTTTATGCAGCAAGTCTGGAATTATATCTTCTCTGGACCAAAGAGGGTGCAGGAAGGCCATCTGCTAGCCAAAGTAATAGGACTATCACCTGAAACACAGAGACTGGTTTCCAGTTCCTGTTCCAAGGGATATTTATACCTTTTTATCTAGTAACTTTTGAAGGATTGATTATGATTACATGGTGTCCTTCCTATGTTCCATAAATAGATTGGAAAGGCTGGAGCTAAGACAACGTGCAGTCCATGTTGGAGAAGCAAAGTCTGGAGCCAGCTTGGAGATGAAACACCATTTTTGTCTCCACCCGACTGCAATTACGTGATAGAGAGGCAGGAAATCTCTCGCTTTTGGATTTTCGATTTAGCAACATTTACTGGAATAAAACCAAGTTGCACTTAGAAGTTGGAAGAGATCACACGGACACAAGCTGCAGGAACAAGTTTCTTTCCAAAGTAAATCCTTATGGAATGAAACTTGGGTTTCCGGTCCTGGGAACTTCTTATACAGTGAACTTATACAGTGAAGAGTGGGAGAAACGGAGATGTTGGGATGACATCTCCCATGCCTTGGTGATCTGCAGTCCGTTTCCCCCTTACATTATGGACCATTTTGTTTCTTCTTCATTTATCACATGAATGAAAGTTACATACCTATCAACCAGGTTTATTAGAACAACACTGTGCAAAGCAACTTAACCAAATCTTGCTTTCAATGAACTAGTCTTCAAGATCCCTGAAGTTTTTAAAAAAATTTGGTCATTCCTTCATCTCTGGGACTCTGCTTGCTGGGAAATGCCAAACCAAAAAAAACTTCTGGAAAGTTTAATTAACAGTTTTGCAGGTATAAAATATTTGCTGCATATTGTCACACATGTGCTTTCCTTCCAATGTTCAATGAGTAGCATGCTGAAATGCAGGCTTTAAAACATATTAATGATTGAACTTTTTCTGACTTCACGTTTCAGTGTCCTGCCTGAAGTCTTTGGAAACTTCCACACAGGATCAACAGTGTGTGTCTATGTGGAGGGCAGCTTTACTGTACTGTTTTACTGTCCTGTACAGAGACCTTTGGAATATCGGGAAAGGGTCTCAGAACCACATGGAGAAACTAGAAAAACAAATTATTTCCTTTGTAGCTTAGAAAGGGAATGTTTGGACACTGCAGAAGAAAACTGAGGCGGAAGAAACCCTCTCACCCGACATGGTGTGATGTTTGAAGAGCAAGAACCTGCACAGGCTGCATTGAAGCTTGAGTAATGGGGCCTGAGCACACTCTACTAAAGACCTTTTTCACAGGAAAATCAGCCGATCTGGAATCAGGCAGGTAGGCTCAGGAGAATACAAGTTGCCATTCAACAGCAAATGTAAAGGCAAAAGATTTGCATTTCTTTACTGATTTTATACAAAATATTGTAGTGTAGTGATGCTGGAGAGTAAGCTTAAATTATGTATTTAGAACATATGCAGGCAATATCAGGATTGTATTTAGGATTACTTTATCTTTTCAACAACTAAAGGTGATTTTTATTTCACATCTATTATGGGATTAATATTGTCTGTATGAAACACTTTATCTAGGGGACTGTTAGTTTACTATATGGTGAGTATAGTTTATCTTCAAATCCTGGTTCTCTCTGTTCTTAAAATTGTAAAGAGTATCGTGTCCATCCCCAGCACAAATAGAACAGGCTTGCATAAACAGATTTAGATTAAAGGAGCCTATTTAATAGAACTTCTTAAAGTTCAGTCACAAATCAGAATTATTTGTTCCTGTAAAACAAAATCAATTGACTTTAGAAATAAAAAATGTGTTTGAAAATGTGAGAGCTGCTAGGTACCACGTTCATTAGCGCATTCATGCTTGTCAAAACTGAGTTCAGTGTGAAACCAGTAAAAAGGCTCCTTATTAGAATGATGTCCCTTACTTACACATATATATGTGTGTATACATAATGCAGAGAAACAGTTTTATTTTTCTTTCAGCCTACAAATTTGATGACTCTGCACTGAGGATGCATGGACTTTGTGCAGATGGAGAAGCAAAAAAATCACCGGGGAAGGAAAAAAAAAGAAGGCTGGCAGGAATCCACAGAGATTGTTTACTATGTCCCCTTTTGAAATGTGTGACAAGCCTTTCCCCTTTCCAAGGGATTCCTCTCCCTGCTGGTGCTCTGCCTCCCCATGGGCACAGCTTTACCCAAAAGGGCTTTTTTGAGCCTCTGGGCAAATGAATTCTTAGGCTCAGTGGCTTTTTTTCATGTTTTGTTTTATGACATGTCCTCTCCACTGAAAGGAGCATAGTTTTACCAATTAAAGTAATATATGGAAGCCAGGAAGTGGAAAGGACTCCTTGTCCCCATGGGTCTCCCTGTCCCTGCTGAGGTATGATAATGTCAAACATAGCCGTGGTGCTGTGGCTCCCGCAGGGTGGCTATTTAAACAGCTGCAGGCTCCTGGGAAAGGCCATCCATACAACTCATCTGCCACCATCTGAACAGAAATATTCAGAACTGGCCGCCCACAGTCAATAACAGTTAAGTTGGACCCCACTAGTCCTGACCAGGTCAGAAAAGTAATTGCTGCTTTCTGTATGGCAGGTTGATTCTCACCCTGTGGAGGACATCAGGCTGTGAACAGCCCATCGTCCATACCACATCTACCCCTGTGTCCACATTGCAGACTGGACCTAAGTTGGAGAAATAGATTTTGTTTACATTTTATCTCTATACAGTGTACTCTACTTTTGCATATTTAGTCACAAGATGTGATCCTTTCTTTGTCAATACATACATAGTACTTTGCTGCATGTCATGGGTGCAAACTACACAGGATGCCTTAATTTTCCCTAAGCTTGGGAGTTGTCAGAAAAAGAGCTTATTAGCCTACTGGTTGTTGGATAGAGGAAATGCTAAATTCCTGCTTTCTTTTCAGTTCATTTAAACAGGATTCACACAGTGGTGGTAGTCTGTAGACTATTGGCTGGCTTATAAATCTAAGTAATAAAAGTAAAAGTTGGCACTTTCTAAATTCAGTCTCCAAGCTTTTAGATTATTTTCAACTTGTCTAAAGATAATAGACACTCACTATAAATAAATAATCTGGTTATGTTTTGCAGCAGAAGCACATAGAGGAAGGTGTATTTTCAACTGAAAACTGATCTTCTGAAAGCTGAAGGTGCCCTCTCGCTTACTCACGGCAGAGGATCAGACATGATAGGACATCTTTACTAATGTTCTTTCTGTCAGGTAAACACAATCAACTGGCAAATGAAAATTGTTCTGCCATTAGCTCTGCCTCACACATGTGCTAGTTTTGCTAAAATTGACCACAATCACTTTTCATCTCAGAACGTGTAGAACAATATTCTCTTTAAAAATAAATGAAGGTGTATGAGCTTAGCTATTTGCTATGTATCATAGTCCTTCTCCACAGAGTAGAATTACTCAGATATTGAAATGGTTAGGTCATGGCAGCATCTAGATACAGGTTTAGACAGATCAAGCAGTGCTTTTACATTTCAGAAAGTCTGAGTCTTTCTGTCTACCAAGTTTCCTCACTTATTCCTACTATTTCTGAGAGCTAAAGCACAGGAGCTCATTCTGCTGGACAAGCTAATAACAGCAAAGGATGATTTTTGTCCATGCTAATATGATATGATCAACTCATGTGCAATACCAAGAGAACCAGTATGCTCCAGTTAGAAGATTTTTATGAGAAAGAGAAGGTAGAGGGGTTTACCCATATCAGTGTTTTTCCATGTCCAGGAAGACAAAAATAAACAAAATTCAAGGAAACTTCAGAGGATAAGTTGTAGCAGTACATAAAGAATCCAGCAGATCCCTTCCACATTTCAATTAGGCCATGCTGATCCAAAATCCAGTGTTCTTTCCTGAATGAGAGGTTAATCACACCAAGAGCTAAAATTTCCTCTTGATACATAACTTACAACTAATATAAAAAAAAATTTAGAGAAAAAAATAGCCTGAAAAAAGGCCATTCTCTCTTTTCCTCTCTCTTTTATTCAGTGAAAATGCAAATTATTCAAACACATTTGTTCACCTGTAAACACAAAAACCCAGCAGTTCCCATGTACCAGAGGTTTCTCATCAGTTTTCTTCTAGCCTAATATGGATAATTCAAGTCAGAACACCCTGATAGAAAATTTTCAGATTCTTTCCTCTACTTTGTACATTTGCCTCAGCAAGTCCTGCATCGTGCACCTTCTTTCCTGGTCAAAAGAGCCAAAGGCTATAAAAGCCACTCTGATCCATGATTTATTGACCAGGTGTGGCTGGTGCTTGTGGTGATGGAGTGGGAAACAGCCTATAGAGCTGTGCATCCATTGAAGGGGAAAAGTACCTAGAAGAACAGGAGCCCTCTCCCTGGCAGCGTTCAAGGCCAGGTTGGATGGTGTTTTGGGCAACTGTGGCTTGTGCAGGGGAGTTGGGACTAGATGGGCTTTGATGTCCTTTCCAACCCAAACAAGTCTATGCTTATTTGATTCTATGAACCTGAAACTCAGATTAGTGAGTCCTGCTCCATCTGTAGCTTCCAGCCTTGTCTCTTCCTCTGTTGTGTGACCTCTGTAAGTTGGAAGGTCAAACTTGAAACTGTCTCTAGCACAGGAAAATGCAAAGCTTGTGTGGCCTTACTGCCCATATCAAAATAAATCATAACAGAATTAATGTTTGAAGCCATATTTACATAAAATATTTAAACAAACCTACAAATCCTGCATAATTTGCCTTTTTCGTCAATAGGTGGTGCCAATAATTTATGCAATCATGTATTCTGCTGAATGAGTCAGAATAGATTATTTAGCTAATCTATTCACTAATGGCAAGCAGACCATCTGTAGGGAAGAGTTTTGACCCAGTAAACTGCCAGGAAAGTGAACTTTTGTTCAAGTAGCCACAACATACTGGTTGAAAGTGGTTAGGTGAAAACTCATATGTTTCAGGGCAAGAGTTATGGCTAAACTAGAATATGCTTCCTTTGCATGTGCATGTTTCAGAAAAAAAATTAAAATCTTTTAGCCAGACATACTTCATGATGTGCACTAATGAGCATGGGGCTTTCAGAAATGCATGTCAGCCCTAGCTCCTCTTTCTTCATTAAGTCAATAGTAGTATGTCTTAGCAGGTGAGAAGACACATCAAGAGGGAATGTATTCATTCACTGAAAGGAAAAGTATCAAAACCCACCCCTTGACAAAGCCTTTTACATTAAAATACCACAGCTGGCATTTTTGTTGGGATACACATCAATTTTAGGTCAACAGCAAAATGCTGAGGCTTTCTTCTGCAGGTTGGATATTGATTTCCCTTTTTAAAATAATTGATATTGCATTTTGGTTATTTAGGGGTGGGAGGTTTTTTGTTTGTTTTGTGTTGGGGTATTTTTTGGTTTTTTTTTTTTTAAATTCTGCTGTGTTAAACTTATTGACCCCTTCCCATCATAAATTGGTGATCTTGGATCAATGTTAAAGTGGAATGAAATGTCACTAATTACATTAAAGGTAAGATAACCTTTGAAAGATGTTTAAGCAGCTTAAATATATATACATTTAAAATATCGGCTTTCAAGGCAATATATTCAATATTTCTTGGGAGAAGAAAAGACCGGAGGATGCTAGGAGATAACTAAGAGTGCCAGAAAGCAGTTTTTACAAGCAAACTCCTTAATTTCAAAATGAGGTCTAATAGCTTTGGAAAATGTTTATCATCAGAAGTCATTAAGCATAAATTGAATGAAGTTTGCTTGGCTGTTTGTAGAAGTGATGCCATTTGCTAGCAAGAAGAGATATTAGATAAACTCCAAGCATCTCCTTCAGTAGTACTTCTATGTATCACAGAAAAGGTACAGTAATTTTTGCCTGTCAATGCTGAGTAAGGAAACCCTCTCCTCCATAAATCTCTGACTTTTTTATTTGGAAAACTTATTTCTTTGTTGCCTTCTCACAGAAAACTTCTCCTTATGTCTTTAGTGCTGTTTATTAAAAATCAGCGTCCTAGCTCCTGTGCTGTCAGGGAGCAGGGGAAAATTTGGCACTCTGTCTTGGCCAAATCATATTTACTGTTCCAGTGCCCTGACTGGAAAACCTGAAGAACAAAGCTGCTTCATTTGTTTTTGTTAATTAACAAAATGTAACTACTTAAATAAGTTTCCCTACTCTCTGTGCTTGAGTCACAGCATAGCAATCATCTTTGCTAGCCATTTTTATATCAAACTCACAGCAGATAGAGTTTTTGAAATAAATTTGCACATTGACAGTAGGAGAGTGGCTGTAGGGAAACAGGGTGTGAAGTTACAGTCACCAACACAAGAGTGTTTATACCATTTAGGCAATGGATCTAACAGGCAATTCATAATCAGGATGGCATACAGGTGGAATCATGAGAGACCTTGCCATAGTAGTTAAATCAGTACATCTATTTTTTTCTGACAGTAATTAACACAAATCTGTAGGTGCATGGTCCTTGCAATGGATCTAACAGGCAATTCATAATCAGGATGGCATACAGGTGGAATCATGAGAGACCTTGCCATAGTAGTTAAATCAGTACACCTATTTTTTTCTGACAGTAATTAACACAAATCTGTAGGTGCATGGTCCTTGTCTTAATTATTTATTCCCAATTTTTGAACATATCAAAGAAGGGGGAAACATCTTCAGGGGATGGGTCACATAGTCTCTATCACTGTTTGATTTATTCAGTCCTTTTCTTTACAATTACTACAGTTAATCCGTCCTCAAAAGTCATCATCGCAGTGTCATGCTACGGTGATCCTCTGCATACAGGTGGCACAGTAAATTTGGATGGCCACAAGTATCAAGAGTTTTTCCTTCCCTCTCTTCCAGTTCCTGATCCCAACTGCAATAAAGCACAATCCTTCTTTTCTCACAGTTGGGCTCTGGAGAATTTTAGTGGTATAACCTCACAAGATGATCTGATGTCCACAGCTGTAGCAGCAACCTCCCCAGACATGCTTGTAACAAAAAAGGAATTAATTAAAATGGAACTTCTGAGCATTGAATTTAATGGAGTTTTTCTTTTACACAGCTGCAGGTCTGGCCATGTGGCCATTGTTTTAATTCATTTTGACTGGAGTGTACCTTGCTAACACGGTGTACTTTTGTCTATTTACCTTTTATTTTTAACTTAGGTTTGAAGATATTAATAATTCTTGACTGTTTCAGAATGTCCATTTGTGTCAGCCACATGCAAAAAATGTCTGAGTTAATACTGAATTATTTCTTTTGGATATTCTTGGTGATGTTACAGCTACCTCACATTTTCTTCAAGTATCGATCTTTGTGCAGCTCCCGGAGGAGAAGTCTAGAGAAAATCAATGAGCTTCAACTGAAGAAAGGAGGAAAAGACTGAAGAGATAGTGTTTTCATATATGTAAAATGACACATTTATTCATCAGAAGGAAGAAAAGCCAAGAGTAAAATTAAACTCTATAGGAATATACTTTACAAAATCAAATGAGTCTTGCTCCTGTGGCGAATAAGAGGCTCACGGAAGGAGGGAAGTCAATATAAATGTGATTTAATTACTTTTCCCACACAAAAGCACTGATCATAAACTTTTTATTTTAAATACATAATGAAAGTAATAAAATATCTGCAGAAGAATTATCTGTGGTGGGTAAGGTTTTGCATCTCTAAATATAGTAACGCAGTACCAACTCTATTAAGCCTGTGATCCTTATCTGGAGTAACCAGAAGATGGATAGGCTCAGACCCTCATATTTTACCATCTCAGGGACTTTATAACAGAGCAATAATTAGCTGTTGACATGAGACAACACTAGAATTCAGTTTGTGAAGTTCCCCAGGAGCTGTACTTGTCTGAGCTGTTGGTTTGTCTGGGGACTGTTTTCCAACTAGTGCAATGTGCCAGTTGCCTTTGGAAAGCCTCAGGCAGCCCAGTTGTGGGCCTGAGCAGCCCTAAAAATCCTCCTTCAGTGGCTGCCTCGGGACTTCCAAGAGTCCTTGCAGCTCTGTCTGAAGACATCCACTAAACATTTGTTGAGTTGCTTTTACAAATGTGACATCTATACAGTAAAGGTCTCTTTACCAGGAACACATCAGACTGGTGCAGTTGCTGTTAGCATGCCCTGGCTCCTTTGACCTGCCAGGCTGAATTCACATCACATTTTTTAGCAAAGGTAGAGATTAGGAGGAGTCATAGGAAGAAATCATAAGTGTCTGCTGTCTCAGCCTGGAATACCCCAGGCCATCATCCTATTGCACCAAACTGTTTATTTTCTTCCACAAGTGAATATATTTTGTTCAGTTAAAGTTGTTGCTGAGATCTACAGACCAAAACACCGTGGAAGAAATGGTCCTATAACAAGGATTATATGTGTGTGAGCACATCTATGAAATATTATCGCTTCCATTTTTCAAAACTTTACAAGCTCCCAGCTCTGCTTTATCATGATTAGCAGGAGCATAAACACTTCGCTTCTGTTACTTATCATGAGGAACAGAAGCATGAATCCCTGCCTCCCATCAAGCAGTTATCTTCTACTCCTTGTCTTTTTGAACTAAGCTGCAAGGAACTGTTAGAAAATATATGCATATATATGTTGGCTCTGAGCTTTTTGATTAAACATCCAGTAGCATGGAGACTGAAACTGCACCTGCAGTGCAGCAGCGCACAGCACTGTGCTGTGAACCTCTGTTAGATGTATGAGAAATGGCTCCCTATCATGGTTATACCTACTGAATAAGGTCCCTGTGACCATGCTATCATTTTTAAGTCCATCACCGTCCAGCTTAATAAAGGCCACTCAGTGAATCTTGCATCAGTTTCCAGCTTAATAACATCACTGAATATTTCAACAATGCAAGAAACTGCAGTTTGCTTTAATTAACCCTGTTTTTGATCTTGTTTCTTCTCCCTCCATCCCAGCTACTGGAACTTGTTGTGGTTTAGATGGAAGAAGAGATAACTGAGTAGCAATCTCCCTTGTGCACAGCATACCAAGGAAGAGTAAATGCATCTGCTTGCAAGTGCCTAAGGTAGATTTACCGAATCCCTTGGCATAATGGTCTCTACTCAGAAGCTTGACAAAGGATATAAAAACTTCCTTCTGCTACCAAAATCCTAGCTCTAGCACATACCTTTAGTTATGATGAGATGTTCAGGATGGAGATTGAGATAGTTATTACAGATTTATTCACTGCTTTCCCTTCTTCAGAAGCTCAAGTTGACCACAAGGTGACTTTCCTTCATTTCTTTATCCAGATATTGGACAGGAAAGCCACTCTGTGCAATTACTACTAATTCACAGTCTCCTGATAGGATTGAACAGTCCTCAGAGAAGAAAAGAGAATCCCAAATCCTTCCTTCAAGGAGTATTGCTAACTTTCCATGACATCCAAGCTCTTCCATTTATAATGTCAAGTTTTTGGCTGGGGAACTTGGGTACTCTATATTTTGCTGCATATAACAACTGGGATGAGGCAGACCAAATACAAGCTCCTCTCCACTCCTAGTATGATCTTCAATACACATAGAACGGTAGCCTTTCACTTAGTCTTTCCTCCTAGCATCTTCTGATGCATCCTTAGATTAGGATTAGGTCTTGTATTGTAAAAAAAGCCACAGAATATTTTGTTACTAATCAGGTGAAAAGATTTCTGTGAGTTT
Organism: Laterallus jamaicensis coturniculus; assembly: GCA_022605575.1. Lineage (NCBI taxonomy): Eukaryota > Metazoa > Chordata > Aves > Gruiformes > Rallidae > Laterallus > Laterallus jamaicensis. The sequence continues at coordinate 37,517,859 of JAKCOX010000005.1, forward strand.
TAGTTTATGAATGTGATCAATGCTCCCACACCCTTCATTTGTCTGATAAAACCAACCAAAGGAATGAACAAACAAACATACAGTCCAAGTAAAAGAAATGTACTACATCATGAAAGAGAATACAGTGAATAGGTAGCTGGTTTAGAACCACTAAGAATAGCAGTGGTTTTAAGGTTAAGTAGATTGATTCTGTTGGCTCCCCAAAGAACAGCAACCTCTCGTTGAAGGTAGAGACAACTGTTCTGAGATCTGGCCCCTAGAAAGTAGAAATGTGCAGGAGAATGAATCAGATGAGAAATCCTAGAAAGACAATGCATATCTTGTGCTGGTCTCGGACACTCTGTTCTCAGCTTATGGAAGCAAAATGAGACCTCATTAAAAGGTCAGCTTGGAAAGAGAGGAAACGGGCCAGTTCTCAGGAGACATTTCTGTCAGTTTTCCAAGAATCCAAATGCAGCTTGGTCTGAGAAAGGGCCCTGTTCGGTATAATAAACTTCTAGAAAAGAACAGGCGGGTGAGAACTATGTCACAATGTGTTTTTCTTGCTTCTGAGAGTCACATCATGATTGCTCTGACACTCTGCCAGAGTTCACTCTCTCAACACCTCAGTGCATCTCTCTCAGCTATTTCTATTTGACACCCAAACCTCCACTGTCTCATAATTGGTTTATTCTACTCTCTTTCTTCCATTCAAATATAATTACTCATTTAGGAGAGCTGCCACTTTCTAGTCTTTTGAAGATATATGGTCTTTTCACTTCAGGCTGTTCTTCCATGGACAATGTCCAAGCAAGAGACACAAGAAGGCTGACTCCAGCCATGGTTCATTCTCCATTGTCTCTTGGGTTTTCTGAGGACCTAAAATGTTAACCCTTTGGAGGGAACATTTAACAACCAAACGACCATCTCCTCTTACTGGCTGTTTGGCTGCTTCTAGAAAGGTGAATGACTGGGAAGAGGAGGAGCTGAAGAAGTTCCACCAGTGAGACATGGGTCTTAATCCCTGTCTGTAGTTGACAAGGAGCAAAAAAAAGTTTCTAGCACTGAGTGAGCTTGCCCAAGGAAGCTGTGGCTGCTCCTGGATCCCTGACAGTGTTCAAGGCCAGGCTGGATGAGGATTTGGGCAACCTGTGCTAGTGGAGGGTATCCCTGCCCATGGCAGGGGGTTGAAACTCGATGGACTTTGATGTCCCTTCCAACCCAGAACATTCTATGATTTTAAGTTTCTCTGAACACTGACTGAACCCTGCTGTTTTCTGAAACATTTAATAGAATTGTAAGGAGAGAGATCTTGACTCTGTAAAAATAAAGGGGAATTTTACTGATCACATCAATAGGTGAAAGATTCATGCAGGAGGGCTTTTTAGGTTCTGAACTGCTCTAGCCCAAATCCGAACAAACCTTACTTGGATCTAGAATTCATATATGCAAGGAAACAGCTGAGAGGAGAGATTAGACTCTTCAGCTTAAAAAAAAGATAAACCAAGTTTCACTTCCATGAGTCTAAATCAGAAGGAATACTACTCTAGTGAATGGGTAAGATTGAGATCTGAGTCAAATCAAAGGAAAAATTAGGGACTACAAATTTCTACAATTAAGCATAGTATCTTAGCATGTGACATATGTAAGTAAAGATCAGGTTTTCTGGAATATTTAGGTACCTAGAAATGCAAATAGAAAAGTCTTGCAAAAGTCTACAAGCTCCACAGTCACACAGTACCCACTCAAGGAAGGGGTCATGTGCAATAAGAATTTGTTAAATATCACAAAACACATGAAACCAGGCAACATAAGAATTCCCATGTACCTGAAAGCATTCATCATCTCTTATCCAAACTGCTTTACAGTTAGCTGTGAGTTCAGAGTGGAAAATTAGACAAGAATATCATAGTCTGAAATCAGTAGAGAGCCCATGGACTCAGAGGAAATTTTTTTTGTGGGAGTAAGAGAGAGATGATATATATGCCCTTGGCTGAAAAAGGTACTGAAATAAGGAATGAGATGGATCAATGAGTAAACCAAGAAGGAACAACCTGTTGAGACCTCAGCAAATAACACCAGCTGAAACAGGGAAACGGCTTAGCGACATAGGTCCTTTCAACCATCAGCATCTTTGATCAGAAACCTGAATCAGTTTTAAAATGTCAGTTTCCTAATAGCAAGTTCAAATTACAAAGCAGAAGCAGAGTTCATGGAAAGACAAAACTCCCTTTAAAGGTTAAAGGAAGGAAGCGACAAGGCTTATTCTTTTCATGCCCTGTAAAATATTATTCTGCTGAGGTTGAAAAGCAGGAGTGAAATGTTAACTCTTTTATCTTGTATGCAAGGAGGGGACATTCAGCAGGAACTTGAAAGGTCAAGACCTGGTAAAAAGCTTCTACAGAATACAATAAATCCTTGTGCTTCCCCAAATCTTTTCACCCACAAAACTCCCTGTATATATATGGGGCCCCCTGCAGTGCTCTGGATTTTTAAGCAGAGCAGTTGGAGAGGTCTTTTTGGCAGACCATAATCTGCAACCAGGGCTGCCTTTCAACAATCTGCAATTAAATCACAATATTAATGGTCATATAATAAAAAACCACTCAAGAACACTGAAACTTTGTCACATATTCCCTTGCAAACTCTTGCTGGAGCTGGTCTTGACTGTGGTGGTGAAAATAAATGAGGCAGAGTAAGGGCAAACTTTACAGAAGAGCTCTTTCTGTAGCAGCTGTCACCAGGCAGGAATCAGGTCCAGACCCTTTAAAAAAACCTCCTCGCTCTAATGTGGCTTTGAAGCTTTTGCTGGAAAGTGAGACAAGGTAGCACTCTTAAGTGTTGCTTTACTGACGACTGCCACCCAGGAGAGCCAACCTCGCTGGTGTTCAGAGCATAGTCACTGCTGCTAACACAGACAGGACTGCTCATTGAGTTTCTTTCTCAAGTTTTTGGAGTATAAATTTATAGTCCCCATGTATTTTTTGGGGCTTCTACCCACACTGAGAAACAAGCATGGCTAAGCAAGTATCTAAGAAAATTTTCCTTGCTCAGAGTTTTTTTGTGAGATCTCCTTCAGCCTTCGTGGTCTGCAGGACCTGACATTAGTCTCACTGTCTCATTGCACCCTGCATGGGTTCAAGCATCTTACACCACCATGCATTACTGAAGAGATCCTTTTATTATCCTCACACAGTAGAGGTATGCTAATGGCATGCGTTTGCATCTGGGAAGCTGGGAAGCTAAAGGCACAAGCTCATCAGGAGGTGTAGACAAAATTCTTGTATACCCCAGAGCTGGAAGTGTAAGCTGTAGCAATAGCTGATGATTGAGAGACTTCATATCCCCATGACATCCAGCTGGGTTTATAGTGTTTTAGAATCACGGAGTCACAGAATGGTTTGGTTTGGGAAGGACCTTAAAGATTATCTAGTTCCAACCCTTCTTGAAACCTTGCTCAAGCTAATTCTGATCTCCAGCATCTTGGGGATCTCACACAAATTGGGAAAAGCTGGGACCTAGATCTTCAGAGTGTCATCTGCTCCACAGAACCAAAATAGTGCCTCAGTCAAAACTAGACTATGCTTAAAAAATAGCTTGATTATTAGCATCATTGCCCTGGATTCCAGTTTTGTCTATGTGGGTCACCAGCTCCACCAGTGAATACCAAACTTCACATACAGGACATTTTCCAGGATCTTTCAATTCACGTTCAAGAGAGCACAGCTCAGAATGCTGGATGGTGTATTACAGCTAAGTATGATTATCAGTAAGGATATATCTCACTCTCAGGTTGTTCTCTGACAAAAAACATTTCACCTAGGAAGCCAAAAGCATAAAACTGCCCTCAAAACCCAAGAAAATCTACATGACATATTCTTAACTACTGTAAACAGGTGTATCTTCAGTAAAAAAAGGGTTGAGATTCTGGTCCTAAATCGAGGACTTTTGATTGTTTAAAATAAGAAAGAGGAAATGACAAGCCATGAATTAGAAATATATGCAAATGATGTCATTATTTATTTTTGTCAACAACTAAGAAGTGGCTGAGTATTAAACCCAGAAAGCATCAAACCTATTGCTCCAAAGGTTTTTCCAAAACAAGATTGTTTTCATAGATACTACTGGAAATCCATGAGCCCGCACCAAGTAAAGCACTTGCCTGATAAAGGGAAGACTGCTGCTTGCAAAGCCTGCCTGCACAGATTACATATATTATTGCCGTATAACGTCACCAAGTTGAGAGATGGTGACCTGATTGACACCTGGAGGAGATGAACTGCATCCTCTGAAGCCTCTAATTTTGCTGCTTGTTCTCAAATCTGCAACTCCAATCTACAAGATCCCAATCTGCGTCATTTCTCATTTGCATGAGAGTATGAGTTTCTGCAGCACTTGCTGTAGCCAAGATGATTTTACTGAGGAAATGGAAAATGCTGCTTACTGGACACACAGAGAGTGAATATTCCAGCTGGCACTGTTTTCTAAGAGTACTAAAAATTTCCATCAGATTCAGAACAACGAACCCATCTCTCGGCAGCAGGGACCATATAAGTACTGAAAGTAGAACTTAGTTTGCATTCAATTAGAGGATGTGGAGGTGCTTGTGAGTAAGGAACAACAGCATCTTGGTAAGGCAGCATCAAGCCAGAGTATGAGATGGGGCTGTTTGCTCTCACCATGGTAATAAGGTTTCTCTAGGAGACTGCAGGAACAAGTCCTCCCTTGGGTTGCTCTGAGGACTATTAGGGTTGTCTCCTAAATTGCAATGAGTGTTGAGTTCAGTCTGAAACTGGGAAGAGCTGGCACTTGCTTTTCCACTAAGACAGGGATTGTGCCAACTTGCTCTAAATACATTCCCTCAAGTCAGGCAGTGGGAAAGATGGGGAGTTACACTATCTAACCCAGAGAAAGAGACCAGACAGATGTCCTCTGTCATAGCTGTGGCAAGGCAAATGGGAGCTGAGCCAAGTTATACTAAAGCAAAGATAAGGAGTTTTACTGATAACAGCTCTGACACCTCTCAGGAGGAAAAGGGTCAGTTAAGTGCAAATCAATCAATTCTACTGGAGAGTGTGTGAGCCAAGCTACATGAACTGAAGGATGAAAGGATGCTGATGAGTAGGTGTGGGTTTATAATGACTGACCACTACCAGTCAGTAGGGCTTTCCAGTGATCGGATTCCTTGTTCCATCTTCTGCAAGCTACCTTATTATGGCTGCAATAAATAAAAAAAGAGTACATCCTATGACCTAGCAGGGTATGGGAAGCAACATGTAACTCCATGATCCACAATCAAGATAGTCCAGCATGTGGGTAATCATTCCTCTTTGTTCTCTTTGGAGAAACCTCAAAATTTGAGCTCCTTAATAACCCAGTTGGTAAACATAATACTTGCATTGCAAAGCATGCCTAAAGCTATGAACCTCTATAAAGCCATTGACTATTTTGCTTATTGTGAAGATTACTTGGTGGGATTTGTGAGTAACTGAGCCCTTAGCAGCTGGAGTGACTGATATATTCTCTGGCCTTGAAGTTGACAAAAGCACTGTTTTATAAGTTTTGTGGGCTCTACTGACTTCCATCAACTACTGATCATACTTATCCCATTTAATAACAGGGAAATCTCAACAATGAATTTCAGAGAAATATCAGGAAGAGATACTTGGAAAAGTAAGCCTGCCAGAAACATATAAATTTGGAATGCGTCTTTTTCATGGTCACTCTTCTCCAGATTCCCACCATTTCAAACAAGTGGGAGAGTTTTAACTTGGAAAGGGAAAAGACAAGAGAGAAAACCTGATCTGGAATCAACAGAGATGGTATAAAAATTGTATGACAACAGGAAGCCATTCAGCTAGTAAAACTGCTCCCCTCTGTGCAAGACCTTTGTGATTTTCTCATGAATTCCTATGACTCATTGCAAGTTTTATACAAGATCATATAGGACAAGGCTGACAGAAGCGGTATTGCTGGACAGTGGGAGCAAACTACTGCTGAAGATGTGAGTTTTTATAAGAGCCCTTAACATTGTTATAATCTGGCTATGGCTCAGCTTCTCAGAACTTCAATTTCCCACACAGGACATCCTGAAAAACTTCTATTAAATTTTCATCAGTTATCTATGAAACAATGTGACATTGTTGTCTGAATTAAAATTTAGATAATCTCTCTTGCCTTGGCCACGTATCCTGACTGTGCCTACATTTAACACAGAAACTTCTTGAATGGGGGGAAACACTGTTTTTTCTCAGACATCTTGGGAGGATTAAACTCACCCTGGAGTTATGTCTGTTAACATTAAAAGGTCAACTTCACTTGGCTATTTAAATCTATCTCTCATTGCTCCTGGCATTACTTAGCAGCAGGGTTGCAGAAATACGTGTATGTGATCCAACAGGGGATTCTGTAAAAGGAGAAAAAGAAAAAAATGACAAATTGGAAAAGAGTAAATCTCAAACCATGTTTATTCATACCTTCTTAAATGTAATTTTGTCCTTCTCCCTAGTATGAGAGCTGATAGCTTGGAAGACTGAACATAGGATGGTAGTGTCACCATCATCTCTTCATCTTCACAGAAATGATGAGTGCAGCCTGGGAAGTGTGCTTGCTTAGAAACCTAATAAGATTTGTTGAAAGCTACCCAAACAAGCACAGAACACGCTTGTTTGTTGAGTGCTGGAAAGAGACCAGAGTGGAGTGGAAGACAGAAAAAAGGAGGAGAATAGCTGTTTGTAGGAAAAATAAAAATAATTGTATTCTTCCTAGGACTGAGAGGCCGTTCCCATCTGCAGAATGAGTTGGCATTAACTTGCTGCCAAAGGGGGACGTGCGCTGCTCCCTGATGTGTAATGCTGCTGCTGAACTGGAGAAGACCTGCCCTCTGCCTTTAGTCCTTTTGTCCCACAAAGAAATGCAGCCAGGCATGTTTGCAGAGAGGATCTTGACAGCAGAGAGCTGGCAAGGCAGCATGTGTGCTGTAGGGGTATAGTCCAGAAGGGACATGTTCCTTTCTGCCAAGAGGAAAGAAAATGAAAAAGGTGTGATTCATCTTCTATCATTTTATATGTCTAGAACTTTGTCATTTACTCTTTGGTGAGGGCTCTCCATGGGACGGTTCCAGCTCTTCTGCTCTACAACTGATATTTCAGAGTTGAATTGATTTCAGGAGGAGTATTTTTCACCCCACTGGTTTTCAAGGCATCTGAGATTAGATATAAGGGAGCTTTTCTTAGGCTGAAAATTTGGTGGGATAATTCCTATACCTACGATCTGATTTGAACTGTGGTATTGTTAGCTAGGCTACAGTGGATGCCAAGCTTAACGTTGTCTCCAGAAATTTCAGAGGTAGCTGGCATATCATAATGTTTGATGGTTCCTGACCTGTAAAGGTTTGTGCTCTCTTCAACCAAGAGATCATAGTAGTTATAGGGAAAAAGTTAGACACACCTCAAAGAAACAATTAAAGCTGGTTCATTGAACCTAGCAGAAAACAGCAACCAGCAACTTTTAGAAGCTATCTAGAGTTGTAGATGACCAGAGTTTTTCCAACATGAAATGAACAGCAACACCAAAGTGACCACTGAGCATTACAATTACAATGAGTTCCTCTTTTCTTTCTTTTTAAAAAAATTATTTAAATGAAACACAAACAACAAGAGATTCAAGTCATCTGCTATGGCTAATTGAATGTGCCTTGGTGTCAGAGCTTGAATCTTGTATTTTAGGATACTAAGAGTTTTCTGAATAGGAAGGATTAGCAGTTTTTCTTAAGGACTAACAGAACCTGTGTCTAATTCCCCACACCACTTTTCTTTTTTTTTTCCCTTCTTTTCCAAACTACCTTTCTTTAGCTCTATTAAACCCCTTATGGAAAAAAAAGGTGTGAGATGAATAAATGTTGATAATACTAAGCAAATTAAAAAACCCCAAACCCTCACTTTTTAAGGAAAACAACACAGGCCTCACCACTGAGCTAACCTAAGGTGACCTAGCTGCCCTTTCACATTTAAAAACCCCTCTGCCAAGCCACAGTTGTCTGTGTTGCCTCCCACAGCTACCAACACACTCCCCATTCAAACACTGCTTTTGTTTTCACTCTTGGCTCTGCAGTTGGACCACCATGCCCATAGAGAGGGCAGGTTCAAGGGTGGCTGCGTGAGCAGATTCTGTTATGGATTAGACATGATCACTTGAAACATACTTCCTGCTTCCTGGAGAGCTGTTTCAAGAGGAGGAAACTCTTTAGACTGTCCTTTTCCACTGAGGGCATGAAAATTTCTGCTGTGTGTAGGTTGGCCAAGGGAAAACGTCAAATGCTTGTGATGCATTTTCCATGTTTTGTGCTGTCCCCCAGACCCACCCTCTGGTTGCACATTTTGGCTACAAACTTTCCTTTATATCCACCAACTCTGATGCTCAATTTGAGATATTTCTAGGACTCTCCTGTCATCCCGTCATCCTTCTAGGAGATGTTTTTTTCTTGTCCCTGTAGTTTGAGATTTTCTTCAATACTTACATATGCTCAAATAAAAGCTACTGTGCCCTGTAGATATGCACACAGGTAAGGCTCAAGCTCTGTGCTTTTAGACTTCTGTGTTTCTCAAATTAATGAAAAACTCCATCCCTCCTAGCATGTACGATTATATAAGTTGCCAGGAGAATCTCCTGCTAGACAGGGAAAGATAAGATAAAATAGTGTGTTAGAATCTCTAACACATCACTGAGGACGTATGCTCTGTCTCTGAGTGCTGGATGTGGTGCTTGCTCGGCGCTGTCAGGCTCACAGTGATCAGGGGCATGCAGATATGTACATTGCTGCTTTTGAGCACAGTAGTTCAACCAGCAGTTCCACAAGACACCCAGAAGGTGTCTCCTGTGAGCCTTACGAGTTGCTGGTCTTTCGTTAGGACACCGTCAGAACCTGAAGCTCTTTAGAGGTATCTGAGCCACAAAAGGGAGGTTGAAGTGAGACAAGTATCCCCGCTGAGCCACCCAATCCATATCTTCACGGAAGTCGTTATTCCCTGAGCTAATTTAATAATTCATGAGAGGTGCCTTCTCCCTTGAGACCTAACTTCTATCATCCAAGACATCTGTTGGCAATGAGTTTCCAGGTCTACCTTTCCTGCCCTAGTATCTGATAGCTTGGGCCCTGAATTTGATGAGAAAATAAGTAATTCCATAGTCCTCTTTGTCCATGGTTCTGTTGACCCCTCTCTAATCTCTGAATTAATCTTTTTCCCCTAATGAAAAGATGAAGTCAATGCGTTTGCACTTCATATGGATGCCACACAATGTCTTTAATTGTCTTCATTACCCTTCTTGGCAGCTTTTCTATTTGTAACATCACTTTTGCATACTGAATGGCAGAATGGTCCACAGTACTCAGAGTCTGGGAGAATCATGAAGTTATACAGTGTCATAATGATCTGTTTTGCTTTCTATTTCTTTCCTAATGATTCTTAGCTTTTGATTTAGCATTTTTTGATTACTGTCAAGCTCTGAGCTGATGTTTTCCTAGAATCATTGCTGTAATATCAAGCTCTTGCTAGAGTTGTAATGGTTTGAAGAGAGCCCATCAAATTTGTTTTCAGGCATCCATCTTCACGTTTGTCTCCCCCTTCACATTTATCCACAGTGAATTTATTCTCTGATTTTTATTTCTCACTCAATCTTGTAAAGTGTTTTTCCAATTCTTCACAATTGATCTTCATCCTTATTTCTCTGGAATAGCTTTATAATGGCAGCAAATTTTGTCAGCTTCAGTGTTAATAATTTTCTAGGTCACTAATGAACGTGCTCAGCAGCACAGTTTCCTACAGAATGCTTTTTGTTACTTCCCTCCATTATGAAAGTGACTCATTTACTCCTACCATTCAGTTCTGATCTTTTAACCATATCTGGACAATCCCTCCTGGCACCCTTTCATAGCTCTTCTTTTCAGGTGTAATAGTAGAACTATGCTCACAAACATCTGAAGTGGCTCCTGTTGCCCTTTGGCGTAGCTTATTAGGTTGTGTATTCTGGCGAGTAGAGAAAGGGGTTTGCATCCTTTCTAAACTTGTTAAAATTCTGAGGAAATCTGTAACTAACTGATTCTCTTGTGGTTTTTGGAAGCACTTTTTGGTTGTGAGTTTATCATGTTCTTCTCCTGCCTTACTCCAGTCCTTGAAAGTAATATAGCAATGACCAGCTACACTATCAAACGTGTCCAGACCCAGATTCAACTTGGATCAAATAAGTCTAGATTTAAACTTTAATATTTCTAGGCTCCCCCTGTGGTCTGCAAAAAAGGAGGTATAAGGGATATATTAAAAGTTATTTTTCTCTCTATTGATTACAAGGATGATTACTGATTTATTATTATTATCATCATCATCATTATTATTATTATTAATTACCGATGCTCTCCTATAAATGTGGCTGTGATTATGCCAGCAAAAATTGTACTATGTAGTGTATTAGTGAAGTGAACCTTTGTAGTAATAGTACAGTTTTGCTGAAATAGTTTAGCACTTCACAAAATGTCTTCTGATGGAAGAACTTTTCCAGTTGAGAGTTGTATCCCATCTTTACCACACAGAATTGTGCTGTAAACTGAAAGGCCATCTGCAACAACCTTCAAAAATTAGAAAACCAGTGATATTTGTTTCAAGAACATTGCAGAGCACTTCAGTGGCTCAGGATAAAAGGTCTCATGGAGACCATGATTGGTTGTCTGGATAGCAGACAAGCTATCACAGAATAGCTTCATGCAACACTTCTGGTGGAAAATGAAACTTGGTTGGAGAGAATTAGCCTCTTACGAAGGGGCATCTGAATCTGCCCCCTTGGATTTCTACTGTGAAAGTCAGTAGCAACTAATTCTAGAGCATTCATCTCAAGGAGTTTTTCATGCACCTGTATTTACAGAAGCAGTAATGTATTACATGAGTTACACTTCTGGAAGTCCACAGAAATACAGCTGTAAATTTATTGCTGTTTTTTTAAGGTCTTGTTCTCGTTCACTTCTCATTATAATATGATTGTTCTTTGAGACTTTCTGTGAAAAGTCAGAAATATTCAGAACTAAAACCAGTTCAATCCATACTTAGACCTGAAGCAAATCCTGTGTGAAGAGATGATGGTTCTGGCACAAGTATTCGGATTTCAGGAGCTCATGTTGCATCATTTGGGATGACCTCAAAGCCTTGCTCATGCTGGGAGAAACCCTCCTGTCTAGCAACCTTTTCCCAGCATATTCCAAATTTCTGCTGTTCTGGTAAGTTACAGTTGCTTTTTTTTTGCTGTGGATGTGGATACAGCACCTGCATCCAACTGCAGCTGTTGAACAGTGAAGGTCCATAATGCAGGATCAACAGAACCTCTTATAGGAGGTTCAAAATCTTCCAAAAATAAACTAGCTCAAGCAACACACAGGGCAGGAAGGCTGACAAAGAAGTTTAGAACATGCTACATTTATTAACCATCCTAAATGCAAAAGGAGTCAATTCTTTACAAATGGAAGCAGTTAAATAATAGGAACAGAAGAGATCAACCACCAAAACCCAGATGCAGCCTGGACAGCTGACTGGGATTAGGGAGGACAGCTGGGCCAAGCAGTGTCTCCAGATTTCCATCCCTGAAATCTCCCCTGGCTGCTCCATGGGGACCAGGGGAGGCAGGACCAGGTGGTCTCCGGATCTAGTCACTTGCATAAAGGAGTGGACTTTCTTAGATCCCAATTTCTCTCTTGTGCCAGAGGAAATTCAGCCCTGAATCTCCACATGAGGATGAATTGCCATAACTGTAAAAGGATGCTGACCTTTTCACCTTACAGTGCAGCCAGTGAAGACTACCCTCTCTCTATTAAAGGCAGTTTAGAACATCTTTGCTCCATACAAATCACATGGTTGTAGTCAGTTGCTTTTGCTTTTTCTCTGCATGACTTCTGAGACTGAACTCTCCACAAGGAAACTGCCAAACCCTCGTGCAGTCTGTCCTTTGATGACAAGATAAGTAGCATGTCTGATCCATAATCTCCTCCTGCTGCTTATTCTCTGGCAGCAGTGTATGAAACGAGTATCACAATGAGCTCCTGGAGGGTTGGCAGTGTCTCCATTGACTGGCTGAGGGCCTGATGCTCCAGCTCATTGTCATTATGGGCGTCTGGTGTAACCATGGTGAGTGCTGAATGATAGGGAGCAGTGTCATCCCAAAAGCATTTCCCAACAGCGGAGTAACTAACACAATGCTTGTGAGAGACACTAGAAGATCTGGATATTGCCATACAATAGAGCAGCAATTACCAAGGAAGGAATGGATTGCCATAGGCAATACCATTTTCTGGGATTAAAAGCGTTTCATGAAAGTAGGTGAACAGGTGGGGTGGGATGAAATAATGGGCCTAAAATGTGCAGTGAACATTTCACAGGTATTGCATCTACATGAGACAGAGCTGAGCTTGGCAATAAAGATCCTTTACCCACCTTTGTGAAACAGCTGGTGCTCAGGAGAATACAGCAGATGTGCAAGACTACAAAGAAATATTACACGGTGTTTTAGTTCAGCTATCAATTAATAATATTGACTGAAGTATTAAGGAGGATATTTATAGACCATACAGAGAATTTTTGTGTTATCTGACTAAGATTTGGCACTACAATAATTATGTATAAAACTCAAAAGGTAGAATTACTCCTGACTCATTCAGGTAGCATGAGTCAAATGATCAAAGGTGTCTGTGGGCTTTCCTAAGCACAGTCATTCCACACATTCCATATTCATGTTATTAAATAACAGTCGTAGAAATGCTGGATGAAAGGGAACTCTGAAGATCTTTAATTACTCTTTAACAACACTGTGACTTTCAGTGCAGATATTACAGTGTCCTGTCAATAAATTATATGTACATTTCTTACTTACATAGAGAATGGAAGTTAGCATTCATAAGACCAACTTTCTTTTTTTCATAGAAATACAAGGCTGTCCTAAGGAGAATCAACCTGGTATGTGGCAGAAATCCTCATCAATAATGCATCTGCAGACACTCCCAACTTCAGGGAAAGAACACTATGTACTTTTGGCTCAACCTAAAACTTGTTATACATCACAGGAGTGTCAAAACTTTGGTTATAATTACGAGAGCTAATTAGGACATAGTCATTAGAGGAGGTACAGACCTCCTCAGAAAGCGACAGTGTGAATTCCTTCTTCAGGATTCTTTGTGTGGGTTCAGGAGCTGTCAGGGTCGTTAAATGCAGCCAGCAAATCAGCACACCCCCACAGAAATCAAGACATTAGTCTAGCTTCAACATGAGCAACTAACAGCTCTGGAAATCAAATGGATTGAGCATTCCTGTTGGCATTCAACCAAAGTCAATGGAGCTCTTCCAATTAATACTGGTTGGCCCAAGGCTCCATGCACTAAGCATATGTGGCATAAATCCATAGACATTGCAGGCACCATTGTTTTAGTGTCCTATCAATCTTCCTGAACAGTGAATTGGAAATAGAAAGGTAGGTGGCTGTGCAGAATTACCAAAACATCCTACCATAATAATCTTTGTGTTTCAGGGCAGGGACTGTCTTTTCAATACAGAGCCTTGTAGTACCTGTGGTATTTGCCCGAACTTCTAGCCAAGATCCAGCCCTTACCTTCAGGAAACAAAAGTAGCCACAGGAGAAGAGTTTTGATGACCATACTGTGTGGAATACATGAGAAAATCCCAGTTCTGGAATACCCATGCTGCAGGTGTTACAGATACAGGAATGAGGATGAAGCTGAATAATGAAACATCAATAACATTATTATAGACTTATGCTTAACTCCCCAACATTATAGAGAAATCTGTTCAGACAAGAGAGTCCTACCATTCACTGACTAGCCTTTGGAATCTAAATCTCTTGTTACTTTTGATACCTAGCAGAAGGCATATAAAAGGACAGAGTTAGCAAATTGAGTGCTATCTTCAGAAGAAGCAAGCAAAAAAGAAAATATCTTCCACAATATTTTCTTATTCTGGGTTTTGGTTTTCTTTTTTTTTTCTGTGTAATTTTAAAACCCAAAAAGTTTTGTCATTTGCCAGTGTAAATGGAAGGGGAGTGAAAGCAATATATATGTGTGCACCACCCCCATCCCCTAAGGACTTAAAATACAACAATGATTTTCTGCAAGACAGTTTCTATAGTTGAAAACCAAAGGCATTCCTGATAATAATTTAAAAAATACAATGGAAAACATGTCACCAGCCATAATGAATAGGTAATATGGCCAGGAGACTGAGTGTGAGAAAAAACACAACCTACTCTCATTAAATTACGGAATTTCTTGGGCAGTTAACCAAAATCTAGAGGTGTTAATTGAAGATAATGAAGTCACTAAGCATAGTGATTATGACATCAATATATTCTTTGTTGAGGTTAAATTATTTCCACTTACTCTCACCACTTGCCCTCAGACTGTCATCTTGGTCCACTATAATGATCATTCATATTTCTCACTTCCTTGCTCAAATCCAGAGTGCTATTATTCTAGTGTATAGGCTTTTTATTTTTCCTTGCAAAAAGCTGGATATAGAAGCATTCTTCAGAGTTGCTATTTTTACTGCCCCAATTTGTCTTTGATCTCTTTCCTTTGCAGACGCTGATTTGTGCAAAAGGTCTTTTCCACATCCTTAGCTCACTTGTTCTCCAATTTGTTGTCATCCTTAATTTTATTGTCCCTTCTAGCCAATTTTCTCTAGCTTAATAGAGATTCTTGAGTAATTTTGCGTCACAGATAGCATTATAGATACTGCAGTTACTCATGTGGAAAGCCCCATTATGGCTTCTGGAGTAAATATTGATTTTTTTTTTTTTTTTTTACATTATAAGCTTTCATGTTCCTAGGATTACTGTTCTTTGATATCACTCAAAATAATGCTTCTACAGGATCAATGCAAGAGGTGCTTGCCATCCCTCTTTTCCTTCTCAATTCCTTGGCACACAATATTTCAACACAGAGTTTGTTCTAAATTCATGAGAGAGATTTCAGGGGAAATAAATGGGCAATGTATGAATCTCAGCTAAAGGTTTTAAAACATAAGGAAAGCTTGTGTGGGCTAGGATGACTGGTGAGCTCCTGTTTGAGGCCAGATTTACTAACAAGGGGAAAAAAACCTCTCTTTGTTGCTTGGGATTGTCTATTGGAATTGAAAATGGGGAAGGAGAGATGGTGGTATTCTTTTCTATTTGTTTGTGAAAGCTTTGATAAGCAAAAATTAGATCTACTATCCACAGGGGACTCAAGGAATATGTACCTTTGGCTTCATTTATGGTCAAAAAACCCACAGGAATTTTAAACACACTGAGTTTCATGAATGAAATACCTTCTACAGACTTTTCTGGGATGTCCTGTGGCTTCAAAATTTCTGCACAATGGTTAACAAGCCCTGGTCAGGAGCATTCACGACTTTTCCTGTGCCAGGCTGTCTAGGTGTCATAAGCAAGCACTAAAATCTGCAGTAAGATATCTGCAAGTACTTCCAGCAGTGCAGCTTTGAGAAGCTGGTTCCTCCTGACATATTTGGAACATCTTCAGAGTGTGCCTATTCAGTTTTGGGCCCCCCACTGCAATAAAGATATTGAGGGGCTGGAGCGTGTCAAAAGACAGCAACAAAGGGTCTGGAGCACAAGTCTGATGAGGAGCAGCTGAGGGAACTGGAATGGTTTAGTCTGGAGACAAGGAGGCTGAGGGGAGATCTGATTGCTCTCTGCAACTACTTGGAATGAGATTGTAGCCAGGTGAGGGTTGGTCTCTTCTCTTACGTAACAAGTGATAGGACAAGAGGAAATAGCCTGAAGTTGTGCCAGGAGAAGTTTAGATGGTATATTATGGAAAATTTCTTCACCCAAAGGATTGTCAAGTACTGGAACAGGCTGCTCAAGGAAGTGGTGGAGTCTCCATCCATGGAGGTATTTAAATAAGTGTCAATGTGGTGCTCAAGGACGTGGTTTAGTGGTGGATTTGGATATGTTAGGTTAGTAATTGGACTTGAGGATCTTAAAGATCTTTTCCAACAAAAATGGTTCTGTGATTCTATGTGGATTCTGAAATTAGTGCAAGATTCATAGAACCTCTATCCTTTAGCAGGACCGTCCTGAGCACAAATGGTTTGTACTTGGCTTTCCATCCTTTCCAATACTGTTAGTACTTTGTACCAGGATTTATTCCAATGTGACCAAGAACCTAGAGAAGCAATTGGTTGGTCATTACTTAGGTTACTGGTTCTGTCAGCACACCTATGCATTTGACTTGAAATGCACAAGAAAGTCTTTTCAAAGCCCCTGAACCAGCCAGACATCCTTCTGCAGCGAATATGCCTCGTTTGTATATTTGGAGTGTAGCCAGTAAACCACTTCATTAGCTGGACATGACTTGAATTATCTTTTCTTTTTTTTTTTTTTTTTTTTAAACTTTTGATATATATAGTAGGGAATATCACACTGGGAAGACAAATTTTTATTTTACAAGAGCAGGCTGTTTCAATCCATATGTACTAACTTGCAACTCCCTCTGGAATCTGATACAAACCTTGCTGAAGATAGTGGGCACTGCCAAGACCAGTAAAACCTGGTCATATCTAGCACCAGTAAGGTTTTCATTGGCTCTTGATGAGGGAGGCTTATGTATAATCTCAAATGATGTAATAATTTGTCTGTGAGTTATAACTGCTGGAAGAAATCTACTATTTGCACGTGAGCACTTTATTTTTATGTAAAATTCTTGATGGAACCAGATTCCCTACTGGAATATATGAGTCTACATCCATGTAGAATATTGCAGTTACTAACTGCAGTTTTAAAATAAAAATCATCTACCTTTTGATGCATGAATTGATACATTGCCTTTGAAAGAAGTACACAAGTTTACAGCAATGCAATTTGTCCCATCATCTCTGCCCTAAGTGAATTACCTAGAAAAGGGCAGAAATCAGAGTAAGCATTCACGAACCAGCCAATATCCATGTCTGGACTGTCAGCTTCAGTATTCAGGTGCAGTTCTCTTAAGGAGCTGATTAATTTTAGAAACGTGGGCAAATATGTGAAACACTAATAGCACATCAAATTTGATAGGATAAGTCAAAAATGCTAACAAAACAATGAAACGTCAAGGTTCTCTGGAATCCTGTTATGCAATTAATGAGCTGTTGTTTCCATTCATTACACGTATCCTGTAGAGCTTTTTATTTCTGTGGCAAAAGCACTACTGAAATCAGATGAGGCAAATCAACCCCCTGAAGCCAATTTCTCCCCCTCCTCCCTGCATCAGTCCTGTTGCTAAAGAATAAAGAGTAGAAGGTCAAATAGCTGTTAAGTGTCCAAATAATTTCCCCAAACCTTTTTCTTATTGCACTGTTAAAATGGGGTGGCCATTACTGTTTATGAAAAAAGTGGATCTGTGCCCTTTTCTGGGAAAAGCTATGTTCTTTATTCCAAAAATAAAGATGAAAAAGGCCAAGGCTATTATCTAATGGTAAAATTCATTCAGTCTTATGGTGTAGCTTTCAACAGTAGAGGAAACTCTTTTTTATCAGGCACCTGGAATATATTGTCCTCAGGGATTCTGAGATGAGAAAGCACACTCGCAGCTTCACATTCAGCTGTGGTGTGATTTGAAGGGTGATAACATTTTTCCAGCTGGCTGTGAGACTCATTCATTTATTATTCAGCCCTATCTCCAAGCCCCCTTGATCAAAGGTCCTCTTTCTCTGCGTCAGGCAGCTGTTGTGTTGTATGTTCCTGCTTTCTTTACATCCCTGCTTTCACCCTGTTATCTCTAACTTGGGCTATCCAAGTATTCAAACACTGGATCCTTATATTACCTTTTTAAGAAGAGACAGGGTGAAAAACAATTATATGATGGGTGTTTAAAGTATTTCTGCGAGCTATGTGTTGCTCATATAAAGTCTGAACTTACCTTTCCTGGAATGTAAGTGTGTCCAGCAGGTCGAAGGAAGTGATCCTCCCCCTCTACTCTGCGTTGGTCAGGTCCCACCTGTGTCCAGTTCTGGGCTCCCTGGTATAAAAAAGACCGGGACCCTCTGGAGAGAGTCCAGAGAAGGGCGACAAAGTTGATTAGGGGTCTGGAACATCTCCTCTATGAGGAAAGGCTGAGAGAACTGGGTCTGTTCAGCCTGGAGAAAAGAAGACTTAGGGGGGACCTAATTAGTGTTTATAAATATCTTAGGCATGGGTTGCAGGGGGAATTGGCCAGCCCCTTTTCAGTGGTCTGTGGGGACAGGACAAGGGGCAATGGCTGTAAGCTGGAGCACAGGAAGTTCCGCACCAACATGCGGAAGAACTTTTTCACAGTGAGGGTGACGGAGCAGTGGAATAGGCTGCCCAGGGAGGTGGTAGAGTCTCCTTCTCTGGAGATATTCAAGTCTCGTCTGGACGCCTATCTATGTAATATGAGGTAGGGAGCCTGCTTTGGCAGGGGGGTTGGACCCGATGATCTCTCGAGGTCCCTTCCAACCCCTAAGATTCTGTGCTTCTGTAAAGACATGAAAAAAGCAAAACAAGATGGAAGCTTCCATTTTTCAACACTTGGGGTAACACACTCTGCTCTTTTCCCTACCTTTGCATTACAGTTGTTAATGATGTTGCTCTTTCTTCAGTTCCACCCTTCCAAATCTCACTTGAAGCTTCTCCTATGATTTAAGAAGAATGAAGCAGTTCATTAGTGCTGAGGGGAGAGTTGGAATGAATCATGGGATTGTTACTTCAAAAGCCTTTGGTGACATTTTAAATATGTTTACAAGCAGGCCATTTCAATATCTTTCCAACTTATTTTAATAGAAAATGGATTCATCTTCATGGCAAGTTTCAGTATTGGTAACAAGATGCTAAATTTTTACTTTTTTATTGAAGTTTCCTTCTTGGGCCACTGCTTAACATCTACAAAAGTATCAAAGCCTTCATAAGCTTCCAAGAACCCCTCATCTACAGACAAGGAGTGGGAAAGCTTGCAGAAGCTGCAGAATGCGGTAGTTCACTTAACTGCTCAGCCTTGGCCAATAATCTTGCCTTGTCCTTCTGCAGGCGGTTGGAATGAAAAAAATACCTACATCAACCTTTTAAACAAAATCTTTCACAATCTGAAAGCCATTAAGGTATTAATTAACCTATAATGTTGCTAAGGTTTCATTTCAGAAGGAAGACTATTGAGGAGTATTGGTCATTATTCCATGTTGAAAAAAATCGTGGAATCATAGAATGGTTAAGATTAGAAGGGATGTCTAGAAGTCATCTGGTCAAACCCTCTGCTCAAGTAAGGCCTCATAGAACCAGTTGTCCAGGACTGTGCCTAGACAGGGTTTTGGGGTTTTTTTAGTATCTCTAAGGAGGGTGACTCTACAGCCTTTCTGGGCAACCTGTGCCAATGCTTGGTCATCCTCACAGTAATTACAACGTTTCCTGATGTTCAGACAGAACCTCCTCTATTTCAGTTTGTGCTGATTGCTAGCAGTGAGGGACAAATCCATCATCAAATTTTATGACAGGGCTGATTTAAAATCAGATCTCAAAAAATGGTTTTGAATATAGATGCACCCTCTTTAGAACATCCAATGTACTATTAGATTTCGTTGCCTTAGCCTGAAAACTCTAGACAGTGTATGCAATTTCGGCTTAGAGAAAGACAAAATAAAACTTAATGTTCTAAGAAATCTGTGCTGGCAACTATTTTCTTTAACAGAAATTTGCTTTATCATATAAACCGAGACTTCATGTGTCATGAGGTCTTTAGTAGCAAAAGAAAAATTTACATTTTTATCTTCTCTAATTCCATATCAATGACAGCTTAATAGAAGGCAATATTTATTTATGGTGGCTATTTTTCACATTTCCATACTGTTCAGTGTGTATGTGTCATCACCCATGGTAGAGGATCTTTGGATCAAACAGGGCCCTCATTGTTTAACAGTATGCTGGTAAAAACAATCTATCAACAAATGTATCTCTTCACCTATGGTTGCTCTCATTATAAGGTTTACCTACTACCTAGTCTGGACATTCCATAAAAGGACTTATTTTTAAGGCTGTTGATGCAGAGCCATTTCACTGAAGCAGCATGGAATTCATCCTGAGAAGTACATCAGTCATTTCTGCACTTTCAATTCCTCCCCTTCACCACACATTTTTCACATCACCACATCAGCCCTTTTCTCAAGAGTCCTATGCATGAAGTGACAGTTTTTTCCAGTGACAGGAAGGCCTTCTCTAAATCGCCAATTTCCACGTGAGAAGGACCATGTTGAAGCTACAGTCCATGCAGTCCACATTTTGACCTCTGAGAAACCTCTGATACACTTGGAGACTGCCTTAGAGAACAATGACCTGGTGAAAAATGGGATAGATATACAACTGCCAAATGGCAATGGGCAAATGTTAACGACATAGATTTCCTGTCAACATTTAAACATAATTCCACCACAAGATGGTCTATTTCATTAAAAACATACAAAAAACTGTTCTCAAACTCCCTTATTCTAGCAAGGTTGAGAAGCATGTGTAAGAATCACATTTCCTGTTTGTTGCTATCAGTGTATTGAACTATGCAATTTCCCTGCGGACTTGGATCAGAGGCCAGCTAGGATGTTTGACTGAACAGACATTTTTGGTCACAGTTCACAAACCAACCCTACTGGAGACATCCCAAATGCTCTCAGAAAAATCTACTTCCAGTTTCCTATCATTTTATTTAAAGCATCCTGCCTGTGAATGTGTTGTCAGTTTTAAAAAAAGCTCATGCAATGATCCAAAGTCACGAGCAGCCCATGGCTGGTAATTGGCCTCAAGTCCACTTGGTTTTGCCTTGGTCATTTGTCAGTGGCTCAATTAACTGAAAATTCTACTCTTGCTATGCAATGGCAGGAAAAATTGAGTGAGAATATTGAATTGTCATGAGAGCTCAGAGACCATTCCTTCTTAGTGAAAGCATTTTATCTTGCCAAATGCTGTAACAAGATAGTTCACCTGCAGAGGGAATATTGTCTCCCTTTGGTGTTTGTTCCCTCTTCACACCTACCTTAGGAGTTTTTAGATAGTGAAGGTTTTCTTTGCCAAGACAAGAAAGAAGATCTGTGCTCAGCGAGATAGATGCATTCCTGTTGTAGAAAACTGCATGAACCCTGAAATGCAGAGCACCTTACTGCCCCTGACAGATTTTTACTCCGCCTTTTTTCATTCTGCAAAAGGGGTGACACCTAGCACAAAATATACATAGAAGCCTGTTCCTTCCTGCTTTGTGTTTTTCTCTGGGATTCATATGCCAGCTCACTGACTGGTTTGGTCTCACTACAGACTTTGTGCCATGTCATTTATACCACACGGAGAACTTGGCCTCTAAGCCCTGCCAGTGTGTGAAGGCACGGGCATTTTCCAGGGCTAGAAGTATTTCATGAGTGAGTGTGGTGGTTTAGCCCTGGCTGGAGGCCAAACACCCACCAAAGCCAGTCTATTACTCCTCTTCTAAGTTGGACAGGGGAGAAAATATATATTAGAGGCTTAGGAGTCAAGATAAGGACAAGGAGAGATCATTTTATCGGCAATGATATGGGCGAAAACAGACTCAATACAGTGAAGGAAAGAAACTATTCTAATTTATGACATTACACTAAAAAGAACAGTGAAAACCAGAGTTTGGAGCATGACCAAATCTTAAAACAAATGCAACCAGATCTTAAAACATGTAAACATGTTCCCCCCACCACTCCCTTCTTAGCAGACTTTAATCAGAATCTTGCTCCCTTCTTCCCTCCCGTTCACAGTACAGGTGGGGCAGGGACTGGGAAAAAATGGGGTTCTCAGTAGCACCTTCCCCCCACCCCTCCATTTTAAGCAGACTTCCCTTTAGCCATTTTACTCCCTTCATCCCCCCCCCCCTCCCCCCCTCGCAGTACAGGGTGGGGGCAGGGACTAGGAAAAATAAT
This sequence comes from Laterallus jamaicensis coturniculus, assembly GCA_022605575.1. Lineage (NCBI taxonomy): Eukaryota > Metazoa > Chordata > Aves > Gruiformes > Rallidae > Laterallus > Laterallus jamaicensis. Next base: position 37,539,794 of record JAKCOX010000005.1, read on the forward strand.
GGGGTTCTCGGTTAGTTCTTCGTGAGATGTTTTACTTTTCCAGATCTTTAAACACCTTTATCTCCCCCCCACTCCCTTCTTAGCAGACTTCACTCTAGTCATGATTTCACTCCCTCCCTCCCCCCGATAACAGCACAGGGGGGCAGGGACTGGGAGATGGGGGCTTTGGTCAGTTCCTTGCAAGCTGGCTTCTTGGCCAGGGGGAGGCTGGTATTCAGTGAGAAACTGATGAAGGAAGGGTTTTATGAGGTATTCATAGCCCCTACCAAAGCAGAAAGGGCATGGACACTGTATAAAGTCTTTTATGCATTAGGATGGACTGTACTTCATTACAGATCACCCAAACCAAATACACTGGACATCTGAATTACTTCAGTACAAACTGCTTCAAGATACCGACCTAGTTCCATCCTTCCACGTAGACTGTTAACAATTGTCCAAGCAGGACAATGAATTTCTGAGGATCTCTGAGGTATGTGGTTGCTGGAATGAACTAATAAATGTGATTTTTCAGAATTAATATTGACATGAATGACCCATTACTCTTTCAGGAGGCAGTAGGGTTTCTCCCTGTAACTGAATTGAATAGAAAGAAACAAAGTTGAACTCAAGGACTGGCCTCATCAGGTTGTACAACTTCTTGGAATGTCCTTTTCCTCTTGAATCATAAAACCACAACAAAATAAGAAATAAACAGCAGTAATTTTCTAATGAGGAAAAGGAAACATTTCTCATTGTAATGCCATAGGCAGTAATAAGATCCTCAGCATGCTAAATATTTATTGTTATATGCACCTGCTCTTGAAATAGATTGTACTATTGGGCTACAAATTCCCCATTCATACATCTCTACTGGTCTGGAAGAAACACTGAGGAGCAAGTTGGTGTAGGAAATCATGTAAGGCAGATGATTTGGTTTTGGACTACTGTACTAAATAAATCTCTGTTGTAGTTCTCTATTTAAACAAAGACCTAGAATAAACATTGTGTTTATTTTTATTGCATTTGTGGCAGATACTTTGGAAACACTGCATTACTTCAAGTAGTTGAACTCAGTTAAATGAGGCAACTAGCCTTTAGTAAGAAAAACTAAATTAATCACACACAATGATAGGAGTGAAAATGAATAGAGAGAGTATTCATTTTCTTCTCAAGATGTGTGAGTTACTGTAGTCATGTGAACTTGTTGTTACTAAAGAATGTCCACCATCCCTGGTGGTAGTGTGGTAGACACATCATCTGGCTTTACTGAATCAGTAAAACAATCCTTACAGGAGAAGCAAGACAGCCTGTTTTCAAGCAAATAAATTTGCAGGGCAGTTGCTTGCAGAGAGCGGTTCTCTCAGTACGTTTTTGCCAGGCATCAGCTGTGAGAACTGGCCTTGGAAAAGCTGTTGAAAGAAGCCACGTGAGAAAGCTCACGCTTGAGTATACAAGAGCACAGAGGTACGGAAGGGATCAGTGGTAGGGAAAAGTGGAGTGCAAGGTCAGGGAATGGATGCTGTATGCCATATGAGCATGGCTCAAATTCCACAGAAGTCTGTCGCTTAGCATTTCCTGTTGTTTAGCTTTATAAGTGGCTAGATAATGGAAAACACCAGACTTGAGGATTTTGGGCGTGTGAAAATTGATGTATGTGGTAAGGCAGAAGTTTTCTCTTTAGCATTACCTCTTCCTAAGTAGTTCAGCTGCTTTCACTGGCCAAGGAACCAGGAGAAGGTATAGGGAGGTGTAAAGGATTAAAACAGCGCTGACAATGGATTTGAGGGTCTGGTAAAAAGATGTCAGCTGCATCTGTAGGTGCCACAGTTACCTTTAGGGCCTTAACAGCACGTATTAGAAAGGTGTTTTGGTAATATCAGTACAATAGCTGGTTGTTGGTTAAGAAATAAGAAGGAACCTACTGAGACCTGAATACAAATAGATTGGCATTGGTGGTAGGAAGGCTTATGGAGAAAAGAAGGGGAAATGTATGATGTGATCCACCAAGAAGAACCAAATCCTCATCTTACATTTCCAGTACTACGTTTAACCCTTCATCCTCCTCCAGCTCCCAGGCATTCACTATAAAGGGACCAGCTATAAACTGTGGCTCAAGTAGAAAATACATAAATGTGAAGTTGTCCTCTGTATTCTCGCACCATGCTGTGTTCTATTCGTAACTTTTGGTCTTTCATTAAGGATCTTCTAGTTGGCTGCATGGTACTGGGGAGGTATTTTCATAGCTGAAGATGTTTATGAGCTACAGTCCGGGCTGCAGCTTTATTACCAGCAGCCAAATGTCTCAAATAGTGCTTTTAAAATGAGTCTTCTTACCACCTCTACTGGACTTTTCTGACTGTAGACCCGGAGAAGTTGACTTCATTGCAAGACATAATATGGCCTATAATTTTCAAGAATTTCTTTTGAAGTCTCTTGAAATGAGGCTGTAGCTACAGAAATTATCTCCACTGAGCTTCATTCCACTTTCTCCAGAAGGAGAATACATATTTACACTGGTATTTGACCACTTCCTCCACAGCCCCATGTTGTAGTTCTCTTGTGGATTATATCCTGTTGGCTGGGTTTGCAGTACCGCTGTGAATTCCTCTTGTCCTATCCCAGAGGATGGGACACATCCTCTCCTACTGGAATCTTACAATCAGGCTGATCAAAGACCCCAAATTTTGCCATGCCCTTTCTCATAAAAATCTGCTTTGCCTGTTATGAAGACTCTTTTTATAAACCCCTCCCATACTCTTCACCATTAACATGTCTTCCTGGTGTGGCATTCCAAATTTTGCCAGTTGGTTGAGCAAGGGGAAGGGGACTCTTCAGATGTTGAAACTATTCTTGGAGCAGCTACCAGTGAGTACTCAATCCCAGAATGTCAAGAAGGACTCGGATGTCTTTCAGCAAACCAAGTTTCCTGCACATTCCAGCTGTCAAGGCAGCCATTGGCCCCATTAAACAATTCCCAACCAAACAATTTTAATCATTCCCCCGGGCCCTTTTCAACAGCAGTTAGCTTGTCCCAGGAAGGCTCAGTTACACTCTTTGCAAAGGAAATTATTAACGAGCTTATTAGTTGTTTGTTGTTGTGTGTGTGGGAACAGTTTACAAAGACAGCGTGGGTTACTTTTCCTCTGGGAGCCACTGGGGAAAAAAATAAAGGTTAGAAAATTCACTTGCAAAATGAGTGTCTTGAATCTCTGAACCATAGACATTTGATTTCACTGCAGGATATTTTTGTTGCTTCAGATAATTGAATAAACACACCTCTTATCCTTCTGTTTGGAGGCATGTGTAATGTGAGTATTGCTGTTTCCCTCCAGAGTAGTCAATCCACACCCTGCCTCAACAGTATGTAACTGAAAGGCAAGTCATGTATTTCACCAGGCCACTCACGTGAGGAAGCAGGTCATAATTTTCTCAAAGCCTGGGGACACTTTCTGCACCTAGCCTTATGTCACTGTGCAGTCCCCAAAGGCAGAGAGTCTGCAGGTTACACCTAGCACTTAGAGGTGTCAGGACCCATCAAGAAATGTCCCAGAAGTAGCAAGCTTCTACCAAATCTCACCTCATGGTGATGCTGGCCAGATGAGACAGGATACAAGGTCCATGAAGTTACAAGAAGCAGAAGAAACCAAAATTTACTTCTGAAAGCACAGGTAAGTCACTTAAGAGCTGCTTGAACATACACTTCTGACAATTTGGCCTCGGAACAGCCTCTTCTAACACTTTATGATTTTGTGTAGCAGAAGGGAGTAATGATCCAGTAGGTGCTTGGAAAAATATATTTCCCCCCCCCACTGAAGTAGGTGACAGTTGCAAATCTCCTCCAGGCTCTACCACCACAGAAATGACATCTATGTGATGACAGTAAGAGATATCTCAATAGCAGATGAGCTGGGTTGTTTCTGTGAAAACAAATTTACCTATAAGGTCAATTTCAACAGCTGCTGACTTATACAACAGGGGAAAACCCAATTTATTTCTCACTGAAAAAAATTACTTTTATGTTGCCAGTACTGCAGCATCACAACTTGAAAGCTATCCCTGTGATTCCAACAACTGATTGATTTCCTCCTCCTGCAACTGATGACTCTCCATTCATTTTGGGAGCCAATTACACACACAAAAAATATAGTAACAGTTGTAAAAGCCCAGATCACTGTTTTTAAACTGTTCATTATCCCCCTTCTTTCAATCTAAGTCAAAAGACATGAGCATAGAGTTCAAGTTCACAGTAGGAGAAAACACTAATGTCAATAAACTGAAAGAACTGAAGAATACTTATTTATTTGGTTTTTTTTATTGAGCAGGATGCACCACCTTTATTTTTATACTGACAAAGTGACTTACAATGTGGCTCTGAACCTTAAAAAGTCTATATTCCAGTCCTTCATGACCTACCTGCTAGTTTTCTAATACTTGCTTTTCTATAGCCTATTGTGATCACATTTGGGAAGGAGCATACTGCAGAGGAATACTTAAATGACATGCTGTCTTTTTCCCATGATATATAATCCTAGCAGATGGACATTGGCTCCATTCAGGCTCTATGTCCAGGAGTTTGATGTTAATACAAGCAGATCAGTCGTATCTACCTGATTAAGTCTATGTGGATTTTTGTATCATGTATCATAATAAATAGAACAAAATGTGAAAGCCATTGAAAAACCCACCATGTTTCTCAAATAACACTGAAGAACAGGAACAACATGATTTTTTTCTTTTCTTTTTTTTTTCCCCTCCCCTTACTATAACATTAGATGTTTTTTTCTGGATTGTTAACATTTCTGTGTGTCACATACAAAAGAACTTTTTATTAATGGAAATCAAAACCCACGGCAAGGAAGAAACATTTTCCATCCTATTTCTGACTGTTCCTAACTGAGGAACATGTCAGAAACAATATAGCTTTGCAATTACACAAGCCTTTAAAGGATACTGGCAGATGTTTTGAGAGTTTGGCATTCTGTATCAATAATAAAACAAATCCATGACAGTTTCCCATAGAGTCAGAACAATAAAGAACAGGACAGAATATTTTTAGTGTCTTTATATCAGACAGCCTAGACTACTGCTAAATAGTTTTTTCCTCTTTTCCTTTGCTGAGTTTTCCATTAGTATATTGACCAATTTTAAATCAGATACAGTTAGAATTCATCAACAGCTTTCTGATTTGGAATTGTGTAAAAGAATGGGGTCTCTAGCAATAGCATTTTTTCCTGTGTTGCCCATGAGTATGAAATAAAAAATGCAAGCCCTACCCTCAAGGGTGTAGGGGAAATCCATGGTCATCCAGTATAGCATCTCCATTGCTCCTGGAAATCTGAGATCTCCTGAAACTACTGGTGCTAACATGAGTTCTTGTCAAGAATGTTAAAATAGCAGTCAGCACTGTATCTGGAAAATGGATGAAGCTGACAGAGTGGAAGAGGTTGCTCTACAATGATGAATTCCTACAGCAAATAAGCTCTTTTTCCATTAAAATCACTGTTAGAGCAATTGTTGGGTACAAAGGAGAATCACCCATGAGTGTGTTCTTTTTTCCTATGTGCAGTTTTATTCTTCTGTAGTGATATACATCTATGTATATGAGGTCCATCTAAGGGTCCCTCTTTGCTCTTGAGGATGTATATCAGATTAGCCTTTGCATAATCCTGTTATTTTGATCTTGAAGATCTTATAGCTAAACATCCTTAGTTTACCTTTAATACCTAAAAGTATCCACACACCTGCTGTTTTGACCATCTTGTTATGGTTGGTTCCTGACATGTTCTGTTACTCCCAAATACCTTCCCATAACTGTTTCTTGGTTTAGGGCAGCCTGTACCCCTATCAGCAAGGCCTCTGTTACATATCAACACCTATCCCTATTCACTACTGTGTTCAGTTACATTAAGAATTCCTGAACATAGTCCTGAGTTCATTCAGTGCACACACATGTCCTCTGAGCAGTGAAGCTATCAAGTGAGGGACTTAGCACCAGCTGAAGCTCTAGCTTTTGTACAACCAGTTATTTACTTAGTGGATCCACTGATTCCTGTCATTTAAGCTAGTGAGCAACTTCATTATTTAAAGGCTTTTGCTCATCAACACAAAAGAATCACCCAAGCCCCTTGCTTAGAATATAACTTATTTCTTCGTGCTTACATCAGGTTTTTAACTTTTCACACCTTTCTTCTAAAGGAGGATAATTGTCAGAGGAATTTCTAGTTTACATTGACTTCTGCTTCAAGTAATGCTGGGAGAAAGAATAACTATCTTCGCCTGAATAAAATTTTCATTATTTCCTGACAAAGTGTTTATTTTAATATTAAGAAACATGCATGAAAAAGTCCTCTGATTCTGATTGCCTATACATTTGCTTTTCCCACCCTGCACTGCAGCTGTTGACACAGAACTTCATGTGATCTTAAGCCAGTCTGTTGTTCTTTCCTGCGATTACGCCATCCTTTTTTCCATCCTTGATGAAAAATATTGGATTGCCTCCACAATCAGTCTACTTCCCTCACAGTCCTGTTTCAAAAGTCCTCATAGGGGAGCTGACTGTCTTTATTTTCTGGAGATGTCAGGCATAAATAAGAAGGCTTTGTGTTAAATATACTGCTAGCCTGAAAGTTTGAAATTCTAACTAAAATTGCTTGTGAATCCTCAATGGCACAGTGAAAATATTTTAACCTTGAACCTGCAGTGGTCCTACTGGAACGTAATGTTTAGAATAACCTTACAGCTGCTCTGTCTTAGTAAGAGTTTTCAGTGAGATTTCTCCTCATAATTGAGTATCTGAACATCTTTCTATATTGGAAGTGGCATGGCACACAGACTCTCAAAAAATACTTCTGCAAGTGCAGTCTAAGGGATGAAGAACTGGTGCATGTTTGTAGCAAGCTACACTGCTGTAAAAATATGAATTAGTAGAAATACCCTCAGAAGAGTGTAGCACTTGCAGGACCATGATGACACCTGGCCTGAAGACTTGAATACTGTTTGGTGTTCTCTGTGTTCAGGAGAGAATTCACTATCTGAGGCAGGGCAGCCAAAGGAGTTTGATTAGTCAAGGACAAGGACAGGGTTTCAGTTACCTGAGCAACATGAGCTGCTTCTGTAATGCCAGTGGAGTATGAGGATAGTTTTGGAGAGCAATTCATCCCACCTAACATAAAAAGCACTCTCCAGGATAGAATTGAGTCTTTCAAATTCACATATTAAGAAACAGCAAAAAAAAGTCCAACCTTTAATTTTAATTACATGACATATACTACTGTTTGTGAAACATGCAGTGATTAATGTAATAGGAATGAAGAAATAAAGTTAAGGGGAAAATTGGTTCAAGAGCAGATAAATTAATTCTGAGTTTACCCAGAAATTAAAAGCTTTTTGTGCAGCTGAATTAGTAAAACTCCAAACAATTTATTCAAATAACAGTTGGGACACACATTGATCTCTTGAGATCGCTTCCAACCCCTACAATTCTGTAATTCTGTGATCTATTATGACAGATCAGGAGGAGGTTTTCTGTATTTACAGACATGGTTATATACCATGGTTTCATTGCAGGAATGAATGATAGGGATGAATAACCTGGGAGGCTTTTTTTCAGCTATATATCAAACAATTGTGTTTCCTACACTCTGTGAAAAGTAAGTTGAAGAAAGTCACCTTGCAATACTGACATGAGCATCTCAATACCTGAAAGAAATGGCGGAGATAAATAAACCTAACTGCTGAGCAATATTCCCTAAACATATGCAAAAGACTCAGTAAAAAAAAAAAAAGCCACAAAAAGCCTTTTGGGGGCACTGAATAAAATCCTCAGCTCATGCAAAAAAAAGAGTTCATGTACAGCAGTAATTAGCCTTTTTAGAATGATACTGTGACTATGCTTAATGAATCTTTTGCCATCTAATGAAAGAACTCATAAATAGCATTTTGAAATATAGATACAGCTTCCTATACAAACTTACTTATCTAAAGAACTTTCTGTTTATAAACCTCATTGGAGGTAGTATTAATGAACAAGTCAATTTCATTTTTGAAAAATGCAAGAATATACTCTTGTTCCACTACTTTAAATATTGAGTATTTATTCACCAGTTCAGGCATCACCCAGCACTTTTTATTGAGAAAACATTTGCTTTCAATCCAAGCAGTTTTAGAGAGAAATGTTATCAGAAGATAAATAAATATGTTAAAACTGTGCTGAGTAGAAGCAGCAAATAATCTTTTTTTAGGAATCCAAAGAATCACAGAATGCTAGGGGTTTTGAAGGGACCTCCGGAGATCATCGGGTCCAACCCCCCCTGCCAAAGGAGGTTCCTTAGGACAGATCACACAGGTAGGCATCCAGAGAGGTCTTGAGTATCCCCAGAGAAGGAGACTCCACACCCCCCTGGGCAGCCTGTCCCAGGGCTGTCACCCTCACTCTGAAAAAGTTTTTCCACATATTGGTGTACAACTTCCTGTGCTCCATTAGGAAGTTAATCTCATTTAAATCTTTGATGAATAAACCCTTAAGGAAAATAGCAACCACTTATATTTCTCATTATCATTGACTCAGTAGTTTAAAAATGTATGGCACTAAAACATCAGGCACCTGTGTGATTTTAGGGCTTTTTTTTAGTATGCTAATAAAGGTTAGTCTTGTATATCATACCATATTTGCTATCATAAATTAATGCAAAAGAAGTTTTTTTTCTCACAGGTGTTCTGCAGTCTCCATCCGTAGAGACTTTCAGGACCTCAGTAGACAAAGCCCTTAACAGCCTGATCTAAATTCAGTGTTGACCCTGCTTCAAGCAGGAGGCTGGACCAGTGACATCCCAATCTGGATTATCCTATGGTCTATGCTCCCACATCCAAAACAGCCAAGTAATTTTTAATAAAGAAGGTAAAAATACTGATGAACCTGATGTGTCCCAAATCAACTAAGAATGAAACAAAACAAGCCCCATTCCAAGGCAAGCTGTTCAGGGTGAAACACATTTATGCTGAAAGGTTAAGTACCCTACTTATCACTACTGGAACAAAAAGTTTAGCTTGCCAGGAGTTGACTGCTCAAGTTCCACTTGCTCAACTCTATAATAAACAGTGGGACCTCCCCCCCAAAAAAAACAACTAAAGAAAGAAACACATAAGTTTAGGCATGTTTCTCCCTATCAGGAGGTCTCATAAATAAGCATTTGTGAAAAGGACCCAACAGATGACGTCCAAATCACTGGGCTCACAACTGTTAAATACATAACTATGCAGTTATGTGCCCAGGAGTCCTAACATCTTGTGCAGTAAATGTTACATATTATTAAAAAAAATATTACAACTGCTGAGAGCTGAGCAACTTATTGCCTCCTTGGATGCAGAATATAGGCACTTTTACAGGAGGACAAGGAAGAATAACTGCAACAATTTGAGCAAACCCAGAAGAAATAAGTCTGAAAATAGGAACAGCTGAAAGGTGTTCTAGCTGGTCTAATGGAACATATTGTTTTGTTAAACTATTTCAGTTTTATTGATTCTATGGCTTACTGAAAAACTTGTGTGCTTTTTGGCTACTGGGAAAAAAGGTTGTGGGGGGAAGGTGTGTACAGACTTCACCCCCCTCCTTTTTCTTTTGATGAATAAATTGTGGGAAAACTTGTTTCTGTGCCACAGGACAAGAATGGAGTACTGTGTAAAAAAAAGGGTTCAATACCTCTTCTGAAAGCAAAGTGACACATTGAGTATCTGCCAAAAGTCAGTCAAGGCTGTTATCATCCTTTCTTCACTATTAAATCTTACAGATTTTTTTCTCTATCATTTACCCATTTGTTCCACTGCTCACAATGCCCCTTACAGTTCACTGACATAGTCATGCATGAAACAAGAATGACTTTTTCTTTTTTTATTCCTTCATTAAACTATATTGCTGAAGCTTGAAGAAAAGCTAGTGTGGAATTACAATGCAATTCTATTTTCAGGCAGATATATCAGTTTATTAATTTTTTATAAATAATGCCTTTGAATACCTCTCATTCAATAGGCTTTCAGTTACCTTCCAGCTTCAAGAAATACCTCCCGTCCTTGAGAGCTAACTAAAGCTTTTCACATAAGGAAAGATTGCTTTTATTTATGAAACAGGTAAAAAAAAACATTAAAAAAAGAGCCCGAAATGACGTGCTAATGTGTTTGAGCATCAGGAGAAAATTTTGCCATACAATGATTGTTGTAGAAAAAGTAATAAGCAGCATTAAGATTCATCCAGGGAACCTTTATTCCACCTTCCTCTGCATATGCATTAGGAAATTGGTTTTAACAACATTTGCAACTTTCACACAATGCATCCCTTAATGTATAGTTATTTATTCATAGACTATTTTGTGTACTATCTGAGCAGAGGTGAATCAAACAAAGGCCCTGCAGGGATCAGAGAGGAAGAATGCTGTGTGGAGACACCCACAGATATGGGGAAGAACAGACCGTACCACATTGGTAAGGCATGGAACATCTATCCTATGAGGAAAGGCTGAGAGAGCTGGGGCTGTTCAGCCTGGAGAAAAGAAGACTGAGGGGGGACCTAATCAATGGTTATAAATATCTTAAGCATGGGGTGCAGGGGGAATTGGCCTGCCCCTTTTCAGTGTCTGTGGGGACAGGACAAGGGGCAATGGCTGCAAGTTGGAGCACAGGAAGTTCTGCACCAACATGAGGAGGAACTTTTTCCACAGTAAAGGTGACAGAGCCCTGGGACAGGCTGCCCAGGGAGGTGGTGGAGTCACCTTCTCTGGAGAGATTCAAGACTCGTCTGGATGCCTATCTGTGTAGTATGAGCTGGGGAGCTGCTTTGGCAGGGGGGTTGGACCCCATGAGCTCTCGAGGTCCCTTCCAACCCCTACAACTCTGTGATTCTGTGATTCTGTAACTCTCACCACCACCAAAAGAGAGAGGTTAGACCATTATCTTTCTTGTCAAACCCACCAAAGTCAACCAAAGAAACTCTCTAGAGTGCTATAAGAACTAACAAACAGGTGTTATTGCCTGTAAGGTATAGCACTTATTCTGGGATGCAAGGACAAAGGGAATTTGGAGTTGGAATGGAGAAGATTGGGGATGTATAGAAGCGAAGGTGTTGAAGGGGCAACCTCTCATCTCCTAAGCCTAGTCAGGGACTCTCTGTCCACCAGATTTAGCTCAATAATGGTTTTTACCTTTACAAGACTGGAACCCCATTTAATAGAAGCAAATACATTCACATCTTGATGAGCATTTCTATTGAGTTCACAGTTGCAGAGTGACACAAAAATAAAATACATTTATGGAAGCCCACATAGTTTTCTACAGCTCGCCTGAACTCAGGACCTTGATTTCCTTTAGGATTTGACATTTCTGCAGTAATTTCTATGTTCAAAGCACAAGTTCACCACAGTGTCACAGCTAGCCCAGTTTAGGAGCAGTGGCCAGTATCCTTTTACCCTGAATCCTGAAGAACAGGAAATGAAGAATAAAGAACTGCTGATTAAAAGAGTCATGTCTTGTCCACCATACAGCAAATGTGTGCGAGCAACAGGGATGGAGTCCTCTCAGGCCACATTTAGTGCTCATAACAGTTCCTTCTCCCCTTCAGGTGGCCAAGTTCTTGTATACCTGCCACAAAGGCAGCAGCTGCATCCTTTCCTGCTTGCAAAGAAAGAGGGAGCTTGTGTCCGGAGCACCAGCACTGGTTTTGTTATAGGAATCTGTTGAAGCCTTACTTGAGAGAAATTGGACACAGGGCAGACAATGGAAACTCCAGCCTAAATGTTTTAAGTTTGCCCATAAGAAGGAAACTGATATTTGGACCTTAGCACAAGTATTGGACTTCACTAAACATAGGTTATATTGCTGTATTTTCTAATTTTGGACTAAGGACTGCAGACTTTAGTTATCTTCTGAATAGTATCACAACAATTTTTTTTTTTTTATAACAGATAGTAGGGACATTTCATCACATGCCATGTAACTTTTTTGTTCCACAAAACTATGGGGACAAGCTGAAAGTTAATTTCTATGTTTCCATACCTAAAACCCCAGAAATATACTGCTTTACACGTCTTTTACCTATTTTGCATAACTGCTGCTGCTAAGAAAGAATTGAAATACTCAGATTTCTCCTTCTGACATTGTCTATTTTTCTTAGGGGAAGAAAATCCTGAATACTTTATTCTGACAAAATAGAGCTGAAAACTGAACAGTAGAAATCCCCCCACGTATGTGAAAAGAAATTCACAGTTCTCTGCATTTTTATTGCAATAACACATGAACTCAATATGTTTTTAACTTTCAAGTTTGCCAGTTCCCTTAATGAGGGCAAATATATTAGAAAAAAAAAATAATCTGAGATGTCCATACAGGAGCAAATCAAGCATTTTTCAACTTGGAGTGGAAGGAGGGTTGATGTCTGCTCTACTTGGTTGCAGTCTGACTCGGAAACTAGTAATAAACTAGAGAACAAGGCAGGCAGATGTGTAACCTTTCTTTGCACAGCAAGTCAAACAGTCCAATGAAGGAATTCATAGAATCATAGAATGAATCATAGAATGGCAAGGGTTAGAATGGACCCCAAGGATCATAAAGCTCCAACCCCCCTGCCACAGGCAGGGACACCAGTCTCCAGGCCTGGAGCTACACAAGGTAGCCCAGGGCCCCATCCAACCTGGCCTTGAACACTTCCAGGGATGGGGCATCCACCCCCTCTCTGGGCAGCCTGTTCCAGGACCTCACCACTCTTTCTGTAAAAAATTTCCCCCTAATATCCAATCTAAACCTTCCCTCCTTTAGCTTTAATCCATCTCCCTTGTCCTGCCATTACCTGCCCTTTTAAAAAGTTGATTCCCCTCCTGTTTCAAAGCTGCTCTAGGTTGCTTCAATAGCCAATTAAGCAATCCACCACAAACCCAGTACACCCTTCCCATTTGTCATCACTCTTGGTGTTGTCTGAGAAGGGTTGCTAATGGGTGAGAAGAACCCAAGGCCACAGTGATGTTAGTCTGGTGTGTGCACAGATGGAAACCTGTGTGCAGAGTCCCTGAGAGGGGACCATACAGCTATACTGGCAGCAAACATCGGCTACAGGAAAAAAAAGCAAAGGCACCCAGACTTCTTGGCTGCAGCAGACTCCAGGCTGGGTTACAAAATTCTTCTGAATAACAGATTAAGTTAAGCCCTTCTGAACTGATTTTTAACCCCCAAGAGCTTTACCCAGCTCTAGCACAATATTTTCTGTCAGTACTTTCAGCTGATCATATAGAAACTTAACGTTAAGTGCTGCATGATATGCACAGTCACTACAGACTGTCACTTCCATGAGGTAAAATTATTTCACCAACGCATTGCATAAAAGGTGTATGTATTTATTCATTGTTAAAGTATTGGCAGAGCAACTGGCAGCTAAAGTTTGCATCCAGTGAATTACATTTGGCATGTATGTGCAGTGTTTGTTTAAAACTGCAAATCAATTACATTCCTTTCTAAAAGCAAAGGGGAAAAAAAAAATCCAGCTGGAGACAGAAAAAAATTCCTGCTAAGTGAAGGCTATACAACCAAACCCTGAAGTCAAAGTGGTTTCATTTCCCAGTCTTTTTCATAAAATTGATCTGCAGCTGGAGAGGCAAAGATACTTCTCCCTCGTATTTTAGGATATTATTTGTGATTCACAGGGTTTCCAATTCTGTGCCTAAAGGAGAGGGAGCCATAGGGAATTTAAGCCTGTGGATGCAGTCTTCCATTTATCTTTTCTTGACCCTAGATCTAGTTCGAAAGGTCCCTGGAGTGTATATGGCTATAGGTAGGTGTGGCGACCAGCAGAGAGCAACACGCAATTTGATATAAATTGTAGGTGAAGCCATTTATTAGGTGAAATCACCCAGATTCTATACCTTTTTTACTACCAACATGGCAAGCTAAAAAGCTGCTAATTGGTTACACGCACTGTTCACACCATATTGATTGGTTAGGAATTATAACAAGCTCTGATAAACCTATCTTATAGCTAAATATTCTTAGGTTACCTTTAATACCTAAAAGCATCCGCACACCTGCTGTTTTGACCATCTTGTTATGCCTGGTTCCTAACATGTTCTGTTACTCCCAAATACCTTCCCATAACTGCTTCTTGGTTTAGGGCAGCCTGTACCCCTATCAGCAAGGCCACTGTGTTTTGAGAATGTGATTATTAGGATCCTCTCAGTATGAGTAACTTTTCCTTTCTCATGGGAACAGAGGAATATTGTCAGGGCTTATGTCTTGAGAGAAGAGAGCTAGGCCGCTGGCAGGCCTGCTGTCTTCCCCGACAGGTAGGAAGGCAGCGGTCCGATACTATCACCTATTATCAGAGAACCATCTTGTCAAGCTGCCAGTCGCCATGGAATAGAGTTGTACTTAATGCCATCAGAGGGTACAAGGAAAAAAATCAGATCTCATTTGGGGAAAAGATATCTCAAAATACATGTGAAGGAAGATTTGGGACAGAGGGAAGGAAAACCTGTTGCTAACCTTTCTTATGAAAAACAAGCAATATTTTTTAAAGTGTCAAAATTTTAGTGGCAGGATACTAAGGGATAAAATGTGGGATTCTTTTCACTTGTCCTCTGCCCCCAAGGCCCTCATTTTATTCTTTATTTCTCAAGAATTTAGTTGCAGTCTAATTGTAGACTGTGGAATTTTGGATCAAGGCAACAATGGGACTGAACTTACATCAGCCTGGGAACCAAAACCTGCACACCAGATGTCATGAAACATGCAAGATCACAAGCGCAACTACGTTTCTAGAAGTATCTGCAATCCAGTTGAGAGGCGATGACATAGCTAATTAATAACATGCCTGGATTTGACTCTTGATTAAAGTATACTAGGACAAAGAGAGAAACCCAAGTGGTTTTTTGTACACAGGATTTAACTACTGTAAGGTCATTTTGTTCTATGAGAGAAACCACAGTTCCCTTCAAAACCCACTGCTTAGTGGAATACATATGGAAGTCTGACAAACAGTCTGATTTTGACTGTAAATTTCAGATACTTTATCACCAGCCTGATTTAATTACTGATTTATTTTTTCTTTTAAAAATCAATGACTCCAGGTGCTGTTTCTAGATTCCTTTTAAACCAGAAAAATCAACTTGGGCCATGTGAAAAGTAGTTAAAATTGGTGAAAATCTGTTCATTTCAATGAATTCAGAAATTCAACTGGTTTCTACCTTTGGAAAAGAAAACCCTGCAAGTTTTCTTTCAGTAGGTCATGCCGGGTTTATATAGCTGATGGTTTGGGTTCCTCAGGTTATTGAACTGCTTGGCATGTGGCCTCAGAGTAAATAATCAGAGCACAAAGCCCTTAACTGTATTTCACTTCTCCATGCTGTTTGACAAGTGTTTATATTGCAGCAACTGCAAATCTGCTGTATGTTCTTTTTGGCATTTTTTTCTCTCTGGTTTCTACATAAGGAGGAAGGGAGAGAAAGATCTGCAGATGGTGTGAGAACAGACCCCTGCTCATGAGAAGCAATTTCTTTTTCGAGGAATCAACATCTCTGACCTTTCTAAAACATTATGTGTCGTGCGAGGAGCTTTTCCCTTCATCAGCAGATTGCCATCACATGGGAAAGGCACTCACTGATGCTCAGTTGGGGTTATGACCATGAAGATCTATGTATTCATCAGGAAACAATACTCTGCCAATTAGACACTGAAAAGTTATTTTTTATGATGATCTGCTCAGGGCTGTGAAAAATGAAATAATTCACACTATAAGGACACTTTCCTTAAATTTCTGAGAGGGTAAACAACAGCTGATGCATCCCATGTGTCACCCATACAATCAGGCTGTACCTGTAACACAGATAGGAAGGAAGAGCCCTTATGGGTACCTGCGGCACCCCAGAACTGAACAAAGCTATGGAAGAGGGCTGCAGAGTCTCTGAAATCGCCATGGTTTGTCATTTTACTACCACAAACCACTTTTTGTTTTTCTCCAAATAAAGACCTTCACCTTCTCCAGAACTGGGGAAGTTGATTCCGTTTCCTGGAAGTACCTCAAAGGATTTGTGCAATAATAACGTTCCAATGCCTGCTTAGCCATAGCATATGCGTCTATACATCTCTACAGGGCTCTGAGAATGCCTATAGGATTTAATTCCCAGACCAGGATCTCCTGAGGCCCCACATCACATCCTTGGCCTGTGGGTTTAGGAGCCACACATAAGCTCAGGATCAGACACCAGCCCACCCCTGCTCAACTGATCCCTGTGGTTGCTGCTCCATCTGTTGAAGCATCAAGAGACCTGATGTTATTTTATGGTGTAAATCCAGATAGTGACATCATTCAGAAGGACATGGTAGAGCAATGCTCCATCCTCAGAAATAAGGGGGGGATGGAAACAAGGTCTCTTATGTAGACACAAGTGGTCTATGATAAAAGGTACTGACAAAGTTTTAACAGTCTCCGTAACAGTTTTTGGTCATAGATGTGCACTAGAAACATTTTCTGTGCACTATTTGGGCAGTTCCTCCCCACTGTGGGAAAAGTTGTCAGTGACAAAGAGATCAACTAAGCTATCTGTAGATTACCATATGTGTAGAATTTGAAGAATCCTTTGCAGTCTGGAGACATGAGCTGGCAGGAACTGGTATCAATTAAAAGGAAAAAGCTCTTTGCAATGAGGACCATCAAAAATAAAAGCATGTCCAGTGGCTGTGCAGTCTACATCCCTGGAGGATGTCTAAACTCACTTAATGCACTTTAAAAGTGTTGGATTTTGTTTGGTTAGGGGGGATTTTTTTTGGGGTGCGGTGGGGTGTGGGGGTGGTCCTTCTTTTTCTAAAAGCAAGGGCAGGAAGGAACAGATGACATACAAAGATGATCTTTTCTAACCTAATTCTGCAAGCCTGTGGCTATCACAAAAATCAGCCTAACACCTGTGGCTGATTTACTTTGTCCTGCACACTGCCTGCATCAAGGGTTTCAGCGTTATACTTCAGAAGATCCATGGGTTTACAAGATTTATTTATAATTGCTTGGAGATTTAAAATGCTTCCAGAAGGTATCACTAACACTGTTCCCAAGGGAAGCAGGTACTTATGCCATCACACAGTAATTCAAGGATGAATGGCTGGTTTGGGAAGACAAATCCTCATAGGACAGAGGACTGTTGGATTTTTTTTAAAGTCTTCTCCAAATGTTTTAAGTTGCAAAGATCAACATCAAATTGAAGTGTCTATTTATGTTTATCTCCTCACATAATCACTGTTCTAACTTTGTGTCACTGCCAACAAAGTTTAACTCTGGGCTATGTCTGTTGCAATGAACTAAATGGAAAATTTAAACTGCTGAAAATCCTCTAGTGATATAATTGCTTTGTCCTGGGTTTGGAACTAGATTCTTTTTGATGGAGCAAAACCAATTACCTGCAGTTCTGCAGCACCAGAAATATACTTTAGAGAAAACTTTGTTGATGAGAATGCAGATACATTGTGCATTTTCCCCCCTTTCTCTAGCACTGGCATGAATAGGTTGTGGTGAGCAGTTGGGGTACCCCAAAAGCAGAAGCACTCACATCTTCAACTTGAATGGATGTGCAAGTAGGGGAATCTGCACCTATGGAAGAGGGTGTGTAAGCTTCACCCATGTGTCCTTTGAGAGTGGTTAGATACACGAGTGTGTTCAACTAAAGATTTTTGGGGAACCATAATATACAGCTGTTCAGAAATCTGGGGGCACTTCTTATGATTTTCATGTCTAATAGTTTAGTTTATCTGCTGTCTCTGAACAAACAAATCCCCGGTTGCCAGTTAATTATTTGTTGTTACCAAACCAGGGTGTTGAGTCCCTATCCCTCTCCAGCAGTGTAAGCTTAGCATGTTTTTGTTGCAACATGATTTGGGCAGATAATGATGCCAGACTAATGAACTAGTTTAGTAAAGGCTTGGGTAGTATACTTAAAGATTTGGGAAGCACTGTAATGACTTCTGACACTTGAGCAGGAAAGTACTGTAGAAGAGCAATAGGACAAAGGGAAAGAAGTGGAACATCTTTCTCTATCTCCCTGTAGAATCCAGGTGATTCAGGCCATGACAAGAACTGGTTAAAGCAGCTGTGAAAAGCTACAGCCCCATTCCATGGTACAAGGACCAGGTAGGATAAGTGTGATATAATGGGGTAAAGTTGAAGCTGCAGCA
Organism: Laterallus jamaicensis coturniculus; assembly: GCA_022605575.1. Taxonomy (NCBI): domain Eukaryota; kingdom Metazoa; phylum Chordata; class Aves; order Gruiformes; family Rallidae; genus Laterallus; species Laterallus jamaicensis. The sequence continues at coordinate 37,557,962 of JAKCOX010000005.1, forward strand.
AGAAGTTGTATGGAAAAAAATGGGTTGTTTGCACAGTTATTTGTGGTGGTTATTTGAGAACACTCTTCAAGAAGGGAGGATAAGATTTGCAATTGGAGCTGTGTATTTTTACCAAATAATAATGTGTTTGCAAACACTACTAAGAGCAAAGCAAGAACTACATGAGAGGCTCTGAGGTTAGTGGTGGTGGCTACAAAATCACATGCAGAGGAAAGGACAAAAAACTGAAAAGCCTAAATGGAAGACCTTAGTGAGGATGAAAGGTAAAACAGGGCACCCATTTAGACTCTGAAGGTAGACCAGGAGCTGCAGGGAGTTTCCTAGCAGCCTTATTCAGCCTCCAAGCTAAAAGTAAGTTTTTTCCAGGAAAAAGGAGACTACAGATTTATTTGTGGATTTGCAGGTATAAAGAAAGAGGGACAGCAACTTCCTGAGGGATAATGTTTGACTTCAGACAAGGGGCTGTCTAAACCACATAGTTCTACCATTTGATGGAATAACGTCACTAAACTTTGGATAACTGAAGCGAAAGGAAAAAGAGAGTATGACCATCTCTTTTATTATATGAAAAAAAGTAAGTGGAGAAGTGAGATTTCTTTCAGAAGAATCAGGCAAAAGATGCAACATGATCTTAAGTGGAAGAATCAGAATTAAGCACTTCAACAAATCAAGAATAACTTGTCAATACAGAAGAGATGATAATCAAGAGTGACAAAAAGGGAAATGCACTTAGGGAAAACCATTCTGACAGCAGTACTCCTTTAGATTTAAGAGGTAAGCTTGGTAGGGCAACACTGGGCTAATGCCACAAAATCCATAACTAATTTAAATGGGAATATACTGCGTGTTCCTGAAACAGCGGTTGGTGAGACAGATTTGAAAACACATTTATTGTTAGGTGAGGGGGTAGGGGGAAGAGGTCTGTAAGGGTCCTGCAACTGACTGTTCTTCAGATCAAGCTTAAAGCCATAATAAAAGCATGACATTTAATCAGATATCATCAGCTCACAGATAGATCATTTGGGGGCAATGATGGACAGGCATGGGATTATCTGCAAAATAAGAGACCTGCCAGATACATTAGATATTTTAGAACTTCTGAATGTAGGAACCGAAACAGAAAGCTGTTGAGCCCAACTCCAAAATGCTGCATAGGGACAGAATGCAGGAGGTATTCACAAGCCATAGAACGGGAAATTGGATTAGAACAAGAACTGTTTAATGCCACTAAAAATATCACAGTTTTTTTGTCAGGAGCCATGAATGATTTCATAAAGAATTTAAACTTTTATATAGTACATTAGTAACTTGAATGGGAACTATAAACATCAATGCCTCAAGTCCAGATGGGGTGGTGACAGGGGGCATCAGACCAATTACTAAGAAATGCTAAACTGTCTTCCTTTATAAACCTATAAAATACAGATATAACAGTACAAATGTTTAAGATAGTAGGTTTAAGAAAAACAAGATGTGTAGGAAAAAGGCAGTTAAACATCCAACACCTGATTAAAACTGCTGTTACCACACAGCAATACATTTCTTTGGCTCATAACGTACTTCAATCAGCAACTGAGCAGTTTTTACACTGAACTGTTGTTTTCAGCCAGCAGTTGATCAAGCAGTTGTTAGATGCACAGTGATGGAAAGAAACAATGCCCACAGACACTACTAGAAGTGGCTTCCAATATATATGAACACTGACTTTTAGTTCAAATGGTGGCAACCGAATTTGTGGAGAGATGGAGCATCACGTGTGTACAGTTTAAATTCTAAATATTGCCCTTAAATAGTTTTCAGTGCACATAATTGTAATATGTAAGAATATATTGTGGTAGGTATTAACTGGAATGAAGCAATTTCTGAAAAAAGCTTGGCTCTGATTTAAGCAACATGAACGTCAAGCACTGCAGGATGCAAATACTTCCATTGCCCTTCAGTCTGTACACAGTGCTCATGTCACTGCAGACTTGGACATGGCAGCAAGTGAAGGCAGCTTTTCAGAGAAACCCACAGTTGGATGGCAGCGTTGTGGGAGAGGTGCCTATGTTAGAAGTGCAGAATGGGAGGGAGGCATCAAAGCAAGAACAGAAAGAGAAACACATTCCCCACAACTCAAGACAAAGAAATTTAAAGAATTTTAGGCATATATTTTGTTTATCAAGAAAAGCTTTCTAGCATAAATCCAGCCTGTTTCTCCAACAGAAGAGCTACAGAAGGGAATTTAGACATGATCTGCTAGCAGAGCTCAGGTCCAGGGGGGTTATCTAGCACAGGAGCACTCCAGGTCTGCTGCCTAATCCCAAAAGGCATCAGCTTCTTTCTACAAACCATCTGTTCCCCCACTGTGTGTCACCCCTCTTCTAAAAACGTGTAGCCAACCAAATACTTGTTTTGGGAGATATGTTGACAGACAAACAAATAAGGTTTCTAACCATCATCAAGAGACAGCAATTAGAAAGATCCCAGAGCACAAGGTGGCCAGTTGTGTCTGCAATCCAATCAGCAACACCACATGCTGATTGCTTTGTACAACTTCAAGCACATTAAAAACAACCCCTAGTTCTTACTCTTGCAGTTCAACAAGTCAGCAGTCCACAGGGAAGACACTGCTTTGTGTGTTCAGAGGAATCAGTGACCAATTAAAACCTTAATAAGAAATAACCTTACTCTAACCTCTGTATTCTATTCCCAAAACAGGTTTAAATTTAATAGAACCATGAACAAAAAATACACCCTGCAATACAAGATGCCTGTTTAAGCAGAAGGTGGATCAGCTCTTTTCCCATCTATTAGTGGAAAAAAACGCTCATGAGAAGGGCTTTGGAACAATGGCTGATGTGGGACTCAGGCACCTGAATCTTACATAAAACTGGAACATGCAGTCCTGTATTACCTACTCCCTTGCCTTTAACACTGAGGACTCAAGGCTGTGCCCAGGAGCCTGAAATTCCCCTCTGCACACCCAGGAAGAGATATTTCAATGTCAGTAAGGTGGAATTACCCAACACCAGACAGCAAATCAGCAAAGTGTCATTTTTCTCAAATCTCCAGACAAATTTGATAGGAGAATGTTTCAAGATCCCATGTTTTTCTTAACTCTACAGACTCACACTCTAACACACATTCATATTCTTATGTGTGTTATTCATATTCTTAAGAGGTAGGGTGCTGACAAATCCACTACCTAGATCCAGTAAGACAGCTTCCTTTCCCCCTTGATCTAATTAATATTGAGGGAAAAGAGTTTGAGATGAAACCCACTGTTTCTAACCAAGTCCTTTACAAGTTATCTGGTATGTTTACCCTTTTCAGACAGCTAAGGGTAGAATGTGAAGGGTAGAATATGTGTATTAAGTTGAATTTTATGATGATGAGTAGTTTAATCACTACCACTAGTGTGTTTAGTAGTAATCAACTGAATCTTGAAAGAGAAAAAAATTCTGCTAAATTTCATCCCTAGTCTGATACTCAGAGGGATTTCTAGAATCTAGAAGGCACATGCAAATCCAAACAAGAGTCTGAAATCATACTGGGAGATGGCTTGAACAGAAACTTAGCTGTAGTTTTCAGTGGCATTTCTATTTCCAAAAAGTAAACCAGAATTTGTTAGTCTGAACTGCTTTCCTATCTCCCGGAAAAGAAAAGTGTAGCTATGCTGGAGGATGACTGCAGCTTGGAAGCGTTTCTAAAATTCAAATTAGCAAAATGCATCTGTAATTTCACTTAGATGCAACCTAAGATAAAGTGTTCAAGGAGAGAGCACATCTAACAAAGTGGTTGTTGGAGAGACCCACAGCAAGTCAACCAGAGGAAAAATAATCTTTTTGATTTAACTCTTGTTGAAACAACTCAAGGTTTGATATTTTCTCTTATTCATAGAAGAGAAAGTTATTTTATTGCTTATCTCCTGCCTTACTAAGAGAAATAAAAAGAACACAATTCCCTTCACAGTTTAAAAGTGTTACTTCTAGAGTACGATTCTGTGATACTAACAGATACTCATTTTTCTAGAAAACGACATTATGACCAACAGAAACTATAAGCCAGAAAAAGGTAGTAACTTAAGGGTGAGAAGAGAGACCTATTTTATTTTTACTTTGTCTCCTAAGGTCTTTTTATTGAAGTGTAAAACCTAGAAAACACTAATAAATTGAACACCAACTAGAAAAGTCCTACTCAAGCATTCCACCCTTTCACACATTGCATGCAAGCAGAGAAAGCCATTCATGCTTTCAGGACTAAGAAACTGAATATCCAAGTAGGTAAGTACTCAGATAAGGAATGTTGTTTATGAAAGGAAAAAAACATAAGCTATTTAGTTGTGCATGGTTAACAAACTAGATATTAGAATAAATTAAAAAAACTTATAGAACATTTGGGTAATAATAAGACACACTTGCCCCCAACCCCCCAAAAAAAAATCAGGAGTAATATACTAAAAGAATAACAGGAGTTATTAACTCTCCTAACAAATTAATTGTATCACAAATATCCTCTCATTTCTCCACTCCTCAAATAATATAAAGAAAAATTTAACAGCAAGACTTCTAGTTAAGAGAAATACTAAAAAGCTAAGATTAGTTAGTAATTACAAATCCAGAACTGTTTAGAAACACCATTTTGGTTCTAAGAAAGCCTTGAGTAAAGCTACTGCATTTCTACTTACACCCTAGGCAACCCCTTTCACAAACAGCTGAAAGGTCATCCACAAATAAATAAATATGCAACAGCTGCAACTATTTTGTCTCTCTATAATGACATAATTGTCATTTAGTGCTGCTGCTTCCGGGGGGCTTTATTTTTTATAAGTGGGTTTTTCTAGTTTAACGATCCTTCTGTGATATATTTTAATTCTTTACACATATTCAGGATAAGCTAAAAATGGGTTGAAATGGAAGTAAGAGGAAATAGAACAGTTCAAGTTAGTTTTTATTTTCTTTCTTATTACACTTAATTTTCTTGTTATCAGCCACTTTTTGTCTAAGATTAATCTTTTGAGCTCCTGTTTTGCTGTGGGTTTTTTGTTTTTAGTAGAGAACATTTACTTTTTTAGAGATTTTATTAGCAAAACTAAGCTCTTTTAGTACTTCCAAGTTAGATGCAAGGGAAAGGAAAACAATGTCTGTTAAATAAAAAATAAAATATTTTTTGACTGACAGATTTCTAAGGTCTAAACAGTGTTGGAAAGAGTTAACTTGTAATTTGTCAGATCTTTCTATGAAATTCAGTGCTTACTTCTTGCTGCAAGCCCAGTAAGAAGTTACACAGCTGTAGAAAAATGGAGTTCTAGACTGAAAATACAATTTCCAACCCATTAAGCACTTTTTTATTTTCAAGTAGAAATTTCTTTTACTTGTGTAATAATGAAGAATCATTGCATACAAATAAACACATCTTTTTAATGTGGCATTATTTTCTAACCTGTTAGAAATACTGTTTTAAGATTTGTATTATTAAAAAGCAGTATAATAAATGATTTATTTTAATAGCTAGGTCTACTCTTCCTTATCAAATATTATTAGAGTTAGATGTCTGCTTACTAGTAGCTTTTCTTATGTAGCCACTTAAGAAAAAGTATTTGTAAGAACTGACTATCCTGCATCACAGTGTACATATTTTAGACCCAGTATTCCAATGCCTCACTGTATGTGATTAAATGATCATGATGTAGCTTCTTGGCCACTACATCCCTGGAATTGTTTTAAACCAGAATTATTTGATCTGACAAGAGAACTGAGGGAGAGCAGATGCTTCTGTTTTGGTGCTTGGCTGTAGCATCAACTGCAAGAGGTTTTATGTCTCAGGCACAGAAAGAAAGGCATCAGGGCAGGGTGGAGTGGGGAAAATACTCTCCAACTTTTAATATACTTGAAAATAAGTATTATGTTTAAAGTATTCAATATCAGCATATGAATATTCAATTAAGTTCAAAACTTGATTCCAGATCTGCTTGGTTATATTCCATCAAGCTGGAACTAGAGAGCATTGCAAAAATCTGCATCATTTAAAATAAAACCAAAGCCCAATAGATTTGCTTATTCCTAGAAATCAGTCCCTTGAAACTACAGGCAAAGACATACAAATAATTGCTACATTGTTAGGAAAAGAATTGGTTATTTACACTTGCATTCCCCTAATTATATTTACATAATGTAGTTAGTATAATTCGGCATACTGTATATTTCAAATATGCATTTTTTCTCACACTCCAACTGTTTCATTTTGTTTTATTTCTTTTACTTTTAAATAACTTCTAGGTTTGTTGGTATGCAAGCTTTTGTAAGATTTTCAGTCCTTCTTCATTTCAAAGATATTAAATGTCTCTAATGTTCATTGCTCTGCCATCATGAGCATGTTTTGACTGTATAAGGATGCTTTTCTCAAAGTAAAGTGTATGGAAGGCTTACCAAATCAAACCCATGGAGAAACACAGTATGAAGACTTAAAGTAAGCTCTGCAGCTCAGATCCCACCTGTTGCTTTTGTATCTGCCCTCCAGGTGTTTGGCTGCAAGCTCATAGTAGAAGATGGAGCTAGGATCTGTATTTTAAAAAAAAAACAAACCACAAGAAAAATAATGTTTTAAGGGATGATCCTGGTTCAGACGTGGCAGTAAGCTCTCTGTGACGCTGGACATCAGAGTCTTGTCTACTTTGGTTTCAGACTGAATTTTGTTACTGTTACTCTCATTAAAATCCCTCGGTAAATTTAGCCCAAAGCAGAATGTCCAGCTCTAATTTTCAAATGTCCACAGCTTATTATTAAAATTTTATCAAGCTTTTGTCAGAAATATCTTTGTCATTTTACATTTTTCTTCACAGTTGGAAATACCTTTTCATGTTTGTACGATTGTGAGGGCTGAAGTTCAAAGGAAAACCTCAAACTATGGGCCTTGCAGTAAAACTGTGAATGGTGACAGTGATGAATTGATGTATGTTAACTAAAATTGCCCCTCAGGAGAGTTGTTTTAGCACAACTTAAAGTCTTCAGGACCAGTATAATTTCTTCTATGGCATTAGATGTTATTTAACACTGTCCAGCTGTTTTAATTCTATACTTATGTACTTCCAGATCATAAAGGATAACATTCTCTAATGATCCATCGCATACATAGTTGAAGAATTAAATTTGGGTTTGTTATGAAGTAACTTCTCAAAGTGAAATGGTAACAGGATTTTGGAAGTATTTCTGCATGAATTCTTATTCTTTCCTAGAGATTTACCCAAATATTTCAGTAGCAAAGTTTTAAAATAACAGATAAATGTGAGAATGACTGCCAATCTCAGCTATTTGATTCTTAAGTAAAACACTATTTCCAAACTGCATTCATGCACTTAAGAGTTTTTTTAGAGCTTTAGTCCAACTCTGGTTTTGTAACAGGATCTTTTACTAACACTGTTCTGAACACTCAAGTGTTGTCATTTTAAAATAGCTTCTCTGTAAGGATCATCTTGTTTGTCATTAATTATCCAAATTAATGTTTCTAGCCATTAATTCATCTACATGCCTTCCTAAGTATTACGTTCATTCACTTATTGACTAATGTTATTAATTATTCCATAATCTTGTAGATGAATGTAATTTCATCAATGCAATATAAATCACTACAGAGAACTGTAGGGCTTGATTCCACCATCAACATATAATTATACCACTGTATGCTCTTGCCTGAAGGATGGCTTATTCAAATAAAGATGCGAAGGCTTGACCTGACACCCCAGGCTCTCATTTTGGTGGCAGCCTGCTTGGGTGTTGGTGTTCAGATACAGGAGCAGTGTTCCTCTTTTTTTGAAGACTACTGGTTTTAGAAATACTGGTGCTGTTCACTTCGCACAACCACTTCACCCATCTTTTGGGTACGAGAAAGGCAGCCCTTTTCATTTGCCTCACTGTGGAAAATCTTCCTTTTTGCTTATGTGCTCAAACCTTTTGATATCAATAGGACCACCATCTCATCAGAATCCCTGTTCCAAGCCTCAGTACTTCCTGGAGCTCTTGGATGCTTGTACTGATTCTTATAATTTTGCAGCAGTGGTACCAGGAGACAGAAGCACTGATACCTATAATGAGCTCTGCATTCCAAGGGAAACTGGTTGCAGTTGAAGAAAAGGAGAAATGATTCCTTTTCATTGCTTGACATCCTGATGAATGAATTAAATTTGCAAAATAAAATAAGTAGATTTACCTGAGGCCAGGAGCAAGTTGGTGGTAATAGCAATACCCATAGTTTAGATGTCAAAGTTGCAGGAAACAAATCAGCATATCAGTATGCTGTTTTGTTTTTTACTATCAGGATACACATTTTTAAAACTAAATGGTTGCTGGTACTGCTATTATCAGTTAAACTGATAAAAGTTTTGACTTACCTAAACTCATCAATTTAAAAATGAAGCAAGTGGACTAGGCAGGGTCACTGGGACCCTTTGATAGCTCATGGGAGAAACAAGCAACTCAGGAAGGATCTTCATCCCATGAAAGATGGTTTCCTGACATAAAAAGGAGCCCTGTGGAGCTGCTTATTTTCATTCACTTTTGTTTTAGCTACCTGAACAAATTCTGTCAGTTTACTTATTCTCTGAGTGTGATCAGACGAAGAATATGAGTAGATGAAATTAATATATTTCCCTTACCCTATGAGAGTCCTGTAGGCATAAAATGTGTTACGAAACAAGATATTGTTTTCAGTGGCAGTCAGGTTACTATGCCAGATAAAACTGCTGTTGAACTTGGCCAGGATTGTTTCACACTGTGGTAGAATCAGATGGTAAAAGAAAAAAACAAGTTACATTTTGATTTGTCTGCTATGCTTATCTGTGTACAGATAGCCATTGTGGTTTGCATGCAAGGATGTGATACTGGTGACACCCACTGTGCCAGGGATAAATGTTTGTTGCATTTCACATATTCTTAGACAAAGATGCAAAATTAGGATTATATCTCTGATTAAAAATAATACTTTTCAGATGTGAACCAGAAACAAGATTGCTGTAAATGTCATGAGTTTAGCTTGCAAACATTTATTTTCAGATATCCTTAATACCACACTTTGGCAGTGAGTTCCATAACTGGTTTGCATATTTAAAGGTGCACCATTTCCATTAATGACATTTATCATCTGGAGAATTATATGGACATTTCTCTGGGTTTTGGTCATGACAAATCGATGAATAAGAAGCTCTTCCTCTAACTTCTCAAAATTTAATATATTTTCATCATAACTCCTGGTATTCATCTCTTTTGTAAACAATCATACAATCTTTCAATCTCTTTTTATGAAATTCTTATTCCAGCACCCTCATCATTTTCATAACCAATTTCTGAACCCCTTGTGATTCTGTAATATACTTCAGGAAGTTCTTTTGTATTTTTTATGAGAAGTAGAAGAATAGAATCTTTAACTGTTGTTTATACATAATCTGCCTTCCAGCCTCAAAGTATTTTCAGTCTTCCTTACATACTCATGACATTTTATTCTTCTTAAGTCCTGCATATACTCTTTTATGTTTTTAAGTAGAAGATAGTATTTGTGTCAGCTATTACTGATATCTTAAAAGTTTGAAATCTCCATCTAGTCAGAGCAGATTATATAAATTTGCCTTCTGGAATTGCTCAAGATGATTTCCTTAAGATGACAAATATTTAGTGTGTGTATTATCAGGAAAGTGGAATGGAGAATAGGAGCTCCTGGTGTAATGATTAACAGGTAGGTGGGTAAGAAAACCATTGGAGATATTCAATATAGCCTGATTTAATGTTATCATTCTGAACATTTCTTATGTTTAGTTTCAAGCATTGCCAACCAGAGCCTGTGGTTAAAAGCTCCCATAAAGGACCATCTATCTCCTTTCCTGCTCTGTTTACATGACTTTCTAGCAGATGACTTTCTAGAAGTTTGTAGTTAAAATCTTCCATTGATAAACACACAACTTACCCCTTTTAGCTACTTAACTATGTTCACTTGCAACTGTTTACCTGTTGTTTGACCAAATCTCTTCTGTCTTGTCCTTGGTCTTTCAAAAATTAATGATAAATAATGCATTGCTTCTTGTGTCAACTCCCCGTTAACCCATTAAGAAAGAAATGAGCCTTGACATTCCTTTCATAAAGTACAATTCACTAGTTTCTTATGTTTGTCTTCTAGATATTTTGGAACAATTTGTGGGTTGTTGGTTTTTAGGGGTTTTTTTCTAGCATGTTACTGGGAATGCAAGTTGAAAAACCTCAGCCTGTGACACTCTTTTCTCTGTTTTTAAGGTAGGCAAATGTTGGCTTCTTCTCAGACTTCAGAAATCTCCCCCATCTGCTGTGTGTTCCCAAGAGAGCCAACAAACACACTGTGATTGATTATTCTAGCAAACCTGAAATCTTAAGACTTTTTTTTCTTCACATTCAACATGTTTGAAAACAACAGATATGGCCAGGTATTCCATGCCCCATTCTTTCCCAATTGTAAATGAAGCTCTGAAGCTGTTTTTCATTGGTGGTGGTAATTATATGAGAAGTTGACTGCTTTTGTCATGTGATCCTATATATGCAATTTTAAATGTGTACCTATAGAAACCACTTTGCTTTCAGATATCTTCATGTGTGGTCTTGTTATTACATCAGACAGTTTCTAGATGTTGAAAGTGCAAAAAGTAGTTCATGACCGTGGGTGGAATATATTCATGTACATTTCAAATTTAGATAAAAAGGGCTCTGTGGTATGACAGCACAGGGCATCCATACTGACTATATCACAATTTCAGCCTGAACTATACAGTTCAGAGTGAATTTATATAACTGAGAGATAAATTATGCAACAATCTGAAAATATGAAGGTGGTGTTGTCTTTGGTCACTGCAGTCAACTTGACTATAACACCAATACTTGGTGATATCATGTTTTTCTCTGCAGAGCAGAATGGTCAAACACAAAGTGGGAAGGATAATTATTGCTATTTTGTTAGTGGGAGAACTGACCAAGAGGAAAGTAATTCACCCAAAATTATCATTTATCTCTCTTACAAATAATTAAATTTTATGGTATATTTCTATACAATCTACAGATCATATGGAAAAATCTGATAATACCTTATAGATTTTAGCTTCAGTAAATTTGCTCTTTGGAACCTGCCAACTTTCTAGAGAGTAAAGACAGCAGGATATAATCAGATCTGAAGTAACCTCCCCATTCTTTTCATCAAGGAAATGATTGTAAAGAACCCAAGATTTACATAGGAGCCTTAAATCCAGTATTAGGATCAGCATATGCTTTTTATAGCCACAGAGATTCACACAGAATACATTTTTATATTTTCCATCACTTAATCCTTTTGTTCTAGGAGTTGATCATTATAAGTAGTTTCTAGTTCAACTGGACTGTCATCTGATACTCCCAGAAAGCATATGAATCAGTTCTTCAAGATGACCTTGAGCAAAGACTCTTGCTTCTTAAATAGGACTCTGGTAGCAAAAGCGAAAGAGAAAATGCCTGGCTGTTAGAACAACACTGGAAAGTATCTTAGGATGACTTTTCCTTAAGTTACAGCAAGTGAGGAGAGTTAAACTTCCAAATAATATCTCAGAAGAGGGAAGATGTGTGACTGAGAACTGGAATAACAGATCCCAGAATAAATTACATTGGTTTCAATTGTATCAAAAAGGCATTAACCTTGTTCAAGGGCAGATTTTATTTCTTTTTTGAGGTTTTTATTGCTTTTTGATGTCTGTGCAAACTGCTTGCACCTCTAATGTGTTTTCCTGAAACCTAGGATTATTACTGAACACATTTTTTATTGTCTTGTAGGATTCAATTAATCTTTCTACTCTTAATTTTTGTCCCTTTTCTTTTGGGAATGAAAGAGTTAAATGATGACTCATTTTTTCTTTGGCAGGTAGGAGTCTGACAGTTATTTCTGTGCTTTTGCAAATCCCTCACGGCTTGAATCAAATGAGCTTGGCAAACACCTAACTTGGCTGTTCAAGGGGCTGACTTGACCTGTTACGATAAGATCCCAACTACAGTGTGAGTGAAAAACTCACTCAAATAGACCTGTGTCAAGCCTTCAGTATTTGTGTTAATGGATTTGTGTAATCTCAGTATTTGTGTTAATGGATTTGTGAAAATTGCATTACATGTAGAAAGATATTAGAAATATATATAGCAGAATTCACCACAGGATTTAAACATTACCTCTGTATTTTTCTGGTCAGTCCTCAAGCTGGGGAAAGTTATAACCAAATCTAGGGAAAATGCAGATATTTCCAATTCCACTTTTGAAAACCCCAGTGTTGTCTTCACTCAGCATTTGAGAAGATTCCACTGAGCAGATATTTCTGCCTTCTCTAAGAGAAAACCAGGTTGTTACTCTTGTAGCAGGTTGGAGTATCCCCAAAGCCTTTCTTTGTCTAATATGAAAGATGCTCTTGTCTTTGATGGGGTTCTGTGGAGAGCCTGGTTCAGTGCTGGCTATCAGAGAAGGGACACAGCAGCCTGGATTTGCTTGAGATGGTGCAAGTAGGGTAAGTGTTAGCTCTAGGTCAGCTTGACCCAGTAGCTAGCTGTAACTGGATATTGCTGGCGCTCGGACACCTGCAGGATGCGATAAAAGGATGTTTAAACTTCAGGAATGTGGAAGCAGAACAAAGAGGGGATGGGCCGGCATTTATCTGCTTGACCAATAGTGAGCTTGACTTCTGCAATATGCATGAGCTAATTAAGCAGTGTATTTAACCAAGGCTTGCTTGAATAAAGATGGGACTTGCTGACGGACCATATGGTAGTCGAAGTCTCCCTTCTCCGACAAGATTCAGTGGAAAAAGTTCAGGTTTGAGGGCTTTTTTAAAATAAAAAATATTTCCTTTGTGCAAGTATTTGTTATTGTTCCTTCAGTAAACCAATTATTTAGTTTACCTTACAGATGGATTTATTCATACTTGCCTATATCCATGCTAGCTCCCTCTGACATACTTGGGACAAGAACAGAATAGAGTCTGGTCACTTAAAATGTAACAGAAGTTAATGATGTCCCAGAGGGAGTCAGCTGGAAATCTAGTCATTCTGGTAAGAGCAGCAACAGAAATATGGTAATATGGAAAGCAACTCTAAAAATCCCAAGACCCAAACTTCTTTCAGATCCAGAGCTCTCAGATATTTCTGTATAAAAAAATATTCCAATTCTATCTTGCAGGAGATTTTTCCTAAATTATCAGCAGGGTTGAATTCACTTCTGCTCAGTGGAATAATGTTAAGAGAGAAACAAGTTGGCTAATATGTGCAAAGCAGTGTGTTAAAAAATTTCTGCAATTACAATATCAGAAAATAATTTTTAAAAGAAAAGGGAACCCCTTCACTAATATTGGTTCAGTGTTACAATATGTGTCTATGCCCAGCCTTCATAAAAGAAATTTGCCTTTAATATAGACATTCACTGATTATTCTTAAACACCTTATCCTGAAATGATTCTTCAGCCTCTCAAGTACTTCTATTATTTACTATATGGTACTATAGCACTTAAACATATAATGAGAACTTGTTTGAAGACCACAGGAGCTATTGCAAATAAATGTAAAGGCGGCCAGGAATCACCGAGCCTAAAGAATAAGCTTCCCATGGAAACAGGACTAATTGAATTCAACGTCATAGGGAATGGTTGCATCCTGTAAAGATTAACCTTTCTTCTGAAAAGTTCTTTATATGTCAAAATAATGGTTATTATTTCATTGGCAGTGTATCAGTTCAGATTGTTCAAGATGTGTCCTCCTGTTCTTCTATTCACAGCAACTTAACAAAGAAACCAAGACAAAACTTCTGAGGCAATTAGCTTTGGGATTTCAGCATGGGTCGGATGCAGGAAAGCCTGAATTGGGAATGGTGTTAATAATGCACCAAATCAATACATTTTTAAGTAGGAAATATAAAAAAGGGAAAAAGTTGAAGTATTTGAGCTGACAACTTATGCATATTTTCCTGTTTCTTTATTGGTACTGGAAAGCAAAATGAGCCATTTCTACTGGTGCCACTTGATATGTGCCTGCAGACAGTTGGAGAAAATGATTTTATATCAACTTGATGTTTTGTCCCAACTGATTCTTTATATACCAATGAAAAACCCTGCCCCAGAATGTTTGTCTAACAGGAAAGTGTTTACAGCAGCAAGTAGCTGTTCAAATAAATTAATTATCTATCTGATTATACACTGATTTCAGCTAACTGCTTGCCCTGAATAGATGAGAACTATACAAGGATGCAATATACTGGCCTTTACTCAGTGGTTCTAGTGAGAGAAAATAGATGCAGAAAATAATTTTATTCAGGCAATTTTTAGAACTTATTTTGCAAGCTCAAGAAAGAACTAATTGATGATGAATTTGTATCCAGTGGCATCATCTGCATTGTTAAGACATCAACGGTACAAGAGGTTTTTCTGACAGCTGTTCTGGTTGTGCTTTGAATCTTAATCACACAGTTTTGCCAAAGAGTTATAATAGCACTTACCACATACTCTCCTTTGCAAACATTAGTTAATTAAGTCTTGAGAAACAACAGAAATGTCTATGAGGCAAAGATGGAAGGAGAAGAGATGAACAGAAACAAAGAAACAAAGCGAAGGGAGTGTGTGAGAGTGGAACTCTGAAATATTACCTGATACTGTTTTTGACCTGTCCAAATCTCAAAGCTGTGTTCACCAGTTCCTGAAGACACTGAAGTCCACAGAAAGACTTGCACTGATCTCTGCCATAGTGGATGTTGTCTCTGATGAGGCTTTCTCCTTTAGCTGGTCGTATTATGTTCAACAGGCAAGACACTTTGGTCCATTTGCTTTTTTACACAGCCATGGAACTGCTCACACTCTGCCTTGTGTCCGTTGGTATCTTGATTTTATTTTTGTATTGGACAAACTATTTTCTGATAAAATAAGGCTCTATGTTGACAGGAGACTTTTGTCAAGTCAGACCTGTTAGTTCACCTGTGATGCAAACGAGCTTTAACTCACTATTTTGGAATATTGCATTTACATTTTTGTGAATATTGTTTTTACATTTTTGTGAGGTTTGTAAGAAAAAGCCTACATTCTTTTGTAGGAAAAAGCCTAAAGTCATCTCTCATGAATTTCTGGAGATTTGTCAGAGAGTCAACAGCTAAAAAGGGGAGAAGAGATTTGTTCCTCACATATTGGGAAGTTTTGTATAAAAAGAGTTTTTAGCGTTGCTCTCCATCTTTTCATATCACTTGGTACATTTAATGTTAAGCTTCTGGTGGCGTGTCATAATCTTCCTCCCAAGTATCACTTAGATCTGTGGTATCCAAAGGGAGAACATTGTTACTACAGGTCACCTCACTGTTTCCTTACATTAAACACATTCATGTTGTTTTTTCTACTTTGTGATCTCCCTGAAAGATGACCAGTCGTTTCTTACTGCTAACCCTTTCAATTTTCATCAGTGAACCTTTTTATGTTCCTTTTTTATCTTTAGTCTCATGTCATTCACTTGTTCCTTCCTAGAACACTAGCTACTAATGACCTTTTGATCCACCTCTTTTCCTCTGTCCCAGTAATATTTCGAAGTTAAATATGCTATGGAAGATGATGTGACAGCAAAGAGATGAGTCATCTGCTAGAACAGGGATTTTTTTTTTCTAGTCTGCAGCGGGAATTTCCTTGAATTAAAAGAAAAGGTCAGAATCCAGTGAACAACAGCAGGCAACGACAATGCAGTGAATAATGAATCTTGGTGCACAGTGAAAGTGCGTGTGACTGGGATTTAAAGAGAAAGGTTTGGAGAAATATGATGCAGTAGACATATGTGACTAAGAACTAACATCCTGAGCATGCTGTTAGCTATATGTATTATTCTTTTGTTCACACACACATTCTGTCCTAGCTTTCAAATGCTTTTTAGATTCAGTAATTTGTCCTTTAATCTAATCTCTCTGATGTTCTTGTCTCTCTCTGCCTTTGCCTATAGATGCTTTTCAACTGAGGATCTTTGACTTTTTGACTTTTGTAAATGATGGCAGAAGGAAATGCTCTGGGTTAATCATATGTAAAACATATATGCATATGCTTTTGAGGAGGAGCTTGTCCGGAGATTACCGAAAAGATTAGATGGATGCCCATAGGAAAAACAAGTCAACCCTTTCTATTCCATGTTACAGAAAAAGCAAATCTGAATAAAGCCAGGGACACTGGAACTAGGAAGAAGGGAAAAACAGGAATGAAATCCCGTGTCCTCAGCATGAGTGCCTGGCTGATGCAGAATGTTTACTCAGTATTTTAATTACAGAGACTCATAACAGTAATGGTATGAGGGAATGTGCTGAGAGCAAGGAAGAATGGGGAAGGTGAAAATAATGTGTAACAGCTCCTGTAGCGTAAAGCTGCTCAGAGCCCTGAAGCTGACCTAGCTCAGCTCCTATCCTCCTGCAAATGCTTGCTCTTGATAGTTGTCTGAGAACCTTGTTGATTTATTCAGCAAGCAATTATTTGGATGAAGTCCTGGTGCCACTGCTGTAGCATGGAAACAAATGATGAAGGCTTATGAAACTTTTCATTTTTACCCTGACAGGAGACATAACGTGCTGGGGACAGGCATGTTAACTAGAGATCTCAGCGTCAGGCTTCTCTGTACTACAGGTTTGTTTACGCACACAGGGAATTAGCAGAAGGGCATTATTATGAAGACTTCCAAGGACCCAACTAAGGTCCTAATTCACTTTGACATGTGTAGATGGATAGAAAGATAGAGACCAGCCTAAAAATGTAGCCAAGAAATACACATAGCACAAGTCCAAAGTATCCTGTTGAAAGAAGGATGTTAGCAGTCCTGAAAGTCAGCAAGATGATGTACACTTGAAACTCTGGAAAAGTAGTAGAGTAAGGAACCATAGTTTGCCTGCTTTCTAAATGGTTTTAAATGCCTGTACATCCCATGTGGCTTATATAGCCTCAACCTATGTGACAGACTTTTGGGTTTGGCTTACTTGGGGATATCAAAATTACTGAGGCGGACAGGTTTTTATAAAATGTACAGTAGATACAATAGTATCCTGGGGTGCATTAAAAAGACCATGTCTACTTTGCCCTGGTGATGAGGTCTGGAGTACTGTGTTCAGTTCTGGGCTCTTGAGTTCAAGAAAGACAGGGAGCTACCGGAGAGAGTCCCATGGAGGGCTTATGAAGATGATGAGGGGACTGGAGCATCTATCATGTGAGGAAAGGCTGGGAGAGCTGGGATTTTTTGGCCTGGAGAGAAGACTGAGAGGGAATCTGATCAAAAGTTATAGAAATGTAGAGAACAGATGTCAAGAGGATGTCACCAGACTCTTTTCAGTGATACCCAGTGACAGGACAAGGGGCACTGGGCACAAACTGGAACACAGGAAAGTCTGTCTAAACACAAGGAAAAGCTTTTTCACTAGAGATATTCAAAAGCCACCTGGGCATTATCCTGTACAACCTGGTATAGGTGATCCTGCTTTGGCAGGGGGTCAGAGTAGATGATCTCCAGAGGTCCCTTCCAACCCTTATCAGTCTGTGATTCTGTGATGTTACTGTCAAGTTAAACTGGGAGATTTTAGACAGTGACTTTTGCTACACTAGGAAAACAGATAAAATAAAACCAGGAATGGACTTTTTCTGTGCTTTCACTTCCATATTCATGTGGGAAGGTCTGAGTGCTAGTAATAAAGAAAGGTTGTGCTATGTGCTGTACCAACTACTTAAAGAAGTGATGCCTCTTTGCCAAAGTAACCAGGGAATTTTTGTCAAGGAAGCTGCATATATTCAGATGGTGACTGCATTTTTTGGTGTGCCTTAGTGCCTTCACAGAAGGGCAATCAAGCCTCCTGTGAATATTTCTGGAAATTCCATTCAAATATCTGTGAGTTATGTCTCTCCTGAGAGCACATCGATGGACATAACATGCAGCTGAGGGATACAAAAGAAAAGTATAGAAAGAAAATACCTTATTTGTCCATTTCCCCAAGTACAAGTGAGAAGCCTTGGTCTCTGATCACGCCAATCTTCATGGGATTTCAGTGAGATTATCCCTTGATCCTCTTGAGTTAGAAGAAATGGTCTAACAAAAATTTCAAGGTTGCAGAGAAGAGCATGTTGTAGTTAACCATCTTAATGTCCATGCTTTCTGTCTTATTTTTTGCAACATAGAATACATTCCTTCAGAGTCTAAGTTCTTCACAAGAGATGCCTGAATTCTATGAAAGTGGGAAAAACTTGCTACTCTAGGTAAGGCAGAAAGACTCAATATCCTTTTCAAGTAACAAAGTGTCTAAAACAAGTCTATGTAAGGGTAGTGATGCCAATCATCTTGCTAGGCTCTAAAGATCTGCATAACAATGTAGGACAGAATTATCTCTTGCCACACTTCTTCAATTGCAAAGACATAATGACCTATTCATATGGAAAGACTTGCTCTTATAAAAGGTGTTCTATTAGAGAAGCATTGTACTAAAGTTTACAACATTCTAATGAATACACAAATCTAGAGAATATTGGTAACCAGTGAGGGAGAACAGCTGACATGATAATTTTAGATAAATGTCCAGTTGTTCATTGACAGCATCCTACTGAGGCCTTGATAAAAACATATCTGTAGATCTCTTGTTTGGAAAGGAAAAATATATTCTTATTTGTAATGGACTCCTTTTCATATGAGAAAGCAAAATCCCAAAAAAAGAAGAAAAATAAAAGGAACAAGACCTTTTATTTCTTGTTTCTTCTGTCATTCAAGAGCTTGTGATTACTTTGCTTGACAGGTGCTCACCACAAGTTCTCTGCATGTCTATCAATCCTGTGCTTGTCAGGATTTTTTAGGCAGCACGTCATTACATCTCTTTATGGATTTAGCCAAAGGATTAGATAACCTGTAATGTATCTTTCTTCTAAAGCAATAAAATAAATTAAATTAATGAGGGCTTTAAAAATGCGCCTCTATAATAATGAAGGGAACCTTTTAAATCAGGTCTGGCCCAAATACCAATTAATTTGGCACATGGATAGTCTCCAGCAAACTTACTGGGGCAGAAAATTCCCCTTTCCATCTCTGTGCTTTTAAAACACCTTCAGAGCTAAGTCTGGAAATGGCAACTTGCAACCCGAAGTTTTTACTAATAAATCAAAATAATATAAAACAAAGAGAAAATATTTGAATACCTAATTTCAGGTAAAATGACAAGGTTAAATGCCTTGCTGGCATTTGGATATTGTAGTGACTGCATTAGAAATGCAGATAGATTGCTGGGGTGTTGGGAAGGCAGTGTTCCTAGGATATAATTTATAACCTGTCATAGTGGAAATAATTTAAAGGAAAGGGAACATCTCTGGAAATCTCAGAAGCATGTATAGAAATAAAATCAAGAACCAATGAAACAGTAAAAAATGGAGGACATGGTGTGCTGGTTTTGGCTGAGACAGAGGAATAGTCTTGTTTCTTGGAGCAAATAATATTCCACGAGCGGGTATAGAATGAGAAGTCAGAATTAGTCTGGTAGCTGGAAGCCACATTGATGCAGATACACTACAGAGCCTCCACTAATAACTCATCAAAAGGCAAAGGACCTTTGTCTAAGCTGAAGACCATTTACACAACTACTAGTTGGTTAACAGCACTGCCAGACAGGTCCCTCAAAAGACCACTTAGATAAACCCATGGAAACCTTTGTTTTGGAAGTGCATGGTGTTTTAACACAAGAATTATCTGCCAAGGACACAGCCTAGCTTATATGTCAAATGTGGCTCCAGTCTTTGGAGAAAATATACTTTGCTGAAATTCGTTCACAAAATTTCTTCTTATTCCTCTCATGGCATTTTTGAATAGCTCAAGATTTTCTTTGAGGTGGAAATGTTCTGCAAAATACATTGCAATTACAATCTTGGTGGTTTTGAGTCAACCAACAGAACATCCTTGCTCAGTGAGTAGAGTTGCTTATCCCTACTGCCTGGGGATCTGAAATATATTTGAATTTGGATTATCTTTGTAGCAAGAATAGCTCTTGCATATTCTTCTGGAGCATTTTCACTGTGCATGCATAGTTGAAGAGATGATGGGAACAACAACAACTTTTCCTCTCCTGAAATGCCTACACAGATTTAGAGTCTGAGAGTCATGAAGCATTACAATTTTCCAGACTGCATGTAGAACTGTTGGCAGATGACTTTCCATTAAAAAAAAAAGGAGATTATGCTAATGCAAAATGAGAAAAACATTTGCCCTTTGGG
Source organism: Laterallus jamaicensis coturniculus (assembly GCA_022605575.1). NCBI lineage: Eukaryota > Metazoa > Chordata > Aves > Gruiformes > Rallidae > Laterallus > Laterallus jamaicensis. The sequence continues at coordinate 37,578,186 of JAKCOX010000005.1, forward strand.
GAAGATACAGACATTTTAGGGCAATGACTTTGTAATGGGCCATTATCAGACATGTCAGGAAGGCTCAAACTAGCTGTGTGCTGCTCTAAATGAGCAAGTGCACCTGCCTGATCCTGACAAAGGGTCTGTAGGAGTGGAGGATTTCTACCAATGCATTTCATGTTTGTCAATATAGTGATGCAGTCCAGTTTGTCAACATCTTTCTTCTGCTTGGAGACTCCAAACTGGACACAGATCAAAAGTGTAGGACAAGATGGAGAGAATCATTCTCCTGGACCTGTTGGCTCTCCTTTTGCTAATACTGCCAAGGATACAGCTGGGCATATATATCCACAAGGTCACACCTAAACAGCTTGATGTTCAGATTTTTGCCCATCTGGACCTTCAGATCCTTTTTTTCAGAACTACTCCTGTGGTAAAACTCTATTTTTTTTAAGTAGAACCATGAAAAAAATTATGTGCAGCTGCAGAGGCCAAACTTGAAAAAGCTCTGGGTTGAATCTCCAGATCTCTCAAGAACTTTTAAAGAAATCTGGCTATGTCATTAATTATTTCTGTGGGACAGAAAAATAATGGCAAAATGCATCTTAATAATTGCATTTATCCAGTTTGATCTGTACAAACAAATATGCTGTGGCTTTCCATCCCCTTCTCCTGAGCCCCTGGCAATATGTGACAACATAACTGTCGTTTGGCAAGAGGAACTCATATTTCTTCATAACAGACTCCTCTGCATATGTTGAAATGGCAAAATCAGAGAAAATGTTCCTGTTATTGAAAAAGAAACTCCAAGTAATTCAAAACTCAAGGTCATTGTGATTGACAGGATGCTGGAGAGTCACTGACACTAACGGATTTGACAGCATTTCAAGCACACGTATCAGATGATAGTTTTCTTTCTAAATTAGAAATTTGCTGGTAGAAATCCAATAGGGTCAGGAGATACTGCGTTTCAGAGCTTAGATACTTCTCATTTCTCATCAGCTTATCTTTGACATAATTTTTTGGTGCAGCATCTTCTCTTTACTCCTGCTGAATCATAAGCAGATGTCTTAACTCCCACCCTGCAGCATTCACCTCCATTGATATGTATTGTACTTTTCTGACCCCTGCAATAGTTAATAGATAGTAACAGTCTACATGAGCTGTTGGCAAATGCAGAAGCTGTTGATTTGCTAGCCAGCAACACACTTCTCTTTTGGAGAAAAGTTGCAATGTAAAAGAAAATCAAGAACTTGCAAAGGTGCTGCTAAAATGATGAAAACTTTCTGCTTCATGCTCGGGCTGAGCTGGCAAAAATAAATGTGAGAATAGCATTCAGGAGTAGCTGTTCCAGGTTAATGTCAGGGGAAAAAAATAACATAATTTCTGCAGGAGTTAATGTGCCTAATATTCTAATAACAGAAATGAATGTGGCCCCTTTTCATCTTGGACTTTTGACATCAAGTAATAAAAAGAAAATACCCACTTGTGCACATCTGGGTTTCAAAGCCTACAGAGTCTGTGTTGATCATAGCGGTCCTGGGTAACATTTTGCCTTGGAAGATAAGTTTTGGTCTGCATGTGTTGTAGGTGATCAGGCATTTGTGGATTTTTAATTTCCTACTATGTAAAGAGGCGTGGAGCAGCTTTTGCTGACTCAGGATGGTGACACACATCTCCACGATTCAACCATCAGAGAGAAGAAAGTCACCCGGACCCACACCCCTCAAAAACAACAAAACCTTGTGATGTGTAGGGCCCAACATCTGAATTCTGTGTCCAATTATAGAATCATAGATTCATATAATCTTGAAGGCTGGAAAAGACCTCTAAGATCATCAAGTCTTACTGTCTGTCCAATACTACCATTTCAACTAAACCATGTCCTGAAGTACCAGGTCTAAAGACTTTTTTAACACCTCCAGGGATGCTGACTTCACCACCTCTCTGGGCATCCTGTTCCAATGCCTGACCACGCTTTCATTGAAGGAATTTTTCCTAATATCCGATCTAAACCTTCTGGTCCCACAACACAGATGGGTCATTCTGCTTCCAAAGAAAATGATAAGTGGAGAGCTTGGATGAGTGGATGAGTGCTAAAAATTCAAGCTGCTTTCCTGGAAGAGTTGACTCCAAAGTAACAGAAAATCTGAATGTTTTCAGCTCAGTGGAATTTTGCCTGGAGAACCCAGCTCAGATTTCTGATAACAACCTATCAATGAGTACATGACATACTGAATTTGGACATCCAGTATCTGTTATTAAGTGCTCCTACACCTTTTTCTTTCACAGCACTCATAAGGGTGGAAGGAAATTGGTGGTCATCTTGGCCTTCTGTCACCTTCTTTCTGTCACAGAAGAAACAAGAAGAGCTGGATGTGCTTCTGACATATTTGCCAAGTCTGTTTTAAGCTCTCCAGTAAAGGAGGTGTTTTAATCCTCCTCAAACTTTTAGAGTTACTTTACTATGTTTGTACTTTTGGGCTTTTGCTATTCTTACCACCTTACGCTTTGCTGATCAAACTGGTTTCTTCTCACCCTCTTTCTCCATGAGGATTTTGATCATTCTCATCCAAATAATTATACCTCATATATCAAACCCCTGAAACTTTCTTCTTAATCCTCTCCTTTCTAGACTAAACAAATTCAGTTCCTCCAAACCTTGCTTCATATGTCATACTTTTAAACCTCTTCTCATTTTTAGGTCAGTTCTGTGAACCCTCAAGTATGACTGAATTTTTAATTGCAGTGCCCAAATCGGAAGGCAGCATTCCAGCTGAGGCCATCACTGCACAAATAAAGAAGAATAATTGACTTATCCTAACATAGTCCAGGCTGGAATTTTACTTTTTCCAGTAGGATACATGCTGATTCCTCTTTGTCTGTGTTCACACCCCATCTGGTGGGCAGGGGATACCTCTACAGACCCCTTTTTTTTGCATGATTAACCTTGCTTCAATATTATACCACTTTGTTGGTTTGGGGTTTTTTTTAATTGCATGTCACCATAAGATTTTTGAATTTCTATCAAATTCACCCCTGCAGCCCCCCCTTCCTCCTCAACACACAAAACCACATCAGTGACTTAAAATTCTGTGTCTGTTTTCCAAAGTATATTCAAGTTTTTTCTACCTTGTTAGCTGCAAATGGTATCAAATTACTTTGTATCTCCATTGGCAAGTCACTAATGAAAATACTAAATGAAAACAGGTTCAGAAAAGATTCTGTAGGACCTCCACTTGAAACATGTTCCCATTTACAGAAAACCCCAAGGATGTCGTTTTCTTTTCCTCCAAGCTCTTAAGCAGTGATTTTCTGATTTATATGTAAAATATATTCCATATTCCCTCATTTGTTTGAGAACTTCATACCAGAACAGTAGGAAAAACTTCTGAGACCTATTGTCCCTTCTTTCTTTCCATTTACGTACACAAAATTATCATTCAGAGAGGGAAATTAGGTTGCTTTAATATAGTTTGTTACTGACAGTTCCACACTGACCATGTTTTTATCACCTTACTATGATGTAAGTGCTTATGAAATGTTTAATAATATAATCCCACTATTTCCAGAAAACAAAGCTTAGGTAATTTGAGGTACTTCTGATTCCATTTTCAATGCATACAGCTATGTTTTCCATTCCCTTGAATCCACTCCCCTCTCTCATGAACCATGAGTTTTTAAGACTAGTTTTTTACCAAATCAGATTTCTTAAGTATCTGTACAAAATGGTGTCTGGGAGGCAGGATGAGGGAAGATTCTGAAAGCCCCTAAAACCTGAGATTTACAGTTTTTGGAAATCGGTTTCTATGTAAGTCTTTATTTCTCATGGTGGCAAAATTAGGTTGTTAGTGTCATGAAAGGTAGAAATCTTGGAGGCAGTTGCAGACATGACTCAGGCTTCTGAAGATAAAATGTGCGAGAAGTTTGAGCTGAAATTCAAGAGCATAAGAAAGGTATAAATAATAATAAAGGCATGCAATTGTATCTGGGCTATTTCAGAACACTTCTTGCAATAATTTAAAGGCAACTGGTGAGAAATCTAATTCCTTCTGTAGAAGAAAAAAGTTCCAAAAGTTATTAATCACCTCACATGACCTTTTGAAAGCAAGCTTTGCAAACTGGTAAACAAGAATTGCCATTTTTCTACACTGAATATCAGATAGTTTTCTTTGACTTTATTAATATTGCAGCTGGTTAGAAAACACTGTTATAAATTTTTCTAAATTGGAGAAACGTGGATTTGATGGATGGACCATTCACTGGATAAGGAATTGGCTGGATTGTCACATGCAAAGACTTGTAGGCAACGGCTCAATGTCCAAGTGGGGATCAGTGACAAGTAGTGTACCTCAGGGGTTGGTATTAGGTCTAGTGCTGTTAACATCTTTTTCAGTGACATGGACAATGGGATTGAGTACACCCTCAGCAAGTTTGCAAACTACACCAAGCTGTGTGGTGCGATCGACACTCTGCAGGGGAAGGATGTCATCCAGAGACATGGACAGGATGGAGAGAGGTGGGACTGTGAGAACTGCATGAAGTTCAACAAGACCAAGTGCAAGGTCCTGCACATGGGTTGGGACAATCTCAAGCACAACTACAGACTGGGCAGAGAATGGACTGAGAGTAGTCCTGAGAAGAACTTGGGGTTGTTGATGGGTAAGATCAACATAAGCCAGCAATATGTGCTGACAGCCCAGAAAGTCCACTGTGTCCTGAGCTGCATCACCAGCAGCATGACCAGCAGGTCAAGAGAGGGGAGAATTTAGACCACATTCCAGTCTCTAAAACAACACCAGAAAAGCTGGCAAGGGACTGGTGACAAGGGCATATAAACCATTCTGTGATTTTATGGAACTGACAAGTACTATGTGCTCCCCATAAAAAAAGCAAACAAAACCAAACCCTGAACAAAAAACCTCCTCTGGAACACGCTACATACTATAGTTGCTCTTCTGTTATAGAAACCATCCTTTAGATTGAGTTATAAATATAGGAAGTTCCGCACCAACATGAGGAAGAACCTTTTCACAGTGAAGGTGCCAGAGCCCTGGGACAGGCTGCCCAGGGGGTGTGGAGTCTCCTTCTCTGGAGAGATTCCAGCCCCTTCTGGAAACCGACCTGTGCAGTATGAGCTGGGTCTGTTCAGCCTGGAAAAAAGAAGACTTAGGGGGGACCTAATTAGTGTTTACAAGTATCTTAGACATGGGTGGCAGGGGGAATTGGCCAGCCCCTTTTCAGTGGTCAGTGGGGACAGGACTAGGGGCAATGGCTGTAAGCTGGAGCACAGGAAGTTCTGCACCAACATGCGGAAGAACTTTTTCACAGTGAGGGTGACGGAGCAGTGGAATAGGCTGCCCAGGGAGGTGGTGGAGTCTCCTTCTCTGGAGATGTTCAAGTCTCGTCTGGACGCCTATCTATGTAATATGAGATAGGGAGCCTGCTTTGGCAGGGGGGTTGGACCCGAACATCTCTTGAGGTCCCTTCCAACCCCTAAGATTCTGTGATTCTGTGGGAGCTGCTTTGGCAGGGGGGTTGGACCCCATGAGCTCTCGAGGTCCCTTCCAACCCCTACAATTCTGTGATTCTGTGAAATAAGACCTCATTTAAATGATGCTATAAAGCATACCATCACCTGTGCCTTACTTCTTCATCTCTTTGTTCAATGCTGATTCATGGTCAAGAGCTCTGCTTTAGAGTCACATTTCACTGAAGTCAGTATTTTCCATATGATTTCTTATTCTTGAGAAACCTCCACAATACACTATTAAACAAACCTGGAGGAATAAAGGCAGGATAGATTAAGTTATTCCAGTAAACCAGTCCACATGCCTCTCATGACTAGCTGGTGTTGGAAGGATGCAGAGGCAGACTATCAAAGATTTTCAGCATTAGATTATAAATGTCCTTAATGTAAATAACAAGGTCAAATAATTATATGCAGCAATCATATTTTGGAACATTTTTTATTTAACTCCTGTGGTATTTGATATAAAAACACTTGCTAGATTTGAAAGTTGGTTAAGTTTTTCAGTAACACTCTTCAGTATCACTACAGTGTTTATCTCAGAATATTAAGTTCTTGTGCTGAAACCAAAATCTGCTCAAAAACCAAAGGGATTTTTGTTTCAACTTATGTATTTATTTTATTTAGAGGTGTCTTATACAATTTAATAGTGCAATAAACCCCCCATTAAAAATAAACCTTGAGAACAGAAATGTGGTTAACATAGTATACCCTTCATAGAAGACTTCAGCTATGAATCAACATGTAAGAGGAGTCTGGATAAATCTAACTCTTTATTTCTTATAGCTGGCAGCAATGTGAAGTTTTTCTCTGTGTTATAAATAACACTAAATGGTATGTTTCTGAGACCCATCAAATATGTTTGAAAGGCCTCTATAGCCCTCAGCAACAAAAAGATTATAGATTCAAGAACTGAATATTCTGAGAATAATACTCACAATATTTTTTTTGTGCTTTATGAACCATTCTCTCATTGGGAAAAAAAAAAGAAAGGAAAGAAAAGGAAATAAAAAACCTTCCAATGCTTAATAAGCAATCTAACAGGCCAGGTGTAAGCAGCTTCTTAGGTCCTAACTACTCTTTTTTTGCAGGTGAGAGACAAAGTGCATATAGAATGTCTCCTGAAGTGAGTTGACATTCCTCTTCCTTGGCAAAAATTCCTGAGAAGCCTGAAGATGAATGCATGCAGTTATATTTTGTCCTATTATGACAGGAGAAAAGTTTGACCAGAATCAATACTGGAAGGTTCATTCTAGTCAACTCTTAAATTAGATTAAGACATGGTGAGGGATTTTCCTTGAGTGTTGGGTTTTTTCTCCCCAATGATGGATCATGAAAAGTATACTTTTGCTGAAAATTTTCATGTTTCTAACCAAAGATTTCCCAATTCTTAACTGAACACTAAACCCATATATTTCAGGTAGTATAACTGGCAATGAAATATTTTGGTTTGAAATGATCAACAGTTTTTTGTTGCAAAGCAGCTGAACGCTCATCAATAATCTCTTGGAGGTTATTGCCTCTCAGGAGCTGTTTTCCAGGAACACTATATTCTTTTCCTTCCTAGTCCACTTCTGTCCCCTTTTCTTAACTGCATATTACACAATGCACTTCTCTGCTGGTGGGCTGTGTCTACAGTTGTATTTTACATGGTGAAATCTATTGCAAAAAGTCAGTAACATGAACAAAACCCTACAAATTTCAGAAACGGACACATTGTTAGGCAATTTTTTCAGACTGTAGAACCTGTAAAATTCCACCCTTTCCCAATTTTAATTCTAATTTTGGAAATACCAAGTGCTTTAAAATGTGTTCATTCCAACAGTGAGGAAAAGTCCAGTTTTCTGTCCTCTCCAAAACCAAATCCAGACATTTGACCACCAAATATTGAACAATTGAAGAAAACTGTCATGGGTTATGATGGATTGCCTCCATATTGAGGATTTCAAGACCAAACTCTTTAGCTGGAGACAATCAAATATAGAAAACAGGGCTTACTTTCCAAAGGTGAAGTTTTCCAGTTGTATTTTATAGCTCTTGTAATGCCATGTAAAGGTAACTTCTGGCGTTAGCATGGTCCAATGACCATAGTCATTGGTATCTACTCCTAACAGCTGTGCTCTTGAGAGCAACTGCCAAATCTTCAATCTGAATCGAGCTGCATCTATACCAGATTCAAATGCAAGCTAGGGTGGGCTCTTCTCACTCACCTTCTTAAAGCTTTGAGCATATTTGTACAAGATAGTAAAGTCTCTTTCCAAGAAGTGAAAAAAAAAAAACAGATAGAAAAGAAAAAAAAAAGATAAAAAAGAAAGAAATTCCCTAAAAAAATCCCAAAAACTTAACTTCCCCCCCCCCCCCGCCCTTTTTTTAAAGCATCTTAAGTCCCATAAATTTTACAGAAGACACACAGAAAAGATGTTTGATCTCTAATGGTACAAGTGTTCTGGACTCCCAGCGAAACAGCTGCTTTTCCACTTTCTGTGGGTGGAATATAACATTTTAATAAGCTCTACCATTCTGACTCATTCTAATCCTATTATCTATCAATCCCCTTGTTATTCAGTATACATAGTTTGCTCTCAGAGATTGGACTGGATTCTTTTCCCACTCAAATCACCTCTGCTACTTTCACACTGAGCAGAGCAACATGGTAAAGCCCCGGTGCTCTGCCCTTCCTAATGCCAACCACAAATCAAACTGCTATGCTTTCGAGGGGGCAGAATTACCCAGGAGGCTGCCATGTCTCCCAGCTCAGCAGAGGTTATGCTCACATTTTGAGTACAAATGGGTGACTGGGGAAGGTGGAAGATATGACATCATCTGCACATTAGGTGATCTTATCCTTGTTCTGTTTTACTCTAATACTTATTTTTTTCCCCCAGTCACCTGCTTGCTTGACAAATAAAAGCAGAAAGAGTAACAGTAAAAAGATCCACATTGTTACTGTTGCATACAGAAAAAATAGCACCTCTTGCTGCTTTGTTTCAAACTTTTATTTTGTTTCCATTATCAGTGATTAACTTCCAGGTTTTTCCATTGACAGAAAATGCTGTGTTAATAGCAGCTTTTTTTTTTGGTATGGGTCCATTTCCATGCCTAATACTCCTGCTAAAAGTTGTCATAACTTTTCTTGTCAAATAAGTTTGTGTCCTCGTGCACTTGAGTGCCATGATAATGAGTAACACTGAAATGTCCAAGTGGAAAAGCCAAATGAGATATTGCACTAGAAATCAACATTTGTAACACACTCAAGTGGCAGGTTTGCAATTAGCATAGGAACTTAGAGATCAATTACCATGGAGTTTTGCTTTGTGGTAATTAATCATCATGCCATCGAACTTCTTGAATACAATACATGGTATTATTAATTAGAAATGACAAGGTGAAGCTGGATAACTGCTTGTTACTGTGTAGAAATGTCCACAAGAGCACCATGGCTGCTTCTGTTTGTAGAAAAGCTTTTAAATATGGAAACATTTTATTTTTGTTTTGTGGCATAATCAATAGCAAACCATGTTTTCATTAATGCTAGCTGTTCTGTTTCTGGGAATCTCTCAGCTATTACTTTTACACTAGTTTTTTATATGTATAAAGTTTGTTACATTACTGCAAATATGACTCTTTCAGTGTGTCTTGCATCATCAGCAGGCAGTCTAAAATATATGCTCATTTTTTGGCACAATTCCCAAATAAATTAGTAACAGCAGGATGCCTAACTTAATCATAAGAGAAAAAAGATGAATCATGTTTTTCAAACCTTCATTGACTACATTTATTTGAAACAGTGCTGTTTTCCCTAAAACTGAACTGCACTGAATTCCTCTGGCTTTTTATTTAGAAGCTCTGTTTTCCAAAACTTTCATCATTCCTGTTGCCTTTTTTAAAGTCTTTGAATTATCCATGAATTTCTGCAGTTATCACATCTGAGCCAGTGACAGGGATATTTCCAGTGCTTGAAAAAAGCTGGATGCTTTTCTTCACACATCTTACAGTGACAGCAATGTTGTGAACATCACAGTGAGAAGTGTGTGTTCTCCTAGTAAGACTGACTCATGCTTTCTTTTACCTGCTCTGCTTTCCATGTACATTTTCTACAGAACATCATAACAAGGAATTTTTCATCTTGTTTCCATGCAGTTGATTATTCCCAATTAAAAGTAGTATTGTGTAATTTCCTGCATTGAACTTCATCCTATTTATTTCAGAGCGTAACTTTAATTTGTTCAGATCATTTTGAACGTTATGCCTATCTTCACAGTTCTTGTGGGATCTGTGAGACCTGCTAGTTTATTATCTCTTGCAAACTAATTGCATTTGAAGTCCTAATGGGATGCTGTTCCAGAACTTCATTGCTCTGAAATGGCAAAAACTTTCTAATTTCCAACTCAAATATATTACTGGTCATGTTTGTTCTTGTTCCTACTCCGTCTTAATTTCACTAGTGATTTCCATTCTGGCCCAATGCATTTAGGGATGGCAATCAGAACTTCTATTCAGCTTGTTTCTTTTGTACACTTAATAAACAATTTTAATTTTTTTTTGTTTCTTCACATGATGCAGTTTCCATTCTCTCTCTGTCCTCTCAGCCCTTCTGGTGGACCCCTCCAGTTTGACTTGATTTTTCTTGCTCTTGAGAGAACAATTGTTGAAATCCAGCAGCCTGTTCCTGTATTTTCAGTTGCAGTCAACACTTAACTGTAACTTATTACACAGACAGCCATTCAAGATTATCTGTCTATAAAAAAGCCCTCAATTATTCTATATCTCATAGAGTTATTACAGATCAATTTTCTCTAAGTTCACTTTGCAGATTAAGTTGATCACTGTCCACACGGAGTTCTCCTAAGTCAGGAAATATAGTTTCTTACATAGAAGCACAGGCCAGAATAGAAACTTGGATCTTCACTACCCGTTCTGCTAACCTTGACAAATAAGTAGTATACTTCTCACAGGCTTTTAGAGATCAATAGTATTGATTTTATTTTTGATTGGAAGTCCTCCCTGAAGACACAAGCCCCAAGGAAAGCATAAGCAGCAGCTGTAGCAGCTTTCTTAATTTCTCACATCGTGAGGAGCAGGACTGGGTAGGAAACACTCAAAGACTGCATGAGAGAAGCACTCTCTGATCCTCTCCTGCTGTGTAAAGCCTCCAGGACTTAGAAGTCCTTCCTCTCATTTCTGATAGACCTCAATGTCTTCAGCAATGATGAGTTTGTTCCAGCCACTTCCCGTGGCCCAACCATAAACCCCAGCAGCTGTTTTTGCTAAATTGGATTGTTTTTCTCCACTCAGACCTCTCATGCTGTTTGATTCTCCTGCATATGGGCTTACAAACTTCAGTAAGTGAAAGAAATAAGAGGCAATCCCAGAACAAGACTCCAGCAGCTCAAAACTACTAATGCTTTCATGGTTATTGATCTAAGCAAGTTCCCTCTGGGTTGTCTGTAGTCAAAGTAACAGAGAAGTAATGCTAATGATTTCAAGGCTTCTTTGAGCAGTCATCCAGTCTCAGTGCTATTATTTATTGATCTTTCCCTTTATTAATGTCCTGGTTCTGGCCAGGCCAGACCCAACCTCCCCAAGTAGCCAGCCCAGGTGAGTTGAGTTAGCCTGGGCTTTTTCCACACCACCTGACATCACTCAACCATAAAAGGGGCTGACTGGGGAGGGGTGTTGCTGAGTGCTTTCATGGCAGTGAGAGTGTGGTTGGGTATCTGGTTAGATGTCACATCAGTGCAGTGCTCTGTCTTGTCGCAGGGTGTGAGTGTAATTTGCCAGGGTGGTTGTTGTTCCCCTTTAGGGTGATTTTGTCAGTAAGCTGTCGGTTATCCTAACCCACAGGGGCTCTGTTTCTTCTTTGGGAGTGATATGTAGTGATCAGCTACTGTTTGGGCCTAAACCACCGCAGTTCACTATCTTTGGGGCTTGCATTTTAAACTTAAGACAGAAACAATGAAGATGGCTAATGGATCTGATATATATGGAGATACATGGTATGTGTTTCCAGCTCTTGTTAAAACTTTTGTGGCATGAGCAGTACTAAAAGGAATTGGGAGGATCCCCTTCAATTCTCTGCTATATGTGAATACATGTTCTTGCTTTTCTGTCTAACTGTAGATCTCATTCAAAGAAAATAAAGTGGTTTAGGGATGTAAAGCTGTAAAATCCAGGGTCAGAATTCACCTGTTCTAAATTGATGTTAAAGAAATACAGGAAAAAAGTCCTAGCAGGTCTGGGTCCTTCCTTTCTGGAAAAAGTATTGGCAGAGAGAAAAACTGCTTCACATACAGGAAACCTGTATAGAAGTTGAAAAGGTAAAATAGATAGACAATGCCCTCTTGAGTAAGAGGAAACCATGAGCTGCAAAAGTCAATGTCTTGTGGGTGGTTTTTTTTTTTTCTTGGTCCTTGATTGTTTTATTTTTAAAACAAAAAAAGCTTATTCCTACTGAAAATGAGTCATCAACATCCAGACCCAGGGTGACCTTTTCAGCTATAACAGGATTCCTGGGATTGCTTCTTCATAGTTATGTTGTATCTGTGTAGGATATTAATAATGTTGTCTAATCTTTTTCACTATCCTGAAACCTAAAAACCAAGACTAACTCACTAATTTTCATTAAGTCTCAAAGAAATAAAATTAAGAAGACACTAAGGCTGAAAGTATAGACAGCAATTAATAAACCAGTAAAATGATAATAAAGATTGGATATATTCCAAATTAAGCAAAATAAAAATAGGAAGTTTCAGTTAAGAATGGGCTTGGAAATACAAGAAATTCAGATGAAAAATTTTTAAGTGTGACTTACAGCAAAATTGTGTCATAACTACAAAACTAGTGAAGTAGTGTTTCAAATGGAAATTAATTTTAGTTTGTTTTTTTAAATGCATATATTCCCTCCCTATGACATCACATTTCATAGTTATAATTTTAAGAATAATGTTGGAAAGAACCTCTGGACGTCCCTAGTCTTGCCTCCTCTCTCACACAAATGAAAGTTAGCTGCAGAATGGGATTGAGTTGCTTTTAGCCTTGCCCAGCTGAATTTTGAATGTCCATAAAGGTAGCTATTCAACATCTCTTTAGGGAATCTGTCCCCATGTCCACTCTCACAAAACCAAAACTTTTCCCTTTTGTCCAAAAGAAATTTTCCTTGCTGCTCTTCTTTTCTCTCCTTGTGCTAATGACTTTTTGAAAAGTCTGGATCCATCTCTACCTGTAAGGACAGGCAGATTTTTAGATAGTGAAAGTCTCCAGCCCCTCAAACATTTTGGGAATCTCTAGTCTGGTTTCTCTCCAACATCTGTCTCGTGTTTAGGGAGCTCAAAAATTGAGCACAGTGCTTCACTCTGGCCCTACAAGTACAAAACAAAGGAAACAATCACTTGCCATGACTTGGTGGATGCTCTCTTGCTACTACAGCTGAGGATGCTGTTGCTTTTGCAGTGACCAGGTGTTCTGACTCTTGTGCAGTTTGCTGTCCCCCCATCTTGTTCCTTCTCTATTTCTATTTTAACAGTTAAAACAGAGGTAAAGAAGACACTGAATATTTCAAAAGTTTCCATACTCTTCATCACTAGTTTTCCTGTCCTGTTCATCAGTAATCCCTTGTCTTTATTCTGCTGCTTATGTACCTACAGAGGACATTCCTTTTGCTCCCATCCTTCACCACTTTATATCTCTGCAGTTTGACCACCCAAATCAGACACCTGAGTGGCTATGTGATGTTTCTTTATCCCTCTTTCTGTCCGTCCTGCTGTGATTCATTATGCAGTCAAGACTAATTGGAAAATGTCCCATTTTTCAGCCTTATCTTGATAGTTCAGTGTAGTGTTTGAAATGACAATTTCTTAATTGAAAAGCATTGGGAAAACTGGTTTAAATAAAAAAAATCTGCTAGCACATACTGGTGGTTTGTAGATTTCTGTAAATGCTTTGTGGTCAGAAATACTATATCTTTCCTTCTCTGTGTCTCCATAAGTCAAAAATATCTTCTCTACATTTTTCTGGAATCTCATATCTTTCCTAAGAAGTCTGGTGGATCATAGTATCACCAGAGTGGGCTAGTGTGGATGAGCAGCAGCTTCACATTAAGAGTAAATTTAGGAAGTCTCATTGCTCCCAGGTTTCCATCTCTAGTACTAGCATAGGAAAGATTGTTTTGTGTTGAATCAAGGAGATGATATATTTATTGCTTTATTCCTGATGATGAGAGTGCAGAGAAATGTCTTTTGCATCTGAACGATCAGCTAGGTGAGTGAGTCTTGGGCTCAAAAACACATGAAACAGCAAGAGTTTCCCCAGAAATTTCAGGAGTACCTTTTAAGTTTTCATCAAGTGAATCTCAATTTTTAACAACTTTTCTTGTTACAATTTGGGATTAGCAGGAGTTTCAGGTGTTTTCCAGATTCAGCTACAGCTCTCAAATTCATGCCCTCAGTGCCTACCTTCTCGACCTCATAGTCATTGGTTGTGAGTAGCTTATTAACCTGTAGTTATTTTAACATGGGTCTTGGTCAGACAAGTAGCAAGAAGACAAACCAGATATAATTGAATCTTTCAAATAATTTGCTCAACAAAACTAAATAATCTGAGATTTCTGTATCACTGGTCTTCATTACTGATTGGCACTGCCACCGTTTTCTTGTTAAGGATTGCAGATCCATTGCCAGATAGTGAAATAATAAACCTGGAATTCCTTAATTGATCCACTCCCCTCTCACCCTTCTTGAATCAGTGATAACTTTTTGATACGCATTTTAAATGAAGCTTATTTTTTGTTGGTCAAAGCCTTTCCCTTCTAACATCCTGGAGACACTTTCATATGTTAAGTCAAAACCAACACTTTTTTTCCTGGTGTGTTGCATAGTGAGCTGCAAGATCTTTATTTTCTGGAGAGCAATATAATCCCTCTTTGTCAAAAGTTAATGGGGCATGTCTTTGCCAACCTAATAGAAAGTATCTATGCAGCTATTTGCAGCACTATATCTAGTGGTGATTGGCCTCTAGTTTTTCAGCACCTATTGTCTTGGGGATTATCATCCTTTAATGCTGTTAGGAATCATGACTGTGATTGGCAGATATTGAATAAATGTACTAACACTGCCTTCAGGGTCCTCTTAACAAAGATTTTTTTTTTTTAAAGATGGCTCTGCCCTTTATTTTTACCCATTTCTATCACAATTTTTTGTAATTATAGATTTGATTGTTAAATTGTCAACTACAAGGCCACTTGGAAACAAGTTAACCTTGAAATGGTATAGCTTTCTCTAATTTTTAATTTTGTTTCATAGTTTTCTACATCTAATACTGAAGTAACCCCTTTCAGAGGCAATGGCATTTTTTATGGACCTTCTCAGTTACTTTTTGTTGTAAACTCAAGATACAAATGTCAAATTTTGAATTATTTTTCAACTCTTCTTAAGAATAACTTCTTGAAGAAAATCATATCGGCTATCAATAGATGCGTTCATTACTAAAGACTTACTTGCTGGACATCAGAGCACTTCAATTCCAACAACTTTTCTGTCCCTTTATGTGTGATTTTTACTATAAATTTAAACTGAGACTTTCAAAACCATTTATATTGAAGACCCTCTTTGTTTTGTGGTACTGGGGAATCCATAACCACCTTAGGTTCTGGGTCATTACATGTAGACTTCCATGGGGGAACTCTCTGCAGATTTTGATATGCACATGATGAATTTGGTTTGAATGGTTATAGATAGGTGATTGAGCTGTTTTCCACGGGGTTTTTTGTGTCCTTCTGATGGCCTTCCCTTCTGTTTAGGGATGCAGCAGAGGAAATTACAATACTTTTCTAGGAGTTATCCTACCTAATGGACATCAAAGCATCAGTTTACCCCCATAGTGGACATTGCCAATACCATGATTTGTTTTTCTGATTGCATGGCCAAGGCAGAGCTCACCAAGTCTCAGCATATTTGAGGAAATGGATTATTATTGAAATGCATCTTTAAAAGAATATTTGACCTTGGTGGGGATGCAGCAATAGTATAATTGGAGAAAGATAAATATGGCTATGTATTTTTTATGTGAATAAGTTATTTTCTACAGGAACTGGGGCCACAATTTCTGTACAAGTAGTGTTACTTCTTAAAAAGAAATCATATGTTTAATCATACTATATGTGGGTTTATGTCACAGGAATTTACCTGATCCTTCAGCTGAAAAGCTCTCCATACCTATCAAAGGTTTAGGTACTTATTTAAGAAGGTACTGGCAAATATTCTCCATTGAAATTTAGAAGGAAATTTAAGGAGAAGCAGTCTTACTTGAAGACACTGTGAAAAATACATATTTGTATCACTGGCTCAGCTATCTCTGTTCCAACTTGACTGGCCACTGCTGATGACACTGTCAAAGCCTTCTTACAATATGTATGATGTGTTCTTCTGAACCATTATTTGAATTCAGAGTTCTTTGTTTGGTTCCAAACAACTGCTAAGGCCATTAACAGGGTAAGAAGGGTTATTCTTCATCTACTGCAAGATTTGATACAGTCACCATACATAATACAGATTTAATCGAAGTATATACTCTTCACATATGCTCACAATTTAACAGTGGCATCCTAATGTGGTGATTTGCTTGGTGGTGTTTCTGCCTAAGATGGTCCTTAGGCACCATTTTCTTGGGTAATAAATATAATTAGGCATGTTTGTGACTGTCCTCATCCCAGAAAGCTCACACAAGACAAAGCTGAATATATTGCAAAACAATCAACTGGAACAATATAAGAAAACTTATACTTTTGTGGTAATAAAATATACAACTGTAATGAAGCAATGGAGTTACCCTACTGGGTTTGTTTCCTTCGCCTCAAGGTATTTTGAGAGCTGGCTTTAGAGGACAGCAAGGTGACAATGTGGATATTTACTGAGTTCTTCCTACTCTTGAGGGAAGCGTGGGAGAAAGCATGACAACTGCTGGGAATTTTGAAGAGCAGGTCTGCAAGAGGGCAGCCAACCCTTAGAAGTCAATCCCACCTATGACTAATAGGCTGTGACTCATCAGAGGCTTTGGTTTCTTTTATTAAGGCTTTTCAAAGTCCCTACATCCTAGGAAACATATAAGCAATATACAAGCATGATTAAGTCAGCACAAGCACAGGCTTACAGGTTATTACAAGAAATAACACCGTTAATTCTCCTAAGTGCTTGTGTACAGAAATAGAAAAGGAAGATGAATAACTTCAAGAGCTGCACAGCCCCAGGTATAATGGCATCATGTCACCTCAAAAAAGCCCCGGTATCCTAGCACCAGACTTCCTTTCTCCCCAGTGGAAGCTCTTTTCTGATGACTTAGGCTGAACATTGCTTGTTTTTTGCATCGTTGTTCATAAACCATTCACCAGATCTGAAAGCAAGAACTGAAGGAGGCACATAGACTTGTGATTAGAGAGGTCTGTTCTCTTAGCCAACAAGTTTGATTAATGGCTGATTTTTTTTCCTGTCTACATTCTACAAAATTACTTTTGAAAGTCTAACTAATAATTTTTATAGTTTGTCTGATTTCCAAGCTTTAGATTATTTTATACTGTAATTCCAGACTTCTGTTCCTTTGATATATAGAATAAGATGTATTTCATCAGAAAATATCAACTTCTCCTTTGTCCCTGTACACACACAACTCTCCTCAGACAAATTCAACAATTCCTTTACAATTCAGTCTACTGGTGGAAAATGAATGTTCAAAGTGCAGGTAGCACATTGACAACTTCTGCTTTTTATGTGTGTGACATTTGCCAAATGTTACTTTTCTACAACCTGCCATCTCCAGCACCTTTGCCTAATTGAATCTCTAGATTTTCCCTCACAGAAGTCCAGCTCCAGCGTTTTGAGCTAAAACTGTAAGCTCTGCACACAACGCAGTCAGGGAATGGTTAGCCCATCTTCCTCACCTCATTTGGCTAATAGGTTTCTGAAGGCTGAATCTCATCCCTGAAGTACTCCTAATACTCTCCAGGCAGAAACTGAGGGAGTTTTGCATGTCCTTTGATGTGATCATAACCGAAATGTTAAGAGAAGCCCTGGTTTGAAGTTGCTACTGATCTTTGGATATGAGGAGGCCCTGAGCACACTTCCTGGTGGCTGGATCTCTATAGCTTTATCAAAGATAACCCATACAGGACTCAGAAGGTATTGTCCTGCCTAGTGCATGCACATGGCAATTAGCCTTCTGCTTTTAAGAAGAACTTGTCAACCTCTTGGAAAAATACATTTCCTAACAGATGAAACTTCATCTCTTTTCATCTGTAGAGCTAGAAGTTTGTTCTTCCAGTGAGGGGCTTAAGAAGCCAAAGGGAATGATAAATTGACATACCTGGTAGTTTTGGATATATTGTTATTAATGAGGAACAATCAATTTCACTAACATTCCCCTTTCGAGTATGTGAGACTTCTTGTAGGATCTGAGAAAAAATCTCACATCAAGATATTTCCCTAGGATTCACAGAGTTATTCTTGACACTCATACTCCTGAAAGCTGACTAAACCAAGGTTCTCCTTTATTTCTTGTTTACTCTTGAGTAGTAATTAGTGTTAAATGAAGAATAAGGCCTGACAATGACGGGGCTTTCAAAGGGACACAATGCGGGCTCTAACTTCATGAAAAAGAAGAAAAAGAAATTATTTTTGGCTGTAGCAGGAAGTGCATTAACAATGTGGATTTTCTGGGGAAAGAAAGTTAATAATTCTGTAAACCTACAGTATAACATGAAAAACATTCAGTTGTGTATGTTTAATGAATAAAATGGATAGTTCCAGTGTGTTCTAAATTTATTCGAAATGCCAAGCAAATATGGCCTCAGAAATGTACCAATTCATGAGTTTCAAGAATGTTGATTTTTTTACCAGTGTACATAGTGGTCCAAAGTGATGCCTAGATTTAAAGAGAAAACAAGTTGACTTATAGATTCTTCATAGCCAATGAAATTTTCTTCCTCTGTGCTTTTCTGTGATATCACCGCAGTCTGATTTTACTTAAAGACAGTAAGCTAATACATCTTTTGACTAGGAAAAGAGAATTGCTGTCCTCAATGTACTCCTAATTCCTTTTACACTTCTTTTATAAAAGCTGAAGGAGAAATGCAAAATTATGCAGTAAACTAATTTCCTTGGAATTTAAACATCTGCTTGAATTGTAATCAGATGATGTGATATCATATGTCTTTGGAAAAGCAAGGTGCTTTTAAGACTGAGGAGGAAAAGTTTTTTTTTTTTAGTCTAGAGGATTGAGATCAGCAGTAAATGTGTGAATATGTAGCTATCACACCAAATTTCTGGTCACAGATGCCAGGGGCTTGAAACAGCCCTCGGATTTGTTCTTGCATCTGGGACATCAAAGTGCCTAATCAGTGTTATTTTGTAGAACTGCCTATCTTGCTATCATTGGTTAAAGAAATTTCTGTAAAATGAGAAATTTCACCATCTTACATGGTTGCAGTGTAGAGAAATTCTTCAATGTTGGAACAGATGAGTGAGGAGATAACTACTGATTTAAAGGCATTGTTAAAGCTGTGTTCGTGATACAATTTAATTGAGTTATACAGAGATTTATTCTTCTGGGGAAGTCTGCACAATATTTTTTCCCACCCCTATGATCTGAGCTGTCCATCCAACACGAGAACCATATCACTCTTTTCCTAGTGTGTTCTAGTGTTTTCTTTGTGAAGGTGGACCTCACCTCCACCAATGAAGCTGTGAAAATGTGTAATGCTTTGAAACACCTGCTATTTCAGTTTCAAGCCTTCTAAAAGCTAGCATTGGAATCTCCAGGACCAAGAGTCTATTGCTCTTTTGGAAATATTTAGACCTAATTCTGTCTACTTTGCTGACAATGCTATGCAAGCCCTGGGCAAATTTTCAGAAACTGTTTACTATGGAGAGTCGACAGAGTCTGCAGCATTGTCCTGGACCTTCTGTTCCAAGCTTGAGCCAAGAAATAACAAAATATTATTGATCCTTTCTCTACATGATACTTAGCCTGCAAAGTAGAATTTTTAAACTTTCCTATTCATTTCTTATAATTAGATCTGATTGGCTAACATGGAACAAACTTGGTACAGGTGGACAGCAGAGCTGGATGATAATCTTAGAGGAAATATAAATTGGTGGGGAGTAGTTGTTAATGGCTAGTGAGGTCTCTTCTACTGTTGTTTTAAGCTAATACAGCACAGACTGAAAACAACCCACTTCCTTTCTGAGTTGAGGATCTTTAGTCTACACATGCTGACCACCGAGGGGTTGAAACCAGAGAAAGGCATGTCCTATCCGTACCTTCACTGGGAACTTTGTGGTAGGCAAGGAAGTTCATCTATCCCAAGAGGGAATATGACTGTGACTTCCACCTCTCTACAAGATAATAGTTCAGTAATTTACCACTGAATGTGTTTTCTATAGATTGGCTCCACAGGAGGGAGACAAATGTTTCTGTAGATGAACTTAGTTTCTGGATGAAAGAGCTATTCTTTACTGGTGATGAGAGGTGTCAAACATCAGAAGCATGCTTCCTCATCTCAGTGGTGTCATGACTACCTCATCCTTTCTCTTTAGTGCTTTCCATAAAACACCAAAACTTGGCTGGTGTGCACCTTAGCCTTGCAATTGGTATCTTGATAAAGGAAATCCACAATGGTCAAACTGTATGGGGACATATGCAATGCAAACATCTGCATCAGAGTTAATCACTATAGGATCCTTTAGTAGCTGGCGGGAATCAAATATACTCAAATGAGTCTGGAGGATGAGTCAGCTCATGATGCAGGTGTGTAAAGTAGGACAGATGATTCATGATTTAAAATTGCCTAGTTCTCTCCTTTAATTCTTAAGAAAACCCTGGATGACTAACTCATGTCTGGAAAGAAAAAAATTAAAGGTTAGACCAGATTACTTCTGTCTGGAGACCTCCCCCCTTATTGAAGCAGAAATTTGTAATGCTGAGCTGTTTCTCTGCGTTCTGTAACTTCTCAGTGATCAATGTATGGTGATACCAAGATAGACAGAAACACATTGTTTGCTTGAATGAGTAAAGTACCTTTCAGTTAACTGAAGGGGGGGAAAAAAAAAAGATAAGAAAAAGCAAAAAAAGGTTTATACATTACATACATCATAATTTCTGATACTTTTAGTAGATTATAATCACTAATCACAGAAAAGAATTCTCCATCTGTGTTGCTGGGCAGGAAGAATGGCCAACTGTCTCTACAGCATACATCCTAGACTTCTACAAAATCATTATTTTATATGAAACCACCCCATACATCTTACATTACGGTAGAAACCTGCCACTGTAGTCTGAAGCTCCTCATTATGGCATTGAAAAAATAGGCTTTTCAATTAATATAATTACAGGATGCAGGCACTGGGCAAATTAGGGACATGATTGGGATTTTCAGATCTTGAAAACCAGCAATTATGATCACATGGATCTCTGTTAGCAAGGGAGTATAAGCTCACAATTGTCTCTGTGCACAGAGGAACCTGTGAATGCTTTTATGAAATATTTGCCTTTCGTGCTTTAAGCTACTCTCTTATATAGGATTTACTGCAGTGTATTGCACACTTTGGTAACAGGCTTGCAACCCAATTCTCATTAAAGTCTTCCTGTTTAATATGCTATACAATGAGATTTTGTCAGAAATACTAGGAACAGAGTCTTTTTCATGTTAAAATTTTCAGCAAGATTTAGAAGATCTAAGCTTCTAATTTGAGCTTTTGTGTACCTGAATTTGTGAGTCAGTGATCCCAAAAGCACTCTCAACAAGGGACTCAGTTCCTATATCTAGAGTCTAAATTCAGTCTTACAGGATCCAAAGAAATAAGCAAACTGCTGTAGAAACCTCCAGACATTTTTTACAGCAGCTGAAGCCTTGCCATTTTCAGGATGTGATACTGCCTCCTCTAAGTCTTTCTCCCCAGGTTTCAGAGATAACATGTGCTTTGTGAGGTGTTACCACTGCATTTGGAGTAGCCTAGCTGAAATTTAAACAGGAGAGATCAATTATCTGTGGCTGACACCACCAGTTAGTACTGGCACTGTGAAAGAAAACGTAATGAAAAAGGATGATCCAAACTGACATTAAACCAATTGAATATGAAGTCCTTAAGCTAAAAACCTACCTTGTAAATGGAAATTGGTATGACGGCTGACAAAGCAGTTCAGATCTTACAGCTCAGACCAATATGAACATAGCTTTGGACAGCTGCGTGCCATCTCCAGTCAGATACACCTCTGGCTTCTGTCAAACCCCTCATTGTCTCGGCTCCTCAATGTAAGATATCCTTCAGCACTGAAAACTAAACTGTTGATTGGAAAAATCCGTACAGGAATGGTGTGCTTACAGATTTGGTCTGTGGCTTCATCTCTGTCTGAGCACATCCTTGCCTTCAGTGTCCTCTCAGTTCCTCAAACAGATCCATCCAGCTAATGCGACAGCTGCTGTTGTTGCATTGTTTATTCTATTTACAATTTCTATCCTTCATTTTTTCCTCTCTGTCATCGTTACTGAGATGTCAGCTCTTCACAATAAGGATTGTGCCTATCGTAGTGAGGCTTTGGATGGATTTGGCCCTTATGGAGTACCTCACTCAGCAGGGTTAACAAGACCTTGACCCTCAGGTAATCCATACCCAACCCTACTAAAGATACTTTCCTTCATATGTCCATGGATGGAACTATAAAGCTGTAGGGGGAAAAATAATCAATCTTAGTTACTGTAGGAGGGTGTTAATATTTTTTCTCAGGACCTCTGAATAAAGTATTTGGAATGCATCACAAAACCAAAACATTTATGGGTTAAGAAGCAGGAGCAGGCTGTTGATCACTGGTTCCCAAAGTCATGTCAAGGTGATACAACTAAGGTTGACCTGCTGTGTGCAGTACGTACATTAATAATTGCTGGGACTATCAGCTCTGTCCATGATAGGTAAGTACAGGGCAACAACAGGTCAGGAAGCATCATATTCCTAAAAAACCTGTATGTAGGTCCTAGGAGGGAGGTTACAATGGAGGGAAAATTCAGATTGCCTATATTCATCATCCAAGGGGCAGCTAGTCCTGCTGCTGTGTTCCTCAAGGTGAGAGGCTCTGTTGACAGGACCAGTTGCTTAGCTAATTCAGGAACAATGGAAACAAAGCAGTTGTAATTCTTTTTGCGGTTCACAAGGCAAATTGTCATGCAGATATCTCCTCATATCCTTCACATGCTTGTTAGTAGCAGTTGTGAAAGCCTTCACAGTTTAATTAGCAGTTCTAGTATGGATCAGTGCCTGGAAAAGGAAATATTTGTCTCTGTGAGCCTGGTAACTGTGCTGCAATGTGAAAATGAGAAGAAAAGAATGTTTGCCATTTTGAACATTTGAAATAACTCCATCTCCAGGTATCATGACTCCATACCTCAAAAAGGTATTTCATAACTATTTATACTTTGATAATGCACAGGTAGTATAAAGTCCATTAAAAATTAATTTCTGCACTTAAGGTCATGCTCTATCTCCTCAGACAAAGTTGAACTGTCCAGAACAGCAGCTGAAAGACTTTATCATCTTTCAGTGGTTGTAATGAGTGCTAAAACCATCAGTCTATTCAAGACTAAGAACTGCTCAAAATCAGTACACATGCAATCAGTGAGCAACATTCTATAAGCTCCAAAATTGATTGCCTAGTTAATTCTTAGAATAATAAATAAATAAATTTAGAGAAAAGCTTGGTATTGAATCTTCATCTGAAAGCAGCAGGGCAAGGAGGACTGGAGATACGACTCCTTGTGTAAGAAACGTATAAATGAATGAAATTTCCATCTTCAGGGCATCAGATAAATTTTATTGCAGATATAGTGAAGTAGCTGTGTTTTGTTTTCTTCTAGTGCTTGGTCTGTGACTAGAAATCACCACGTTTTACAAATACAGTTTCAGTGTTTCACACCTATTGTCACTCTTTCCACATACCAGGTTCACTCAAGAGAATATTCAAAATAGGAGAAAAAGACTAAAACCATTGTGATGGTCTTTCAACAAGGCGGGTTTTTTTTTCCACAAAGTCATGCTTTTAATCATTTTCATTGAGTAGACTCTGATCCATCTCAGAAATAGAAAATTTCTTCTCCTAGATTTCAAAGTAGTTTTCATCAAGGCTTCTGAATTCCTTTTATATGAATTTCCAGGTAAAATAATGATCAAAAGGGTATTGAATTTTTTTTTTCTTCACTCTTTTTTTTTTTCTTATGAATCAAATTCCTTTAACCTTGTTCTTAGACTATTTCCTTGTTAGATTTGCCCAGGTTTTACAGGTCAAGAGCCCAGAAAATACAATGACAAAAGCTTTATTGATCTCAAACTTTCATAGAGTATTCAGTATAGGTTTTAACAGATTTAATTAGCATTGTGCAATTATCACAAAAATAGACATACTTTTTTAAAGAAAAATTTCACATATATACTTTCTCACAACTGAACAATGCTCATTCAAAATTCTTGTGTATCAGGATTTCTGACATTTTTAGTCTTTTAAAGTGTAAATATTTCTTGGAGATTTAATTTCTTCACAATAAAAGTATATTAGGGCCACAAAGATGATTAGAGGGCGGAAAAAGATGACCAATGGAAAAAGTTTAAAACAACCCTTTAGCCTATAGTGTTCTTATGTGTTGTTTGGTCTGTGCAGCTTCAATAACGGGGCTGAAGCATTCTAAAGCACATCGATCGCTGAGTGGTGTGTGGTGTCTGTATCTACAATGACAGTATATCCCTATAGTGCTTATCTGTTTTATCTTCTCTGTACTTGAATTTACATGTATTTAAAAGCTGAAAAGCCGTTGAAATACTAAGAGGTCTGAAGTTGGACAACTGCCTTTTGGCAAAGCATTTCAAATGGACATTCTCCTTCTTGCTGAAATGGCTTCTAAAAGATAATGGATTGAAACCTTCTGATTTTAATTCTAGATCTGTTTCTGCTGAGTGCTTGTTTGAAACACATATTAATCTCTTTTAGCACTGGAAAACTTAACCGGAAATCTAATTTAAGGTCTTTTCTACTGGTGATTTTGAAATTGATACCATTTTCTTGATGGAAAATCTCTGGATGAGTCCATCATGTTATGTTCCATGGTTTAACTGCTTACAGTGCTGTTTGAATTAGATTTTGACATTGGAAGAAAGTGCATTGGCAGAGGGTCTCTGCAACAGCCAGAGGTATATCAGCCCAGAAACCACTTCGCACAAGAGAAGAAAAATTTGTATGACCCAAATATGTATGTGTCTCTGTACCAAAAAAGAGCAGTCTAAAGTTGAAATGGAGTTTGTCTGTTCTGAGAGGTCTTTGTACTGTTCACCCTTGAAAGATCCCATGTTGCTCCACCACTTAAAATGGACAATTACCTTCTTCTTTGCAAGTCAAAGCATTTGTGATGCAGGGGCAATCCGGAAAAACTCTTTCATTTGGTCCCTTTGAACATACTGTTTTAATCTTGTGCAATTTTAAAGTATTAATATTGATATGAAAAATTGTGAAATTTTAAATTGCAGTGCAAGTTCTGACACTGGCTAGTTTCATTGAATGTTTTAAAAATATTTTTTTAGCTTTTCAGAGCTGCAATAATCCATGTATTGATACTTGCATGGTTGGTGCTTTATACTTGTGTGGTGGCCTCTGTGAAAGGTAGGTATAAAAACCCATTTGATGATCAAAGACACTAATGCAGCTTTACACTGAGCAGGGCCTAGATTTGGTCTTTAAGTGTCATGATGTCCAATTCCACTTGGTTCGGTCTGGCTTAATAAACACCAATGAGGGTTCATCCTGTGAACTCTGTAAGTGCAGGAACTCTTGCAATGTTGGCTTTCTTCCCAAGCAAGTAGACTGAACTGTTGATAAATGTCACACTATTCTGTTCTAAGAAACCTTAATCCGAGCTGATTGCCTAACAAAGAGAAAGATTTGTTCAGAAAGTCCCGGAAATAGTGATTTCAGTTTAAACTAAATTGAGCAATCATCTAATTATATCACTTTTTTCTGTGAATCTTTAATGTAGAGTATCTTTGTGAGTAGCAGATGACCTGACCATAACAGTGTCTCCAATAAAGATATTGGAGATTTTTGTGGCAAATCCCATCAGTACAAGACAAGTACAGTCATAAATTTATCCCACTTGCAACTGAACCACCAATGCAGAGTTATTTGATTAGAGGCTTTAGACCATTTTTTCTAGCAGTTGTAGGGCACCTTGGAAAGAGGTGTTTGATGTTTCAGGTTTTTATCATTACACTGCAACAGTGTTATGTGCTGAGACTGAAACCACATTTCTGGCTGTTTTTACAAATTAATTATATTTCTTCAGTGTTCAGTTCCTAAGAACTTATGAGACAAACAATTTGTAAAGGGTGTATTGCTAGTACATTGTGGAATTTGAGGCCAAAAAGCATTCTTTATTGTCAAGAAAGGGAGCCTGATAGGACTGTTTCGTGTATCAATACATAGAGCAAGAGAAACTTCCTTTTTCCTTTCATATATCCAGTGTTGGATCGAAAACATTTGGACTCATTACAAGAACAACGGTGTGGAAATGGAGTATGATCCAGTACCAGAATTCATTGACTTACTATTTGACACTACTGAGGAAGTGGTTTTAGTCAGTCAGTCATGCTGTCACGGCTGATTATTCTCAAGTCATAAACTAGACAATTTGACTGCTAAGAGTTCACAAATGATAGAAAGGAATGACCCAAGAACAAAGCAAATTCTTGATATGGTTGATGGTATCTCCAGATACAGTTTGTCCCAGACCCTTGCAACAAGGTAAGGCGCTGCCTGACTGTGTGCTGTGGGTGTTTCTTGACCATGGGTGAAGCACAGTTTCTCTTTCATAAGTTGCCATTGAGAATATGATGGTTTGATATCTCTGTGATCTTGTGAAAAGGCGAGCTATGCTCAGTTCAGGCATTTTATTGGCTTTGTGTCTGTTTTACAGCTGACTTGGAAGTGAAACTGAGAAATAATTTTAATCATTTGTAAAATTTTTTCTGATGTTCAATATAAACCCATTTTTGGTTTTGAGGTGAGTAGCCCTTCCTTGTCCTCTCATCAGCTCTTAGACATGAAACCTTTGCTTAGGTTCTCTGCAGAGCTCCATTTTCCATTCAATTCATAGTTTTGGCCAACAAAATTGACATAGATTTGGAGAATTAGAACACACACAGGTAAGCTGGGATTGAGTTGAAGTCCTCTTCGGTGCAGAATTTGGTCCTTCATCAACAAATTATCAAATTGGAGCTAATGGGAATGAAAACTTCCAAAGTAGGGTTAGAAAACAAAATTATGAATGCTTGAAAAAGTGCCAACCTTGTAAAGTGCATTTGTAACCACAAAATGAAAGTGAACTGCACTATTTAAAAAAGAAAACCAGGTGGAATTGCTCCCTATATTCACAATATTCCCAGTATACACTTCCATTTTGGAAAAAACAGGGTAGAATTCCCTGGTGTGTTGTTCTAATTTATGGAAGAACTCAGCAAGAGAAACATGCCATTAACTTAAACGGATGAATGAACTGAGCTATCACCTGAGGTGTCCAAACATTCAGAGATCTTTAAAATAACAAAGTATTTAAGGCATGTTACATTCTGTACTTTGGATCATCAGAACAAACCAATTTTATTTTATGTGGTGCCCTGTAATCTGTCAAGCCAAAGGCTTTCCTTCTGACATATTGTTTGCACATTGTGACATATTTTAGTGTTTTATATGGTTAAGAAATGAGAGAAGAAATCTAAAATATTCTTGCTTTCCCTCTCCTGCTACAAAAAGCTCAGAGTAAGTTGTCAAAAAGTGAAGGTTGGGAGGTTTTCTTAATTTAAATAAGTCAATTTTAAAATGTTCTTAATTAGGAGATGTGCGTGTTTTGTCAGCCAGATCTGGTACAGCTTGGATAGTAGTGGGCAGTTTTGACACAATCTGTACAGTTTTGCTATAATTAGACAGACACACAGAACACCCTTCAGAGTAGAAAATTACTGGTAAAATGCATAATTCACTGGCAGACTTTAAAGATCTCATGTTATCATCTGCCAACATCTATTCTGTCCGTCACATAGGCTCACTGTAAAGTCCATACGAACAACACATCCCTGAAAATGAACCCCTATGATGCTATTGCTTTCTAACAACATCGATCATGGCTGATTCAGTCTTCTGTGAATAAGGAAACTGCATAGACTTAGGCAAAGTCTAAACACAAATTGCAGATCCACTGGGATAAGATCTTGCTTCTGGTTTAGGATCAAGACCAAATGGGATTGAGGGTTGGCTTGAATTTAAAATGTTTTGAACAGATTTAAAGACTTGAGGCAAATCTGTCACTTCATTGCTCCATTGCTGAATTTATGACTCCAGTACAGGGTTCCTGTTTGCAGTGGAAAAGACCTGTATAGGTTCTGTATGACTGTTCTTGCTTCTCAAAAGAGAGGAGCAGATGTCCTGTGCATGAGTCCGAGTAGGACTGCTAAAAGTACACTGCAGAAACCCCCTCATTAGCTCTATCTGCTGGTCTGTACAGGTGGTCTTCTGTGATGCATCTCTTCACAGAGGAGGCTGACTGATTCATGCCCAGTGACCAGATCCTGATGGCTGCTGGTTTGGTGTCACACTACGGATCTGTAGCTGATTAACAGTCCCTTTCCTGTCTCTGTGGGGATCCAATGATAGTGTCTTGGTGGTCTCTTCTGCGTTTTCCAGTGCACTGTCCCACAGCTGGGTCAGTGGGTCTTACCTGAACCTCCATTTTCTGCTTTTTAGGAAAAATCAGCAGGGCAGAAGGAACATCCCATTTGCAACCGCAGCTTCAAATTGTAAAACTTGTAAAATCAAGTGAGATGCAAATTTTGGTTTAAGAAAATGAATGAACGAGACTGTTGTATTGCCCAAGGCTGCATTCCTATTCCAAAAAGAAGCCCACACTTAAAAAGAAACAAGTTTAAATTTGTTTTAACTTACTTTTGCTGCTCCTATGGGCGAAGTTGGCAACACAGTGTGAAATTAGAGTTTTCCTTAGCATGGCACAGCACAAATTCAGTATTGTCACTTCATTACTTCTGTTTCCTATTTAAAGAACAGCCTCCATGAATGGGCATTTGGACAGACTGCAGGCTATTGAAATTGTTTAACAACTGAAGGAGATCTTCCGGTACATAAACTCTGATCTGCTAAAAAGTGACACAAAATTGTATTTTCTATTTTTCATGTATTATGTACTACATACAGATTGAAGTGTCTTCTCATTGGTCTGAGGTTGTAGGTTTTTAATCTAATTTTCTGAGCATATTTGGTAAAGTTCATTGCAATAATTTTGTGTATGGATTTAAAAGAAGAAAATTAAGTATCTGTGATGACAAGTAGGAAGTCTCTGAAGCATGGGTCTCAGTTTGCCTGTGTAGGCAATACCAGTTCTCTGTCTCCTTGAAGCTTCTCTAGCAATATTAAAATAAATCTGCTTCACACATATATCTGTGAGACTTTGAGTTTACCACTGGAGCCAGAGAGGAATTTGTCTGAAAAATGAAAAAAGAGGCCTTTTAATAAATACTGTTCAAGCAAACTATACTTACTGACTTAAGCCACTGTCTGTTATATTATACTTACCCAGTACTCCAGGGATTTCATTTCAGGACTGTCAGGCTTACCTAACCAGTGGCATTGCAACTCTTGACATTCTGTGCTGGAAAACAGATAGTGAAGTAAGAGTTTGTGTGCCACATCTTCATTTTGTCTGGAAGAACTCTTTTTGATTACTTCTGCTCATGCATTGGAGAAAATCAGAGGAAATCAGACAAACTAGAAGGATGATATGAAGTGAGGAGATCCTTTTTACTTTCATGACATGCACTTCTCACTTTTAAAGCCATTAAAACCTGAATGCCTTCATTCCACAGAAGAGAAAAACTTTTCCTTACCCTGCTTTTGGAGCACTCTGCTCTCTTTTTATTTGCAGCATGGATGGACCTTTCTTCTTGCTGTTTGTCTAAGCTTTAACTACTTCAATTCTCTGTAGGCGTTTATGAAATTCATTGCAGTGATTAGTTACTCTGGCAAACCAACAAGGAAAGGGATGCATTTTCCACCTTAATATTTTCAAATCCAAACTCAGATGCCTAAATTTGGAAGCCAGTTGCCTTTTTCTTTCTCTCTACAGAATATCTTTCTTGCAGGTGATTGACTTAACCCTTCTGAGTTCTAAGTCTCTGGAGATGCCAGACTTCCTCTAATGATTGTATAGGGGAAGCCTAATGTAAATAAACTCATGAATCTCCCAGCTCAGTACATAAATATGGACTGCAGCAGTAGACTGCAGCTCTTTTTTTTACAGACTTCTTCAGTAAAATTATTCTGGCTTGACAAAATGGAGTAACATGGGAGCGTTTCTCCATCTCTCTGCCTGAAAAGTGTGCAGAAAAGAGTCATTTATCTACATGGACATCTCAGCAATCATCGAATCCATTTTGCCAAGGCAGAGTAAGTTTGTGATACATACTAAAACTCAAAATCTTTGCTTTTCTTCTAGCCGAACTTCGTGGATTTATGAACTTCATTTAAGCATTCAAATTACTTCAGTTTAAAGGATCACTTGTCCTCATCTGGGTCACAGGAAATGCTCGTGTCCATGTCCTCAGCACTGTTGTAAATGCAAAAGAACACATATTGGCTTAAAGCACCCTCAGGCTCAAAACCAATAAAATCTAAGGTTACACAAGCACTCACTGCAATAACTGATGTGCTGTCCAGGAGCAATGCATGTTAATGATGATCTTACTAATGCATTATGCATCATGACTAAAGACATTCAATACCACTTTCTGTGACTTCAGCCGACTTCGGCAGCATGACTCATTGTCAGGTCTCTGGATGGGTCAGCAGCCTGACACTTTTCCATTGCTGCTAATCTGAGACTTTTTTCACTGTAAAGATCACCAGATTTTTATAAGGATGCTAATATTAATCTCTCTTCTTTCACTGTGCATATTACAAAACCAGGTTCAAAAGTCTTTCACCTTTGTAAACAAATAAACAAATAAATCAATAAACCCTTTTATCTAAAGGTTAAAGGTTAATGAGGTAAGAAATAAGAACTAGTCTGATAAGTGGGCAGTGGAGAAAGAGCCAATAAATTCTGACTATTTTTCCTTCATTAAATGAGTGCAAAGAATACACATATAAAACACAGAGTTATTAGTTTCTTTTCAGTTGGTAAAAGAATGCAGTGGAAAATCAGTAAAGCAAACTAGGCAGTGGTAAGCAATGCAGTTGCCTTTCTGGGTCTTTTCTGTGTTTCAAGCCAAGATGTCATGAGACCCTTTTGGAAATCAAGTCAAGTGGAGCAATGTCAGGATCACAAAAATAACACTGGGCATTCAGCTAGCTGTGTTTCAAGCTGACAATTTCACCTGTAGAACTCTGAAGCTTAAATAAATAAGTCATACACTGTAATTTTAGATGGGGCAACTTAATAAAAACTTCTGCTGATGATCTCATTGGGACTACCTCTTACTTTCCTCCTCTAGCTACTTCCAGACACACTCCCTTCAGATTTCAGGCCTAATTTGGTGCCTTTTCAGGAGCTAATACTTCTAAGCTTGGTCTCTCAATAAAACAGTATTAGCCAGGAAATTTTCTTTCTTCTTGTGGCTTTCTCTGATTTCATGCCATAGTAATTATAAGCAATTCTTCATCAGATGCATATCAGGATTAGGAAGATCTCTGGTGAACCACTAATTATAAAGGACAGTTCCTGAAAGGAATGTAGTATTAACAGGTTATGCTCTGTACGGCTATTTAGGTGACTATAGAGAAAATGCACATTCAGAAACCCTTGGGAAAATTATTTATGTAAGATACAGGGTAGTTCCTTAAAAAAAAGCCAAGCCCAATGAGGAAAGACTGGAAAAATCAAATAATTTTTTTCTAAGCAAGATAAAATTGAAAAAGAATATCTGTAGTCATCAAATACAGAATATGGTGTGTATCCAAGAGATATAGGGGAGGATATGAAGATGTTTGGAGCCTGAGATTACAAGAGAAGGCAGAGAAAAGTTGGAAAATGTCAATAAGAACCTTTGCACTTTTGTCAGTACACTGTCCTACCATGGAGACTGTCTGCTCAGTTTGTGTGAACACTGTTCAAAGACATGCAGCAACCTTTCAGGTTTGGATTTTGTTTTGTTTTGTTTTGAAAGCAGTTCTATTCTGTCCATTGACATCATCCTGGGTGTAGACACAACTTAAGGAGTGGCACTGCGGTCCTTTCCAGATTGAATCTTTTTCTATTTATCCAGGACACTGTGGGTTTTCTGGGCTGCAAGCACATATTGCCAGCTCATTTTCAGCTTCTCATCCACCAACACCCCCAAATCCTTCTCCTCAGGGTTGCTCTCAATCCATTCTCTGCCCAGCCTGTACTTGGGATTGCCTCAACTCATGTTCAGGACCTTGCATTTGGCCTGGGTAATCAGGTCTTTTCATGATCACTACAGGCAAGGCTACCCATGAGTTTACCATTCCCCACCCGCCCCTCCTTGCTAGTGAGTATAAGGGCCAGCATGGCACCTCTCATCATTTGCTCCTCTATCACTTGGAGAAGTAATTTATCATCAGTTTATTCCAGGAACTTACTTGGTTGCTTATGCCCTGTTGTGTTGTCCCTCCAAGTGATATCAGGGTGGTTGAAGTCCCCCATTGAGGACCAGGGCTTGTGAACGTGAGGCTGTTCATATCCATGTGGCATGCTAGTTCCAGAGATTTAAACGCTGTAAGTATCCAGTTTCTAGGCCTAAAGTAACCTAAAGTAATCCAAATTAATTCAAATATAAAGTTCCTCAGCTGAAAACAAAAAAGAAAGAAAATAAAAATAGATGACTGTAATGATGTTTATCTGAAAATAAGAGGTTTCAAGTGTGATATTCCAGAATCAACAAACCTGCCTTGTTTGCATATATGCTTTTTGTTACCAGAAAATTTGCCAGATTTCCTCTGGCCCTTTAGAACAGTTTCTCTTGGCCAGTGCCAAGCTCAGTGCTGAGTGGGAGATATTTTCGTCAGTGATATTGCAAAGGATTTCTCTGCAGATATGGGACTCTGCAATTCTGTCTGATTAACTTGATCTGCCAGGTCCAAGGGCTGGGACATTGAAAATGTGTCCTGGCAGCATCCTTGTCCCAGGGCTGCTGGTTTAGGGATCTCATTTAAGTGCAGAAAGTATCCCCATGCCCCCTCACCTCTCCCATGCTGGGTTATCATTAAACCCTCCAGCCTTACTGGAGCCATGGACATCAAGCCTTAATGCCAGCTAAAGTGATGCTTTTGATTATGAACTATTAGACTTATACAGTTAACAAAATGCAAAGCTGAAAGGGAGTTAGGTTTTTAAAATATTGGTATTTCCAGAAGGTGAAGAGACAAAGGATATAGAGCTAATGCAATTTTTAAAAGCGGTATGCTAGAGAGAAAAAAGTGAAAAATAAGTGAATTTGTGTGCTTTGACCTTGGCCAGAAGGGATTTGGGTATTTTCAACAGAGCAATGTCAAAAAGGTTCTCACAAGCTCTGCACAGTGAGAACAACCTCTCCTCCAGGAACATTATCCTGTCCTCCAGGACATCAGTGGATAAACAGAAATACTTTATGATCTGAAGAATAAATGTTGGTGTTGGTTTTCATAAGCAATTTTACAAACTTTTTAGAATGATTTCACTCTTCCATGACAACTCTGAGCACTTGGAAGATACTGGAGAGTGAACATAATGATAATAGAATAGTTTTGATTTTGGCTTTAAAATTGGCTAAGTTGACAGAAAAGCACACAAATCAATTAAAAAATCACACTTAGATAAGATGCAAAGGCTACACTGGTTAAAGTTAAGTATCCCAGACCAAGAGACATTGCCAGTAATCACAGTCAGCTTCACAGCTATGTGTCAGCTGCCTTTTTAGACCACTTTGATTAAAAAGCCCACAAAGATGTTCCAGCTCAGAGTCACTGAATAGTTCTTCTGCAGGTATTTGAGAATTTGCTGACATTGAACGACTTGAGAAGCCTTCACTTGTGGGATTTAAGGCAAGGAATTGCAGATGAGAGGGAATTGGGGGTAGGGAAGGGACCTGCTTTGTCAGAGGGAAATTCCTGTTTTGTTTCGCTTGCTTTTTTCCAGAGCTGTTTCCTATTTTTAGAGCTATTATAGGTCCTTTTTGGCAGGTCTGTACCCCAATCACTGCCTTCAAGAGTAAGCAGAATGCACATGGGACCTTTGTTGCTCACTATAAAAAGAACAAAGCACAGAGGCAGACAAGTGGGTGCCACCATTGTAGTGACAATGACAAAACAAGGTGCTTTTCTGATCTGATTATACAAGTTAATGTAAAGCTTTAAAAACAAAGCTTTGTAAGGGCTCCTGGAATACAAACATAAATGGTTTATAGCATCCCTTGTCCTGTGAAAGTGATTCTTACAATTTAAAATATGACTGTGCTTAATGTTGCATATTTTCAGATCACTCATCACGATTTGCTTTAAATGGATGCTGCATTTAGTCCCCTTCTGCTACACAGAGGACAATGTATTCAATTTATTAACTTTTCATTCAGGCTCTGATAAGGATATTTATATAGCATTCAAAAGGGTGCTTGATGCTACATACAGCTCTGAAGAGACCTAACCCAGGCCCTGAAGAGGTCTATTTTTAATGGGATTCTAGAGGTGACATTAACAACAGGCTTGAGGCAACGAAGCACGAAGATGACAAGGTGCTTGGATAAAATGTGCTTTCTAGAGGTTTGATGAATGTGTTTTGGCTCTGTGTGCCCTCCCGAAGCAAAACCTCTTCCTACCACACTCCTGTGCCTGAAGGGGAGATGCAAAACTGAGCAGGCAGTGACAGCTGTCCTGCCCCATGGCATTTTGGGAAAGCTTTTCTGACATCTGGGCTGTGCATGTCCATCACTCCCTGCTTTCTGCTCTGGTGTTACATTGGCACTACAAACAGCCACCCATCAGCACCTCGGGCAATTTAATGTCCTTCTCAAAGAGTGGTTGGCACAAGGCTTGTCTTGGAGGCCAGTTGTGCTCAACTTCCTATTGAATTATTACATGATTTTGAGTAGGAGGGACCTCTGGAGCTGTCTAGGACAAACTTCTCAAGTTGACTGTCAAGATTATGCCAAAACCTCCTTATGCAACATTTACTCAGCATTTAACTCCTCCAAGTAGGATTTGCTTGGACATTTTCTCTCACTATGAGCAACCCCTCTCAAATATCAATAAGATTATAAAGAAAAAAACCCCAGCAACCCTCTTTTTAGACACTTAAATGTCTTCTGAAATTTTAAAATAATAAAAGTGTTAGGTAAAACAGGTTACAACACAAGTATTTAAATGCAATTCACCTCCTGCTACTCCCATCTTGTAGAGTAAGTCCTTGAATCCAGGTTAGGATTCAGTCATTACAGGGGTAAGAATGTTGCGTAAATGCAAGGGGTTTGAGTGGCAAGGGTTTGGTAGAGGGGGGCTACAAGTGTGGCTCCTATGAGAAGCTGCTAGAAGCTTCCCCTATGTCCAGTGGAGCCAATTCCAGTCAGCTCCAAGATGGACCCACCACTGCCAAGGCCAAGACAAGCAACAACAGTTGTAGCAGGTAACATAGTTAAGAAGGAGAAAAAAATGCTTAGCAATTGCAACCAAAGAGAGGACTGAGAATATGTGAGAGCAACACCTCTGCAGACACCAAGGTCAGTGCAGAAGGAGAGGAGGAAGTGCTCCAGGCAACAGACACCAGAGGTTCCCCTGCAGCCCCTGGAGAACACCATGGTGA
Source organism: Laterallus jamaicensis coturniculus (assembly GCA_022605575.1). Taxonomy (NCBI): domain Eukaryota; kingdom Metazoa; phylum Chordata; class Aves; order Gruiformes; family Rallidae; genus Laterallus; species Laterallus jamaicensis. Next base: position 37,613,567 of record JAKCOX010000005.1, read on the forward strand.
AGCAGGCTGTCCCCTTGCAGCTTATGGAGGTTGATGGTGGAGCAGATATCCACCTGCAGCCCATGGATGACCCCACACTGGAGGTGCATGGAGGCATCCAAAGGAGGTTATAACCCTGTGGGAAGTCCACACTAGAGCAGGTTTGCTGGCAGGACTTGCCTCCAGAGACATGACTCTTATTTTCTTCACCTCTTCTCTGATCAGCAAGCTGTGTCCTCCCAAGCTATGAGCTACTGTCTTGGGAGGACAGTAACTTGCCACTGAAAACATGACAAATAAGTGAAATTGTCTCTTTAAGTGTACTTGAAGATGTATTAAAATTAGTTTTAGGATTCCTAGTGCCAAACAGAAGATCTTGTATTAAAATAACTCGAAATTCTTTGCTGCTCACTGGGTCTATGCCTCAAACTTTGCTGTTGTCACAGTATCTAGGAACTGGGGCTGCAGCATCTAGCCAGAATTTGACTTTACAGATCACGCTAGAAAATGGCTAAAGAGACATGGAAAAATGCACAAGTTCTGCAGGACAAGGTTGAAAATGTGCATGTCCTTGCACATTTAAGATGCACAAGATAGCCTAACCCAGCATTTCATGTAGCTTTTCAGGAGGTTCTTTCTTGGAACACCAGCTGATTTCACAAGCAACAGGTTCAGCTTCTCGAACAGGCTGACCAAAACTTACCATTGGATGGATGCATTACGTAGAAGAGCTAAGTGAAGAGCTGAATTTTTTGCATAACTGTGCTCCATTAAATCACTGTCAGAAGGTCTGAATAATTCAGTGGTTTCTGTTTGTGTCTGAAATATGCCCTCCTCTCTAATTTGAATTAGATATATTGTTCCAAGTAAACTGACATTTATGCACATTTTAGATACAATACATAAAAATATTTTTAAAAAAATATTTTTATGTATTGTATCTAAAATGTGCATAAATTTTTTTTTAAAAGTAAAAATAATTTTTTAAAAAAGAAATTATTTTTGAATAAGCAGTTAACTTAATTTGAAGATTTATTCTGACTTCCCTGAATCCTCTTTTTCTAAACTAAGCAGTGTTTAATCTTTTCCACTTCTGAATTGCTGTATTTTGGAAAAAAGTTACACAGCCCATATGGAAGCTTGCTTTTGGGATTATTGCAGAAATTCCAATTGACTGCATTGGAAATTAATATAGTCAGAGAATACCTTTCTGGTTAATAAAATAATTTGAAGAGCACTTGGGAGAAAATGTTCATTTTAAGAAAAAAGTGAGCGTCTGGTGTAGAAGCATACTCAAGAAAAAAGACCTTTTTTACCCCTCTTTTTTTTTTAATATTATGCATCTGTTGCATCAGACTTGTTGAAAATAAAGGAGATGAGAATAAATTAATACTACCCCTGACCATTTAGTTCTCTCTATGGAAAGGAAGAAACACTTTTTGGACTAGGCATTTTTTTTTGTCTGTCTGAAGATCTATAAGAATGTCTTCTGTCTATATAAAGATAAATTTCGGGGACAAGTTTTATGATGACTTCTGGTTTTATGGTAGAATTTTTAAAGTGAACTCTGGCTGAGCAAGTCTATTTATTATGAATTTCTCTCCTCTGGTTATTCAGCTACCCTCATAGTTAGCAGATTTGTCTGAACTCACTGTAGGGAATATCTATTACAAAAGTACCATGCAACTTTAAAAACATTTATCATGGCAAGAGCTCTTGAAGACAGAAGAGCATTTCTTTTCTCTATTGCTTTCAAGAGAGTAATAAGACTCGTGCTTAGTAACTTGTCAGCTGTTTTACAAGAAGATAGTGATTGAGAAGTGAATTAAATGCAGGATTCCCAGGTCCCGGGTGAACGTCCTAATGGCAGCAACATTTTCCTCTGTGTATCAGGGAGGAGATGTCTGTACCCACCAGTGTGCTAAGGATGATTAAGACTTAAAGCCTATTGCTCTGGGGGCCAGTACTATTATTCAGAAATGACAGGAAATCAAAGTATCTTTCTCGTGCTCATTAAAGAACTGATGGCATATTTTTATTGTTCTTTTTTATTGTTCAAATTTGGTTATCTATGCACTTAATCTACCAACCTATATACCCATCATAGTACCATATATACATCTTCACATCCAGTCTGTTGCTTTGATTTGACAGGCATGTTTCACTTCCATGGTAGGTATGCATTGCCTTTTTTCAGTCAAGTAACAGTGAAATTCTCATTATTCTGTAAGTTTTAAGGTTCTTTTAAATGAAGTGAGATGTTGCCAGTAATTTATTAATCTGAAGCAGTGCAAGCTTTACCCTTAAATACTGATATTTTAGTGGATTTAAAGCTGTACCAATTTCTCTAGTGTATAAGGATAGAACTAAATCCAAAATTTCCTTTGGAATTGTCACTCAGATATTTTTCTTTACAGAAAAGAACATTATTTGAGAATTACTTAGAAGTATAGTAACTATCATATCTACTCTAACAGAAATGTTTTAAATAAACAAACATATCCTATGGCTTATGCTCATGAATTAACCCTTGTAGGCGTTAAATACCAAATCTGTAGCCTCGAAGGAGGTATTTTTATGTAGAAATAATCTGCACTGTAGATATTCATAAACTAGAGGAACAATGACACCTGTTTTTAGAAACCCACTCACAGTTTAGTAACTTTCCAGTAAGGCAAGTAAGAATCTTGGAGGGAAACCAAAGCCCTTGGAGATGTTGGCTCTACTGTCTCTCTTATGCCAAAAACACGATAGGAAGAACTGGGCCAGAGTACCAGGACTGTTGCCTGGGACCTTCTGTAGTGGCTCAGAGATTAGACAAAATAGCAAGGAGACTGTATAATGAGCAAACATTAATTCATTACTGGGTTGAAATGTTCAGGCACCATAAAGGTGCCCACACAGATGGACTTTGTTTTTCTTACAGTCTTAGATCTAACTGAAATTCAACAGGAATAACTATTTAGGGTAGTATGAGCTTTATTTGGTAAATCATCTTCATAGCTGAAAAACCTAATAACATTGATGATGTTGATCTAACTAAAAGCTGATGTTGATCTGATGATCTCAGGTACAATCTGTAACAGATATTTCATACAAATAAAAATTGTGTTCCTTCACTTTGATCTTAATGACTGAGAGTCCATGCATCTCTGTATAGGTACGGGAAGGAGATGCAGAAGCAGACCTGAAAGTCACAAGGATTAAATAAATTCTAAAAAAGACAGTAAAGTTCAGTCACACTAGCTGAGGGAAAGAGAAGAAACAAAATCAAACAACAATAGTCTTTGTACAATAGCACAAGAACACAGCATCCTCCTTCTACTTTTCAAACACCATTGTAGGTACAAATTTGCAATGGGAAAAGACAAAGGGTCAAATAATTCTATCAAACTTCATGTGTCTGTTTTGAAATTAGAAAATCATGTCTTACTTTTCTTTTTGCAGGGGGTCTACCTCATTTGTGGCCTTGGATGAACACCAGTCCCTAAAAGAGAAATTATTCATTAGTTATTTTACACACACACACACACACATATACACACACCATGAATGATGCTTCTGACTTATGTACAATGCATGATTCAAAACCATCAACTTTCACCTGGATTTTACTGTGAGTCTCATTGATGCAGTGCTCTGCCTTCTGAATATGAATGTATTTAATTTTCACAGTATCTAACTGGGATGAACACAGGTTTCCATATTACCGGGCTTATTTTGCAGGTGAGAAATAGAAATGCAGGAAGATGAAGGTCAAATGTATCTACTAACTTGGCATCATCATGTTAGGACTTGTAATAAAAGGGAGGCCAGAATAAATGTCATGGTTTCCCTTGGCCTTGAACTTTATGAAAAGACTGGTTATTAAATCCTACCTGGATATCTATATATAGAGTGGATAGACTTCAGGCAGATGCAATGTCACTTTTAGGTTAGCAGGATACAAGCTAGCTCCACACCAGACTGTGTTAAAATTTACATAGGCTGTGCTTATTTGAGTACAGAAGCCATGTACATGTGGGATTAAGGCCTGCCACGTCTGAAAGAATGTGAGTTTGCATCTATCTACCAGGCACCACAATTTTGTGTGTCCTATCAGTCAAGTACCTTTAGAAGGCCATGCTTTTCATTTCTCAAAAGTCTTACCTTGTGGGCATGGGAGAAGACAGGGATGCTGCTAAAAAGAAGTAGGTGAAGAAAAAAGGTGCAAAGGGTGGATGGCAGGAATCCCTGTGATTTCTTCTTGCATCCCAGCCTAATGCATACTGTGAACTCAGACATGAGGAAAGTCTCTAAGAAGGTATGGTCTGCATCCACTTTGGCACACACTGATCTGAATTGTTCTCTGCCCTGCCTCCAGCTTCAGACAACGAAACCAAATCAAACCAAATCACAGATACACAAATATGCCTGCCCAATTTTGTACCAAGGGAAGTTTAAATTCTGTTCAACTCACCCAGAAGACACAAAATCCTGAAACACAAATATTCATTATCATTATTTTACTGCTCAGGAGAAAGTACACTGAGCATTTTGATGGCAATGAACAAATGACTTTTTTCCACAACTAGTCTAGAGAACTTGTAACCAAGATTAATTTAAAAATACTGATCGAAATAATTATTCAGTCATTGATTAAATTATATTGATTGGGCAGTGTTAGCCTTAAACTGGGGTGTGTGCTGAAAGGGTCACAAACACAATGTAAAACAATTACTTCCAGTGACCTTTTTGTCTAATTAATCTCAACTTGAAAATCCAGAATGAATGGGGTGACTGGTTTAAGTGGTTATCTAATTTCCTAAAAGATCTTCATGCTGATGCCACATTCAGCTTTTCTGGTTTTGACTCTAAAGTCTCAGCCTTGTGATGCTGCTGCATACCTTCTCAGCAGTGTTAGACACCTTGTCCCTCCTTAAAGGGAATTATTTCTCCTCTCTGCCAAATGAACTACTGGATTAAACACCTTCTAAATGCAGGGCATGCTTTCCACATCTTGAATTGTTTGCATGACTTTCCTGAATGTTAAAATATGAATGCCTGACTGGATGCAGTATTCCAACCATGGCAACGTATTCCTCAAAGGTAATAGCACCTCTTTGGTATTAATAAGCATTCTTTGTTACCAATATAGATTTCTATCTGTGCTTTCTTCCATAAAAGATATGCCTCCACCTTAATCACAAGGAAGACGTAAAAAAAGAAATGTGTGGGTAGCACAGGTTGTTTATCAGCTTTTTGCTAAGACTGACCTGTTAATTATCTACTCTTACTCAGGCTGCTCTGTGAAATGCAATTGGTTTTCCATTGTCTTCCAGTGCAAAATGAGGTTGTCTTAGTATGTGCTGCGTTACCTTACTATCTGCTTCTGAATTATGCCTTGCTGAGCAGAAATGCTGCAGACTTAAGGTCAAGTGTGTGGTGGACTGAGAAGAGGCAAGAGATGAGGGCAGAAATACTCACTGCTGGGACTTGTATGCAGAAGGACAAAGACAGGTCTCAGGGACACTGTGGATGCTCCAGTTTTTGTGTGGCTGAAGGAAGTAAGCAGAACTTACTAGATTCCTCTACTGAGATCTGGTGGGATGAAGAACAAGGACTTAATGAAGTAGGATCTGAAGAGAGTGCTATTCTGTACGTGTAATAGCTTTGTCATGCCTATCCTGCTGCAGTCTTTTCCACCTGAACATCCAGCTGGCTCATTCCAAATTTAAGCCCAACAGGAATTCAACACGCAAACATTGCAAAGGATTAGAGTGCTCAGTGCCAAATCTGTGAATTCAACCCCCTACCTCACAGTGAAGGAGCAACTTTATCTATATTAATCATAGAATCCTAGAATGTTTTGGGTTGAAGAGGACCATAAAGACCATCAAGTTCCAATGCTCTGCAATGGGAAGGGACACCCTCCACTAGCCCAGGTTATCCAAAGCCCCATCCAGCCTGGCCTTGAGGGATCCAGGGGCAGCCACAGCTGCTCTGGGCAGCCTGTGCCAGGGACTCATCGCTCTCACAGGGAAATTTTTCTTTTACTTTCTAATCTAAATCTTTTAGTTTAAACCCATTCCCCCATGTCCTATCATTCCCAGTCCTTATCACCAGTACCGCTCCAGCTTTCTTGTAGGCCTTAGGTACTGGAAGGTGCTCTAAGGTTCTCTCCCCAGAGCCTTCTCTTCTCCAGGCTGAGCCTCTCTTTTAACCTGTCTCCATAGCAGAGTTTTTCCCTGATCATCTCCGTGGCCTCCAACGATTCAATATATTTCTTGTTTTGGGGACCGCAGCACTGCAGAAAGGGTCTCATGAGAGTGAAGTAAAGGGGCAGAATCATCTCCCTTGACCTTCTGGTCAAACTGTTTGCAATGCAGCCCAGGACATGGTGGGCTTTCTGGGCTGACAGCACATATTGCTGGCTTATATTGAGCTTCTCACCCATCAACACCCTCAAGTCCTTCTCCTCAGGGCTGCTTTTAATCCATTCTCTGCCCAGCCTGTGGCTGTGCTTGGGACTGCCCCAACCTATGTGGACTGACAAAGATGTTAAACAGTGCTGATCCCAGTAGCAACCTCTGAGGAAAGTCACTCATCACTGGTCTCGATTTGAACATTGAGGCACTGACCACAACCCTTTGTGTGCAACCATCCGGTCAATTACTTATCTGCTGAGTGGTCCATCTGTCAAACCTATGACTCTCCAATTCAAAGACAAGGATATCATGCTGGAGAGTGTCAAATGCCTTGCTCAAGTCCGCATAGATGATGTCCATCACTCTTTCCTTATCCGCCATGTAATATAATAATGGACATTCCTGTCTAACTTTCATATTAATTATTGGAGATCCAGTGCTACAAGCAGCTGCTACAAGCAGCTTGCTCCACGCTATAAATGTCTTGAGGGTTCAGTGAAAGAAAGCAACAGCCTCCACGGTTTGAATGATGGTGGTGTCCTAGCTCCCTCAATCCATGCTACTCTTGAGTCATTGCAGAATCAGATAAGTAATCTTAAAACCTTTGAGATACAAGATGGAAATCTTGTAAGGCCTCCAAGACAAGTCTCATAAAAATCAACTAGTGATGTGTCCTTCTCAAATAATTGCTGGAAGAGAGGTAGGAGGCCTGAAGGACACACTGGAGCCTAGATTCCTCCTTTATAAGGGGCCACTCTGTTCTGAAGTCTGGATTGTTTTTTTCCTTCAACAAGACATAATTTGTTTGTAAAACCTCTGGACATTCATCCAAGTTTCCCCATTTAATAATAGAGTTTGATGAAAAAAAAAATTTTCTAGTTTTAGAAACCATAACTTCAGGGTCAGTGTGGAAACTTAACTAAACACAGAATTCCAAGAGTAAATCTGCCATGTTGTATTAGTGTATCTGTTCTTACAATTAAAAAAAAAAGTATAATAAGACACTGGACAACTTATTCTTGGTGCGGACTAAAACACTTAAAAGATTACTATTTATAACATAAATAGCCAATAATAATAAATATTTAGGTTTCTTCTCAGTCCTGTCCCAAACATTTGCCTTTGCCTGCTCTACTGGTATGTTTTGGTTTTACTTTATTTTTGTCAGAGAAATGAGTTATTTCTGACATCATTTCAGTGCCTTCAGGGCAGAATGCTAGCAACTCTACAGCTGGTTCTCTCCATGATATTTTCCAAGTCCATATAAAGTTTCCTCGCTGCTAACCAGAGAAGTCATGGATCCAAAGCCAGTGAAAGGATTAATTCCTTGTTGTGTATCCACAATTGCCTCCATATTTACAGATCTCTGGAGATCTTAACATGACCCTTGCCTCTTTCAAAAATGATCAGTTTTCATATTAACCAGATATATCATGGCCAAGTTTCTTTCCAGCTGTCCCAAAACAAAGGAAAATGATCTCTTCAGCCAGGTCTCCTGTGCATGTACCAATAAAAAGATGTTTCTCCACTGACTACTGTAGGCCTCCAAGTTTCTGTGCAGAGAGAAAATCACATTAGTCTCTGGAGTCTTTAAGCATCATGACTGAAGTGACAGCATCAAGCAAAGCTCTGACTGCACTGCTGCTCATGCTATGAATTTGCCATCTTACATCTCCAGCACATGTGCTAAACACTGCTTGGTGAGGTTTTCTAGATTTCTGAGGTATGCTTTTGAACCTCTTGCTTCTTTTGAGGTTCCTTCTTCCTGATGTCCACTAGAAAGCAAGGCAGGATATTACTCATTCAAGTGATTTCAGGAATCTTTTTTCTTAAAGAGAATCTCTACAGTTCTATATGTCAACAGACCAAGACATCCTTCTTTTTGTGTCCATCCTGACCCCAAATGGGAATGTCAGTAGTTGCAGAAGTTTCCAAAGGACCCCCTTCAATGCTGTTGGAACAGTATTGGTCTATATTTCACAGAATATGCAGTGAAGAACGTTGAGAGTTGCCTCCTGTGTTCACATTTAGGGATGACTTCTTAGCCATTGCCTGGAACAATGGTAAAGCTTTCCATCAGTAAAAGAGGGAGTTTTTCTTCAGGGATAATCACCATGTGCTGATTAATGGCAATGGGTGCCTTTGTGGATAGAAACCTTTTCCAAAAGGGATCTGCAGCCTAACATTTCCAAAGACCAGCCCAGTTAAAGGTTTCATTTATGCTTGACACTCCCAACTTTGTTTTCCCTCTGCAGAAACATTCTAAACTTGTTCATTCCTTTCAGATACAGAGAAGAAAAACAAACCCTATTGTTATTTTCCAAGATAAGGTTTAATTTACGTACTAAATGCCAAGCATTAACAACCTCCATACTTCTTGCAAGCACCAGGTGAACTGTAAGTTTTTCTTTACATGGGTCTGTTTCTTTAGTCTTGCTGTTTCTCCATCCTTAAGATGAGTCACTCTTAATGATAAGTATAAATACAACAGAGATCTTGAAACTGGCTTTTCTTTGTCTGCTGTTCCCCAATTTGTGTACTTAATTGTAGCAATTATTTGAGCAAATCAAGAAAATGGGTCTGAAAATAGGTACAGTGGAGATGTTGAGTGGAAAGAAAAGTCTTTATTTCTCATTTGAAGGTGTTGATGCCAAAAGATATTGAGATATCTAACTCCCTCAACTTTACTTAACCCCATTGAGAATCAATGTAACTTGGCACTTTGCTGCAGCGCTCCCACCCAGGCGGGCAGCATTGATTCGTGTTCATTTGCACTTTGATATTTGTGGGAGGACTGAGAGGAGTAAAGGTGGAAGAACTGGGGGTTGATTTCTCCTTTGAACTCCAGGGAATTTTTCAGTGCAGATAAATTTGCCAATTACCACTTAGATATCTCATAATGTTTTCTCTCTGCTCAAGGCAATCAGTGGACAGAACAGAGAGAACTAGGTCTGAACAGAGCATTTATCTTGATAACATTCAGTGTGCCAACACTCAAGCTATAAAATATGTCCTTCAAATTACTCTAATCTCTTTTCATTTGTTTCAGCAAAGGAGAGTTAATGTTTATAATACTGCAGATAGCTGGGTACAGTAGTACCTTCCTGGTTCTTGAATATTTTGTGTATATTTAGTGACTCTTGAACATTAGAACTAAGGACACATGAACTATTATGACACTATGTACATCAGTATAATAAAATATTATCTGGGTAAATTTGTCTTGTATTCTGCTTCCAAACTATTTTATTAATTAATTTTAAATTGTCCTCATGTTGATTGATATTTATCTTATAAAACTATTTGTTTTGCATCAGTAGCATTTCTTTTTATTTTTGTCAAATGCTGTTACTACAGGTATTAAGTAGGTGAAATTAGTCTCTTCTTTTCCTTTTAATCTCTATGAAGTTTATACAGGTTGACTTTCCTATTTGGAATGATAGATCCCAGCATTGACAGACTGAGATCCTGGTTTTATCATCTCTCAATTATATATGTTGGACCTTTTACCAAACTTGTGATTCCTGTTGTGAATAGCATTGATATGGGGCAATTAATATGTGATCTCAGAATATTCTAAAATAGAAATACATTTCCCCTCCATAGCACAGGAGTTATGGAATTAAGAAACTTAGAAGATATAGGCTCTGTTCCCACACAAGTATCTTGTATTACTTAAGTAATAAATTAATTAATTAAGTAATAATATATCGTAAGTTAGTAAATCAATACAATATCATCAGCTATAAATAGTAGTTAATAATATAATAGTAATACCTATCTTAAGAGAAAAATAAATTGTATTAATAGTAATTAGACTAGTAGATATCTATTGATTTAGTAATGCGAAGAGAAATTAGGTGAGTGCTACTTTCAAAACTTATCTTTCTGGTCGGTGGGGTGTGATTCATCTCATCAAACTCTTCATGTCCTTAATGTACATGTATGCTCCTGAGCTTAGATAGCTATTACACAACAGAGAGAAACAGACACTCCCATGAAACAGTTTGTTTCCTCCCAAGGTAGGGTTTACGAATATAAGAGTAATTCTTTCCCAGTGGTTAGAAAAAAAGGCTACATTTAAGGCTCAAATCTTGACATTTTCAGTTAAGATAAATGAAGTTTATCAGTCTCCTGGAAGATACAAAGAAAAGAATTTTCATATTGTCTGTCCCCACAATAATTCTGCAAAATATATGATCCAATTCAGTATTCTATGATCTTTTCATGGTGAGTGATGTGAGTAGGAAACTACATGAACATGCTCAGAATTGCTCAATGCAAATCATCTCCTATACTGTTTTCACAAAAGTATTTTGTCTATTCATTGCTAGAGAAATCATGTATTAAACTTGAGAAGTGCAGAGTTTAACTTGCTATTGTCAAGCAATACTTCACCAAAGTATTGCGAATAGATTAAATTAGGCTCTCTACTTTCCAAAAGCATTCAGTATAGTGTGTATTTTACTCTGAAGAGAGGAGGTGTGTATGCTTGGAAGAGGGAGGTATTCGGCTGTACCTTAATGAAGAGCCGTTAACACCTTTTGGCATATTCTTGTCATTCAACTGCTCCCCAAATTAATCTGAAATGATCAACTGGCCCATATACTGAGGTGTTGCAAATCCATGTGTATTAATACCATGGATTTCTGGAAGTTACTGTGTCAGATCTTTTGAGCTGAACGTACGTACTGAGAAAAATTTGGGGGCCAAAAGTAAAAAAAAGGAGGTATAGCACTGTCTCTCCATAAATCCTTCATTTCTGTGGTCTGATGTAATAATCTCTGTTTCCAGGACTATGAAGTTTATAAATTTCCAAGTATGAAAATTTCATGAGGCATAAAGTGACACAGGCTCATTTTCAACAGGGATTCAGCATAGTGGACATGGCAATGCAGCAGCTTCCACTTGGAACTAAATGGATGAACTAAACAGATATCCTGGATGCAATGGACATAAATGCAATAGAAACCTCACCACTCCCTGTGTGAAGCTGAATCTGCAACCAAACTTTCAATTCTATAAACACACACTTTCATCATGAGGTAATGAAAATCTTCCTTTATTTCTAGTTTAAACTTTTGTCCTGATTCTAGCCAAGCCAGAGCCAACCTCCCCAAGCAGCCAGCCCAGGTGGGTTGAGTTAACCCCAGGCTGTTTCCACACCACCTGACATCACTCCCCCACAAAAGGGGCAGGTTGGAGAGAGGTGCTCCTGGGTCCTTCTAGGACAGCCTGAGTGTGGTTGGGGGTGTAAGGTTGGTCCTTGTATTGTGCAGCCCTCTGTAATAGTTGGGTTGGTAAAGTATTCTGTGTTATTGCTAGGTGTGAGTGTAACTGGCTGTTATTGGTCTACTTTCAGGTGATTTCTGTCAGTAAGCTGTCCTTATCCCAACCCACAGGAGGTCAGTCTCTCCTCTGTGAGTGAGCAAGTGGTGTGTGGTGCTCATCCACTGTTTGGGGCTGAACCACTGCATCTTTTTTGTTGTCTTGAAGGTAGAAGACCTTGTCATTGCGCAGATTTTCTGCTGTCTTGTGTCAAAGTTCTTGTGTGCTATCAACTTGGCCTACAGTCAAACTTTAACTCCTGAGCAGTAACTGTAGCAACCTTGAGTATGCTTTTTTTCTGTTATTCCTTTATCAGTTGGAAATTGTATGCTTTGGTTTGCTTTTTGAGCACAGCCATAGGAAGAAAAAAAAATTCATTCTTTTAAAAAGGAAATATAAATTACTTCAGCATCTGTTGGGCTTTTATCTTGAGACATTCTGGCAAAAATAATCTGTGCTGAATTAATGTCTCTGAGGTAGGCAGTGCAACAAAGGAGAAATCTAATTGTTACAGAAAAAGGCTAAGAAGCTTAAATCTTGCAGGTTTCAGTCATAAAATTTGCACAATGAAAATATGTATCAGAGGTCAAAGGACTGAGATGAGAACATACTGGAAGTTCATCATTGACCTAGTGGCACCTTCCATTATATCTTCACAATGTTGTGTCTCAGAATATTGTAGGAATAAGAGTGACTGAGGCTGAACAGACAGCTACTAAGAGCTGTCAAAGTATTAAAATGAGATTTGACAATTCATTAAGTATTCTTAGTTTCTATCGGTCATGTAAATCCACAGCAGATCCACATCGTTAAATGCTGTTGAAGATGCAGCCTTATAGCCATTAAAGATTTATTGTCAAGGTTCTTAAAATGCCACGAGACTTTAATAGCACTAAGCTATGCATGTGGAAACACATTACTGAAGAATCATATAATCATAGAATGGCATGGGTTGCAAGGGACCCCAAGGATCATAGAGTTTCAACCCCCTACCACAGGCAGGGCCACCAGCCTTCAGGCCTGGAGCTACACAAGGTTGCCCAGGGCACCATCCAACCTGGCCCTGAACACCTCCAGGGATGGGGCAGCCAGTTCCGGCACCTCACATATAGAATATGATTTACACCTTCAACTTTCCCAAGGTGTGTAACTGTTAACATTCTACATGCTTTATCATAAAGGCTCTGTGTTTATAATTAACATGGCAAGTGGTTGCAATCATTGTTCGTAATGAAAAGAGCTGTTCCCCTGGCATTGTTAAAGAGAGTTACGATGTTGCAAACATCTCTTGGCTGATGCCCATGCCAAGGGCTCTTAGTTGGCAAAGGTGGCAGAGACGTAGGTTGTGATTTATTAGGGAAGTTTGCAGCACCCTGCCTTTCTCTGAAGGCTGCCTAGAAGTAGATATGTGAGGAATGGTGAACCTCAATCCTGTTCCAGGAATCCCAACTCCTAGCAGGCTCCTGATACCTGAATGCTGGGTAGGAAATCGGTCATTGTGGATTGGAAATAAGTTCTTAAAACAGGTCATGTGTATGTGTTTGATATCTTCTATTTATGGTCTGTATATCTTTCCTTCTATTCATCTGAATCCCTGATACTTACATATGTATATTACAGAGCTGGGGTTTCTCCCTCCATTTATTTTCTGCATATACTTAAGTCTGATTTTGAAACTTCTCATTTTGGCTTCTGTCCTTGTAAAAATAAGATGTGTTTCTTGTATTATCCCTTGTGAAGGCTGATTGATATCAGAAGGGTGATATTTATTACTTCATTGCTATTTTCCATAAATCTTAGAGGTGATATTAATTTCATATTAAACAGGCAGTAGATTGACTTTGACTTGAAAAATAATAATTCTGAGGTCATAACAAAAAATAGCTATGTTTTTAAAATAAGCTCTTAACAACCATGTTTTTCTTTTATTATGATGCATAATCCCATTATATTAAACAAATAACCACAAAAAAGATAAAAATAGAAGGTACAAGACATAATTATTGACTTGGTTTGGCCTGAAGGAATAGAACTCTGTTTCAGCCAAACAAGAGAGCATCAAATTTTTATTTCTTGCATTTCATTACTTATGACTCATCTCTGGCCAATCCAATTATCATTCTAAATACTGCAACTGTTTTCAAAACTTATTTCACATCATTTTAGGCAACTTTTCCTGTACAGTTTACCAAAATCAAGCAAGTAGTAATTTAAAGCAAGATGCACTACATTAAGAAAGTTAGAACTGAGAATTAGTTTAACCAGCAAAAAATGGAAAAACTAAAATAAAGGAGAAGACCTTGAGTCTGAGTTATAAAACAGTTAACAGCAACAGCTGTGTGAATACTCAAAATGTACTTTTCCTGCACAGCAGACCATAAAGACTTCTTTTTAGGAAGAAGGAAATGAAAATATAATAGATAAGACTGGAAATTAATTCAGTAATTTCATATGATTTAAAGTTTGCATGCTATTATTTTGGTTTGGTTTGAGGTACCTTAGTTAGCAGTAGCTCTAAAGCTACAGCTGTAAAGGTGTCTTTGCAGTTTTGGAAGTCTTTCACTAGGTGAGCAGCAGTGGAGTTGTCAGCACGTGCAAGCAAGAGCTTTGGCAGCAAAGTTCCTGAGCTCCTTTTCTTCTTGGTAAACCTCCTAAACTCTTACTTCATGCAATTGCTTCTTGAATCTGATGCAACTGCTTCTTCAATCTGATGCAACCCATTTGCAGCTCTTTGGGTAGGAGAGGAAGGATGTGTGGGCTGCTATTAACCAACCTCCATTACCCCAACATCTACTCTGCTTTCTGCTTCTTAAAGCTGTTTTCTAGAGAAACACATGAGCAAGTTCTGCAAAGACGAATACTAACCATATGGCTATAATTTAGCCTACTTCTGTGCTACCTACTTGGGCTTTCTTTGCTTTTTCAGCTCCTAATCTTTGTTATCCAGCATAACTCTGTTGTTGAATGTATGCAATATTTCCATCTTCCTTGGCTGTGTGAAGTTTTACTGGGTTTTATATTGTCGTTTGCTCCAAGACATGAAACTTATGTTTCCCACAATAGAAAACCAGAGCAGTTAGCCATGATGAATATATGAAAAAGGTATGAACTGGGTGATTGCACTGGAAACAAGTGTGATGGTTTGCTTCCTTCCACACCTGAACTTTATGTCCGTATGTCTGCTCAAGGGATAGCCACCAGTGGTGGTTTTAATGGATGTGCCTGGTCTTGATGGTTTCATTTGGCTCTGAGTGGACTTGGAGACAGAGAGCAACACAATAGCCAAGAGTTTATTTGAGTCAAGCCAAATTTGGAAGAAAATATCTGTGGTTGATATGGAAATATGACTCTGAGTCAGTCATCTTACCCCCAGCAATAGTGAGCAACCCAAAAGCCCTTTGAGCTCTCCTACATGGCAGCAGGTGGTGTGCCAGCACCTCTCCTTGGCATGCCTCTCAAGGTGACTCTTTGACATTGACAGAATCCTTATTGCGTAAGATAATTGGTAAATTAATTTGGAATAAGAATACTAAAACTGAAAATCTTAGCTAAGTTGATTGCGCACATATAATCCTTTAGATATAAAACATTGATCAAGTATGGGTCTAGGGCTGGATCTAGCTGCACCTCAATGCCTCTGAGTGGGAGTTTAGAAAGCAAAGGGGTCCTCTCTGAACCTCATGACTTAGCAGGGGAGACTCCCTAATGTTTTTATCTGTCCCTGCACTGTATGCAGTAAATAATCAAGAGTACCCTGTCATCATATCTTGTTAAAACACTGCTGCATTGTCCATTGAACTTTGTAATTAATAAAATACATTTCTGCTTCTCTCTGGCAAGTGGAGTGCACCTGTATCACTCCATCCATGACAACAGGGTTCTGGTTCATTGATGTGCATCCTCCAAATACAGCAATGAGCGTCAATACTCAGAAGGAGCAGAACCTTTGTGCAACCAGGACAGTATAGGAGCATCTGGTGATAATATAATTCAAGCTGTGAGTTAGTCCCAGAAACTTGCAGAAACCTAAGCACATTGTGAATAGAAAGTTTTTATCTGAACACCATTTGAAGAGTGCTGCTGGGGTGCT
The DNA here is from genome assembly GCA_022605575.1 of Laterallus jamaicensis coturniculus. Taxonomy (NCBI): domain Eukaryota; kingdom Metazoa; phylum Chordata; class Aves; order Gruiformes; family Rallidae; genus Laterallus; species Laterallus jamaicensis. The sequence continues at coordinate 37,629,371 of JAKCOX010000005.1, forward strand.
TGAGCCAGGTCTAGACTCTTTCAGAATACAGGCAGGATTGCATCTAGACTTGCAGTTTAATTTTGTTTTGTCCAGATTATTTTTTCCACAAAATAAACTCTACAGGATCTGGACTTACAACTTTTTAGCTCCCTCCTTTGCACTTGCCCTAGTCCTTAGGCAAACTGCAATAAAATTTGTTCTGGTTTTGTAGAGACTGATAACCAAATTATGACATGTTTTTTAATTAAAAGCTATGCATGAGAACAGATATTACAAGATAACTAGCAGGTGAAAAATTCATATCTATAGTACCTTGCTTCTGTGGCTAGACCCCATATCATAAAACTTATTTGAAATAGTATTCTGTGTGGGTACTGGCTGAGAATGGGAAACACCACATGATTTTTGTGCTCATACTATGAAATGGGAAACATTTTAGGTCCATTGTGGATAGGAGAAAAACCTTTACAGGGTCCAACACTAGGAGTTTTTTAATTAACTGGATGAGCTCATAAATGTAACAAGTAAGTGTGCCAAATGTGGCAATGGTTCCAATTTCCCCTGGGTATATTACCTGATTAACATTGATTTACTACCCAGGTCCCTGTTGGATTAAATAAAGTTGTCTCCAACACATTATGTTTCAAACAACTGTATTAACCACAAACCCCCACCCCCCTCCCAAAAAAGAAAAATATTAGCTGTGAGTCACGTCTTTTATTCATTACCCTGAAAAATTACAATCCAGGGTTCTCATAAAACCAAATGACATTCTGAGAGAAGAGATGTACCATAAAATAACAGAAATCTTTTCCAGGGAGCTGTTTTGATAGCTATGAATGCTACCCCACACCAACTTTATGCTCCACTTGGCACCGCAAAGACAATTAAATGTATTGTTTACCCTACTTGTACAAGACAGTATTTCTGTAGAAAGAGCTGGAAAGGGACAAATAGCATTTTTAGCAATGTGAAACAGGCAAAGAGTACAATCTAATTCTTTATCTAAGTAGATTGCCTTTTAAATTACAGAAATCTTCATGGCAAGAGCATATCATAGTTGAAAGAAACAAAGATCAATTTTAAATATCTTGTTTGGTCTTTTAAAAATTTTCCTACAGTTCAAATGTTGTAGAAGCTGTAAACTCCTTGGGAAGGACAGTAAAGGTTAAATACATTTTCAGTGATAACTTTAAATACTTTTATTTGGCAAGGACGATAATTAAATCCCTCTGGGAATAAAATATAAATAAGATCAAATAGGAAAATTACACTGGGAAGATGCAAAGCATCATGTTAGTCCTCAGGTCCTGATGTTCCTCCTCCTCTTTGTCTGACACTTTCTGGAGGACTAGGACTCCTTATTTCCACTGATATTCTCCTGATTAGAGTTTGTGATCAAAGTAAATTCTGAAATATTTTAGTTTTCTTTTGAAAGCAGTTGGTTGTGACTTCTTTTGTTTTTTCAAAATACTGATTTTAAGACATAAAATAGGTGTTTTGTGAGCTCTAACAACCCCTCTAAAGAACTGAACACCAATGACTGACAAACTAACAAATTGTTCTTGTGCTAATTAATATATTGAAAGATTAAAGTTCAGTCTTGACCATCTCCTTGCTAACAGGTTACTATGTGCTCTTGCTTCTGAAATTAGAGAGACAGCTCCACTCCCATCATAGAATCACAAATTCTTCAAATGGTTTGGTTGGGAAGAGACCTCAAAGCCAACCCAGTCTCACCTCTTGCCATGGGCAGGGACACCTTCCACTAGTCCATGTTGCCCACAACCCCATCGAACTTGGGCTTGAATACTGCCAGGGATCCAGGGGCAGCCACAGCTTCTCTGTGAAACCTGGTCTACTTTTTCTCTACCCTCATCAGAGAATTTTTTCCCAATATCTTGTCTAAATCTCCCATCCTTCAGCTTAAACCAGTTGTCCCTCATTCTATCACTCCATGCTCTTGTCACCCGCCTCTCTCTTCAGCTACTCTGTAGCCCCTTCAGGGACTGGAAGGTGCTCTAAGGTCTCCCCAGAGCCTTCTCTTCTCTGGACTGAGCCACCCCAACTCTCTCAATGTGTCTCCATAGCAGACATTCTCCAGCCCTTTGACCAATTTTGTGACCTCCTCTGAACTCGCTCCAACAGCTCCGTGTCATGTTTTTTACTGGGGATCCCAGAGCTGGATGCAGGGGGGGTCTCTTCAGAGTTGAGTAGAGGGGCTGAATCACCTCCCTTGATCTGCAGGTCATGCCTTTTGTGGAAGACCAGGAAACAATTTGGTTGTTATTGAGCTTTTCATCTAGCAACACTCCCAAGCCCTGGTGGATGGTTATTTAAAAAAACAATTCACAAAGTCTATACAAGATGGTGGGTAGCAGATGGGCTATGGTCTATTGACTGGAGTTTTTTAATAAAGAAAGATTAAACCCTGTAGTTCAGAGAAGAATTAATAATGTCCTCTCTATGGTGACCTACATTATCTGAATATAATACTTTAGTTTTAACTGCTTTGGTATATAATGTATTTTTATTCCAGGAACACACTAATCTACTTTTAATGATTTTTTTTTTTTTTGGTAGAAACAGGAATACATTTTAAAAATCTGTGACCAGTCTTCCATTTGGGTGACTCATGTTAGCTACCAATATATCTCTACTTTATGATGGCTTTAATGACCTGTAATCTTTGTCTAGCATTTAAATTTAACTCATATTTGTTAGGCTAAAGGCGTTTTTGTACTTCACCAAGTTAAAAATCAAATTTTCATAATGCTTAAAGGAGGCTTAGCTGAAGTTTACATAACCTTTAGATTGCCACAGTGTCTTAAAAATCTGTTTAAGGGTTGTTTTTTTGATTATCTCTTGATTACAATGTACTTTGGGGGGGAGTGTGTTGGGTTTTTTTCCTCTATTTTTTAAAGCTATGGATGTGGATAAAACCAGAATATTACTTTAGGATCTTGCTTCAAAAATAAACTGAGGACAGTTTGTTTTTTTTTTAAACCTGTGTGTTGCAAACAAGTACAGTGCAAAATGTTATGCTCATTTTTTTCTTAATTACTGCAGAACCTCACCAGGCTAAACCCTTACGTTTTATATTAGCTGTTGTTGTTTATAGCAACAAGTAGTAGGGCACTTCAAATGTATTCAGTCTTCTGCGTTTGAGTGATTATCAAGTAACGCTAATGAGTTGGCTGGAATGATATATTTCTGTCCTTTGGCTGTGAGACTGGAATGCCAGCAGATAATATATTGGGAAAAGGTTGATAGGCAGTTGGCTGTCTTGACCAGTGCACCTAGAAAAGGCACTTGAAACAACTCAGTTGCAGAAATCACAATCTAGTTCAGTCCCTTGAGTACAGTAAATGTATTAGATTTTTGCATGCATTTTATGATAGTAACAATGCATTGGACATAGGCCCACCACCCAGGTGTATGCAAGACCTGAGTGAAGATCTGTAGGCAAAGACACCCTATGCAAAGCTCTCAGTAAAATACAAGCGGGCTTTCAACAGACTCAGAATGTGAGTGCTTGCGCAACAAACTGAAGAATAGTGCTATTAACCTAACAATAATACATTCAGTTAATCTTCTTTAAGGAAGGCAGGGTAAAGATGGGGAAAAAAATCCTGTTTCTTAAGTAGTGGTCTAAAATGCACTCATTTTTCCCACTTTTGCATTGCTGCTTAGGAGTTCAGCATAAATTTAATCCTAGGTGGTAGGAGAGGGAACAAAGCATAAGGCAATCCTTCATCCTAGGAGTCCTAAAAAAAACTATCAGTCTTGTGATAGGCATTTTAAAAGCAGGGAAATGTTTTCCCGTGTAGAAAAAAAAAGTGGTAATCAAAGCATCTGAAATTAAGACAGGCGTGGATCAAATTAAATCTCATGCTGCTCACTCTGGTGTAACACGGTGCCCACATGGCATATCCTCATTGTCTGTCTACTGCAAAGCTTTCCTTTTTTTTATCCCCTCATTTTTTCTTGTTTTGTTTTTCTTCTTTTTTTTCCTCTTCCCCCCAATATAATGCTGTGTAGCAGTAATGTCAGGCTAGACCAGCCTATGACATATGTTTGACAGCATGGTGTGAACCAAAACAAAACCTACTCGTAGCACCTAAAAATATCCATTAATATCTAGCTATTGGGGTGATGTAACTTAACATTAACAACTGAAATGGTTGTCTGGATAGAGGTAGTGAGTTTTGAAAGTGCTGGAGATTTTTACCGGAGTATTATTTTTCTCCCTAGGATATTTTAATTCAGCATAAGTCAAATATGATGTTATTACATGGGGCTCAGGTGAGGAGGAATCTAGTTGTGAAAGCATGCAAAATTCTCCATTAGCAGGTCTGTCTGAGCAAGAAATGAGTCATCATCTTGCAAGTACTTTATGCTTTCCCTTCACTATAGGATTTTAATTGGCAAAATACTTCAGTGCTTAATGACTGCAAATACTAGGTGTTATTTCTGTTTTCCCCACCTCCTGAGCTAAACGTATCATCACAGTCTTAATTACTTCCCATCCAAGCAATATTTGCCATTTATCATCACGATTTAAAACTTTTCTACTTGAATCTACCTGTTAATTTTTGCTGTCAAATAAATCACCATGGAGCAAGTATATGCCAACCTATGACAAGGAAAGGGAGATATTAGTGTTTTGAATGTTGTATTAAAAAGTCACTGGATAAAATATAAAACAGATGCTGGGACCAACATCTAAGTGTCCTCAGAGAAGTGGGTGTCTTAGTGTTTGCAATGCAGAGATACATCTACATCTCAGGTCTCTGACTCAGAAAATGGCATTTTTAATTTCTTTATATTGCAGACCTAAGTTATTGAATTACTCTTCAACTGGCAAGGCTGAATTACTCTTCAACATGCAGGTTGATCCTGCAGGTTACAGATTTTTCAGGTACAGAAAAAACTGAACCCGGGCTTCCCATTTCCTAGGCAAATATTCTACATTCTCACATATTGACCTAAAAGAGAGCTCAACCCTTGTTCTAAAAGAAAATAATAACCACCACTGCCTTTTGCAAGAAGCCTAATTTTGTTGTGGAGTACTTTTGGATAATGCCTCAAAACTCTAGAAAACAGCTAGATGTTGACTGAGATGGGTAAGGAGACTGATGCCTTTTAGCATCCTCTGGGGTAACTGTCTGGATCCTGCTTAGTTTGGATAAGAAAAAAGCTGTAAACGAGGTCAGAGTTTCACTGAAAATTTCTTGACAGACAGCACTATGGCAAACTTCACCTTTTCTCACTGCAGTAGATATTCTGAATGTGGATGCGAGTTTGAGGTCCATGAATCGCTTTTGCTGGGTCATGTAGTGTCACTGGCAAGGTGAAGTAACAACCACAGTGGGAAATCTGCTGGCTTGTTTTTATTAGCAAACTCTGCCGCCCTAGTCCCTGCTATAGCCCTGTCACTGGCAACTGGGATATTCCTAGCTAGGGCTGGTAATTAGACTGGAACAATTCTGCACTTGCATGGATGCAGAAAATGTAGAGGCAAAAGAAAGGGAGCTCTGGATTTAGGCAGTGTTAGCTTTAGACAGCATTGCTCTTGTAATTACCCCTATATTTTTGGAATTGTGGTAAGTCATCTGAGAAGCTGAGCCCAATATGCTGCTTTTATAATTTTTCAGTATTTGTGTAGGAGAAATCCCAAAAAAGCCCCATCTTCACACAGGAATCCCATTGCACCTGGTGCTGTTGAATACTAGAGCAAGGAGGCTCTACCACAAGCAGAAGTATAAATTTAACACCCTCTTCTGCCTTCCATGTACTTCACTTGTACACATTGAAGATTCTTCCAAAGTACAAAATAAGTATAGCATGCTCATTTAAAAATAATAGGTGATGGCTTCTCATTCAGGCTATAATATAATAGAGAAATTAATTAAACCAAATGTCACTGTAGCCATATCTATAATGAATCTCAGTTCCCTAAAACACTCCAAGAATTGACACAAGAGCAAAAGAAATTGTATTAAAAGGCTATGACATTTAGTTTGTACCTGATAAAGGGTAACGATGTAAGTCACACCAACAGTTTCAGGTACCTGAAATAACCATTTATGTATACATAGCTGTACTGCCTGGAGGCCTTGGTTAGGACTGTGACCTTCTGTGTTGTGCTGTGCAGACACACAGTACAATGACAACTCTCCTTCAGAGATCCCAGTAAGCCAGACAGCAGGGTAAATCCTGGGGTTCATACTTCCTGACTTTATAAACTGCTGCTAAAATCCTCAGCTAGGAACCAGCACCTAACTACAAGGGAAGGAGGGATGCCACGTGCTGCTCAAAATTGGGAGTTAATGTCTCCACGATGCGCAGCATGTGTCTGATGAAACCAAAAGAGCATGAAACCATGGTGAGGAGCCTAAGTGTCCTCTGCCCCCATGTGATCTGAGATGGGGCTTTCTGGATACCTGTTTTTTCAGCATTTCCAGCTGATGCCAGTATACTTTAGAAAGCCTTGATCTCTTCTTGCAGTTGAACAAATAAAGGGGAGCAAGCTTAGCATGCTCTTTCACACATTGCTCAATACCCACTTGTTTATAGCTCTACCGAATTCAGCTAAACTCCATCTGCCTATTTTAAAAGCAGATGTACAAAAATACCTAAGCACCAGACACAAATTATCATAACCTGTATCCATATGGCAATTGTAAAAACAGAAATGTAGAAAGTTCAAGGCAAAAAGCTAATTAAAAAAAAAACAAACTAAAAACCTTAGGATTTTCTTGAAGAAGTTCTTACAAAATGTGGCTAGTATTCTTGACACAAACTATCATGAAAACTTAGTTTCCAGCTTAGCATAAGATAGAAAGGTCCTTTAACATTATAAGTCATCCTTTTTAAAATAGCCTTCAAATATATATGTCATTGGCTAATATAGAACAATACACACTCTGTAGAATCAGAAGAAATTTTTCTTTTGACCTGCCTAAACATTCCAGGTTGGTTTATATCAAATTGACATTCTGCCAAAATTGTCCTTGGATTATAAGTATGAACAAAGATTTTGAGTCAGGACACCATAGCTGCGCTCATGGCTCTGAAAGTAAGTTAGTTTGAGTCAACTTGAGAAGACATGAAGCCAGAGAATGAGTTGGAATGGAAATGTCAAGCGAAAAAAGGGGATCATATTTTCCTTTCAAATTACTCAACTTGGAGAGTGACAGAAAAAGTTTCACGTTTAAAAGACCTTTTGTTTTCTGGAAGTTTTCAGCATCTAACAGTCATGGGTAATATTTGAAACTGTTGCTTCCTTTAGCTATGCTGTAATTTTCATGAGAGGCAGACAGCTCAACAATAATACTATGTCGTGCGGCTCTTCAAAGCCTTGCACAAATACTAAGGAACTCTCTGGAAGATTAAGAAGAAAATCATAGTTAAACACAGCTGCATCTTAGTTAATATTTTTAAATATATGTATTTACAAGAGACATGTAATTAAAATGGGGGGAAGGGGAAGGGGGATAGAATTCTGCTCTTGCTGCAGCATGCAGTTGTCATTCAAACCATTTTTAGACCTTGGTCTGAGGCTGTGTCTATGTATAATACCTTAGATTGACAGGCAAGTTCCATCTCTGTGGATGCAACAATCTATTTTTGTATAATAATGTGGGTTTTGATTGGCAAGTCAACAATGGCAGAATTCACCCATCCATGTACCTTTTTTATACCCTGGTTATCTGCTGGTATACCACTCTATTGTACACACTAAAGCTGTCTATATAAATGGCTCTAGCATTCAACTATACACAACCACCACAGTCCAGACAATTTGAACATCAAAACAAGAATATTCAAAACCAAAAAGTGAAATAACATAAAGATGCAATATTATAGTCTCTATGACCATTTGGCTGCAACCTGAGCAGTGTGACTAGTGTTTCCAGGGCATTTATAAATCATATCTTTCTTTTACCCTGGTACTGGTTATAATTTCAAGGACTGCACAAAAGAAGCTCAGCAAGAGGTGAGAGTGTGTGAGTTTGAAATGTTCAGTAATGGCCCAGTTCAATGTGTCTACACACACCTCTCTGTACGCTGGATACAACATGTTGTAAGACTAAAATGAATCCATAGAGCTCTGAGCTCTGCACCACAATCTTCACTCCTCTGTTTCCTCACAGAAAAATGTGAGGTTTGGTTTACATGGAAGGTTCTTTGGTTTTGTAACATTTAGAGTAGCCAAGCTTGTGGTGTAATTTTGTTCTACTGTGGGCAGAACATCTTTCTTGATTTAATAGATCTTGTCTCATATTGTGGTAATAGAGGTGTTTGCATGCTGAGCCATTTCATGCATTTTGAAAAGCACTTTGTCAAATATTAGGCTTCATATCTTTGCCAGCAAGTAATACTGCAATTCATTTACTCGTGGCTTTTAATGGTAGGTGAGCAGAGTTCTCCTGTCTTGAAATTTTGTTGTCTGGTAAAAGTTATTCTTATACGTTTGCTTTAGTTTAAATAGAGAGAGACAGAATTTGAAACTGATTCATCCCATCCATCTTACTCAGTTATCTAAGAGGAGAAATAGCTCTTCTGTTTCTGGTCATCAGTGTCCTGCGTTTGCACTCTGTGTTTCTTGAGATTTTTCTTCTTAAGTATCATGAGAAGCTTATGACAAGATCAGATTTTTGAAGCAAGAATTTCTTGATTGCAACCCTGCTTTAAAACTTTGCTCTATATGATTGTAGGAACAATTAAATATAGATAAATGTCTGTTGTGACTTTTGGAGGCAGATGTATCTTGCCTGATTCAGACTCCATCATAATGTTGCATCTCTCAGATAATCAGTTTCCTGATGACTGCCAGAAAAAGAACATTTAAGAGATTTATGATTACATTGTCTTTCAGCCTCAAAAACCAGTTTGATTTTTCTGCTTAGTAATTATCTTTATGACTAAATGTTATGGCAACATTTGTCTATAAGGACAAAGAAAAACTGGTCCAACTTAAGGTTTCTTAAGAACTTCAGTTATTCATTTATCGGAGAGCGACCAGGATTAACATCATTCTGTGTCAATCCTGGCACCCCCAGTTCAAGCTATCTGAGTCCTTAATACATATACTCCTTTGAGTTTCTGAGAGGACAAAAGGAATTAAATAATTTAATCCCTTTTAAATTAAATAATTTACCTTGTTATTGTGCTGCTGTGGTGAAAGGATGATTTTGCAGACAACCATTTGGGTGAAAGTGCCATTAACACTATTACCTCAAAAAAAGAATTTTGGGTAAGGGAAGAGTTAGATGCAACAAAGTACAATCAATGGAAGGAAAGACTCATACTAGTAACTAATTACCAAAGACCATGAATGAGGGACGCAGACAAGGTGTCTAACAACAATTTGGAAGGGCAGCAGCTACAGAGTGGATAATACTAATATGGATGTGGCTTAGAGGAGAGAGGCTTCAGCAAGCTGTCCTGGGTCCTTGGTCATGCGTCACTGTCAAGATAACCCCTAGAAGGGAATCTGACTTCTCTTTCCCTGGTGAATGAGTGAATTGGTGGTGAAAAGAGGCTGACAGACTGTCAACAGCGTATCAATAAATAATGGGATAGCTAACTGCTATATGTCTGGTATTTCTAGCTGGGAGGGACTTATGAAACCAAAAGAAGAAATGCATGTCATTAGGTGCTGGAACCACACTTTCAAATGCATTTATGTAAAATGAATAAATTAAGTCCATATTTGAATTTCTAAATGAGCTGTTTAGTTCTTCATCGGTGCAGAAAACTTGAACTTCTGAGCTGAAAATTCTCAGCTTTTTATCTTTTCAGAGGATGTAGATTGAAATTTATTTGGTTTGTGTTTGCTTTTTACTGTCTTGTGGTAAAGAGGATTCTGTGGCCAAAGAGGACTGGCAATTCTGCATATAATGCACAGTTCATAAATGTCAGAGAGAGTATTTCCATCATATCACATAGTACCATACAAAATTGAATTCCACCCCAGATTCTGGAAGATATCCCCTATCATTTATCTTGATTTCTTCTTTTACAATAAATTTTTACGTGTTTTTGATGAAGGCCTCAAAGTTCTGCTCCCAAATATGCAGAAAATATTTTGCTACCTTTAGTAATCACTAGCCACCACTGTAAAAAAAAAAGGTACATTTCACAGAATCACAGAATCACAGAATCTTAGGGGTTGGAAGGGACCTCGAGAGATCATCGGGTCCAACCCCCCTGCCAAAGCAGGCTCCCTACCTCATACTACATAGACATTTATGTTTGAATAAAGTGTTTATATATTCAAATATACAACACTGTGAATAAAGTGTTTGTATATGAAAAATTTCAATTAGTTCAAGTAAAGAGGTTTTCTTTTATTCTCTTTAATTAATATCTTGAGTATAAATTACTGATTTATATCTTGGTAATAAAATTTTAAGCTGATGAAAGCTAATGCAGGCAAAATAATTACATTTGACAAGTGTCAAGGAACTCAGAATTGCGCTGGGATACAGTTGCATTTGTTAATATTCCCTCAAGGCATTCAGAACTTAGTGAGAAATGTTTTTGCTAAATACTGAAAGAGTTTAAGTAGAAGAAAAAGCATTTCAGCAGATAGATCTGAGACGACTCTGTGACAGTGCTATGTACTTGTATAAAAAGCTGTTCAGTCTTTTCATTTCCTAGCATTGCTCAGATTAGAAAATGAAAAAAAGAAAATTAATCACATCAAGTTTGATTTATGTGGACAAATGGGTTTATAGTACATACAAGGGCTTGTACTCATCTATTAAACTGACTGAAATACTACTTAAAGTGAAAGGAGAGATTAAGAAGTTTCACAAAAACTAATGAAACCAACTAAGTTTACATGACAAATATTGCTGAAAAATAATGTGAACTTGGTCTAGCAATCAGTCTATGTGCAGATTAAGAACTTAACATTTCTGACATTAAGAGTTAATATGTTAGCTCAAGTAGTAGAAATCAATGTTTGAATTATAAGTTCGTAGCCCTCTGTATAATCCATCCCTCGTGAATCAGAAAGGCTTATTCTCCACAAAGTACTGTTTGAATTGAATTGGTTCCCAAAAAAATCTGTACGACTATTTTTTTCCAGTGGTGTTCTGGTTCCAGTCAAAATGAAAAGGCTTCTGGGGGCGTCAGAGAAGATTACCCTTTACCCATGCAATTTTTTACTGTTCTTATTATTTTCCCTCTCACTATAAACCCAAACACTTCTAAAGAAAAGACAACATTCACAATGAAGACTACTTACATTGTTGTTTTGAGCAGTGTGGTATTTTCAATCACTCTGGCTGGGCATAATCAGCAGATCTTGAGGAAGTGATACGAACAGGGTTTTAAGACACTATAAATTCCTTTATGGTAAAAATGAAAACTGATTAGCAAGTAAAGAATGCATACTCAATTATCTGTGAGGTTAAAGTCATTGAGAACAAAATAATTGATACTTAGGATCCATGGAAGATTGTATTAACCATGCATGAACAAGCTGTGTCATGTAGCCATTGGCTAGTATGACAGGAATTCAGTTGAGATGTATAGAAAGAGTGACAAGGTAGTATGTGCTGCAATGCAGGGGGTCATTTGGACCACACAATCTGCTGCACTGTCTGTTGCACTGTCTGTTGGTCTTGGGTAGAAAGCTTGTGTAATGTCTATCACTATATGTTTTGTGTAATGTCTATCACTATATGCTTTTAAGAACAGGTTAGACAAATATTGACTAGGAATGGCAGAATTACATATGATCTTGCAGTAGGTTAAGGGATGTGTTACACAGCTACTCTAGCCCTATTCTCTGGTTTTCAGACCAGTCTATGAATCCACACCAGAAGGTTCTGAGTGGGCTCTGTACAACTTGAAAACTGAAGCACTTCAGGAATTTGTCTACATTTATCCTGTGATGACCAGGCATGGACAGGTTTTCATATGGATTAATGATATGAGCATCTCTGATTCAAACTAGTTAAAAAATAATTTGCCACAGCTTCCTGTGGTGTGCTGTTTAACTTTGCAGATAACAAATAATTCCAGAAGTGTCTAAGCTAGGCTAGTGAAAACTTGCAATCATGAGCACTGTTGAGATGCTGTGATCTTGTTACTGGCTGGGAGATTCATTCCTTTTTACACACACATTCTGGTGAAGCTGGAAGTAACCATCAGGTATGTATTAGCCATGTTATTGTTCTGGTTTTCTGGTTATTTATTTTATTCCCCATATGTCCCTATTTGTTCTTCTGGAAAAACAATGTTCCTCTAGGCTATGTTGAAACCTGCTATGTTCAGATGAGGAAAGCAAAAGAGAAGACGCAGTAGTTGGCTTGTCCCCTCAGGCTACCACTTTCATATTTTTAATATGATTATTTTTTAAGAAGACAATAGGGAAGTTCTTGTGCAGATCCCCTGCTGGACTGCCATAACGTTTGTTTCTGTCACAAGCAAGGGAAAAGGGAGAATAACTATGAGTGAGTATTAAGGAGCTATTGGTGCTAAAGATCATATTGGCTCAAGTGCAAAAAGCTATAGCATTTTTCCATAGCTTAACTGATCTTAGATAAAGTTGGGAAGAAATTGGACCAGGGCTCATAGCTCCTGAATTTTCTGTGGTTCTGAAACAGGGTTTTTTTCTATAAGACAATACAGTGATGAAAAATCTGTACTTTAGTAGACATTTACGTAGGGCAATGATTTAGAATTTCTTGAAGAACCAAGATAAAGAGGGAGAAAATTATATGGGAAATTTTGTGAGCACTGCAGTATGGCACATGAACTCCTTTGGCTGTGCACATCTGCAACTCCATGCAGATGTATAATATACTCTGAAATGTCTTTAACAGTACCAAATGCCTGTTAGACAGCTGAATCACTCTTCTCTAGTGTAGACACCTCCATCTGAGCAATTGCCTCACGGCTGTCTTTGTAGTCAATACAGAGCTCCCGATATGTGCATTTGTCTCTCCTGGCTACAACAAAAAATCAGAATCATCAGCTGAAATGCAGATGCTATTGTGTAGTTGAATGAGATGAGCTACATTTGGATTGTAGGTGTCTCAGGCATTTAAAAAATCAATGCAAGTCTCTAGAAAATTACCATAAAGATATGGTTATTAATGAAGATTGAGAGAAGATGTGAGACAAAAAGAGAAGTCTTCCACTGAGTTAAAGGTAGCAGGGGTAGAAACATGCTCTTCTTGTTCAGTGTATGTGGGGAAAGGAGAAATGGTTTAAATTGCAATGAGAGTGATTTGTATTAGTGATCCAGGAGACTTTTCTCAGAGTAAGGAGAATTAAGGCCTAGAACAAACTGTGTTGTGGGAAATTGCACCACTTCCCACAAAGAGCAGTCTGGGGAACAGTGTGAAAGTGTTTCAGTATTGGCTAAATACCAGGTTGGCAGTTTTCAGGTAGTGCTTGGGATGATCTCTTGAATCTCTGCCAGTGTTATTTTCTACTTTTCTGTGCTTAAAATCATACAAAACTTAATAAAACACTTGTTTAACATATTGCTCCTTTTTTAAAGTTGTCCTTTATAAGGTGTGTAGTTTATTCCTTTAGAATCTTAAGTATTTTTACATCCCAAGCATAAAAGTGAGGTCAAAACTGACTGAATAACAAAGACAGCATATGTCTCCTCTTACCTAGTTGGAATTTATATCCAAATGTTTTCTTCCCCAGAATGTAATATCTCCCATCTATTCGCTTTCCCACTTTCTCTAGTTGAGTCACATTTTGTGACCATATATAACTGTCTTCAACATTGATGATTATTAAAATGGCCTCCTCTTCACCCAGGCTTTCTCAAGTCTTTTTAACACAAAACTATTAATATCAGATAGTTTTCCACTGAGAAGTCCAATCCTTCCAGTACCTAAAGGGGTCTACAGGAAAGATGTAGAAGGGCTGTTTATCAGGGAGTGGTGATAGAAAAAGGGGCAATGGCCTTAGGATTAAGGAGGGAAGATTTAGATTAGATATTAGGAAGAATGTCTTCACTCTGAGAGTGGTGAGGCCATGGCACAGGTTGCCCAGAGAAGCCTGGATCCCTGGCCATGTTCAAGGCCAGGTTGGATGGGGCTTTAGGCTAGTGGAGAATGTTTCTGCCCATGGCAGGGGGCTGGAACTAGAAGATGTTTGAGGTCCCTTCACACCCAAACCATTCTATGATTCTATCATTTCATTTATGTTTGCAAGCAAAGTTATGTTTACAGAGGAGCCTGAGGTTTTTACTTTACTTGCTATTTTCTGTGAAAATTCTTCACTGTAATATCTTTACCATGTTTGGATTTTTATATCATTATATAATGCACACTTAGACTGGAGTGAAAACCATTTTATTTTCCATAAGTGTTTTCATCTTTCAAAGATGAAACATGGAAGAATAAAGCATTCAGTTACCTTTCTTCAAAACTCTGCCATTGCTCTTTATGCTAATAAAAGCAACAGTGCTTCCAAATACTGCTCAAGGTTAGATCCTTCATCATGTCAAGTGCTGGGTTTACATTCATTCAACCTTTTAACTAGACTTGCAGCCACATAGTGATATTCTTGCAATTCATTTGGAGTAGTATCAAGTGCTGATCTGCTGGCCTAGACTTGCTCCTCTAAGGTAAAACACAGAGAAAAAATAAAGAGTAAAATACAGAGTCAGAAGAGGGGCAGCAAATGTTTGATTGAGCAGGTATGTTCAGATTTGCACCTAAAAGATGGCTCATCTTCCTCTGTGATCTGTAAAGCATTGGCCAATCCTTTCTTCATATGTCTCTACACTAATCATCTGTAAGTATTTAAGAGTTAACAGTGGCTCCAGAGATGGGGATGAAGATCGCTGGTCATATGTTTACACTAAATGAGTACCTGTTGCTTGTCTGTAAGGTATGTTGGTAGTTGGTGTAGGTTTCTTTCTGCGTGCCACCACATCTTGTGTGTTTGACTTGACATCTTGGGTTTTTTCAGCTTTAGAGAAGGCTCTGTGTCATTGTATCAGTTTGCACTTTACTTAAGCGCAGGAAGATTGTGGCATTGACTGAAGCCTCTGTGTGACTTCTAAGTCATATCTTATCATGAGTTTTGAGCTTTTTTGAAGAGCATTGTGTTTCAGCTCCTCTTTTTTGCACCCATGTATTCCTGGTTTTTGAAGTCTGTAGTGCTCTCATAGGCTTGACTATTCAGTCCTGTGAATAATGGCTCTCAAATGACACTCGAGTTACTGCATTTTCTCTTGCAGTGTCTATGTGTACTCACAGACCTTGGGGATAAAGGCAATATGACATGACTGTGAAAGCTTGTATATTTCCAAAGGCTGATTTGAAAAGCTGTTGTGGGCTGTCATATTAAATTATTGCAGTAAGTTTCATGTGTTTCCTCATATTTCTTTACACCCTATTTGAAAAGGCTGGAAACATTTTATAGACATAATTATCTCATTTAAATGGCAGCAGATCTGAATACAACCACCTTGTGAATTCCCAGCTCATATATCCAAAGGGAAGTTATCACCATTTCCATACACACCTGTAAAAGGTGTGTCTCTTTTTAGGATCTACAAACCACCTGACAAGAGAGAACAATGAATAATATCCTACATTACCCAGTTGTATTCCTTCTGAAGATGCTGAAAGCTGCAATATGGAGCTATACAGAAAAGACATGCTAATCTTCATTGCACAGAAACTGGTAAACTGTTTCTGAGGTGAGGCAATCCTAACTCTAGAGAATGGATTATCCAACCTTTAAGGGCCACTATAACACATTTATTTTTTCCATTCAGTAGCAGTATTTTTCCCGCTTGCAGTGTCTGTATAAGTTTTTAATCCTTCATGGAATTCTGCAAAGATTTGGGACCTGAAGATACTATAAGAACTTCTGCTAAGGATTGCTTTTCCTTTTTGTAAGAACAGGGGCATGTAGAAGTTTCTTGCCCCAATTTGCTAAATGATTTATTAGTTAGTATGCCTCTTTTTTATGCCTCACTTCTCGCAAAACCAAATAGTGTCCACATTAACTAAGATAATGTTGACATTAAAGGATTGGAAAGTTCCTCTCATTTCATTTGCCCTTCAAGATTAGCCTAATCACTTTCTACTCCATCCCCTTTTGGCTGTCTATGATTCACTTATCCAAAACCAATTGCATTTATTTCCACTTAATCAGTTATTTTATGGTCCAGCCGAAGACTGTCACTTAAGATAACTGATGTTTCAAAGTGTTTTAAATCACTTTAATTGATTTCCATGTAATCTCGCTAAGAACTTTTGAGATGCATCTTCGTACACCAATTAGCTTCTCAAATTACTGGCATGTGCTCCTTCAGAAATTTCCTCTTCTCTTCCAGTTCCTATGCATGTAGCTGTTGAGTTTGTGACCCCTTTGATAGTTGAGTGAAGTTGCAAATTGTGGCCCACGCACTACTACTCACCCTTTCTGTTAATGGGTTCTTCTCTGAATGTTATTTGCAGAACAAAATAACAATGAGAGGGTCAAAGAGCTATTTGGTATGATAAGCATCTAGCTACTTAGAGATATGCATCTGCTTCATCCCAGCTTTTAGCCATCCATCAGGTTAAGACAGAAAACAAGCACTGAAACTTATCCTCAGTCTTAACAATTTTTTCTTTGGTTACTATTTGGATACTTTATGTGCTATTGCAGATATACAATATTAGACCTAACAACATATATATATATATATATATGTAGATATATATGTAACATGTCTAAATAAATGTCTATACAATAATTTATCCTGAATATTTTCAATGCTGTTACTTGCCATCTGTAACTAAAAGTTACAAGCTTTGCATCTCTACCAGTTTATGATCTTCTGTTGATTTAAAGAACCCATTTTGGATTATTGGTCCGACCAGATGAATACACTAGTCCGGTTTCTTACTATGGATATTTAAAGCAGAAAGGCCTTTAGTGCAGTGCAGAAGCATGAGAACAGGGCAGCTCTTCCCCAGCCAGGTTACAATTCTATCTGGGGGTGGAAAACGGGGGAAAGAGAACCACACACTAGAGGTGGGAGAAGCAATAGTGCCACTGACCAGAGGTCGTGGTGATATGTCAGTGTGGTGACTCATTGTTAGTTTTATACACCTCAAATCATTCTGTGTGATTAAATATGAATTGCATTTAACTCATTGCTTACAGGAAATTACTTCCCTACAGTCTTAAAAGTCTTTGACACGAAAAGAACAGACACTCCCCCTAGTGTCCTACTATTTAGAGCAGAATAAAGTTCAATTTCTTAGCAGGTTGGCTGTCATCTTCCCTGATTTGTCATATGCATGCTGATTCCAGCCTGCCTCTTAAAATCCTTTCCACCCAAATTGCTCCAAACTGATTGCACTGAAATGAAAGAGGAACTTCCCTGTGAAATTCCCCTTTGAATCAGGAATGGAACTGATGGTAGCAATCATCTTTAGCGTTGTAGGACTTCAGCAGCCTACTTGGAAGCCTGGGTGCTCTGCGGTATAAAAACCAGGAACAAAAAGTCTGACCCTGCTGGAAGAAACTTCTATTTGATAGATGAAGGGAGATTTCCAAGAGTCTAAGGCAAGCAAACCTGACGTTTCCCTACACATTCATATCAGGATCTGAATTGCTCCTGGATGGCTAATAAACACACATGTACCAGATTCAGTGGGCTAAAGAGAACTGATGTCCCTTACTGTCCCTGTTAGTGCCAGAGGTCAGCTTGTGCCTGATGTTTTACACCCTGCATAATGTCCTGGCTCAGGAAAAAGCTGGTTTGTACTGTTCAATGAAGCTCCAGGGTTAGCTTTAGTTTGGTTTTAAGGCTGCCTATTTCAGCAGAAAAGCTAAGCAAATCCTTTGGCCATAAATCCAACCTACAGCACTGGAAATGCTTTTGAATCTTCCAGTAAAGCCTGCTTGAGTTTCTCTTTGACAAAAAATCTGAGACAAGAAGGAGTGTTTTGCATGCTTTGGTTGTAAATATCCAAAATTAGAAATACCCCAATTCTTAAACAGCTGCTCAGGTCAAATTTGCTTGTTCTTGGTATTCTGTTACTGTAATTCTTTGTTTAGATACGTTTTTTGTTTAAGTCAGTGGGTTAAGGAGCAATTGTTTTTCATACAAACCCTCTTGTTCAGCTGTGGATGGGTTGATTTAGCTGGAAGCAAGAAGGCTGTTCACTGTGTTTCCATGTAGAAGTTCAGGGACTAGAAACATAACGTAAGGTGACTAATATCCAATTATCCAGGACAGAGTGGTGAAATATCGTAGCTGAGCAATTTATGGAATTGGACACGTTTGCCTTTGTCTTTCTCTGAGTGGGTGAGAACATAGGGGAAGTTTAGAGAACAGAAAAGCTTATTGACAGCAACTTCAAAAATTGTAGGATAACTCTCAGAGGAATAAAAAAGTAACTACAGACGCTATCACCTAAGTTGCAACTAACTAGTCCTTTTCCCTGAGATGTTTGTGGAACCTAATTAAAAGTCTGTGAAATGGTAACAAACATGAAATGATGAAAGTTGAACTGTCCCCAGAGTGTTTAAAAAAATAACAAGTTATAACTTTCAGATCCCCTTTGTGTCAGGGCTTTTTTTCCCCTGCCTTTAAGGAGGATAGCAACACCTTCCTTCTTCCAGGAATGCACAACCTGGCATCTGTATTCAGTCAAATTCTCTCCTGCATGCCCTGGAAGGTGAATGCACTTTGTCATTCCCCTCTGATTAGCCCTGCAGGGAAGAGGGATAGGTAGTGATTTCCAGAGCAGTCTTTTAACTTCACTGGGAACCATCAGAGATCAACATGTCATCCTTCAAAAGTGCTTCTCAAGTAGCAGCAGAGCTCTGGCCCTTTGCAAAATTTGCTCACATCTCCACTCACAGAGGACCTGGAGCAGGTCTATCTGGCAGAGCTGTGGTGGCATTTGGATCACCCAATTCACAAGCTGCTACAGCAACTAACTGACCACAGACATCCCACCACGTGAGAAATGGTAATGTTCTTGTGCCCTTTATACAGCACTAAGCCATGTAGGGACCGAATAAGCCTTAAAATTGGAAAGCAAAGTGGAGGAGAGCAATACTTGAAGAAGATTAGAGGCTTTGTGTGTCAAGAATTTCTGTTCATAAAGTCAGTGTCTGATGGAAAACATGCTACTTGGCCTGTAGATAAAAGAAGCAAGGAAGAAACACTAGTATGATTGACAGGGTAAAAATGTGTCATAAATGACTAGCGCAGGGGGTGCAGGAGGGGAAGAGTTAAAAAGAGAACATGAAATAAAGAAGGAATGAAGAAATGGAATATAGCAGAGAAGAGGTGGGTGTTAAGATTGATTAAATATTTAGTTCCTTTAAATATTTAATTTTGTATCTTCCTGGCTAACTTTCCAGAACAGAGAGCTGTAAGAGAGAGACTATATTCTTTAGGAATGAGGAGCTTCTCTGTCAGGAGTCAACTCACCTCCCCAGGCTTCGGTTTCTCAGTCATAGAATAAAACAAGAACCTTCTTTTTGGGGAAACAGAGAGGTCCATTGTGCCTCAATACCTCTGATAGCTTCAGGTGAGAACAGTGAGTCCTTGCCAGGAGATGAGGTTGATGGAGCCATTCTCTTCCATCTCCCTGGGGAGCTGGTTCACTGCCTGTAGCAAAGCCCACAGTCCTGAGCAGGAGTGCGCTCCCAGGTTCATCTGCTTTCAGTTTGCTTTGAAGACAAGCAGGCATGGAGGACTTGCATTTCCATGAAGCTTTCATCTTCCAATTTAACTGGCCTTCATTTGTTGGGTGTTTTGCTCTCATCTGCCTGCAGATATTTCTCAGTGCTTTGTATGCAGTCTTTCTGGATGAAATCCTACAGCAAGAACACGCTGTGGGTACTGTAGTTATAATAAATGTGTCACCCAAATATGTTCAGGAACAATGCTGTTTTGTTTAGCAGATAGCTACTGTTGCAAAGCAGTTGAAATCCTTTTCACACAGTGGCCCAACAGTGTGTTATTTTCAAGGAACACAATCAACTTTTCTGATTTTTCAGTTTAAATTTGCAGTATCCTTCTTCCTTGTGCTTCCCCTGAGGAGACTCTTTGGGCATACTGCCACTTAGGAGATTTTGTCATTTAGGTATAACAGGGATTTTCCAGCCCAGGCAACCTCATAATACTGCCTTTTGCATAAGGTGATTAAACCCTATTTTAAAAGTATTTAAGGCCTTCAGTTTTATGATTTGGAGTTGTATTTAAACTGACATAAACTGCCACCCATTTTTTCTCACAAGTCTCACTGATGTGAGAAATACTTGTTTCAGTCACGTATGCTTTTTCTGTATTTGGATCACTTACTAAAACACTTCCAACTGTGAACAAATGACATCTCCCACGTGTCTGGTTCATCATCCCATATCTCCTCCATACACCCCTTCCCATCTGTGCAGGTGTAACAGCAGAGTAGCATCTCTTGCAATCATTCACCAGGTTCATTGAAGGCTTTGAAAAATGTATTAGGGAGAGGCAATTTTCAGCCCCAATTTTAACTTGTTTTGGTGGATGTGTTTGAACTGTTCAAGATGAGATATGAAAATGAAGCAAAAAATACCTGTTGAAACCTCCTTGAATTTGACCTTATTTTTCTTTGAAGTGAATTAATGTTTAAAGTTCCTCACTGTAGGTATCTTAGTGCTTCAATGGACAGGAAGAGCCAAATGTGCTCATGGAATACTGCACCTGAAACATGCCAAAACAAATGAATATCGGGTTGGGGAAAGATGCTGCCTCAGAGACATGCAGAGCCTGGCCCTCTAAATTTGCTCTGAAGTTTTAATGCAGCATTCTTGTCTCTTGTGAGACATTCCTTGACACACTTTCCCCTGCTAATAACCTCACACTCTCTGGAGAGGCAATGGGGACATGGTGAGATGGGCATCTCCTGGCTCTGCGCCAGTCGTGCTTGAGCATCTCTTCTGCCAGTTGCTTTGATGTCTCTCATGTTGGCCTGCCAAAAAAGGAACAGTGCCCTAGTGGAGATTATCCTGTGTGCAAAACAAGTGTCCAGGAAATGGTTTTTCTAACCTGTGAGCTTAATACATCAGAGATTATTATGTGTGACTAAATTGCCTGTTGCATTGGTTGTCTGAGCCTTTCTCACATCAGTTATTGCTCCCCACCCCCCAAAACCAAATATATTGTGCCCTCTTGAATGGTAAGGAATACATTTTTTGCAGGAGATGGTCTGAAGTCCTGTCACTCTGAGGGGTCTTAGGATCTTTAAATCATTACAAGCTTCCTTTCAAACAATCCCAAGGGTTACACTTTTCTCCTCCAGTCAGCCCACTTGCTCGTTTTTAAAGTCACTTGCTCAGGTGACTGTGCCACAATATTGCTTATAAGAATAAGTTAGTTTTGCTGATAATGTGAGAAAAGAGGTATTTTTACCTTACAAACAGCAAATGAAAGCCCAGTGGATGATTTAAGGAAGCTTTGAGTGGGGTTGGGAGCTCAGGCTTCTGTGTGTGGGCTCTGTGGTGTTGCCTTGGGAAGGACAAGTTACCACATGCCAGCTGAGCTATGGTAATTGGCTCAATGCAGACATGGTTTTACAGCTTGGAGACAATTTTGCCAGGGGGAGAAAACTTTTGGACCACTCAAGCACTACTATTACACAAATGAATGGATACCTGAATCAGGCAACTTTACAGACAGTATTCCCAAGCATAGTGAGAGAAGATATGGGGCTACTTGTCTGCACAACCTTTCTTTTGGCTTGAGCTGGTTTCTCCCATAAGCTCAGCTCTTTTGAGCACTACAAGATCCCGAATCACACACAGTCTGACCTTTCTCCAGTTTTGTCAGGCAGGAAAGACTTCCCAGAGTGGTAAGGGGGCTCAGCTGATGCCTGTTGATGCAGACAGTGTCTGTTACTTGGATACGAAGATTGTCTGCAGGTATTTGTGTCTTTAAGTCAAAATCCAGAATTTCTCCTTATTGCTCTTCATCTTACTGGGATTCAATCCCACAGCTCAGGTTGTGGAGTCTCCATCTCTAGAGATATTCCAGCCTTGTCTGGATGCCTATCTGTGCAATATGAGCTGGGGAGGTGCTTTGGCAGGGGGGTTGGACCAGATGATCTCTCGAGGTCCCTTCCAACCCTTATGATTCTGTGATTCTGTGATCTTTTTAAGAAAAAGCTGGGATTGGGTAACATTCCTGAAAAAAAAAAATCACTGATTTGGGGTAAACTTTATTCATACTCTCATTTTCCCTCCTTTTTTCTGATTGTCATCAGTACTGCAAGAGCAGCAGCCCAAATTTTGCATGTATTTTGTGAACTCAACTGCGAAAAACAAACGAGTGTGAATGATTAAAGTGATCTGTGAATAATATTCAGGGTTGTCAAAATAGCACTTTTCAGAACAACTATATAGCCATTATTGGAGAAAAAAAATGCAGTTCTTAAGCCAATGGACTGTCTTTATTTTTCCTTATGCGGGCTCACAAAGCTGGTGGATTCAGCTGGAAGTTTTGCCTTGGTTTCCATTGTTTCTGTTTTTATATTTTTGTCTAGAAATATTCAGGCTAACATTTTAGAGTTTCTAGCTAATCTTCCTAGATTTACTGTGTGAGAAGTTTTTTTCTACAACTTTTGTTACAATCTGGCAGCATCATAGTTTGCTAACGTTTTAGATATGGTGACAATACATCAGCCAAGTTTTTATCAGAAAAGTTACTGTGGATTTATTGCAGGACAACAGAGAACAGAGTTTGGATTGTTTATTTCTAAACTGGGATTTCACTCAAAATGCCCCAAGGCATTTTGTTATAGTCATAAAGCACCTTCTAGGGCCACTAAGCAATCCCCAGAGACTGTCATTTTGATTTACTTTGAGTGTAAAGTCTTCAGGGTAGGTGGCGGATCTTAATCTGTGGTCTCTTGAGATAAATCCACATTTTCCACTTTGAACTGCAGTTCAAACTACAGTTTGAAGCCAACTTGTGAACTTAAAGTCCTTTATATTTGCTTTCCCCTTTCACTTTGGATCTTGATTCCATTTGCTGTTGGTTACCATATTTTCTGGAGTGTTTTATTTCTTCACATGTCTAATTTACTTCTTGAAAAATGAATGGAAACCTATCCTGCATTTGGAGCCACTGCAATATTGTTTTGATTGTGGGTTTTTTTTGGTTTTTTTTAATATGGAATCTCATGGGTGTCTGCAAGATTAACAGCCTTTCCCAGCATTAAATCTATTTTCACTTAGAGGGTGTTTGTATTGTATTTACAGAAATCTGTCTTGTAGATTCTCCTTTGAAAACAACTTAGAGCTTAATTTGGCTCTAAACACTAAACTGATTTTCTTACTGCCACATTAAGAACTTTGACAGTTCTATGATATGTGGCTTTTCTGCATCAGAAAGTCTTGGAAAAATTATGTCAGATGATTCAGAAAAGAGCACAAGGCTAAGGATGGGACATGGCTGGTCCCTGAACTCATGTATATGACCAGAAATTAATGTCTCTGTAGCCAAACCTCTAGTGCGTGTTGTAGGCACAAACCTTAGGCTTTACCTTGAGTGCTCAGGGACAGTGAGTCATAGGTGGGCTCGAGCCAAAGAACCATCTGAGCTGAGTGGAGAGCTATGTAAATTAATTAATAGAAAAT
The DNA here is from genome assembly GCA_022605575.1 of Laterallus jamaicensis coturniculus. Classification (NCBI taxonomy): domain Eukaryota; kingdom Metazoa; phylum Chordata; class Aves; order Gruiformes; family Rallidae; genus Laterallus; species Laterallus jamaicensis. The sequence continues at coordinate 37,652,990 of JAKCOX010000005.1, forward strand.
GCCAAAGGCAAAGAAGATGCTTAACTTGCATTCTCCTTTTATATCACTAGATAAAGCCAGATTTATTTGATATAGCAACTTATTTACCAATATATTCACTGCAAAATGGAAGCCAAGAATTTTGGTTTTCCAAGAAAATGAAGTTGAATCCCCAAAGACTGTTTTCTCCTAACTGCGGTAGTCAGGCACAAAAATTTTCTTTTACCTCATACATACACACACACAAACCCATCACCTGAAAGCCTAACCTTGATTTAGCCTATATCCTGAATTATTTTAAGCAGATATTAAAAAGACACATTATTCCAGTTTTATTTAATCTTTCTGGTCCTGTCAACTTCAAATCTTCAAAATTGTGACCAGCTGGATTGGATTAATACTAGCATTTGCAGAATCATATTTTTAATTTTTCTTTCCAACTTCAAGAACTTCTACAGTAGAAAATTGATATTTCTTATAAGTACCAGGAGTCTTTAGAGCTGGGACATGGTTTATAACACAAAGAGATCACTGATAAAATTTGGAGAATAGGAAATTCTGCCAGTTCACTTATTTTCAATGCATTATAAATAGCAGAGTAGCCTATGATTCAGTAACTGATCTAAAGATAGAGGATATTGTATTGATCTCAAAAAGACATCTTTGGATTCATGACATGTCTTGTATCACTGATACAGATGCCCTTTAACCCTTGTGTTCATTCACATCGTTTCATCTTCAACCTGAATTTTCAAGGTTCATAATTAAGAAGAAGAAATATGTTTTGTGTATGTCTAGTTCATATAAAAAGACAGGATTCATCAAGAAATATGTTCTTCAAACTAATGTCCCTGAGCCATATATTGTGAGAAGCACTGGCAGAAATACACTAAATTATTAGAAGCACTGAAGAGCCATATACTGTCTCTTTTCCAGTTCTTGTATCAGCTTGTTTCAATAGAAGTCTTGGAAATCCTGGTGTGGGATTATTTGTTAGAGAACAGAAGTTCATTCCAATGCCATAAGTTTCTAAGAATCACTAGAGAAGTACTTCCAAAACTGAAAGCCAAACAGGGGAAGAGAAATTAAATATTCATTGGAAGACACAAAGACATGAAAACATGGGCTATACACATTAATAGTCAGCACTAATTGTTTGGGTTGCAGGTAAAGATAAACACTGCAATCTTAATATGGAAAAAGCCCAAGAATAAGTGGGTGTAGGGGGGGAAATGCTGCTGAGAAATTTTATCCTTTGATATTCTACCACAAATTATCTGCTTGTTCAAGCAGTGGAAACTGGGATAGAAAAATTCAGGATGAGGGAGCTGGTACATGAGTTAGTTCTAATGAAGCACAGCAGATGTTTCCCCAGATGTTTACACACAAAACAGTGTTTTCATGCTGTTATCATATGATGAAAGAACATATGCAACATGTCTTAGTCATTAATTTTTCAATCTGAGAATGCATTTTCAAGGAGTAATTTTTTTACTCTTCAAAGCAAATGACAGTAGGCATTAAGGAAAATAGACCTGTTGGGAAAACACACTTCCATGTTTTGTTTCTTGAAAGGTAGTTTTTTCAGCTGTTCTTATATTGAATATTGGGTTTCCAGTCTTGCAAAAACATAGACTCTAATGGCCCCCTTGCATTCATCTGTAAAGTTAAGCACGTGCCTATGTTTCCCCAGAACCAGAATTTATACACGGCTTAGACTAAGTATCTACTGAAATATTTAAGGGCAAAAACGTAATTTTAAATATTTTATAATTCATGTAATAAATAAGTTAAGCGGATTTTTAGCTCTGTGTTATTTAATAAAGAAAAAAGTATGATCTTTGTACTCTGATGAGAGAGAGAAAATATCCATGGAAATAAAGAAGCTTACAGTAAAAATAAATATCTACAGAAATTAACACAATAGTCTCCTAAAGATTATATGCAGGAGGGAGAACCTGAGTACGTCTTTAGCATAAAAAGTGAAATCTTCTCTAGAGAACTTGGGCCAGACATAATTGGAGCAGTGCAGTCATTACAGTTGCCTGGTCATGTACCAGTGGCAACACTTAGGGGACTTTCTGTTCTGTTCTTTAGGTGACTTTTTCTTCAAAACTTATACTACGATCTGTGCTATCCTAACTGGTTAAATGGGAAGAATTAACAGATTCCTAACCCTAGGCCAAAATAATTACAAGAAGCAATGTCTCAATCTGCTCTGTGGAAAAAAAACCCAAAACCAAAAATCCCCTCAGCTTTTTTGTGACATCAGTTACCCAGAAGTTTACTGTATTAGTTTTGGACACACTAACAACTGTGAATAAAGAATTTTGCTCCAGAAGTCACTTTTTTGTCAGTGAAGCTGCTTTGCATAGTGCTACACCTGAACTAGTAATGCCTTCATTGAATGCAACCTCTTTTAAATAAACCTTAGGCTGCATTTCTCCTACTCAGGCAACAGGGCAATTTCATTATGGTTTGGTCTGGATGAGGTCATGTCAAGTCTTTCAAATCTAACTTGTTTCAACCACTTGACTTAGATCAGTAGTGCACTTGTCAATTCAGAAAAAAGTTTTAAAGGAAAAGAACTGTGTATAAGAAGCACTCCCAATTCGTGTGCAGCATCAAGCATGCATTATGCTTGATGTTATTCAGTGGACATTTAGCAGCTGAATGAGTTGAGCAGAACCTATGCAAATGTGTCTCTACATAAAAGATGTATATATATATATACATATATAGATATATGCATATGAGCTCTCCTGCTCTTGTTTCTACCAATATAACAAAAATGACTATAACCAAAGGTCCCTCTAACTCTTTTATTTTGTAATGCATCCAATAGTATATGCTTAGAGAGGTATATTGATATATGGTGATACTAGTTTCATCTTAGAATCCTAGGAGTATCTTCTAGACTTCAGGCCTCTGCTTGTGTTACCTTGTTCTCTACAGCTGATGGTCAATCTCTGTGATGCTCATCTTGCTTCAAAGCTTTGAAACAGAGTATGGAACAATCACTTGGTGCAGTTTCTGGAATGGCTATGATAAGTAATCATTTTTCCTCCCTCTGAGGAGGTCTTGCTGCCCAAGACCCATCTACTCTTCACAGATGGCAAGAGATGCTCCATTTTTTTTAGCAGTCATCACAGGACATGCCCTTCTTCAATATTTCATAAATAAGCAAAGAATTTCTGAGCCTAAATTCAACCTGGAATCCCAGCAGACCGTTACCTGGTGCAATTTGTGCTTCAGCTATTTCTGTGTTCTCTTGCCTTTGAACTATATTTTCTCTTCTACCCACTGAAAGTGAAGAAACAGTTCTCATTATATTATTTTCTGATTGGGAAGTATCTTTCACTAGCAAAAAGTAAAAATCTATGTTAACTTAATCCCTGAAGGCCAACAGAGTCATGTAATTTATTCAAATACGACAAATTAAAAAGTAAACAGAGATGAAAGCTTTGTTATGCTTATGTAACCCATAGTAGTACGATTTTCCCATGACTTGCTGCTTCCAAGATAGCTGACCTTCTAACAGTTAGCCACTTCTTTACAAATCCATCCAATGTGCTTTTAATTAAACATGCCTTTAAACTAGGCATTAGTTATCCTTCAAAACAAAACAATGAAATAGGACCCATCTTTCTGGCTTTACTCTGAATCAGATCCTGCATATCTTATTCCCACAACATTCCTCTTGGTGTCATCCTGGTAAAACAAAGCAGTAAACGTCAAGTTGGTTTCACTTGCAGTAACAGTGACAAGAAAAAGGTTTGGGTTTTGCTGAAGTCAGTTAGCAATGACGTCAGGCCCTCCTTCAAAGATGGAAAGATGGGAACAGGATAGTGTTTGACAGGGGGCATTTCATTCTCAACCTGCCTCTAAAAGTTCTTATTTTTCCAGTTGCTGATCATCAGGATACAGACAAGGGATCAGAGCTTTGAGCTTGTCAAATATGGAAATAATGGGGGGAAAGCAAGAGATTAAGTTTAAGAAGAGCATGCTGGGAACATTCAGTAAGGGCAAATTGCAGTTTTCAGAGGTACTTGCAACAATAAGTCTCTCGTACGAAATAAATATTCACCAGGTCATACTTTTCCTTCCTTTCTTTGTTCCTTCCTTCGTTCCTTCCTTCCTTCATTTCTTCGTTCATTCCTTTGTTCTTTCCTTCCTTCCATCCTGCCTTCTTGGCTTCATAGAAGATAAAAAGAACATTTAGAAAGTAGAAAGCAAACAAAAGAATACTCCAAAGACAGGTTTGCTGTTAAGTGTGTATGTCAGTGGTCCTTTTTTCAGTGGTGTGCAAATATTTAAATAATCTCCCCAGAAGATGGGCAAAAATAATTAAAGCTGATTTTTTTCTGTGTTTACTACGCTTCCACATGAAACAACTTGTTATTTTGACAGCATCAGTAAGATGGAAGAACTGGGTGTTGTCTATGATGAAGTAGCATGAAGGAACATGAAACACCCACAAATACACAAAAACATTTAAGGTAGCAACCAAGGATGAAACAAATATAGGCAAAATAAACAAAGAGAAAATTTGAAAAAGGTCTTGGAAGTGCCACTGAAGGTCTTTAAAAGGAAATAAGGAGAATTCAGTTCAGGAATTAAAGAATTTAGCTTAAAAAGGATATTTACTTCCTGAATACATCTGTAAGCAAAATACAATGAATCACTGATAAGCTACTCGGAAGTACTGATTAGACCATGTGTTAGACCATATGTCCAACAAGTTAAAGAAGGGATTAAAAGGTCATTTTGCATCTTGGAGGATCAGATTATCAGTGACTTACTGTTCATATTGTTTTGGCTGTCTGTTTGTGTAGATTGTGGCAGTGACTGTAAGCACGTAGGCATACATGCCTAGCAGCATAATCTTCCAAATACTGAGATGCAATTATCTCTAACATAATCAGAGCTTTTGTGCAAACCAGACTCTTCCCTGAAATGAAGATTGGTTAAACATCAGCAAAGGCACGTGTAGAGAAGGAAACATGAAGCTTGTAATTAAATCTGACAGTAAGTAAAACTAAAAGCTATTTATACACCATTAACAAGGAGATGTTTAAACGAACACAGTCAGGTGTTGTGAGAAGGTAAGAAATGATGCAGTACATGAGTAAAAGAAGTGTAAGGTGGGAGAAAATCTTAATGCAGTTCTCCAGAACTAGTTCAGGGAAGGTATGAGGATTCACTAGCTTCTACCCTTGTAGTAAGTATATATTTCCAGCAATATCTTATATTGAAAAAAAAACAAACAAACCCTCCAATGCACTTTTGGATTAAGTTTGCCTTTATTATCTAGGGAAAAAAATAATCTCTCCTGAAGACCCGCCATGCTCCCCAGGCTTGTAGATCCAAAATTTTCACCCTTGGACATACAGTTGATCTTTGCTATCTATACAAGTCTTGGCTCCAAGTTGTAAGTGAAGGTAATAAAAACTAATAAATGTTATGCATATATGCATTTCTTAATAGTATAAATGAATTAGTACTGGTATAAGGTGATAACAGGGTGTCGCACTATTGATAAAATATATAAATGCTATTGTCTCCTTGGTTTCATAAATGAGTTATTTATTCCTTGGGTAGTGAGTGAAGAGGTCAAAGGAGCTTTGTTGTTTCCATTGCATCCTATATCTTTGCTCTGTAATTATTTGCACAAATGATGAAGTCCTAAATATGCATTTTTCCTTTTTCCAATTGTTTGTATATTTCCAAGTCAGAAATGTTAATATCTTCAATAACTATTGCATGCCTGAGAATCACAACAAATATTTCATTTATTTTTTTTACATTTGCTGAAGACCACCCAAGTTCAACGTGATTGAATCTTGATACATGAGCCAGTGACTAGAAAAATATTCCAGGATTTTGTCAGGCTTGAATTCTATAATTAACTATACACATATAATGCTGGAAAGGGAATATTTAATTGGAATCTATTTTGTGAAAAGGAGTGTCACTGAAATACATGTTATTTGTTGGATTTTTTTTATTCTCCAAATTTAAGAATCTGCCTGTATCTGCTACTGTATCTTCTCAAAATTTCCCTGGAGTTATCTCTTATTAAGAGTTTAGCTGACTGAATTTTCTATTATACATCTCTTAAATTTGAGGTTAATTGACCTTTGGAATAGCTTACACCAAAAAAAATGTATTGGCTGGATTCTACCTCATTTTTACAGACTTAATTTCAAATCATAGACACCCTGGAGCATCTTGTCTGGCTGTGAGTCACCTGCTTGCCTGTGCTGATGTCTGAGGTGTCCCGGTGCATCTCTAATGGCTCCACATCTCCATGTTTACACAACCGCGACTGGTTTGTAGACAGCTTTTTTTAGGTGAACTGGGGCATATCTCTCAGGGGATGTTTAGACATGCTGCTCAGCAGGAAACAGTATGAAGATCTATGACACGTCTGGTGAGTGTCAGCTTTATGTATTCAGAAACATTCCCTTTGGCCCTTGCTTTACGAGAGCTATCTCCAAATGCATAAAGCCCCTCATGTTTCAGAGGTGTAAATGTATTCAGAACAGGTTCAGTCTGTTTTCTTGTCCTGGCAAGCTGGTAAGGAATAACGTGATACTGTGGATATTTCTTTAGGCAAAGGATTTCTATAAATCACAGATGTGCTGCAGGAGAAAAGAGCTCTGCCTAACAGTGTGGGGCATGCTGCTGTCTTCTGACAGCCATTAACCAGCAGTCCTGTTCTCCAGCCTTCCTTGAAAATTTTAGTGTTTTTCAAAAGTAACCATTTTAAGCACACTTTGTTCATGCACACCACATCCAGCTGATTCCACTGCACAGTATCTCCACCTGTAATATTCTTGGCTGTAAAGAGTATTCACTCATACGCAGATCAAGCACCTACACACCAGAAGAGAAAAGGGTGGGTTCTGAAGAAAAACCCAAAACCCAACCCCAAAAATATTTCTAGAATCAATGCTTGTGGATTATCCAAATAATGAATTGCATACAAGAAGTTAACTAAAAGGATGAGATGAAGTCCTCTTCAGGAAACACAATATCATTGTGCATACTTGTAAGTAAACACAGCGCTGCTGCACTCAGTGTCATGATGAGCACTTGTTTACCATCCTTTTTCTTGACTGGTTTCTGGGATTGATTCTGGCTGAAATCTGGAAATTTGCTGAGGCAGAATCACCACTGAGCTCAACTTCTTCCTAGCAACGATATGGGAAGGCAAATCTCTAAGGAAATGTTATTTGTTGTCTTTCCGTGAGGATTATTTATCATATATAATGAATAAAGCTGTGGACTTTTGTGAGGTTTTTCACTTACATTTTTTAAAGATTAATTAATTTAATTTGATTTATAACAATGTTCAGTTAAGGGAAGGCTGATAAACAGTTCAGTGAACTGCTACTGATCATCAAATATTTAATTTATATTTATTAGAAATGGAGAGGGTTCAAAATTTTGGTGATTTCACTTTTGTTAACCTAATGCAATGAAAAAATTAATTGGTGTAGAGGCAAGAGATTCTTCACCTGATCCAACTCAAGATTCAAGGGCTTTTCTTAAGCAGTCAAGACACATTTCTTATATCGAATGTGAATAAAGAGCTGACTTTAATACTGTACTCCAAGTGTTAATTTTTTAATCTCAGACAAGCCTTGATCTTTTCTGTCCTTAGGTTCATGCAGGAAAAATCCAAAGATTCTTTAAGAAAAAAATCAAAGACCAGAGATAACAACAGTCAGAATTACTCATTTTCCCTCCTGTTCTTATTTTAGCTGTCATCATTGTTAAAGCTATTCTCAGTTTTAAATCTTGCCCTCTGTCATTGTGTTCACTGCTCTCCTCTCATACAGGGAAACCACCACTTCAACAGCACTTAGCCTTGGCAACAAGAACGAGCTTTGAAATGCTTCATGCTTGGGAACAATGAATACAAATTTTCATTAAAGATTATGTATCTCAGTGATGGAGAACAATTACACTGTGACTCAACCTGTTTAACCATTATGAAATGGCAGGAAAGGACCTCATTCACAAAATTCCTGAATCCCATATTTTCCAGATTAATACACAACATTGTGTGTAACACATCTTCCTCTAACAACAGGAATACAAAAAACCCCAAAGTGTCTATTAGGCAAAGCCAGTGAACGTTCCCTGAACCCTGATGACTTGTTTGACCAAATAAAAGAAGAGTCCATTTCAGCTCTGCTCACTTAGACACAGTCAGCCAGACAAATTCTGCAAAAAAGTCCATGTAACACATAGAGCCATGCACTTTGGTCATTTATGATGGCCTCAGCTCCTGACCTCCCAGGAAGTAACTGGACTCTGTCTCTGTGTTGAAAGCCCTTCTGTTGTATCCATGATCCTTCTGCCTGTTCTGGATTGAAAGGAGGATTCATATGGAGCTGTGATTTCCAGCCTGCTCCTGCTTCCTGTGTTCCACACAGAAGTTTCTCCTCTCCTTCCCACAAGGACTCCAAAGACTGCCACATTTCTCCATCCTATGTACCTCTAGACTTCATCTCCTAGTTCAGAGTCACCAGACTGTTATATTTAACCTGCTTCTCATAACCAAGATAAAAAGGGTTCTCAAAGCCATTGGTGTCTCAAAACAAAGCAACGACACATAAGCACTGCTGGTTATAGGGACCAAAATCCCAATTTCTGATGCTATCAGATAAGTGAGCTGAGTGGAAAGCAAGACCTTCCTTGACATCCTCACATACATGCAAAGGACATGACTGTCTGGCTTCCTTTGAGGACTACTTTCAGAATGAAACCCTGCTCACATTGAAACCAAACTGCAGCTACATTAAGATAATATCTTTCCATATTTTCTTGTTTCATTAAATAAAAAATCTAATGTTTTAACTAAATTCCAGAGTTGGGGTGAAAACTCTATATAAAACAGAATTTCCAAAACTTCGTGATTTTTCCAGGAAAGAGTTGTTGCTTTTATCTTAGTGCTGCTGCCTAAATGGACGACTTCAGAAAGACTTAAACTTTATTAAAGGTAGGCAGGAAAGCTCCTTTTCTTTGCACTATAAATCTGGGCTGACCATACCTTATGCTGCTCAGATTAGCAATCAGGCTGTGATGTCAGCATTACTCCACTGTGGCTTAATTTGTCATTGTGTCATTTTTCACTGAGGCTTACTTTTGCAAACTCTCAAATATAAGTTTATGTCTTTAATGTTCAGTGCATTTTGATAATATCCTGTGACATACCTTTTCAGCTTTTCAACGGTTCACAACCTTCCCCCCTGCCTCCACCACCTGTTTCCAGGAACAGGAATGTGGGTAGACAGCACCCTCTGCAGCGAATGACAGGGAAATTTGAGTTTGAGGTCTGTCAGAAATTTATATTTGTGATTTATTAGGTCAATCTGCTCAGAGCCCTCTTACAAATTCTACTTTCAATGGACAAGCAAAACAATGGAGTTTGGAGCGGGTGTGAAAGCTGAGACAGGCAGAGACATCTCAGGATATTTTGGGGCATGTGTGGTGTTGCAGGAAAGGGAAATGACAGCTAAATTGAGTTTAAATTTTCTGACACATGTTGTTTCATGTGCTATTATCTCCTTTCTGCCTTGGGTTTTTGGTGGGGTTTTTTTTTCACAAGTACAGCCTTGCCTTATGCTACAGATATGGGATTGAAAAAGAGTTTTTTCTAAATTGTAGCTCCTTCACATGCAATGTGTTAAAGGAATCCCAGCCAAAGGACTCACCTCTCATTTGCAGAATGGGAGTCTGCTCCAGACTCCAGGCAGACAAGAAACCTTCCCATGCTGCCTCGGCTGTAGTCACCCCATGGTTTAGTTGTATCTCCTAACAAGTGCTGCAAATGCGCTGAACCTTGGCTTCAGTTTATGTAGCAGTTTATAAAACTTCACAGTGTAGTGGTTTCCACTGAATTTTTTGTCTGACACAGACAATAAAAAAGATTTCTCACCCAGTAGAGTGGCATGTGAGTGGCACCTCCACCCTGGATCAGACCAAAGGACCACATAGTATAACATCCCATCTTTTAATATGGTGCATAAAGGGAGTTGAAAGACATAAATGATAAATAGACCACGTACAGAGCAATTCATCCTCCAGTATTCCAAGCTTCCAAGGAACTGAATGTTTAGAACAACCATTTACCAATTTATAGCCAATAAATGAGAAAAATCAACGAGAGGGTGCGTTTTTGGGTGTTTTTTTTTACTTTGTTTGTTGGGGTGTTTGTTTTTTTTTTCCCCTGGTGTTGGTTGAATGAAACCAGAGATATTGCTCCATCCATCAAGCAAATTCTTTAAGTATTTTTCTTGCATCTTTTTGCATAACATTTAAAAAGACATAGGGCTGCTGATGTGCAGTTCAAGACACTCATAGAAAACATTTGCAAACACTGTAAATGTACCCAATTACTTTGTAATGAAGGAGCTTTTGGTTTCAGTTGGCTAAAAATATCCCAATGACCAGAGATAATCACAGAGGGAATTAATAGCATATCATCATGGTTTTATTTTTTTAAAATTACAGGCACTATTGTGATGATGATCACATTCAAGCTTATTTCTACATAAATAAGCCTTACACTGAAGCCTGTTATAATGTCAAGGAATTATCCTGAGTTCCCTGGGAACACTTCAGGGTGGAGAACATGGTGCCACTCTGTATTACTTGGAAGGAAAAAGCCTCCAAGGAAAATCTTATAGCAACACTGTTGTCTTACTCAAGAAATGTGTAAAAGCAATGTTGTTTTTCCTGGATTTGCTCTGATGAGTCACTATAAAGAAAAGAAATGTCATCTGCATATTTAAAGGGGGGGGGGGGAAAGTGTCTGGTACAATTTTTCTAGGCTGTTTCTACTTGCAAATATTGTTGATGGACAAAAGAGGAAAGCATCACTAGCAAATTCCAAGAGCAGGCTACTGAGGGATTTCTGCTTAAAATCCTCTTTCAGGTGGGTTTTAGAATCTAAAACAGTGATAATAATGTTGATCTCATTTGTGAGGCGCTTAGCAATTTTCTGATTAAAAGGAATATATCAGCTAGATTATTATTATTACTGCTGTTAATTTAGCATTATTCTATATCTAGTCTTATTCTATATCTATTGAGTACATCAAATGGCTATTAAAGTTGTCATTTCAGCCTGTAAATTTCTATATAATATTCATGTTTTCCATCAAAAAGCTAAGAGCTTTTGCTGTTGAACTTCTCTTGTCATTTTTACCTCATTTTATGACTGCACAAGATCATTAGAAAGCAATCCAGTCCATAGCCTCTCAGAGACTGCTAATAACTTTTGAAAGATGCAATGTTTTTATTCCCTTCCTCCAGAGTTGATTTTATGTAGCTCAGTGTAGCCACTTTGGAGGTTACTGTTGCTTTTGCTTGTGTTAATGTCAGTACTTCTCTCTTTTTGCTCCTATGTGGATATATTTATTTTTCTCAAGGCTTAGAATAGTCTTCTCCACATGAGTGCTGTGCTTCGAGACTGCTGCCCGTAGGTTTCCTTTCAAGAATGGTGAGCTCTCAGTACAACAATCTGGGGGTTGTCTGGGGCAAAGCTCTAGGAAAAAAATTCAGTGTAAGACAGTGGTTAGGTGAATTTTCACATGCCACAGTCAGACACAAATCATCTTTCACAAAAGGGAGTCCATGAGGTTAGGTTGCAGATACAACTGAAGTAATAGTTCCTCTGTAGTGTTCTTCAGTAACCAAGTCTGTAGAGTTTGTGCAGCAAGGTTTTGGTAGCAGGCAGACTACAGGAGTGTATGTAGCCACAGTCAGAAGCTGGTAGATGCTTCGCCATATCTGATGGAGCCAGTGCTAGTTGGCTCAAAGATGGACCCACAACTGTCCGAGTCCAAGACAATCAGTGATGATGGTAGTGTCTCTGGGATAACAGAGTTAAGAAGGGGAAAAAACCCAACAGGAGCAACAGCAGCTGGAGACATGAGTACGAATATGTGAGAGGAACAACTCTGCAGACAGTAAGGTCAGTAAAGAAGGAGGGGGAGGAGGTGCCCAAGGCTCTGGAGCAGACATTCCCCTGCGGTCTGTGGACGACCCTGCACTGGAGCAGGTGGAGGCACCCAAAGTTGATTGTAACTGCATGGAAAGTCCATGCTGGAGCAGACTCCTGGCAGGACCTGTGGGCCCATGGAGAGAAGAGCACACCTAAACCTCTGCTATAGCATCCCAGAAAATATCTTGAGAATGTGATTTGTCCCAAATTTTAGAAATTATTTGTGACACAAAGGTTCCATTAATCTTTTGTCCAGGGCTTTATCTCCTTGCAGCCCATGAAATCAACCCATCAGCATAGCAAGAACAAAGGAAGCAGATGATACTGAAAGTAGAAATCAACTGCTTACCATACAGAACACATGAAAGGATTCGATCTGCCATCTGATGTCCATTTTTCGAAATGACCTTTTTTATCTCGTGCATTTTATAAAGGTAAAGATAAATATTTCATATTTGGAGTATATGGGTACATATGTTACACTACATAGAAATGAGACTCAAGACGTTGAAAAGATACAGATATATAAAGAATTAAGACTATGCTGCTTTATTTAGACACTCTGTCCTTGAAGTCAACATGGACCTTTGTTGTTCATGCAAACTTTTGTGAGAAATCCCTCTCTGCAAGATCCTTCCTTGTAAAACTTAGAACAGTTCAAAAGAAAAAAAGCATCTAAAATCCTGTATAATTTTACATTCTCCACTCTGCACCAACCCGAGTGAAGCAAGCTGGGTCACACATTTTCTTCTGTGGGCATTTTAATATTAATATCTATTAGCTGTTTTGAACTCCTTAACAAATATCTGGTGCCTGCTTTGTGTGTTGTTGACTAGCTTGCCAGCATTGATGGTCTCTTCATTGTTCCACCATTTACTTTGCCTATCAATTAGGCTGTTATTGTTCTGTAAGTTAGAATAATTGGCAGGTTTTGCAGAAACAGCTGACAGTCACTACACTGAAAGTTGGGGGAGTATGAATAAATTTAAATACATATGCATATGGAAAGTGAACCCCTAACAATATTAAATATAGATACCCTTAAAATAACTTCTGAAATAAATAAGAGTGAAGGAGAATAATCCAAAGTGGCCCACAGACTGTAACCTGGGGAGCTCAGGAGACAAAAGAAGTACTCAGCAGCCAGGGGCACAGAGAAATATTAGGGCACTTGGCTTCTCATCTGGTCTATCATTCACATTTTGTGTGATTCTGTGCTAGGCATTTATATGGTTATTTTCCAAAACTTGTGAGCAAGGTGGAGCATTCATGTTGATTTTGGTGGTTTAGTTTCTCTCTATGAAATAGGAAAGTTACTGCAACATCATTTTCTATGAAGTACAGTTTCCCCTTTACAATGTCATCCACGGAGAAGGGCTTTGCTGTGGCAGGAGTTATTCAATCAACAAAAATATACTCTAAAGAGTTTATGGTCTGACCAATATGCATAGAGCTTCTCAAGTGCTTGGACAGTGCAGTAAGAACTGTACAGTGACTTAATTGTGTATAGCATAACTTTATCAAGGCACTGCAGTGCTGACATTCTCACTTCAAAGCCATCTAATCTTACTTCTAGTGGGAACGAACATGGAACCTTGATGTTCCTACCAGACCTACTCTGCTCTTCCGCAAAACTCACTGAACTGGAGAGCTAATGAGGCTGTTTTATATATCTCACCCAATAACAGGAAACAGACAACAAACTCCAGTACTAGATGACGTTCATCCCCAAATTTGATGGAACTCAAGTATTAAGTTGCTGAACCCTCAGGTGGGCATGAAGCCCATAATTTAACATAGTGTACTAGTCAGAATTACAGAAGGCAGAAACCTGCTTTATGGATGTAAAGCAGAGCAGTGTGGTTTACTCAGAGCTGGCTGTGATTACAAGAACTAGATTTAGAGGCAATGGAAATGTACAGAACTTCCAGCAGCCTAGGAAAAAAGTTAAAGGAGGCTAAAGTTTAGGGAGGAATAAATTATTTAGAAATTGGGAATTGAGAGAAAGGAAATAATCAAAGCCAAACCAAAAATCAAATTTGGAGGGTAGAGGTTTGTTTACTCTATGTCTTTTAAACTATTAAATACCTCTTATCTGTCTTGAATATTTACCTTGAACAGATTTGGCCTGTAAGGGGCCACAGTCTTGCTTTAACCTTGGCCGTTTTTATGGTAAAACTGGTGCAAAGAGAGAGACACATGCTTGAAATTTTATCCGGTGGTGGCATTCTTTCCAGTAATAACTTGCATTGAGCTGACCTGACAGGAAAGCCAAAAAATGAATTTAAAGAAATAAATCTGACAGCAAATCCTCCAAGGCAGATTTTGAAGATGAACATTTTCCCACCTCCTTGGGTATTCTTCCTCCTCCAGACTCCAGGAAGCTGCATCATCTGTTGAACTACAGCTGCAGCATAATCGTGCTTCTGTGGACTAGTTAATGCTTCATGCCTGCACTTTTTTGAAAGTTACATGCACTTGACCTTGCCCTAGTTGGAGCTGGGGTATTGAAAAACAGGATAGAGATCCCAAATATTTCACAGACCAGAAGCCCAGCTCTGTATCTCCTGGTTTAATTTAACTGCTCATTTAAACTCTTGCTATATGCTGATACACTAATATGACAGGTTCCTAAAAGTCATTACAAATAAAAATAATGAGGGTGCTTGGCATTTTCCTGGATCATTTTTTTACTTACTGGCATAGAGGAGAAAATTACGAGATGACTGCAAAACTAGGCAATCTGTATGTCTCATTCTCTTCCCCACAAACTGTATCTGTTTCCCAGAAATGAAAATGGTAAAATTTTACCTATCAAAGAAAAAAAAAAAAAGAAAGAAAGAAATTACATGGAGCTTGCAAGCACCAAGTCAGAAAGAATTGGAGTTATGTAAGAGAACAATAGCTAATTTTACAGAATCAAAACAGCATTTTCTGAAAATCTGGAGAAGAGTTAGTGTAAACAAAATACACAACACATTGCACTGCACTGTCAGTATTAATTTACATCAAATCTCCAAAACTCTCTAGATGGTCAAGATATTTCTAAATATCATGCAGGTGTCTCTCTCTATCTATTAACTGTCTCTTCAGCAGAAGGAAACTGTCTTTCCCAAACTTGAAATTGCTAAAATAAAACTAAACTCACATACAGTAGGTAAAATAAACTCACTTGCTGATTCAGCAAAACAATCAAGTCTGTAATGTTGTTTAAACATGTGCTTGTGCCATATTGATTCCACTTACAATGAGGCCTGAGCTTCAGCAGCTGTCTGAAAGAGAAAACTCCTGCATAAGAACCAAAAAAAAGTGAAACAGAGGGAAAGGAAGAAGTGTCCATCAGATAGGAGTGGGTTTTGTTTGTTTGCTTGCTTGCTTTGCTTGTTTTTGCAATGATCAGCAGTTCCAGTACCAGTTAAAGTGAAGCTGTGGAAATCTGATGTCACCTTTTGTAAGTAAGATCTACAAATGTTCTCTTTTCACTTGAATTACTTTCATCATTGCATTGTCTTCATCTCCTCACTCACATTTTTCTTAGCATATCAAAGTGAAGCTTTTATGCTTTATAAATTTAGCCCAAAGGATATTCCCTGGGATTACACTGTAATGCCTAGGCAGTTTGCCTGGGTTCTCACTGTGACAAACCTGCCTCCTTACCCATGGAGCATGCTGTTCTGGCCTATCCGGGCCAGAGCCAACCTCCAGGAGCAGCCAGCCCAGGTGAGCTGAGTCAGCCCAGGTGAGCTGAGTCAGCCCGAGCTTTTTCCACACCAACTGACATCACTCCCCCATAAAAGGGGCTGGTTGGGGCAGGGTACTCCTGGGTGCTGCTAGAGCAGTCTGAGTGTGGATGAGTGCCAGGTAGGTTCTCACATTGGTGCAGTACTCTGTGTTTTTGTTGAGTCAGTAAGGTACTCTCTGTTATCACTGGGTGTGAGTGTAATTTTCCAGGGCTGTTGTTTTTCCCTTTTCAGTGTGATTTTGTCATTAAGATGCTCTTATTCCAACCCATGAGGGCTCTGTCTGTTTCTCATCCTGGATGAGGGAGTGATATGTGGTGCTCAGCCACTGTTTGGGGCTGAACAACCACATATGCATTGTATGATAATTTGTACCCTTCAATTTAGGAGGCAATTATCCCATTTCTTTGATTAACTAGTATGAAGTGCAGTCTACATAGTTTGGTTCTTAATTTTTGTGTCTGACACTTTAGGGGGTTGTCTTGCTTCCTTTTTTCATTCTTCTCAATGCTACTTCTGCTTTATTCTCCACAGGGAAATTAGTTTTCTACTCAATCTTTCATGCAGATGAAGAATAACTCTGTAATATTTATTTGCAGAATGACTAGAGGTTTTTCATTAAACCATCTTTTGCTATATCTTTGATTCAGTGGCAGAACTGTAGCCTGTTGTGTTGACAAAATGGGAAGAAAAAAATTGCTTTTGGAGGTGTGGAGTTAGAAGACATTAATCACACAAAATGTCTTCATGTGTCCCTATTCCTTTTGTAAAGTTAACTTCCCTAATTCTTTTTGTTCATTTAGTGCTTCAAACTCAACACAAGGCATGTTGTGGTGACTTAAATCAGTTAACATCAAGTAATATTGTAATGTATATGAGAGGTGGCAAGAAAATACATCTGTTTCAAATACACATCATAAGCTTTGCATGGATTTTTCTTTGTTTTAAAATTGCAGTTAAATACTAGAGCAGAGGAAATGTATGTTGAACCACATCATTACTTTACTATTATAAGACTGTATGCACACAAATATTTGGTTCATAAAACTTACAGTGAATGTTTGATGAACTTTTTTCCAATCAAAGGAGGAATTATAATCTCTGAGCACTATTACGAAGTACAGCCTCAGTGAAAACAGTGAATTATTTCTTGATAGGAAACTGTATTAAAATCTCCATAATGAGTAGTTAAGTATGAAGTTTTTTATACAGTTGTCTTCCCACTTTTCTTTCCCCAGAGAGAAGTGTCCTTAACATTTGTATAATGCCAGATAAGTGATTCTTAGAGTCTATACTCATGGTGAGATCAGACTTCCAAGTGAATATGCTTGCTGATTGCAAACAATGATTTAAAAGAGAGATATAAGAATTAATCAAAGAAGATAGGTTAATTGTTTTGATTTGAGCAAATACAGATCTTCTGAGAAATTCTCAAGCACATCTTTCCAGGAACTAATGTCGGGACTCACCTTCTGCCATTTCCCTTTCATGCTGCATTTTCACTCTGAAAGTAACAGTGATGGCAGATAACTGCACTCCTGAGAGCTTATAGGAACATGGTGATTATTTGTGTCCTGGCCTGAAGTGTGGGACTGAAAATATTACAGGTGAGCAAAGTAATAGGGACTAATGGGTAGCAACCAGATGAAACTGGAATAAGCTGCTGGAGAATCACTACATTATGCTGGGTATGAATCTATAGCAAGACCCTGGTGCAGAATGGTAAACACTGTATCCAGTGAAGTCTCCCACTCTTAAGATGTTAGATGTTTATACCTGATGTGTTATGGAGTCCATTATATTTTTACTTACAGAAATGTTTCTAGATACAAGCTCTTGAAAGATTTCAAATCTCACCTATAATTAAAGCTTCCTTGTGACTTTTGGTGATAGTTATATTTTCAATTATACTTGTGTTTGAGCTATTATCCTCCTTGATAAAGCCCAAAGTGTTTGAGGTCCTTAGCATTTAAAGTTTGTGGGTTTTTGTTCCTCTGCAAGCTGAAGACTAATAATATCACTACATGAAAGACCCTTACCTGAAGAGTTCTTAGAAATTAAGCACAAAGGAGATAGATTACCATGTTAATGATACTAAATCCTTTTCCTTTCATACTTCTGATCACTGTGAGCTGCTCTCAGCTTGCTTCAGTATTTGCATTTTTAAGTCCTGTCAAGAACATAAAGGACTAGCTGATTGCATCTAGAAGTCAGTATTCATGTGTGCTCTGAATCCATCAGTTCACACCAGTGCACTCCTAATGACCAAGAAATTTTGGGCTTTAGACAGAAGATGTGACTGTCAAGAGTTCTCAAAGAAGCAGACCTACTCAGTAGCAAATGTCTTCCTTTATCACTTTATTGTGAGGGTCAACAAGTTCCTCATCCTAAATAATTGACTGGGAAGATACAGATAAACTGAATGAATGGGAAAAATACTTACACATACTCACACAAATGCCAGAAAGCTCACTTCAGTTTTCTGCTTTGTACAGCTTTCCACAGTTCTGCCAAATGTTGACCCTAAACAAAAATTTAGTTGTCTTTCCATGTACGTTCCACCTACTGCCCCTCAGGAGGTGAGGACTTTCCCACTGCAACATAGATGTATTGAGGAAGGCAAATCAGCACAGGAGGTGACGCAGGTCCTCTGGAGGCATGCAGATGAGGGTTGTCTAAGACAAGACATCAGTGCAATCGCTAATCACTGAAGATACTGCCTTTTCTCAAAGTCTTTTGCATCTGTAATACTTCATGTTGTGGCTCAACAAGAGGCTTGAACTTCCTTTCATTAAATCATGGGTGAATTTAGACTCAAAGTTTTCCAGAAGTTGACCATACTAGATGCAGAGCTGTATACAAGGGGTTTGGGTTTGCATCAGCTGATATTAGAAACCCCTTAAAATCCCACCCTTCCTCCTACTGTTTCCTACTCATGGGACAAATCAGCATCTGTTAAACAAGTGATAAATTTAAAAGGACATTGCAGAGTGTAAACTGTTGCATTTATAACAGTGCCCAGGAAAATGTACTTGTGTATTTCCAGAGTGACATAGGAAGAGCCTAACATACTGATATGTTCACAGTCAGAAGATACTGTGGATAGAAGATACAGGATAGTGATGAATAAACATGCAGCAGTTTGCATTCCTCTCTAAATTCCACCTGCTAATCAGAAATCATTATAACCAGGATTTATTCAGTGTTCTGCTGTTATCCTGTGACACAGACCAAAGCTGCTAGGGATGGGAGTTAAATGCATGTATCAACATATTCTGGGGAAAGAAGCTGGAAAAAAGAATTAGGGGTACCCTAAAAGTTATCTTAAAGACTAAGAAACCCTAACCCAAATGGTGAGAACTTGTAACAATGCATAGGGCAGACAAATCATCATTCTGTGTTTGGGAGGCTTCCAAATGGTGCAATCATTTGATTAATATATTCACCTGATGATTAATGTAATAATTACATTGTGGAATAATAGAGGGTTCATTACATAGCCTGTCAAATAAGGCAAACAAGCATTGAAAAAAAGTGTATCTCAAACTGCAGAGAGAGATTATTTTGATTGAATGAGTCAGGTAACAAGTAATTAGAATTATACCAGGAAAAAATACAACACACCCCCTCACCCCCTGCAAAACCACAACAAAAAAAACACCCTAGGTTGGGATGACTCAGGATTTAAAGCAACTTCCATATACTGTGGCTGGGAAAAGGCTTTCTCTGGTGATACTATCTATTCTGTAATTTTCTTAGACAAAACTCTATTCTGAATTTTTCTCCTGCGGTTTCCTGTGAAAGAGAGAGACTGACCTTTCTCAGAGCTACAAGACAAAATGCATGAGTGGCCTGGTCCAGCTTGCAATCCAGCCTGCAATGCTTAATCAAGGTGTCAGTTTAGAAAGTTCCCCAAGCAAACCACTAATGCTGAGCTTGAGAGTGTGCCTAAGTCATTTTGTTCATGAGGTTGAAGTCAGGTATCAAAGGTCTTTGGTGCCAAGTGATTATTAGAATCAGAATGCTTTGGGTTGGAAGGGACCTCAAAGTTAATCTATTTCTAAGCCCCCTGCGTTTTCTGAGCAGCTAATGAACTGGGACACAATAGTAAGATTTTAGTGTATCCTTCAAAAGTTTTGCAGATAAGTAGTTATATTTCCCTGTGAGCTTGCCTCTGAGGACTTAGAAACTGCTTTTCTCTTGTCATCATTTGCCTGTTTTGGGAGATGGCAGATATAGTTAGCAGTAATGTGCAATTACAAGTCTTTTGTAAATCCCATTACAGTCTACAAACACCTTTCATAGACTTGGGTGAGTATTAGATCTAATGTTTGAATGTTGAATTACACACACATGTATGTTATTGAGGGTATCCTGGACTTGAAGTGATGTTTGTATCTACTGTGGGCTTTCCATGATTCATAGGACCATGCAGTCATAGATTCACAAACTGTTTTGAGTTAGGTTTTCTAGTCAAGCCCCCTGCAGTGAGCAGAGACATCTTCAACTTGATCAGGTTGCTCAGAGCCCTGTACAACCTGAATGTTTCCAGGGTTGGGGCATCCACTACCTCTCTGGGCAACCTGTGCCGGGGTTTCAATCCTCAGCATTAAAAAAAAAAAACAACCAACCAAAACCTCTCCTTTATATCTAGTTTGAATCTCCCTTCTATTAGTTTTAAACTATTACAGCTTGTCTTATCACTAGAGGCCCTATTAAAAAGTCTTTCATATGCTATATAAATATATCTCCTATTGAGGGTATTTTAGATTTGCAGTGATGCATATACTGTGAGCTTATCAAGATTCACAATTGAATTGATTGTCAATTGAAGTTTCTTTATCTTATACAATTTGATTTTGTTTACTCAGTAGGAGTTTCAATAATTAATGAATATGTAAGTAAATGAATGCAGCCAAAAATCTGTTTGGCGCAGTGGGAATACACTTCATTTCAGGTTCTTCTTTTTGACATTTGCTTGGTATTTGAGCTTAGAGTTACATTCTTTATTTCAGTACAGACCTGAAAGGTTTTGTGTGCCATGTTCCACACCAAGGAAAAAAAAAGGAAAGAATAGATGATCTCTCTAATGTATTTCAAAAGAACTGACTGAAATGGCTTTCTTGGTGAAACCCAAACTTAAGAAATAATTATGAGAAGGTAGAAAGGGAATAATATATTTTTTCTCTCATCTTAAGATTGATTCTTTTTCAAAAGCGACGGATCAATTTGGTCTATTTTTAAAAATGTTTTTCTAGCTGGTTTGAAAGCCATTGTTCTTGAGGAAAGTTCTGTCAAATATGATTTAATCATAAGGTTTCTTGGTTTTGGTGTGGCTTTTTTTTTTCCTCTGTGGATGAGTAAGGACAATAGGCAAGTATGATATTAAGATCTTCTGACAAATAGCATTAATGGGGAGCCTTCTGATTCATTTATCTGAGAACTGCCTAGGCATTTTGAATTGCAGCTCATGCTGGAGGAAAAACAGATTAACTGTGCTACACCAGAGTACTGTTCCATCTCCAGGTGATTCCACCACTGGGGTATGAAGAGGGACTGGGGAAAAAAACATCCAATTTTTCCACCTGGCAGAAATAGCAGCAGGCAAAGCAAAGACTCAGTGGGAAAGTGAATTTGTAAATGATTAGTTTAGGTCATCCGTCTTCCCAGTAACCCAACAGGTATGGGGAAATGTTGGAAAGATCTCTAGGCAAACCACACACCCTTTGGCAACACAAAACCTTGTACTGATCCCATCTAACTTCAGGTATCCATCTAAGGCACCTGGGTCAGTAAGACTGTAGTCCCTCTGAAACTGGTCCATCACCAATGGAGAGAGAGAGAAGATGTTCTGAAGGAAGATT
Organism: Laterallus jamaicensis coturniculus; assembly: GCA_022605575.1. Lineage (NCBI taxonomy): Eukaryota > Metazoa > Chordata > Aves > Gruiformes > Rallidae > Laterallus > Laterallus jamaicensis. Next base: position 37,674,595 of record JAKCOX010000005.1, read on the forward strand.
GTTATCTTTGACATCTGTCCCTGTCTATTAAATACAGCAAAGGCAAAGCTACAGAGTCCCTAAATAAGGTGCCTTGGTGAAGTGGCTAATTAGCTGGCATCCATCTGAGTTAAGATCTCTAAACTCAGGGAGCTGTCTGCAGCATGCAATTGAACTTTTCTGCTCCTTTTCCCCCCAATTTTTCCTTTGAACCCTCAGTCCTTCCTTCTCTTTGTAGTTTTCCACCTTTCCCACTTCCATTTCTCTTTACCTTTAGCCTCCTCCTGTTTCTTAGTGTCTGCTTGTCAACGCACACTAAAAAAAAACCACCCCACCTACTCTAAAAAATTCCAGGCAGGAAAGAAAACCACACTGCTGTCATTCTCCTTCCATCCTGGCTGTAACATTTCTACTTGAATTCTAAGCTCCTTGCAAGCAGCACTGTCTGCTCCTCTAAGTGCAATGCCAAGCACAACAGGGACCTTGAAGTCCTTAAGTACAAACATAATAAAAGCAGTAATAGCAGTAAGGGAGTGAGTGGGTCAGCCAGATTCCCTTTTCCTTTTATCTTTCTGAGCTGGAAGGTTCACACCAGTACAAATGGGAACGCAGATGAATGAGAGCTCTACTTTCATGAGGCAAAACGTCTGCAAATAAACTGGAGAGCAGGTGTTCAGAGGAATTAAATGATTTGGAGTAATTTACAGTGACAGTAGCATCAATTTGAGAACTGCAAAAATGCAGGTACATCGTATTTTTTTTACATTTCCAACTAGTAAATGTCAGCTGCTTTATGGGTTTTAACATCATATCAGGTGCACCAATAAATTTAAAAAGCACACCTTCTGGATTTCTCATAAGCATGGACTAGTGACCATTAATTCTGCTTCATTTGTGAGCTCTGTTAAGCTAGATATGTATTTTAGTTGAGATTAGCTTCCACCCTAAGCAGTTTCATAGTGATTTATCACACAATTTCTGTGTGTCTTGAACAAAGTGTTAGTAGCTAATAGATCACTGTGCTTGCCTTGTTTTAGCTTTTGTTCTATTAACAAAGTTCTCTTCACTTAAATCTAGAAGAAGAATAATAAAGCTGATTTGCAAACTAACAACTTGCCTTTCAAGTTTAGATAATAGAACAGACGCCCCCTGAAAAAAAGGACTTGGCATTAAAATAATGAACTGACTAAGCAGTCAATTACAGGCATGATGAATGCCAAAATCAATTAAAAGCATTAACTGTAGAGCTTAAATCTTCCTCTAATGAAAATGGAATGTTTCTTATATCTAAAAAAAGGATGAAAAAATAATCCATCTGCATGGCCATCCTAAAGGCATGTATTTAATGCTACTAAAAAAAACCTAACAATGTGTTTGAAAGTAGTTTCATGTCTAATGACAAAACTACAAGGTCACTAAGATGATTTTGATGCTCTGCAACATGACAATGACCCTCTTTGCTGCCACTGTATGTTGCATTACAATTCAGGTCTCTCGCCCATTACTGAAGACCTTTTCAGCTGTGGCATGTTACTCTTCCAAATTAGATAATGTCTTTATGCACTGATCAAGTCTTTTACACTGGAAATATTCCAGAGAGGACTCAACATAACTGTCTTTCTAGGAATTGCTTCAACCAAGAGCAATTTGGAGGTGGCTTCAGAGGGGGGATATGCTCACCTTTCACATTTTACAGCATCTCTGAGTCATACTTGAGCTGGGAGGGGGGGAATGTTTTTGGATTGCTTTTGCAGGGGAAACTTTGTGTGGGTGAAGTGGATTCGGTGTGGGTGGTAGGTCGATGTAGCAACTAATATAAAAAACTGGGAAGTGGGGAGAATCTATTTTTTTTATATGCTTGCCAGAGAGACTGTAGTCAATTCAAACTAGCCAAGGTGTTGCCTGCCTTCCTAACGTAACGGAAGGGTGCCATCTAATGAGCACTAGCAGCAATTCCTGCCACACTACAAGCTTTTCCTGCCTTAAAGGAACAAACTTAAATCACTATGTAACAGCTTGCTTGTATCTGTAGGTTCAGCAGCTCAGCTGCTCTTGACCTTGGTATTAGGCCCTGGCTCCTGACAGGGCACATGAGGATAAAGATGCTGCCTATGAACTTTAAAATGTCACCTGTATCTTCTTTTTTGTTTGCTTTCTTGCACCTCTGTAGATATTGTGAGAGTGCTCTTCTTGTCGTCTTTTTATCCCCTTTACTGAGCTTCACATAAAACCACACTCACAAGGGTATTACTGCAATAAAAAGCCTCACTATAACCACCCTAGGGAACACACACCAGTATCTATCCTTGCAATTTCCATCTAGTGGTGCACAATGTAATTATAATCGGTGTTATATTTTGTGTAAATCACCTTCTTACTGAAAAAGCTGAGAGGCTTCTAAGACTGAGGAAAGCATCAAAGCTCTGGTGCCAAACTGGTCTACTCCTGGACCAGCAGATTCTCTAGTATAAGCCATTTATTACTTCTAGGTCGTCAGTAGCTCTCTGCATTGTGTCACAGAGGAAAGATCATCCACAGCTGACAGCCCCTTGTCATTCACCACTCAATGTGCTCTGTCGTGAGCCATGAATTTTCATGTATGGCAAGTGTTCTGGCAAAGAAAAGGCAGAAAACTGTTTACATATTTATGGCATACAGAAAAAGAAGTAAAAGCACAAACTGTAACAACAAAAATATACATTCATAAGAAGTCTCCTAAGTTAGGCATGAGGAAGCAGTGAAAGTAATTGCATCTTTGCTCAATCTACCATCAGAATCCTTTGAAAGTAGGTTGGGCAAGACACCTGAAAAGGGTCAGAAATTATACCTGATCCTACATTGGGACAGAAAGATGAACTAGCTCATCTCTGCAGGTAACACAGAATGATTTTGTGCATGATCCCTGCCTTAAGTGTAAACAAAATGGGAAAGGAGCAAGCTGTAGAGATATTTTTTTTCCAGAATCTCAAAGATATTTATAAAAAAAAATCTTCAAAATGAAACTAATGTATTCCACGTACTTGTGAAAATATGACTGCCTTATTGCCAGGACTAACACTCCTTTTTTATCTAATAGAGTAAACATTACTGACCTTCAGAATATTTCCCACCTTCTGAAGCATTTGAGACTCCCGGATCAAAGGCACACAGCTGTATAAACGGTTCCTCCTGGGTAGTGTAGCTTCAAGGGGACATGTTTAGGCAGAAGCTTGCTGTTACAACTAAGGTCATTTCATCTCCTCTCACTTAAGTCTGTCTAAATCAAATTCTCTGCAAGATCAAATGTTAATTTGGGAAGTTATTTTAATTTCAGTATTGCTCAGATCAAGTGACCTCTAAAGGGCTGAGTTAATATTCCCAGGTGCTGTCACCACTTTTCATTTGTTTTCTTTTCTAAAAATAAATGGGAATTACTGCCATTCCTTTTGCCTCCTTGGGGACCACAATACCAATGTATGTGACTAGTACCAGCTCAGACCCCCTCTGGACAACCAAGCAGCTTTCAATCCAGCACAGAACATAGGCAGACTTGTACGTTATGTTTTAAAGGAGAGATTCTTCTGACTTTTCACTCAGCAGGGACCAGGGCAGTCCCTAAACTGAGAAGTTTGTTTTTCTTCCTTAATGGCATTCTCAGAAAGTGGTCTCAGGCCCTTTCTATTCAACCCTTGTTGTCCATGGGTGCCTGCCTCAGGCAGTGAGCTTTAAATAACTTCCTAATCTTCACTACCCCATTCCAACACACAGTTTTCCCAAGCTGTAGCTTTGTTGCAGTTAAGGGTGAAGAAACTCTACAAGCTCTAGCAGAAATGTCTAGCTAGAAGAATACCATGAGGAGATAGCAGCAATCTCCAGTGTATACAGGAATGATAAAGCTGACAAAATTCTTCACATACCGAGTGGAAATTTTGGATGCCTTTACAGCATAAATCTCAAGAATAGAACAGGATATTTTCAGCTGAAAGGCATATACATTCATAGAATCATTGAAACATTATAGAATGGCCTGCATTGGAAGGAAACTCAAAGCTCGTCTAATTGCAACCCCCTGCCATGGGCAGGGACAACCTCTAGTAGCCCAGGTTGCCCAAAGCCCCATGCATCCCACTGCAAGGGATCCAGGGGCAGCCACAGCTTCTCTGGGCAGCCTGTGCCAAGGCCTCATGACCCTCACAGTAAAGAATTTCTTCCTAAAATCTAATCTAAATTTGCCCTTTTTTAGATTAAAGGCATTCCCTTTGTTCTATTTCTCCCTGTTCCTGTAAAATGTCCCTCTCCAGCTTACTTGTAGGTATTAGAAAGCTGCTATAAGGTATCTCTGGAATCTTTGCTTCTCCAGGCTGAAGCAACTGAACTCTCTCAACCTGTCTTCATAACAGAGGTGCTCTCACCCTCTCATCATCTTTGTGGCCTTCCTCAGGCCTTGCTCCAACATCTCCATGTGTAGACTGCACCACTAAGCATAAGCTGCTGAGGGTGCACTCAATTTCACTGTACATGTCACTGTTAAAGCATTAAACAGGGCTAGTCTCAGTCCTGACCATCTAGTCCAACTCTCTGACCACTTCAGAGCTGACCAAAAGTTAAAGCAAGTTATTCAAGAAGAGAACTGGTCCTACTACTAATGAGTGAAGGCTGAACACTGGTCTCACTTTGTGTAAAATGCATCTACAATTCTGTCACCCACAGTCCCAAACAGATTTTTTTTTTTGTGTGTGTGTCTTACAACCAGGAATCTTCTCTCTAAACATATGTTTCAGCAATGAACTGATCAGATTAATTTGCTGACAAATCGGTGTAATCCATGAGAAGTCTGAAAACTCATACTGTGAATCACAGTGTTATTTACAGCACAGATTGAGGCTACTGAGTGATAATGTTGCCAGATATAAAATTATGCCCAGTTCTTTTTCCCATAGCTGCAGTGTATGATATATGAATTAACTCCTGTGAAGGTTGAATCTCCTCACTTTGCAGCTGAATTGGGACAGTTGTAATCCAAATAGAGAAGACAGCTGGCCCATGTGCTTGGCCAAAAAATTCAGGTGCCTGTGACATGCCAGTCAGCATCAGTAGTGTGACTGAAACTTTCTTATCCCCTTCAGTAAACAGATGCTGAGGCTCCACATTTCTGAGATACTTTATTAGTTGAGTTGAGCCAAAGAGCTACCATGTAAGTCCACAAGTGGTGGCAGATGTCTTATACAACGTGACTACCATGTAATGACAACCAAGGACTGCATCCACATTGCACCACACACACAAGTTACAAAGCATTTGTGAGACAGTTTTTCACCTTTCATAGGGGTAAAGAAGTAGCAGTCAGCCTCTGCAGCATTGTGTACTGAGTCAACTCCAACTGACAAGTGCAAAATTCTCTTCCCATTTACTTGCTTTGCACTCACATGGTAGTGATGACTATCAAGGTACTATTTGCAATTTTACTTCAGCATGAGTGGGAGACATCCAAGTAGATGAAGGAGAATAGCCTTGCATTTTCTTGCAAATCCCTCTGTCAGACTTGAAGGTCTTCAGAAGAAAGTGACGGAGTTCAGAAAACCTCTGGCATTGTCAGTCCACAGGAAAGATGACGTGTGCTATTCAGTTCTCTACCTGTCATTTTATGGCAATGGAGACAGCAGGAATTGCCACTGCCTTTAGGACTGACTCTTCTGTAGAGATGATGGCCCCAATCTGTTAGCTTCCCAGCTAACACAGAGCATACATCTAGGCAGCCAGACCTTCTGCTTCTATCATTCTAGGTAGAGTAGGCAGTATCCGTGTCCTTAAACTTATTACAACATAGGTCTTAAAATATGTACTCTGTGGCTTGAGAAGATAATGGGATAATAAGAACCAAAACTGAGTAAAGATAACAGATATAGTGAGAAAGATAAATTACATGTCAGCTCAGGGTAGCAGAAATTCCAAATGATGAAGCATCAGGGAGGACTTTCCATCTGCTTAAAGTTACATGGCAAAAAGTGACTGACATCAAAAATAAAATTCTTTAGAAACCCCTAATGAAATGGCATTCATTTCATTGGAATGAAATGATGGCTTGGAAAAGCATGATGACAGCCTTCCCATAGGGAGTCTTTGACATTAGGGATGATTGCAGCATGTATTGATATGGACAAGAAATAGCAAAAGAGAAGGACAAAGTGTGGGCATTGAGTGCTGTATCTTCTGAAATCTGTGAAAGTGTTGAAGATGGAGGGTAACTTAAAGAGATTATTCTGTACCTGTGCTGGCAGCCCACATTTAAGTTACAAATTACCTCGATCTGAGAAGAGCAAGGAGAAACAAAATACCTGTTATAGGAGATGAGTCAGTGAGGCATGGTTCCTTCAGCAAAACACCCCCCCAAGGGATGGCAAAGCAAATATTTTACCATAGTTCCATAAACTATTAACAAAATGGAGTTATAGAAGTAAGAGCACTTCAAAATAATAGCAAAGTGACTGCAGCATTATCCAGGGACATTGCTCAATTGCAGACTGTGCTAGTGGCATTACATCTAATGCGGGATTTTAAAGTTCAGAATATTAGGTATAACCCAAATTTCCTGGCAAATGTATATTCCAAGACCACTGTTGTCTGTCTTTGGCCACCCAGAATATATTCACCACATTGGTGCACAAGCTAACAGAAGTGTTTTTTAGAAGAGGAGCTGAACTTTATCCCAGTTTGGCCAGACAGTTTACAAGTTTCTACTTGTTCTGCAAGAGAGTATTTGAGGTAAGTCCATAAAGGTTAGAAGTGCCAGATGGTAAGTAGCACACCCTCACGGTGTCAACTTTAGCTTCCTTTGACAGCAGCAAAAAGCAGCTGTGCTGCTGTAGGCCTAGTAGAAGTGTCTACAATACTTTAATAAGTTAGCTTAACAGTTACATCACTCACCTGTAAAGAAGTCCATGAATCAAGGACTGGCCCGCAGAAAGGGTTAAGATCCAGCATCCTCCCCATCCTGTCCAAGTTTCCTAATGATGTGTAATGTCACTTTCTGAATCACCATCTCTTTGCTGTTAGGTGGCTCCCAAAATTTGTTCATTACTTGGGAGTCATGACATGCCCCAAGAAAACTGGAGGAAACTGAGCATCATGGAGGACACTGGTCCACAAGGTACAGTTGGATGACTACTTAAAGCTGCCCTGGAGAAGACTTGTGGAGCCAAAACCACAAGCTATGGGAAAGAGGAGTCCTGATCACGGTTTTGAAAAGACCTTACCTTAGATCACCCAATTGTAATTATGCAGTGAGAGGGAAGTGCTGCAGTTCCAAAGGAAACGCTGAGTTTTGAAATCTGGAGACACATCCAGACCTCACTGGGCTGGGCTGCAATTTTCCAAGCAAGTTGGAGAGTAAAACTTTGGTTCCAGGACATAACATGTGGTGTAAATATAGCCCTTGATAGCACTTCCCACGGAGAAACAGTAAGTAGGGCTGGTTGCCACACTTTACCTTCTCACCCCTCTTTGAGCCTTAAGTGCCCTCCTAACAAAAGCAGAGGGGCATTTTTTCCCCATGAAACTCCTGAAATAGTTTCAAAAACATGCGATAGGGGAAAGATTCACTCATCTGTGGGTGGTCTTTCTCACCTATATAAGGCATTGGGAGAAGCAGAGGGTAGAGGAGAAATTTAGCTTAGTCTATTAATGAAAAATTGGGTTCTAGGAGTCCTGGACTGTATTAGAGAAGCACTTTTTCAGAGACTGCCAACATCTATCTCTAATATCCCTTGGTGGTTTTCCTGACAGAAGCATGTTAGAAAACATTTCAGAAATCTTTCTCAACAGTCCAAATGATGCCACTTCTCAGAGATCCATGCTTTGCAGCTTGCAGCACAAGTCTGAGAAAAGGGCTTTCAGCAAGTTCACGATTGGCTTCAGTCCATCCCATTTATTAGGGCAGTGAATGGGTTCAATAAGCTGATCACAGAACAGAAGAAAGGTAGGTGATGCTCAAAGCATATGAATTTTTTTTTTTAATCAGGAAGACAATGCTTTTATCTTCAAACTGGATCATGCTCATCTGCTGTGCAGAAGAATGTGTTGCATCTAACTGAGAAGGATCTGGTTCTATTGGATTTCATAACGTTTTAAATTTGCTTCTGTTCATTGTTCTGAGTGGGAGGAAAAGACACTCTAATATGTTAACACAAACCAAAATTATTAATTGTAATATACATATACATTTATATAAAATACATGTGCATCTCTGGATAAAGCATTTGCAAGATAAGTAACCTTATATATAATAGCATTCTGAAATGAGTACGTGTGAAACAAAACATTGAAATGTTTATTTCCTGCATAGTTGAAAAGTTCCATTCCAATTGCATTAAAATTTAAGCATTCAGGCTTAAATTTAGCATTTCCGAATGAGATGTGAGGCTATGATCAACCAATTTTCATACCAAAGAATATTCCACAGAAGGCTTTCGTTTAGTACTAATTTTAAATTCTGATTTTGTTCAGTGAATATCAGTTCCCTTGGAACAATACACTTGCTGAATATAACATTAAGGGAAATGCTCTCTCTACTCCCTACCATGTCATCCGAATCCTGGCTTGTAATCCCTAGATGCCTCCAGAAACATGTCACACTGTCTTCTACTCTGTTACCAGTTAAAATTTACTCAGGTGCCTCTCAAATCCAGTGGAAAATATCTACTAGCACTGCTCCAGTTAACCAGCTGGACATGACATTCAAATATAAGATACTTCAAATAAGCGGCTGGTTTTGGAAAGTTTAGTTTAAGAACTAAACTCACCTTGAGACTCAGGCTGATATTCAGTGTGGCAGTGCCAAGCCTTTCCATGTTATTCTAGATGTGGTTAAAGGATCAACAATGTGCAAGACATGTCCTCTGATAGTCTTGTACAAGTCTCACTTTTTCCCCTGCAGCATAAAAGCTTCAGGCTTGTCATGCTGCAATGTGTTGGTGTCCCCTTGACCATGAGCATACCCAGCCTTTGGTCAGGCTAGGGGTGACTGAAGATTATTGAAGCACATACTCATGTGAATCTTGAGAAGGGATGGGGATTTCTAATATGGGGAACATACATACTTTCTGTAAGGTAGCAGCTTTGCTTGCATGACAGAGTATTCCAGAGTATTTTAAGATACATGCACTACATGACAGTTCTGGGGCATGACACAAAAGCATCGATGTGCAGAGGGCTTTTTTGGGTCCGGGAGCTCCAGGCAGAATTGTTGGCATAGGGGGCAACCAGACAACCCAAGAGGCGTGCTGTTGGGTTGTGTGAGAGCCAGGCAATGTAATGCTCTACTTAGAGTGGTGGTGGTGTGGGTTTACCAAAAAATCTCCATAAGCAGGTGACACACAGGAGATCTGGCCTTTAGAATGACCCAAGGATGTTGCAGCTTCACAGTGTCAATGTGGCTTTTTGGAATGACTCCACAATGAACTGAAAAAATAGATATATAAATATATATATGTGTGTGTGTGTGCAGGGATGACTTGGGAGACAGTTGCTGAATGCTATTTGATCACACTCTGAATATCTCTTTTTTTTTCTCCCCTGCAAACCTCTGTCTGACATTTAGTAAAAAGTAGAATATTTATGCCAAAGCTAAAGCTGTGATATTAAATCCTCTGAACACGACCACTTGGGTTTGCCAAGCAAATGAGCATGAAGTACAAACACAGTTTGTTCTCCACTGTTTCTATTTCTGTCATGGTCTTCAGTTGCACTGCTACATCTTCAACAGGCCAGTCAATGCTCAGCTAAAGAAACCAGAAACTAGTCAGGATAGCCTATCTAATTCTATCTGTTAACTCTATGTCACCAAAGTATTAGAGAAGCAGATACTCTCATTTCATTAAAATACTCTTTTCTGTTAGATGTTAACACTGATCAAACAAGCTTCACATCACAGTAATTCTGCAAGTCAGGAAGCAATGAATGAGTGGTCACTTCTTTTTACTGTAGGTCTTATTTCACCTTTATTCCTGTGGAAGAAAACAAGTTATTGTGTTACTGGATACACCAAAGGTTGGAGACCTTGAACATCGTCTATGTGAAGACTTCTATGGTTCCAATACTGGGGTGAGCTAACATCACAATATATATTGTCTTTATTGATATGTATAGATCTGGAGTGGTGTAAAGCTTCACTTAGTTACTTTCAGGTGCAACTTGGGGCAGAAGAGATGATCTCTCAAGGAGAAAAATAACATAGAGTGGCTCCCACTGAAGAGGAATCCATGTGCCCATAAGACATGCTGCGGAGGGTTACACAGTGTAAGTTGTGTGCATCTGGAAGACTGAGGAAGTAGATAAGATGAGAAGAACCAAATGTTTCATTTTATTATTATTGGAGGCAGGAAACATCTCTATCTTGGTCTCCCAGATGTGTCTTTCAGAGCTTAAATTCTGTCAAGCTGAGCTAAAGCTTCAGAATTACTCAGACAATATGGGTTTCTTCTGCTGCTGCACATTGCTGAGCATCCTCTTCACCAGTGCTAGTGGTACATTAACCAAGATATACGTGGGTGGGTTTAATCCCTCAACCCAGCTCTTGAAATTCCCATGGAAAATGTCCTCAGACCTTCATGATATACTCATTTTGTCTTTATTGGCAGAAGAAGTGAAAGATCTCTCTTGTAACACCATTTTCTCTACATCTTCTGCTTCTTCAAAAGCAATGCGCTCATAGTATGTCACTTGGACACACTGTAAATACAACCTACAAGAAACCAGGGATTTTATCGTAGCAGTGGAAAACATCTACATTTAGTATAAAAAAACTGAAAGAAGTGTATGAGAAACAAGAAGGCACAGATTCAGGATGTGTGACGCTTTTTCCCCAGCAGTTACTGAGTGTACTTTATAAAGCTTATCAGAGGCCCAAGACATGGTTCCTAAATATTCTTCTGTTCAAATGATGCCTTTCAGATTTCTATAAAGACTCTTTTCCTCTCAACCATTCCAAGATTTATTGATGGTAAATGTCATTACTATTTAAAATGTTTTTTATTTATATACCTTTGTTAATAAGAGCTCTTTGCAAGGTGCCCTTGCTTGCAGATGATTACCACAAAAATAAAGTGTTTAATAAAATTACCACAAACATAAAGTGTTTAAAGTGTTAAATAATCACTTTCTGAGGTGAGGTCAACTGTGTCCTTCATCTTCTCCCCTGTTTACCTGCTTTCAGGAAAGCCAATATATTGCCTTTGATACAAAGGCACACTTTAATATACGAAAAATAATTATTATAACAGTTTAATGACCTTAAGTCCATAAAGATAAGATAGAATAGTCCCACCCAAGTGACTGCACTAAGAGTCAATGACACTGAAATATAGTCCCTCAATGGCAACCAGGGAAGACCTACTTGAATTAAACTATACCAATTAATAGGATCATTGATAATTATTTTTTTAGTGGTCATAAAATGAAGCTAATATACTGTGATGACTCAGGTATCAGGAAAATTGTATAGTAGGAGGCTCTTTGAATCGTGACACGGTAGGATGAAAAATAGAATAAAAATTATTGCCATAGTTACTTTCTGATTAAAGTCATGAAAACATAATCAGCAAGGGTGGGCAGAGGTTTCCAGGGCCACAAACTTGAAAATCATGGATGGATGATGATAGAGGAAATTAATAAATAACAGTTAGAAGTCAATTGGTGCTCTTGGATCCAGTAGCTGCTATGTCACAGGTATTTGCTGTGACTCATGGAGAGTGCATAGGCCTATTTTTGCAATCTGCTCTGCTATTTTAACTAAGATAAATTTTAGCAGGCTCAGAATCACAGAGGATTTGGGGGCTTTTTATGAGTTTCTGAGAAGTAGGAGTAACCTTGGGGATAGTGGTATTAGGTGACATAAACAACAGTTCCCATCGTTTTAACAGGTTTCTGACAATATGAGTAACTAGGGGTTTACTATAAGGCACAAGCATTAGAGACCTGGAAATAGGTGTTCAGTTTTATGCTCTATGCTGCCCTGAATATATGTTTTACAAAGTCTGGGTTTTGTTTTTCTCTCACACTAAAGAGGAAAGTAATTTTAGCAAGTTTTCAGTATTGATTTATTAGACCAGCTTATATATATTTTAATGGCACATTTCCTAGATTATAGAATTATATCATCCCATCTTATATATAAATTAACCAAAAGATAATATTTTATCCTATGTTTCCCTGTGATTTAATTATGAGATCAAAGAATGGTTTGTGTTGGAACTTAAAGAACATCTAGCTCTGATACTCCATCTCCAGCTTTCTTATAGGTCCCTTTAGGTACTGAAAGGCTGCTATAAGTTCTCCCTGGAGCCTTCTCTTCTGCAGACTGAACCAGCCCAACTCTCAGCCTGTCTCTAGAGCAGAGCTGCTCCAGCTCTCTGATCATCTCTCTGGCCTCCTCTGGACTCACTCCAAAAGCTCCGTGTCCTTCTCCTGGGGATCCCAGAGCTGGATGCAAACTGCTGGAGGGCTTCATCAGAGTAGAGGGGCAGAATCACCTCCTGCAACCTGCTGGTCATTACAGCCCAGGACACAACCAGATTTCCTGACTGCAAGAGCACATTGCTGGCTAGTGCAGACTTCTATCAGTCATCACTCTCAAGTCCTCCTCACGTCTGCCCTCAATCCATTCTCCACTCAAGCTGGAGTTGTGCAGATGAAGAGATGCCAAGGGTGCACTCAATTCCACTGTCCATGTTGTGGACAAGGATTTCAAACAGAGATAATTTACTTGGAGCCATAAACTTCTGTTAAAGACTTCAAGTGACAATGAATTTCACACAGTCCTTACTAAGATGTTCCCATGGTTAATTGAAATGGCTGAAAGAAATATTCAGACTTATTTATAGGTCTGGATTTTCTTAGATTTAGTTTCCAGCCATTAAATCGTAATAGGTCTTTGTCTGCTAGATAGAAAGATCTGTCTGGATGACCAACCTGATGCTTTTTAATCTGATTTTGAATAGAGTTTGCTGATGTTAAATCAGATTGGCAGCATATCTAGTGCACTAAGTACAGCATCTAAAATTAGTGGATGTTATTTGATGAAAAAACTCTAGATAGACTGTGCTGTACAAATGCAAAGTATTTCTTGGCTTATGTTTTTAAATTGCACTACATGAATTATTCAGTGCTAACAAAATTGCTTGTTGAAGCACTGTAGGAGCTAGCAGCCTGGGTTGTATGACCCTGTCTGAGGACAAGTGCTTGCTTGAATACAAGGTTTAAGAGTCCAGATAGAAAACATACTCTTATCTTACATCCACATCAAAGACTTTTTGCATTAGTTCTTGGAAGTTGCTTGGGACAGTAAAATATTTAATTCCATCAGCTGCAAACCCCAAAGACTTAACAGAAAGGAAACAGTTAACACCCTAACAAAGCCTGCATCTCTTGCACCATAAGCAAATTTCAAAAGTGTAAATTTAATTAGAAAATGTCACCAATATTTTCATACCTTTTGAAGATATGTTGGAGTAATGTATCTTGATATGGACAGCTAAATGCTATAATGAAAGAAAGACATTTTGCATATGTGGAATTTAAATTTGAAGCATGAAACTATTTGGTTTTTAATGACACAATTTGCCATAAAATTTCTTTTCTAATTTTTAAGATTTTTTATCTCATATATGAAGTGTACAGATTGGTAGGAGCTGCAATTTAGCTCAGCAGCCAGAAAGCATTTTCCAAGACATGGAGAGAAATTTTCCAAAGTTGGAAAATTGGTTCATTGGAAGTTATCTTCAACTCATTCCAGGAACTTCCTTGGTTGCTTATGCCCTGCTGTGTTGTCCCTCCAAGAGACAGAAGGGTAGTTGAAGTCCCTCACGAGGACCAAAGCTTGTGAATGTTCCTATCTGTCTGTGGAGGCCTTCATGTGTGCTCAGTCTTCCTGGTTGAGTGGCCTCTAGTGAATCATCACTACAATGTCTAACTCTAAGGCAGGCAGTTCTAGCCAAACAATTTCTGAACTCGGGAAAAGGGACATCTTCTTTCTGCTTTTTTTTCTGCACATTTGATAAGCCCTTCAGTTTTGCTTGAATATCTTCCATCCAAGTTTCAATTTTAGTAGAAAATCAGATCTGATATGCCCTTACAGGCAAATATAGATTTAATGTCCTCATCTTTATTTTTAGTGACCTTATGTCCTCGGAAGAAAATTAGTCACATGGGAAAAAAATAATTCTTATTGGGCAATAGCTGTGATATTTACCTCCACTTTCCTTGGTGTACAACCATGGAAGAGTGGTGGTAAAGGGTTACACTGAAGGCAACTCACTTCCTAATTCAGCTGAAGTGGAAGTTTAATTTAATGCTAAGTAAAGAAGATTTTTTTTTAACAAATGAATAAAGGAGATTATTTTATCCTTCATTTCAACTGTGAAAACCAATGAACCAAATATCTAAAACAAATTTCCTTTAGCTTAATTAATTGTACCAACCCTCAGACAAGTGCACTCCACTGTTATGCATATGGAATAAAATGCTGTATCTTTTCAGATGCAGATCTCTGAGGACCACTTTAAAGCGCTGTCAGAGGAAAGGTCAAACAATGCCCTTGGTAAAGCATACAGTAGAGCTTGTATAATAGAAATGAAGGTCTAGAATGCTTCTTTTCATGTTAACTCTGGATATTTCAGATAAATTCTCAGGAAGTCCCTCCAGTAGTTTGTGCTAAATCTGTTCCTATCCCAAATTCTGATTTCAACATGACTTAACAGCCATCAGGCAAAAATCCTACAGCCTTTGAGAAAATGATGAATGGTTAGTAGAATATATAGCAAAATAGTTATTTATGTGTAATTCTAATGACCTTAGATGACACAGACAGTACTAGAAGTACCATAGATAGAAGTCAGAATCTGAGAGGGAAAGCAGAAAGGAACAAAGTAATCATGCTGCTTGACTTCTGGTATAGCAACACCTGAGTAATCTCACCTATTCTTTCAGTTGTTGCTTCTGAATGAAGTTTACCTTCCAGAAAGGCACCCATTCCTCATATAGAGAATTTTCTAGAGTTTGTAGTTGCCATTCTGGATGCTAATAATGTATTTTCTTTTTCATTTGTATTTATCCTGTCTTACCTTCCAAC
The DNA here is from genome assembly GCA_022605575.1 of Laterallus jamaicensis coturniculus. Taxonomy (NCBI): domain Eukaryota; kingdom Metazoa; phylum Chordata; class Aves; order Gruiformes; family Rallidae; genus Laterallus; species Laterallus jamaicensis. The sequence continues at coordinate 37,689,674 of JAKCOX010000005.1, forward strand.
AGATGGGCAAAATAAACAGAAAATACGTTTGCATCCCAAAGAGGTTGTGCTGTTCTGCAAGGAAGAGAGATGTTATTTAAAATCATAAGAATAAGACTTTGTACTTAAAAGAAGAATGAGACTACTGTACACTATAGATAGTTGTAAGATAAAGAAAGGGCATTGAGTGCAATAATCTTATTTTGTTCTATTTTAGCCAGCTTTTATTTTTTTCTCTTAGATATTTAGTTTTACTTCCAACAGTGGAAGGCTGAGGTGAAAAATAAAGTATTGGACAATATCTGGAAGCATATTGTGTTTTCCTAAACCTCCCCACTTCTTCATTAATGAGAAAATCTTGTCCTTTTTCTGAACACACTTTTCAGCACTCCTGACCTGTTCATTACAGCAAATAGGTACTTAGTTGCAACCAAGGACACTTCCTCTTAAGGAAAATTTTATCAATCAAATAGGAGTGTTCAGACATTGGCTGCTTGCCACATACTTTTTGATTGAATGAGGCTAGAATTCATTGAAAGAGTGCATTTATTTATACTGTAAAAAACAAAACTAAACTTCTCAGCCATACAGAGAATTATAGACAAAGTAAACCGAATTTTAGATTTAGGGGGAGAAATGGTGAAATCAGTGAAAAATGTATAGGAGGAGGGGCAACCTATTCCTGAATTTGATTATTTGACATTTGAAAATGACATTACAACTGGAGCTTAACTAACATTAATGTATTGATAGGAAAAGTCTTTCTCCAGAAAATACTAGATTCTACAGATTTTCCGAAAACTGTCTATGTTCTTAATTAATTTCTTGCTGTCACTAGGATGCAAGTCCTCAAAGATCCTTTTCAAGCTTTAGGAAGCAGTGGGATATTTAGAAGCACAAAATCTCTTCCTTCTGTCAACTGAGCTAGAAAGTTTTTCTTTCTTTTTCTTTCCTTTTCCCTCCCCTTCTTGTTCAATAATAAGCCGAAACTTGCTGGGGTTCAAAACTGGAACATCAAATATTTTTGCAACAATTAGTAAAGCTGCTAAGGGCATGATAATTATAATGAACAGCACTCAAGGAATCGCATTCTGCATTGACTCACATCCTGTTGCACTCATGCAAGGCATTTAGTTATACAACAGATTAGTTGATGACGAATTTGGTTGTCTATGGAATACAAATGAGACAGTTACAAAAATATCAACATACAGTGTTATCATGTATTATGATTGATTTTCACTGCCATGCATAGGATTTAAATTTTTTCAAATTGCATACAACTCAAACCATATGTTAAGGAAAAGGGGAAATTCTGACTTCTGATAGGGAAAGAAGGGAATAAAAACTCCAGGAGAACAGATGTCTATTTGAGATATTGAACTGGTATGGAGTCCATGACTACTGACCGTGTGATCATGGCATACAAATAGATTTATTTACCTAGAACTCTGTATAAGGGAAATTATATGGTTCTGATATATATATGCATGAGACTAGAGCAATAAAGGGTGGACTGGTTGTGGATTTATTCTCCATCCCCTTGTAAACTGAAGCCCAGAATACTGAAGGACAAAAGCAGCGAGAAGGAATGAAATACAGGATTCTAGCTTCTACACAACTTGGAAGAAGAGTAACAGTTTCCATATAAGTAACCATCCTTTTGTGTTAGGCAAATTTTCATGGTGGGACATCATGATGGCATCATAATTGCTTGTATTCTCAACTACTTTTGAGTTATTATATCTAAACACAAGGATCTTGTTCCATTGGATAAAAACCAAAACAAAACCAAACCCAAACCTGAAGCAATTTACCCCATCAAACTAAACTGATATTACAGTATTTGTCATTCTAATTCGATCTGGCTTCATGGAGAAAAATATTTACCAGGCTGCAAATGTCAAGAATTGGCTTGTTCTTGAGACAGGCCAGGGGTGCTATTTGCACTTGGGAAGAGGACAGATTACCATCCAGTGAGAGGAAAAGGTGGGGACATACTGGGAAATCAACTTTATAAATATCTGGGAATTATATTCAGGTTATCCTATAATGACAAATGTAAGTCTGGGGGAATAGAAACAGCTCATTTGCATATTTGAAACAAAGTAGGGATCTGGAAACATCCATGAGGGAAACCTTTCTTTATATTTGAGAAAAAACACATGAAGTTTCATGCAGAATACAGAAAGAGCATCAACTAGCTTGGCAAAAACTCTGCAAACCTTTTAGAGTTGAAGCTGCGATAGGGTGTTTCAGATGTTGCTGTCTTTCCTAGCTGTTATGATGTGAGCTATGAAAACACTCTTGATGGTAAAAGAATTTATCATTCTTAGAGAGGTTTAAAGGAAACTGAGGTGTTTTTTTTTAAAAAAGAAGATTGTGAGCTTGGAATGACAATCCTTTGTTCTCAGTAGAAAACTTCTCAATCAGTGTTATTCATGCAGGTACTCTCCTGATGTGCAGATTAACTGTAAAGATGTCTTGTTCAGGTTTTGGGGACTCTATTCAGGTAACAGGAGAATATATGACTGATTGGTTGGACCTGCCAGCACAAACTGCATCAAGCAATTAGAGTAATAAATGGTCCAAGCAATTAGAGTAATAAATGGTCCTGTTCTTTTGAACAAAGAAGAGGAACATCTTCTTTGGTAGGTTTGTGAGTCAATCCTGACCCCTGAGAACATTTAAATCCTAAGCAATTCTGCATCTCTACCCTACCAGCAGCTACTTTTGGAATTTTTGGAAGTGTGAGTGTGCTTTTGTGTATAAAACACACATGCCTACATCATTCTGTACACATACAGGTAGATAAATTGCAATTATTCTTTGAAGGAAAAAATAACTTCACCCTGAGAAGCAGCAATCTGAACTTTTTTAGTCAAGATCATCCATTGGATTTTAAAGCATACTGGGAACAAAATTACACAAAGTTTTCTCTAGAGACTCTAAACTCATGGGAGAAATTGATTTGTAGGAGAGTTTGATGCATTAATTGCCTTTAAAGAGCTGATGTCCTGAGCTTACAGGCTGTGAATGGCACAAATATAAATATTTGCACCATGCAAGAAAAGGTGTTTAACTGTGTGATTTCTGGACAAGACCTAATGAGCTCTTGGATTCTTGGAATAACATGAAAAATATCCTGGTATTCTGCTCAGCAATGACTTTATTACTCAGTTTTAGTTGAAGGGACTTCAATTGCTTGCACAGTATGAAAAAGAAATCAAGATAATAATTCTTCATAGTTTCACAGAATTCATGCCTGTAGGGTGCAAATTAGAAGTGTGACCACTTAAAAGTATCCTGAAAGTATTACTTTGATGAATATGACTTCTCTCTGTGCTTCAATAACAGCACCATGCTTGCAGCATGCTTTAAGCTATTTATAAACTGCAGTGATCTGTTTCCTTTGACAAGCTTGTAATAATGTTTGTTACTTATAAAGAAATTTGCATGGAATATATAGATATCCATAGAATTAGGGTACAGAAGGAATTGTCCTTATTCTCTTGTTCCCAGTCATGTAAAATTCATTCTGCCTATGAATTAATCAAGACCTGATTAACATCAAACTTCAGCATTTGGAGGGCTAACAAGAAATTGTGTATCAGAGAATTTTCAGAAAAATTTTCAAGATATTGTTTCTTGAAAGGGGCTGTAAGGATAACACTTCAAAGGAAAACCTCTTTTTAAATTTTGTCAAATATCCCAGTCAAGTTTCTGAAAACTACAATTCCCTCACTAGTGAATGCATAGGAGGGAATTGCAGGCCATGGCCATGTCTTGGTCTGTTGGAGGAAGGATAGTGGGCACCTCTGTGACATTCACAACATGCTGGATTCCTCTAAAAGACCTTTCTGGAGAAGCAAGTGGGTGCAGTGGATACCTATGGGGCCTAAACCTGGGAAAGGGAGAATCACAAAAATATTACGTTCTGAAGAACAAGAAATTTTCTTGTGCCAAATACTAAAAGCCTTGGATCTGCAGATGTGGAAATGAAATTACTGCAAGTAATATGATATTTCCAGGGAGGTTTGTAGCAGCCAGATCTTGACTCATGTGCTACGGAGAAATGCTAAGGTCAGTCCTTTTGCTCTCTTACTTGCAGCACCTGTAGAAAAACAAATGTTCCTAGATGATCCTAAATTATGGATTGCTAGAAAATGGCAGGAGATAGCTAGGAAAAAGTTGTTTGTACTTGCCTATTTTCTTATGCAGTTTTAAATAGTTGTTAATGGTCTGTCTGAAACGAGAAACTGGATTCAGCTGAATTTTCCTGCAATATTTTATGAGCTAAAGGGAACAGAACAAGCAACTTTAATTTCCTGCAACTTTAGTGAGATGGAGAAGCTCCTACAGTCCAAAAGCTCAGGTTTTGCCTCATTTTCTTTCCCCAACTCTTTGATGTGCAACCAGAGAACATTGTTAATTATAACAAGTCCCCAAAGGCAAGAATTGTTGTTGCTATATTAAAAGAGAGAGACAGAGAGAGGAAAAAAAAGGAACCTGCATAGTTTTGCACTGCAAGGGATCAAAATAACAACACTCTTTTAAATTAATTTCCACTGAGTGCCGTGAAATCAGATCTCTTGTTCACAGAAAACATGACCATTGGGCCAAATATTGAGGTGGTGTTGATCAGTGTGGTTCATACTGCAGGCACAATGGCTTCTGCAATTCACGCCAGACCTTCATGCCACTTCTGAACATGCTTTGAGAACACGTTGAAGTAAGTGCCATGAAAAAGCATTACACTGAACCAGAGATTCACTGGCACCCTTGGTGCAGGCCCAATAACTCGTTTTGTATTCTTGTTGACCAAAGTCACTTATGATTCATTTAATTTGTATTTTCCTATTTCCATTCCAAGGTTTTCTGAACTATTGCTTTACAACTCTTTCATATTATGGCACATATTTACTGGTTCTTTCCCACTCATCCATAGTGTTCTCTGAGATTAATAAAAACTGGGCATAAAATACAGATTTGTACATAAAGGAAACAAAATTTCTTCAAAGAAGGAATGAAAATTACAGTGATGGGATCATTGGAGGAGATATTGGTCTTTGCTAAGGAGTTTTCTTATCAAACGTTGCATTGCAAATGTGCAATCAGGTTTCAGATAAAATGGCCAAAGCTTTGTGTGAATTTTGGTATGGAAAACAATCAGTCTCTCCTTAGGCTGTTTACTAAGTGCACTTGAAATTTGTTTCCATATATTATAGGGAAACTGTCACACACAGGGTCTGATGGAGGTGTCCAGAAAAGGGTTCTCAGAGCATTGTTTTTCCTCAGTTGAGAAATTATAGTATCATAGAATCACAGACTGGCTTGGTTTGGTTTGGCTTGGCAGGGACCTTAAAGTCCATCAAGTTCCAACCTCCTACCATAGGCAGGAACACCCTCCACTAGCCCAGAGTACCCAAAGCCCCATCCACCTGCCCTTGAACCCTGCCAGGGATCCAGGGGCAGCCACAGCTGCTCTGGGCAACTTGTGCCAGGGCCTCTGCACCCTCCCTGGGAAGGATTTCTGCCTCCCATCTCTGCTTCATCTGCCCTCCTGCAACTGAAGGCCATTCCCCTTGTCCTGTCCCTCCCTGTCCTTGTCATCATCCCCTCTCCAGCTTTCCTGGAGCTCCTTGAGGGACTGGAAGGGGCTCTGAGGTCTCCCCACTGCCTTCTCTTTTCCAGGCTGAACCAACCCAATTCTCTCAGCTTTTCTCCATAGCAGAGGTGCTCCAGACCTCAGATCAACTTTGTGAAATGATATAAAGGACTAAGCATAATCTTTTACGCTGCCTCTTCTGGAGCAATTTGCAGGACTTTCTTTACTTCACCTCTTGTACAGCCCATTTAGGACATCTCAAGGTTTTTTGCATGATACTGCTTTGGGCGCTCAAATTCAATGCTGTTCACATACCATTCAGTATAGATCAAAGTGGGAACCCCAGGTGTTGTGTGCATTAGTTCAGTGTCCTAAGCACAAGTGACCACTTCGTTCCTCTCTGCTTTTACCTTCAGATCAGAAATAATCATCTTGGTTTTCCAGGAGTTTCTTAACCTGAGGGCCTTCACATGCTTCTCAGTGGTAACATTCCTCCAGGTATGCTGCAGTTTGGTGACCTCATGTGTCAAGAAAGCCAGTGGCTTTGATGCAGCTAATGCAGATACAGAGAAGGTTTGTTGTTCTGTATTTTCAAAGTGACACTTCTTTCATTAGATAATAATAAAAGATAGTTTACTTGCAATTAAAACCTTCCCTAGCATTTTTTATTTTTTGATCTTATATGAGGTTAATCTCCTTACCTATAATGTGATCTACCATGTTTTCCAAGCCAAAATATTCAGTTTTACAAAGGATGTCATCCCTAATCTGTTTCATATTGGAGCAATTGCATGAAATTAAAGGATGTGCAGTGAGAAAGCATTGCAGAAAATTGACTCCAGTTCCAGGAATCTCATCGCAGATGTGGCTGAAATTTCACAATGCCTAAAATCTCCAACAATGAATACAAACACAAAACACTCCTACCTGAATAGAGCTCCCAAACACATCAACTCATTTGAGAGAGAGGAATAGAACCCTGCTGATACTTCATTTATATTCTGCGGTACCACCAGTGTCTGATAATGGTTCTTTCTGTGGAGTTTGTTAAATCAGTGTAGGTAGGAAGATATTATCAAAGTGAGATTGATATAGCCAGTATACAGGGATGTAGAAAGTAACTTGAAAAAATTTAATGGTCATCTAAAATAAGAACTATAATTAGTTTGGGCTGAAGTTTCCCATGCTGGCATTTTCCAGCAGCCTCGAGCTATTCTATTTTGTTTTCTTAGGGGTAGAAAAAGGGTAAGATGAGGAGAGGACAGATGGTTCTTTCTTTCCATTACTTTTCTCTAAAGTTGTACATTTGTTTCAGGAGAAATTAAAAAAGTTATGTTCTGTTTTTCTAGCCAGAAAAAGTACTTTAAAAAATCAAACTCAAAAGCAAATCCACATCCATTTTACTGTCACTCACATTATTCTTTGAAGCAAAGATTTGAAATCTGCCAGATAATGGTTTATTTGCTCTTCTCCTACAATACATGTTGTTACAGGTGTCTGAAAACTCTTTTTTTTGGCCTGTTCAATAGACATGTGTTTGGATCCTGCTATGAAATGCATCAAGGTGTACTGAGTATTCTGTATCTCCTCGCCATTTTAAAGATAGTTATCTTATACTTACAGCACAGATCTACTAGGCTCCTTTTGGAGCTACAAGGAGGAGCAGGATTTTCTCTGCAGATGGATTTCAGACTGCCAAAGCACTAACAGGCCCAAGGAAAAAAAAATTACATTTGAAATTATATAGCTAATTCAATAATACTGGAACTTTTCAGGCCTGAAGTAAGACTTGCCCAGGATGCTTAACTTGGGCCATTCAGAAATTAACAGTCTTTACTTTGCAACTAGTCATCTTAAGTAGTGGGTGCTGCTTACTAATCTTGCAGGAAGGTAGGCAGGATTGGAGGCTGGAATGTGACATATAGTGGAATAGAAGAAAAATTAATGAAAAATGCCCAGAAAAAATATTTGCCATAGTGCTTTTTCTGCATTTAGTTTGCTAACTTCCAAGATTTTTAGCTGAATTTTAGTTGCTCTTTTCCACTGCATGGTGTTTACAGAGACTGATTCTTTTACAAGTGCATATTCAAACTGTAACTTTTACAAGCGTGTGTATCCATCAGCTCCTTTTACCACTCAGCCCTTCCTAAACTATGAAAGAATATCCCCTGCCATCAAATTTCTTTTCTCTCTTTCAGGACAACACACTAACATTGTATGTTCTTTCCCATCCCAGTTGCTATTTCAGATTAAATCTGATGCCTGTGAATAGAAACTGAGGGTGAACATTTCAAAAGGCAAAAAAGTTATGACTATTTTACCTCAGCCCCAAAACCATAAGGCAGCTCTTATTCCTGAGGAATTTGTCATATTATGGGGGGAGGGTGGGTGTGTGTGTGAGAGAAGCTATTTTTCTGGTAGATTTGTTTTATTGGTTTATTTTTATTTTACACTTTTGCTTGGTTTCAGTACACTGGTACCCAAGCAAAGCTATCTTCAATACTTTAAAAATAATGTTAATATGTTTTCAGATCAGCTAATATAATTGAATCAAGGTAATATGTCTGGCCCTGATACTTTCCTGCTTTTTCTGAAACAAACAAATAAATCCTGAATAATAATAAGCAGAATTTTCCTGCTTGGCTGCAAAGAGTTTCTTGCCATCCTTTTATTTTTATAAAAAGAGTATAATTTCCATCTGAGATGCCAGGAATGTTGTCTTGGTTTTGTTCTCATATATAATTAGAACATCAGGAAAAATAAAAGCTTGCAGCTAGTTTAGTGTCGAGACCTGGACTTTATCTTCTGGAGGAGCAGAACATAATGCCTTTATTAGGATTATAATTGCTAATATATAAATACTCACTTGAAAATCCTTAATGTAAAGTGTTCTTAATTCTACAGAATTATTTCCTTAATAAGAACACTTTAAAATTCAAGGGTATAATTGTGGATATAGCCAGCAGGTATGGAAAAAATTACCCAGCACATCAAACTGTGCTAAGAGAGTGTTATCGATTAGATAAATATGATTAATGGGACCTAACCTTGGCCTATAAATTTAAAGGAGTGGATGTATTAAATAATGCGTGTAGTTTAAAGGGATATTAATGAGAGAGAGAAAAGGAGAGTATCTGACTGGGGCACAGCAAGTTAGTAGAGGAGATGCACCAAATCTTAACTCTTACTCATCCTTCCTCTTGGTCCTATGAAGTCTTCCTCCTTTGTTGTGGCTTTGGCAACTATTTCCATTTGGTAAACCACATTTTTAACCAATAAACCTAACACCTTCTTTAGGCTTCACTGTCATTACAAAGGCCTGTCCAATAGTTCCTTCCAATCCAAAACATTCTATGATTCTGTTACCTCTTTGCAATGGTTTGATGTAACCCAGCAAAAAACAGTTGTCTGTGTCCCTTGAATAAAGCCCTGCACTACAATGAGAAAGGTCTTTGACTGACCCACGGTTCCTGGCAAACTTTCAGAGTGTTTGTGCCCCAGTGATGTACCTGCTCCTATAAACACTGCATCCTAACCATGGGATGCTACATCATCTTCTGACATGGTTCTCACAATGAGAACAGACTGTACTCCAGCTAACAGCAACAGCTTTTATGCTGGCTCAAAATAAGCCAGCTGTAAAACTCTCTACTAAATACATAGCCCATGGAAACATATTTTCTTTTAGAGATGGAGTCATACAACTTTTTAATGTCAAAAAGCCTAAAAGGTTTAATAAGATGCTCTGTTTTGGAGAATTTCATGTCAAATATTCACATCATGTGCTATTTCTCAATGTCTGCTCCCCTCATGGCATTTTATCACAAATCTTATATTTCTATTTTCCTTCTTTAGCATCACAATCATCCAAATGAATGGAAGTTCTATTACCTTTCCACCTTCTGATTCACAATTATTTTTATTAGTTTGCCAAAGGCCTCCAACAATTGAAGCTCATCAGCTGACAATTAACATTTTATTATGAAATTCTCAATAGATTTTCCAAATGTATTCAAAAGTCCTGTTTATTGTTTCATAAAATAATCCCACTGGATAAAACAAAAATGAAAAAGAGAAAGAGAGGCAGGGAAAAGGGGTAAGGGAGGAGAAGGGCACAGTACTAACTCAGTCTTCTTAACTACATTTCAAACTGAGAAATGTTGCACCAAAACTCCGGCCAGTGTGCATATACCTTCATATAAAGATATACCCACAGTAATAGCAGGAGTTTCCTTTTCAAAGGAGAAAACTTACATCTGGAACTAAAAGGCTATCCTCTGATACCAAATCCTTTCTTGTCTATAAACAGTCTGTTTCTGAGTCGTGAGAGCCCTCTAGGGTTAGTTCATGCACGCAGTGTTACTCTATTTAGACCTCAGAGAATCACAGGCAGCAGCACCCAAACTGTGTCACATCACAGTTGGCTGGCTGGACTTGGGCAGTTTTGCCTACAGATACAATTACTCAGAAATCTGCTTCTGTAAAGGACACAATTTACATCCCTGTACTCCTAAATTCACAATATTAAAGTGATCTTGTCTTTCCTAGCACAGTGAGACCAAATGCTAATCTTATTTTTTCCTCTAATTTTCTAATTTCTAATCTTCCTGCCAACTTTTACCTGGTCTATAAGATTTCTAATCTTACTAGAGTTATTTTATTTTTCATAATTTTCTAATTTCTAATCTTGCTACGAACTTTGTTTTGGGCTGCAGCAAAGAGGAATGCCTCTATCTTGGTGGGACAGGTGGAGAGTTGAACAAGTAGCTCTGATTCTTATATACGAATGTGTAACTGCACATAGGGACTGGTAGGTCATACTTTGTCAGGATTATGCTGAGAATAATCTCCCTTTATTTTTGTTTTATTAAAAAATCCCAATAATAGCATAAGAAAGGTTATGCGGCTCATCAAATATTGGGTTGATCTGTAGTTCCCATCAAACACAGGTCTTTGCAGGGGTCTTCCATGCATGCCTCTTGTGTCCCCAAAGCACATATTAGCCCAAAGACCGAAAACCTGATAGACAATTCAAAGCACAGAATACTTAGATCAGGTTCTTTTCCAAATTTCAAAAGTCTTGCTTTTCTTTCCTATGTAAATCATGAGCAAGGACACAAGCAATACAGAAAAATCAAAAGCAGTAACAGGCAGCACAGCAAAAACAAGTTCAGCTTTTCTGATATTGCTATTTTATATATAGGCAGACGTTTGTCACATGCAATTTCAAGTAAAAAATCCCAGAGACATGGTTTTTTACAGAAAGAGGATTGCTGTACCAGTCACAGCCAAACAGTGGGTTACATATCCCTGACTTTCATAGGCAGAAATCCCAAAAGGCAAACAAATAATTTCCCTGGTCATCTATCTTCTTATGTCTCAGAGTTTATGTACCTTACTAGCACCCATTTCTTTGGGTCTAGTGCCAAATTCTCTTCTAAATGTCACATATCTGTAAACCAGGGGTTGGGTTAAGGAAGCCAATTCAAATGGGTGTTGCTGTTTCTCACAGTTTTGTGTCTAACTTCAAAAAACACAAAACCTTAGTACTTTTAGGCACAAAAGCATGATATTGCATTTTTTAAACACAGATATATATTGCTTTATGTATTATTTTTAAGAATTAAAACTACTTGGGAGCTTGTTTGTGAAAGAAATGCCAAGAAAGCCAAATGTAAAGAGGAAGAATCAAAAAGGTGCACTTCACCAACCCTTTAGAGGAAACTCAAATTCCCATCTGATTTTGGTGACAGAATGACTTGTAACAGTATAAAAAAGTGCAGAAAAGCCTTTGTGGATATTTTAATGATTGGTAACTTAGTAACAGTGTTTCAGAGTTTCTAAGCCCTTTGTGCTGGCAAGCATGTAAAACGTGCAAGTTCAACAGAGAGGAGCATTAGCGACTCCATCAGAACATCTAAGGTCACAACCTGAATATATTTACCCACTCATATTTCCAAATCTCCTTTATCCCTTCTTTTATTATACTCCCTCCCCTTACAACCCCTACCCCCCCCTACCCCGCCCCCTCCCCCCCCACCCCCCCCAAGAGAGAACTGGTGATTTTCTCAAAGTTTCAAGTCGGTGACCAAAAAACGGGAGGAGGATGGGAGAGATAGACTGCTCTGTGCTTCATGCTGGTAGTTGAATCTATGTGTTTGAAAACAGATTTTTAGGCATGTCCACTCCACCAATGTCCCCTTCAGCACCTAGCAGTACCGGTGATGGAGAGCGGCAGTGCATCCCGGATGAAGTGCGCTCCTTCCAGCTGAGCCAGAAGAGGGAGACCAAGGATGCACTAAGCCAGATGCCAGCTCCTTTCGCTGCTGGCCATGGCCCTGCTCACTTTCCCTTTCAGGAAAATCTGATTGCAATTTTTGGAACTGCATTAAAGCTAATTTGTGGAATTGAATGGCAGTACAAACTGCTGTACTGGAGGTGTGCTACCACACGACTTGAAAAGACGGTCTAACACAGCATTTTCAAATGCTCAAGATTGTACTATCTCCAAGAGAAATGGCAAAACTACCTTAATAAATGCTTCTTTTTAAAACTGGGAAATTTAAATGCTAGTACAAGAAACCTGTGTGATCTTAAGAAGCAGCTTGGTGTGTTTTTGAATAGTACTACATTGTATGACTGCCTGCATCACTAGAAACTAGACCACATCGAGCCAGGTTATTCCTGTCATTTGTATGTTCTTAGTATATGGGTTTCTCTGGGTCTGTATTACCAGCTTTATCTTGATTTGATCATGCTGTCAAGTGTGCTCTCATTCCTCTTATTTATTACAGTATCATTTTTTTTAATATTTGTAATATTTTTTGTTCAGTGAAGCCTAGAAGCCTCGAAAATGGAGCAAAGCCCCTCTGTAATGGACAGTGTAGAAACACCTAACCAAAAGCAAGCCCCTGCAACTTCAATCCTGCAGTCTAAGCAGATTTGTAACGAGTGGAAGGAAAGGTAGATACTCGGGGAGGGGGGTGGAGGGAGCCTGTAAGTACCAGCAAAGACTAAGCGACTTCTGTAGTAAGGTAATGTATTAGGGCATTGTCCTAGCACATCAGCTGTTCTAGGCACATTTAGGATTCTGTGTGGGAGTATTTTCAGTTATCTTAATGGAAACAGCATGCATGGTTTCGTAGTCCATTACACAGCATCTCAGAGCAGCACCGTGCAGAAAGAGTTCTATTATAGCCTTCATTGTGACTGGAAAAGACAACAGTGTAAAAAAACAAAACCCCAACCAAACAGCTCCTCTGGAGAGGTAGCATTGCATTTCCTCATCATTACAAAAAACAAACAAAAAAAAAAAAAACCCAAAAAATTGTTCTTATAGAAATGAAAAATAATAATATAGAAACATCCTGTTCCCATAATGCTGCTCCAGACTTCAGCCAAGATTTACTGAAACGTCTCTAAGAAGGAGAAATGGCTACAAAACTTGAGGCAATATTGGCAAATCTTTTGTGACTTCATTGAGGGATAGATTTGCAAAAAAGGTGTTTCTAAGTATCAAAGTAATCACCTTACAGTGGTTCCAGCTGTGGCATTCCTGGGTAGCCTCCTTCACCTTATTCAATGATAATAATTGCAGATGTTTGGATTTTCTATTTGCACCTTCAAATTCTTACCCAGAATCCTCTGATATCTAAAAAAACATCACCTTGACTTAGTGGATTTTGGATCTGGTCAGTTCCAGACTGTATTTCCAGCTGACCAAAAAGGCAACTTAATGCACTCATATAACCATGAGTGCACTAAACAGGATGGTTCAAGCTCTTTCCTGATAAAACTTGGAAAATGCTTCCAAAAGTTTGAGTACTTTCAGTTGCTTTTCTCTTTTCACCCTGTCTCAGGAAAGTCAGATGTCTTGCATAATGCTGGTAAGCAACATTGACAGAAAAAGATGCAGACTCATCTCTCTTGGTTTTATCCAGATGTAATTTTTATTTCAAGTAGTATTTTGCTGAGTGTTGGGTAGCAATTGTCTGAAACTGATGGCTGAGTCTACCCACCCTTTAGCAGAAATGTAACCTGCTAAACTTCTTCCAAAGTTGAGTATCTTGAGCAATGGGAGACAGCAGCCAAAATCACAGGTGAATGTCCATGCAAGGATAGAGGTATAGGGATGGCATATGATAAAACAGAATTAGAAATGGCCCACAATCAAGTACAAGACACAGCAGAAATCAGTACATTAGTAGAAAATACTTCCAGAAGGATCAGTGAGACAATTTAGATAATGTTTATGGGAAGAGTGCTGATATGTGATCTTCAAAAACCACGGAAAGAACAGGGAATGTCTCCTGAGCAGAGAGAGACAGGACTGTGCATGTGCTCTCTGTAAATAAGCAGCCTTGTAACAAAGGGAAAGCCTGAGGCTACATCAAGTTCTCCCTGTAAGGGGAACAACAAGGCTGTTTAACAAACAAACTGTTCAGCAAAAATGCAGAAAACTACGATTTGGGTCACCAGGTCCAGAGTCAGAAGCATTGTTGTGCCAAACCAGTCTACAGCATAAAATGTATTGATACAAGCACAACAAAAAGCTGTGCTGAATGGGGATAGAAAAGGGAGATGTGTTTTAGCTGCTGAAGTCTGACATTCAGAGGTAGCCAAGATTTTGAAATCCCACTTCTTTCTCACATGACTTATACTCCCATGGTACCTAATTTTCTGTCAACAGTGTTTTCCAAGTGCCACTGTGTGCTAGCAGGCATGCACGCGATTCATCCAACTGCTCATACTGCTCTAAAACTTCAGTAACACCCCAGCAACCCTGGGAAGTTCTCCTCATCTAAGGATTCCCAAACATACTGCTGAGATATCACTGCAGATAAAGAGAAAATCTGGAATAAACCCTTTCAGGAAGGACCTTATTTGATTTTGCCCCACTGTTCAGTAGTTAGGGGACTCATCTGGGATTTGGAAAACCTGATTTTGTTTCCCCTTGATGTCTGATTTGAAGCAGAGAACTAAGAGTAGGTTTCCTGCCGTTGAAGAGATTGTTGTAATCATGATACTGCTGGTTCAGTTTGGATAAATTAATCCTACTGAAGTTGCCCTATTTTGTATAAATAATTTGATATCAAATGCACCTAAAAGTAAACAAGCCAAAAAAATGAGTTACAACCTTGTTATTAGAGTACTATCCAGAGATCTGGAGGGGGAGACAACGTCAGACACTAATTCCAGCGAATGTTTTTTTACACTAAATGGAATAGGTCTAGATAGAGGTTTTAAGAAATATCTTTATACAAAGGTCTGAGACTCATAGTTCTTTACTGGGATTTAAGAAAGCATCTTTCCATGCTGAGCAGAGTAGAGATCTGAAAGCATGACTTCTGCCTTTACAGTTGCACCTCTTCTCTTCCTTCTCCCTGACTATCTTTTTGTGGGGGTAAAGGTAGGTGTGCCTTCAGCATTCAACACCAGCTGAGAATTTACAGATGAAAATCTGAATCAGAGATAGGTACCAAATACAGACTATTTTGATTTAACTGGAGATCAGTTACTTAAGCACCTTTAAATCTCGACTAAAACTGTAAGAATACCAATAAATAAAACAGCATCTAAGGGCTGAGTCATGTTTCTAAATGTCTTTAAGGCATTCATTGCTCTGATTTACATGGTGCAGCATTAATTTCTATTCAGGTTCAGTTCATACTGCAACATTAAATTTTTTTTCTGAGAAAAAGATGGAAAAAATTATCAAGCAGTTGCACAGCCTAATAAGGTAAGGAGCCATTTCACCAAACAGAGAAAAACACAACTGAGTGCTAATGGAAGAAATTATAGGAAAAAGGGGCAGTTACAGACTGTGTTAAACACACATCAGGAAGCAATTTAACAACTGAGTAACTGAAGTCATATTATTCAGACTTGATCCCTGCAGAAATGAAAAACTGTTCTGTGCTGACACCTGGTGCACAAATACCTTTGCTCAGGAAACCACAGCCCCCCTGCCATGCTTTCCTAAAGCAGTTTTTCAGTACAGAGGGGCTAGCCTCAAGTCTTCGTAATCATCTGATGTTTGCAAAGCACTTTAAGGGACAAGCAGAGTTGCCTGGGGTTGATGTCTTCCTGAACAATTCAACACAATTAGTTTTCATCTCTTTACAAGACACATCCTGCTACATTGGAAATGTGATTAGAAGCTTGGGAGAAGGGTTTTTTTTCAAGGACATAATGGTAGTGGGAGTTCCTGACTCCAGAATACACTGTAGAATTGACTCCCTACTACTTTTTATTCTGCAGGTTTTGAATGTCAGAGGCTAGTAGGGCAGATCCTTAGGATTTGTTTCACCTAGGTCATTCCCTAGGATTAAAACCAGAAACATTTCTTTTTCACACTCCATCAAGCCCCCAGTACTAGTTTTCAGCAGGTTAAGAAACATCCTTCTCCATAAATATGGCCCAAATAATTCTCAGAATGACACCGTGCTTTTTCTCACTGTTAGTTGTGTATCCACATGCTGCATGGCAGTGGTCTTAGGCACTGCTGTGGTAATTCATCATAAGGAACACAACTTGCTAATGAGCAGCTCCTAAACTTCATGATGTTCCTACAATTGCACTGTCACTGTTATTAAAAAACCATGTTCTCTCTTTTGAGAGGCAGTTCTCTCTTTTGGCACTGCCTTATTTTTTCATATAAAAACTACTTTTCCTTTTTAAAAACATGATAAAACCTTTTGGATTTCCTTACTTTAGAGATTGTACTCAGGGACCACCAAGCTTCATATAGGTGATAAAAAGCCTGTGAAGACTTTCTCTTCCTGTTTGGCTGCAAAGTGCCTAGTCAATTAAAAGGATAATAAATTATAGCTTTAGCTTTTTCCAGGCTTCCTTTAGACCCTCTCTATTTAGTCCAGCTGAAAAATGGACACTTGATTGCTTAGTTTGCGAAGAACAGATTCACCTAGACATGATCTGAATTTCCTGTGCTGAAGTCATGCTGTAGGCAGATCACGTGTCCTTGATTTTTACTTGTGGATGGCCTTATTCTACATTCATCTCTTCAAAATCCTACACACTTCACCAGCTTTTTGCTGTTCAAAAGTCCATGGTGAAATAGTGAGAATCTGTGGCTGTATATATAGGATGCATCCTGCCAATGAGAGCAGTTCATTGTAATTACCTGTGCAGACAGAGTGACCTAAAAGACACATTACACCAAACAATTTATAACAGCAAACTGTGCTTGTTTACTTCCCTTGGAGCTTGTTGGGCTTAATCCTTCTTTTTTTTTCCTTCTTTTTGGCAAATTGATGTATAGCATCAGTTTCAAAACTGAAGTTCCATCTTTTCTCTTTTTTTTTTAATATTCCACACTGCAGAGTGGCATTCTGCATTTAATGTTAGGATCAGTTAGCATGTGTAGAAGAAAAATTGCTGCCAGTTAAGAATATAATATGCCTCATTTGATATGGAATTGAGAAGCAGCCAATATAATGCAAGAACCTCATTTAATTACCACTTACCTGTGGCTTTCATTGCTATGTCTAATCATTAGTTCACACTAAACATGTTTAACACACAATGACTAATCTTCCCCTTGGAAGCCTTCAGTCAATTTTTTCCTTAATCCCTTGGAAACTTCCACTTATTACCCTGGGCATCTCTGCTCATCAGTCACTGGGTGCAACACAGAACTGACAACAAGTAGAGGTTTTAGACATAGCCAAACCACCTTTAAATGAGATGGCTCAGCTGTCTGCAGCAGTCAGGCTGGATAAAGGGAAACAAAACACCCGGGGATAAGTCTGTGAGGAACCTTTCCCTGCTTTATTCATGCTTAAGACTGTGTCTCACTGAATGTGAATGCTGTAAACAGACTAATGGTGGGTTTTTATCTGGACTTCAGTGACAACCCAGGTCTTACATGAAACTTGCTGGTGCTTTTGGTATATGTATAAGTCGTTTTGTCACCACCACAAGAGAGCTAAAGCTCTCATGATTTCATGTCTTGACTGTTATGAAGTGAGAAGGTTGCAGTTGTCGCATTTGCACAATCTCCCCTCCCCCAGTTTTCTGGACTTGAGGGAAGACCATCTTAGCATGTCACTTTTTATTTGTGCCTATTCCCCTTGTAATATTTGTAATGTTTCTCCTTCTTAACTTGACTATTGTTTATTGATGTGTACTTAGACTGGAAAGAAAGAGATAATCTTTTTATTCTCTATTTGTGTAGCTCAGCATAGTGGGACTGTGTTCTAAGCCAGAAACTGCAAAGCTGTAAAATAGCCCAAGTCAAAGGCATAGATATTTGAGTGTGTGTCTTGTTGTTGTGCAAATTGTGGGTGTTTGGTTCTGGGTACTAAGCCAGCCATACAAACTGCTGCTACATCAGAGCCTGGAAAGGGATTGGTGGGTGTGTTTACATGTGTCCTCACTCAGGACCTTGTCTGCTGTGAGTGGAGCAGCATAATTGCCAGCTCTAGCCCAAGTCTGTGTCAGAGACAGCTCTGCAATGTTCTCTGCCCACCACACGCTTCTTTTGGAAGGGGACCAGGGCAGAAAAGCAGCAAGAGGCTTGCAAGGTGTTGCTCTCTCTTCTGGATGATGGCTTGACATGATGCACATGTGTTGTTCAGGAAAGATATTTTAATGCCCATCAGTAGCTGTTTTTGCAGCATCATTAGGATTTGAGAATTGTGGGTTTTCCCACAAGAATGTGAAGAAACGCACCTCCTCACCCATCCAACGGGGAAAAGGCCCATTTGTGCACCACATGGTACACTGGAGTTTGCCTGGTTTCTGCGTGGCCCCCAATTCACTCTCAGCTCTGTTCAGCAGCACAAACCATTTGTACAATAAGGTCCTTATTAAGCGTTGCTTCCCACGGCTTCTGGATGCTTGAAGGAGATGCTCAGTGCGACAGCTTTTAAGCTGCATGTGGTACTGACAGTAGTTTTGTGGGCATTGATTAAAGGTAACAGAGGGAATGGTGGTTGTGGCTCATCTGTAAATGGATCGACCCAGAAGCAGCCAAATTCCTGCCTGTTAATCCATCGACCAGACACAATTTGCCTCAGAAACATGAGCTGTTTTGCTAAAACACAGGATGCTCCCCATCCCACCTGCCGTGCATGTGTGTGTGCACACGTAGTTCTTATACTGACTTTAGCACACTGCACAGCAGTTGATATCAGAAACAGAGCCCAAGGTTACTGTGTAGCCTGGGTGGCATTGTGGGAAAAGGATTGCAAGAGCAAGTCATGTGTGAAATAAATTAACTGCACTAACTCACTCTGGGTCACGGATGGTGTCAAGCGGGCAGCTAATTAACATCCCACAGTAACCTTGTCCCTGCCTGGCTCTTCCCTCTCTGCTTTTACTAAAAACACATTTCATACACTTGATCCTGTAGTTGAATACTTTTTGCAACACAAGGAGAAAAAGGCACTAGATGTTAAAGATGAGGAGATGGACCTTAAGCTGTTTACTTTTTCTTCCCTTAGCTGCCAGTAAACTACGTTGTTCATGTGCATCTGTTGTAGCCACCACTCATGAGATTCTGCCCTTCAGTTCATGCAAGAATGGTCTGAGTTTACCGATAATCACAGTTAAAGCCTTTACATAAACACAGGTTAAGGGATTTTCCATATACTTGTGGAAAGTTTGACTAAGAGCTTTCGCCTGATGCTCAAACTTGCTGTCTGTTAGGTCAACAGTTTTCCCCCTCCCCAGCACAGCTCAGAAATATCTGCAATGGGAAGAGTCAAGTCAGAATTCTTGAACAGGATTTACATTTCTTCAATTAATAAATCTTCAGCAAAAGATGTGATAAGCTCTGTGGAGCTTTCTTTTTAGAACTGAGCTCAGCAGTGAAACGCGTGACTCCTACCCTTTGCCCCTTTTAGGATCACTGGGGAGTGGATTCAGTACCCCATTAAAAAAAACAGATAGAGAGTACTGGCAGTTCTTTCCTCATTGCCATGAGCTTCAGAATAGCCCTCTGGGGGAAAATTCTGCTAATGAGGTCACAAATGTTTGTGCAGCCACACTTCAATAGATTGTGAGTGTCCAAAGCTGCTGTAGGAAGAGCTGCAGAGGTATAGCTTCAGACAGCGAGAAAAACGAGATACAGGTTTTTAGGCACTCTCTTTGAACAGGAAACAAATTATATCTTCATGTCCTACTAGTTCTTAGCTGTGGTAGTGTAATTAAAAGCAAACAAATAAAAATGTGAAAAGATGAAGCATTGACTTAATCCCGTGTCCCATGTGGTCAGTACATGTGTGATCTTCAGGAGGATTTGGAACTACTCAGTCCATACTAAGCTATAGCTTATTTCTATTTTATCTTGATTTTATGAGATGTGTTTTGGGTTATTTCACTCCAAGTTGGGTAATTATGGCCATTGTTATATCTGCTGCCAAGGACAGTCTTTGTTAAAGAGCTGGTGTAAGGGGTGTTGCCTGGGTTAAGACAAATGATCTATTTCATGCCATAACCCTTAATACCACCTCATTCTTTCTGGGTGGGAACAACAGTGTCCCACAGGTCATCATGCTTAACAGCCCAGACACCTTTTTTTCTTTTCTTGAACAGTGTCAATAAATTTAAAGTGAAAAATGACAGTCCCATCGGGTTTTACTGTGAGCATCTCTTTTGAAAAGCCATCTGATAGTAAAATGTCTTCTCAATATATCTCAGTATAAACATATATTGATACACCTCAGTCCTACTTTCCAGCTAGAAAGACAGTGTTCCAAATCTTGTAGGCTTTTCAAGAGTCATTCAGATTTCTGGTCTTTACCCAATAATTTCCACAAAAATTAAGGTGTTGATTTTTTCTTAGATCTTACCTTTAATTCTGCTTTTGATCTTATATAACAACTTGCTACTGCTGGTATAGTGTTGCTCAGGTCCACAACTCTTTGGGTTTCAGTAGAAAAGAGATAGTTATAATGAAGAGAGATAAATCTCATCAAAAACCTCCAGCTGATTATGTTCAGATGTCTCCATGAAACATTTTAACAGTGTCCAATCCTACAAACAATGTGTATGTTGAAAGAAAAAAACAACAATAATTTGCCAGAATAATCAAAATTCCTATCACTGATCTTGGATCCTCAACTGCAGGCCTTCCAACCTATCATTTTGTCTGTCTTCAATTGTATGCTCCATTAAGCAGTGACTGTGTCTTTCTCTGTTGTGTAGATGAGCACAACATGTGATATCAATTATTAGTAAGATCTTCAAGCAAAAGGACTCATAATGATGGAAGAAGAATGATGGGACTATATAATCATGGGGGTTACATTATGGTAGGGGCTGCACTATACATATATCCTCAGACTAAACCCTCTGCAGAAACAAATCCATTGAAAGATAATACTGAATACTGAGTACTGAGCCAGAAAAGACCTTACCTTTCATTACTGGTTTGTTTATTTTTTCTGAGTTCAATGGTTACCTTGCATTAACACTCCCAGGATGCACTTCCCCAGTTCCTCAGAATCTCTGAAATGCATCTTCTCTGGTGACTGATCCCTGCCATTCCTTTCATATCAGGCCCAAATCCAAGGAGTTTTTGGCTCTCACAACATTTTGTTAAGATGCTTCACCCTAGTGTATAGACTGTGTTTTCTGAACAGCACCAGCAGGTTTTGGAGCTTTCAAAGACTCTTCCTTTAGCAGCTGTGACCCAAAGGAAGATGCAACAACTCAGAGCAGCTTCTTGGAAACATAGCAGTATTTGCAAGTACTAAAAGGAACATAACTTTCAAAAAAAAGGCAAAAGCACCAGAGGGCTTACAAAGGCATGGTTTTTCAGAGGCTCACCATTTCCCTCAAAATAAGGCAGGGTGAGGTCTCCCATGTGCCGCTGCTTCCTGGTATGGAGTTTCACATGCTTCTCTGTACCTTGGGTTCCCTTTATTTGTCAGATTCTGCTTTTTAACCACCTAATGTTTCCATTCTTTGTCCTGAGGCTCCAGACTCATTCCGATCAGTTTACAACAGGAGGTGGCTTCTAAGAGCACGGTCCTATGAGAACTGTGGTGCCCATGACCGAAAGCCACTGCTTGCCATCCTGCCTGAACAATCGTCTCCACATAAGTAGAAAATAGTATATTAACTGTTGTATAAATATCGTGTTCTTGAAGACAACGTATATCATCCCCATAATTTTTACTGACTTAATTCTGTTGAAGCAGAGCCATACATAGCCTATTATTATCTTTGCTTTGTCTTTCAAGCAAAAACCTGTGCATTAAAACAAGGAAGGTACGTAAAAGTCCTGAAAGCAAGTGAACAGTTCTTCCCTAGTTGAAGATAGTTTTTTGCATTTAAAATTAAATTGTCAATGATTTTTGGTTTGTTTTTTTTTTCCTTTAATTCCCCACTAAAAGTTCTTAGGTACCCAGTATGTCTGGGTACCACCAGTATCTCTACAAGAAAAACATTTCATATAACTAAATAGAATTAAAAAGTTCTAAAAAGTATTACTGATAGTTGGCTGAGGTTCTAAAAAAAGAAAAAAAAGCTGAATAAAAACAATATTCAGCTTTTCTGTTTGCAAATACATTTTTAAAATGCTACCACAAAAATAATCAGGGTTTAATTTCTTCCTTTTTCTTTACTGGTCATCAGGTCTTACCCAAAGAAAGGGTCAGATTTCACACTCAAGTTTGTCATACTTTAATCTCTTCACAGCAGCTCCTGAACAGAGAGAGATGTCTTGTATGGATTTGGACTGACCTTTTCATCAAGATGTCATTCTGTTCACTGTTACCAAAAAAACCTCACAGCCAGTTGCATGCACTGATTTTATTTGCAAAAGGATTTAGAGGGTAATAATTGGAAAAGAGATTGACACTGCCAGAATGAATGTGTGCTGAAGATCGGAGTTTTTAGATGTGACTCTGAATATAGAATTACATTATATCAGAATTAATAAAAATTGTCTTCAAGTAAGGAAGGAACTAAATGCCAGGAGCTGACCAGACTAGTTATTTTCAACCCTCTGCCCAGGCTGCCTTTTTTGTTTATCCATTGTGGTAGAGTAGGAAGTGACTCCCTCTACTTAGTCTCGGTGTGTGTTACTTTGAACTTAAAAGATGATTTTTCCCATTGAGCTAGCGCATGGCACATGCAAAGAGCTTCTTGATTAATGGCCCAGTAAAATCACCCCAAAATGTTGTGCAGTGAAAGAAAATAACCTTGCAGCAAGCCAGTAGACCTGTGATTCTGAGCTCTCATCTCAAACCCTCTCAGTGTATTTAAATGAATCCGTTCATATATTATATACAAGAAACATCAAATTAGAGGCAGTAGAGCTAAAAGGGACTTTTGAAGGTCAACATATCCATCCTCCTGCTTCAGGACAGGCTCAGCTTTGTGTAAACATGTCGTGTCAGACAGTGTCTACTCTTAGAAACCTCTGAGGCTGAAGACTCTCCTGCTGTCTCAGCTAATCTGTTTCAGTGCTTTATTCTTCTCTGACCATCCTAAATTCCAGCTTAAGTGTTTTGTTGTTCTGGATACCCCAAGGATGATTTAATGCACATTTTTAAACTGAGAATCATAGTAGGTTTGCCTGTACTGTAACTACCCCAATACTAAAAATCCTAATCCTCCTGAATAATTAGTGTCCTCAGCTCTTCTTTCTGAGTGAAAGCATCTCTCCATCCTCCTCAGGTAAAAACATAGAGCTTTTACAGAGAGAGACCTTTGTTTATTCTCCATTTTTATATCCACCCCCACTTACACTTCTTATTGTGAAAAATACGAATCAGATGTCCATTACCAGAGATAATGCCTCTGCCAGCAGTATCTAGTATTGAACAGAAAGCTATCACTTCAGCTCCTCATGTGCAGACAAAAATGCATATTCTCTAGGCACAGGTTTTAATTAAATTTTAGTCTTTTTATTGGTGGGAATTTTAAAAGCATCCCATAAGAGAAAAACACTCCTTTTTCATTTTGCCAAGGGAAGTGGTAGATTTCTATTCCTCACGTAATAATCATGTGCATGTCACTCTTTACCAAAGTGTTAAATAATGAGAAGAGAGGAAAAAACCCCAAGCAAACCACAAACATTGTTTGGTACTTACAGTTTCCTTAAAAACCAAAATAAGTCACAGTTGCAATTATTCCTTCTTACAAGGTTTTGTGAACTCAGACAGTCACAGCAATGCTTAAAGACAACTTTTTTGTATGGATTGAAAAACAAACAGGTGCAGGGGAAAAAAGACTGAAAAAGTGGGCTGATGAAAGCTGCTTTTCTGAGAGTGTAGATGACAGGAGGTGGAGGACCTGGCCTATCATCCTTCTTGATTCTATTTCCCCAGTCTCCTCTACAGAGCCATGTTTATACAACATTGGGTGATTAGGAGTCTAATCACCCTGTTCAGGTTCCTTTGAAACTCTGTGCCACAGAACACTTACTATATGAGGTGATCTTCCATTGAGATTTCAGGGTTGTCCTTCACAGTTGATATCTAGTCCAAAAGCTGCCTTTGAAACATGCCTGGCTTTGAAGACTCATCTAAATCTTGAAGCCCAATGTTGATGTCAGCATTGGCCAAAGTATTGTGCAATGTGAATAAAAATCTGCATTTGTAGAACACCTACCTTAACAAGTCTGTTCAAAATAGCATGCTCATATCAAAGCAGAATCAGAATTACATTTTCTGAATTTCCAAATAATCTTTTGACAGCAAAACTTATTTTGACCAATGAGTGTGTTGGCTGGACCTCATTAATCAGGTAGTTTCTTATGAGATATTTAATAAAGACCCTTTGAAGATATAAAATACAAATGCCAGGTGGGTTGTCTTTGCTATATCAGGGAGAAGGACAATTTATCCTATGTAGGTGTTACATGAACCTGTACAGCATGAAGCAGTATCTAATGGAATTCTATTTTGTTTTAAATCACCTTTCTTTTAATTATTTTGATGCTAAAAACAATGTGCAGAATATATGATGGTTTCACAGGACAGTTCTGGGTAAACAATTTCTGTTTTATTCATGTGGGTAAGCAATCCTCTAAGTTTCAGTGATTGGTAAGGCAAAATTTTCTCCAGGTTTATAGTAAAATTTTACAAAATAACCATATTCCACTCAAAGGGGTTGTGAAATTGTGAGCTGAGCATGACATATGGATGGGGTGTGCCTTGTAACAAGTGGATAAGAGAATTCTTGTGGGCAGGGTCTTGATGCCAAAAACCTTTATTTAGTTAATACAGAAAGTGTCATATGTGTGAATGTGGCTTCATGCAAGTAATTCTTTGAGTCATGGGTATTTTTGAGTGGTTTTATGATGAAATGGGTGAGAAAACAAGAGCACAAATAAGGTACAGAGATGTCAAAGTAGTAAATACATAAAAACTCAATATTTAAACTGCTTTGTATTGAGTACATCATGTTCTCACTAGAACTTCCAGGTGCTGCCACTGACTTCAGGGTGCAATCACTTCTGAAATTCTTGCCATTAAACCTCTCAATAACAAAATCCATTTTGCATGAATCACAAGTTGAAAATTGAAAATGTGATAGATTTTTCTTCTTTATTATCATATGAGTGATTTTATTGAGGAAAAGTACTAAAAAGCAACTTGAGAATGCTATACAAATATTTGGGATTTTTCTGATGCAAATCATAATGTTTTCTCTCTGGCTAATATATGTATATGTATATATGTATATGATAAATACACACTTTCTCTATGGTACAGTTCTAATGAGAAATATTTGGAGATTTCATTTTTGTGAAACAACCCAAGATATCATCACATCAGTAACTGTTTAATGTACAACAGCATAATTTTACAAAGTTAAGGTTAACTTATAATTCTTCATAAAGGATATTTCCAAAATATGTGGTAATTAATGGCTTGAGGGAGCAAAATTTGCAAACAGAGGTCACCTATGAGGTGCTAGGCTGTCCATGAGAAAATTATATTGAAATAAAATTTCTCTGAAATTTGTGATGATTGTGCAGAATAAAAGAAATTATCATATGAGGAACAGCTGAATAAGGCAGGACTACAGGGACATCTGAGGAGGAGTGTGTTGCAGATCAATAAAGTCCTGAGTGGCATGAGATGAATGGATAGGTAGCGAGCATCTCTAATGAAACAATTTCAAATCAGAAACAGAATGTGTAGTTAGGATGATGTGGAACAGCGATGCAAAAAGTTTAGAAGCAGTCAAGGTAAGACTTTACCCCAAGTCCATGGGGTAATAAACCTATTAGAGATTATCGTTTATATTAGAGATTATATAGAGATTATATTTTGCTCTTGCAGCTCGCAAGGCCAATGGGATCCTGGGCTCCATCAGAAGAGGGGTGGCCAGCAGGGACAGGGAGGGGATTGTCCCTCTCTGCTCTGCCCTCGTGAGGCCCCAGCTGGAGTCCTGTGTCCAGAGCTGGGGCCCCAATACAAGAAAGATGTGGAACTGTTGGAGAGGGGTCAGAGGAGCCACAAAGATGATCAGAGGGCTGGAGCAGCTGCCCTACAAAGAGAGGCTGAGGGAGCTGGGCTTGTTCAGCCTGGAGAAGAGAAGGCTGGGGGGGGACCTCATTGCAGCCTTCCAGTCCCTGAAGGGAGCAGAGAAACAGGAGGGGAATCAACTTTTTAAAAGGGCAGATAATGGCAGGACAAGGGAGAATGGATTAAAGCTAAAGGGGGGAAAGTTTAGATTGGATATTAGGGGGAAGTTTTTTTACAGAAAGGGTGGTTAGGTCCTGGAACAGGCTGCCCAGAGAAGTAGTGGATGCCCCATCCCTGGAAGTGTTCAAGGCCAGGTTGGATGGGGCCCTGGGCAACCATGTGTAGCTCCAGGCCTGAGGCTGGTGTCCCTGCCTGTGGCAGGGGGGTTGGAGCTCTGTGATCCTTGGGGTCCCCTCCAACCCAGACCAGTCTATGATTCTATGATTCTGTGATCGTGTGTTTCTACATTTTTATTAACCTTAAATAAATTCTGCAGACAGAAGACATGTCTAGCTTGAGAAGTCTGGATTCTGGGAGAAATACTGCTTCATAGAAATACTACTTTTGACTGGTTTTGTACTCTTGCACAGAATTTTAGGTATTGCACAGATTTTAGGTATTACTGGAGACTACTGTTGGTCTCTGTTCACTATAGCTATTGTTTGCAGTCAAATATTAGGTAGAGTTTATTGGACAATACAAATTAATGAAGAATCATCTGCATGCTTTCCTATAGACAAACTCTTCCATATTATGGAACTATTGTTCAATTTTTCCCTACCTACAGATGGTTACCAAGCTTGAGGGCATTGCTCTTTCTGATCCTTGCCTGACTGTCACCTTTTTGGCACACACACACACTGCTTTAAAGAAAAGTGTCCTCCTCAGTGAGGACACAATGGGTTTTGATGAACCCTGTGAGAAAATTGCAGAGGGGAAAGAATCAGATTCCGATTGCGTAATTTTCACAAAATACAGGCAGACAGAAAGCATTTGTATAAAATGTTACCCATAATTGTTATAATAGTGGGAACAATGCTTTTCTTATGACAATTGAGACCATTTCTGGAAGATAAGAACAGGCCAAGAAAGAGGCTCTGTGGGACAGCAGTAGTTAGGCTATCAATCATGTTCATAGCCAGGAAGCATTTAAATTGGTGTGAGTATGCACAAAGGATAACATGATTCAGTCCACCATCAGTGTGACTGCGAGCTACAGTTTGTCTCTTACAATAAGAATTGCCACAGCAGTGTCAGAAGTAAACTCTAGATTAGAACACACAGCCTCTGTTAAATAGCCTTATCCCTGAGAAGGATCATGTGTTTGGTAAATTTAAGTTAAACAGACAATGTAGAAGGAAGAGGTCTAAATCAGAACTACTTCCTTTGGAATAATTACCTGTTGCAACATCACAAATGCAATGCAAATGAATAAATGCATCCCATTTCATCCTTAGATTACTACTGGAGTTGAAATAATGGAGTAATTAATTTAATTTTATTTAAGCTTTTGAGTTCCAGAGATACTTCATTAAACCACATGAAACCAGAAAGATAAGAGATTGTAAAAAGTACAATGTAACAGTCATTATGCCACTAAGTAAGCAAAAAAGATTATTGTTGTGTCTTGGGATAATGAAGAAACAAAAAGATGAAATTTGTCAGCATTTACCTACGTTTGGAGTCATTACAGGACTGTCCTCCATGTTATGCAGAATGTCCTGTGACTTTTCTGGAGATATAAAAGAATGAGCTGCAAAAAGGTTTTGAGTGCTCTGAGAAATGCTGTACACTGATAGACTCCTTCATCAAAAGAAAAAAAAGCAAGCTGAGAAAGAAGGAAAATATTTGTGAGAAACAACAACTGGAAAAATAAAGCTAGATGTATTCAAATCACCAACAAGACATGCATCTTTAACAGTGAAACAGGATCCCAAAGGAGGTAACAGATTTTCCATCTTTGTCTATCTGCAGATTGAGGCTAAATGTGTTCCTGGAAGCGGTGCAGGACAAGTGGGTGAAATCTCATAAGCTTTGTTATGCAAGATGTCAGACATTGATCTGTCAGTCCCTTCTGAACATTAACTTGGTGATTACTAATCATACAGAAATTACTAAATTCCCAGAGCCCTATCCCAGCAATGCGCAAAACTGAATTAAAAATCTGTGCTGGATTATCTGGGATCATTCTCATTCTGTGATTAGTTTTAATCTGTGGACCGAAAACTATATATGTTCACATCTTGCTCTTCTCTAAACACACAGTGTTTAGAAATGTGAAATTTCACATTGACCTTCTTATTAACCTCATGGCTTTTTCTGTATTACTTTTTATTTCTATTTCTTGTCATAAAGGGTTATTGAGTTGTTTGGAATTAGATTACAGATTAATTTTGCCTCTGATAGTCAGATTTTCTTTTTTATTTTTAATAAAAGTAGAAATTAATAACCCTTTCTCTTTGGGGGAGAAAAAAGATTGAGAAGTTGAGGAGGAGTCCCAAGAAAATCTTGCACAGTGGCATGTTTAATTGAATATTTAGGAATATTTTTAGACCTTCTCCATTATAATTAGATATTTATTAACTGTGGGCAACAGATGGATAAATCCTTTCTGGTTGGAAACATACCATTTTCTCCATCAGTAACTACACTTTTCTGTCAGATAGTATCCCATAGTGGAAAAGGTTTCCTGTGCAACTGCTGCCAGAAAATGAAGTTTCTGGAGAAATGTAAACTGCCAGTGGACACAATCGCTTCTATCAACAGCTTTCCTCCTCTAACAGGTAAGGTCAGCTTCCTTAGTTATAGCACATCTATGCTATAGCTCCAGGAAATGTCTTTTGATACCTCCACATGCTTCCTCTTACCCAGCTTCATTATTTTTTTGAAAAATGTTTGAAATCTCTGACATTTTTAACTAATTTCAGAATGTGTTTCAAAGCAGATGCCTTCAAATATTACTGTTTTTTAAAACATACAATGAAGATGGTTACAAGGAAAAGTGCAGGACTTTATTTCTTTACAAGACTTTCTTTCAGTCCTTTCCTGATAATGACTGAGAATGAAATTCAGGCTGACAGGTCCTTACTCCTTATAACACAGCATAGAGAGAAAAAGCACAAGACTCCTTAAATGCAAAGTGATGAAAGCTCCACGACTACTTGAGAACCACATGCAGTAGAGGAACATGACTAGTACTTTGAGAAGAATATACTTCTTGAAATAATATCACTCCAGCAGGTGGATAAAAGTTTGTGTCATTTCAGTTGCAGAATTTCATTGTATCAAGTATAAGACTCTTGAAAGTTTTATTCCTGGAAAGCTCATCTGTGACTGAAAGACTAGAGGGAGAGGGATTAAAGAAATATCTCCAAACTTCTGAGCAAAGGATGTAGTATAGAATTCAAATAATGTTTCAGAGAAGATCACATTTAGATGCATTTCACAGAGTGGTATTTATATTTTGAATAACCACATTAATCAGTTTAACAACAGGCAGGAGGGAACTGATTCAAGGATAAAAAGAAGACATTGAAAATGCACTGGGTAGAATATAAAATAATAAAACTAAGCAAAATATTAGGCAGAACAGTTATGAAACAAAATCTGGATGTCTCAAGCTACACCCTGCAGTTACTTTGGAAAAAGTGTATGTGGTTGATTGAAATAATAGTTTCACTTGAGTGAAGGGTGCCAGGTTGATTGCCAGATTTATTTCCTACTTGTTTACTTTGCTAAAAGCATTTCTAAAGCACTCCTCATTGTGGTATGGAGAGTGGTCCATACTTGTGTTCTTCTTTCATTGCCCAGGTCAAATATAACTTGTTGTTGGCCTACACCTGTGAGCTATGAGCAGTGACTGTACTCCTGATAGGTGGGAGGTCATGTCTGATGTGCACTTCATGGTGGCTGGTGGATCACCAAAACCACAAAGTGTCCTAGGAGGCCCAGAGAGGTGTACATAACTGAGCAGGTCCCATGCAGGCAGCTTCAATGATGATGCTGATAGAAGATATAGTGTTGGATAATTATCATAATATTCACTATTTCTTACATTATCTTACACCTCATTAAAGGTTTTTCTGCTATGGTGTTGACGTACGGAAATAGTGTCACCATACACCTCCTGAATATCACCATAGTTTCTACCACTAATGTCATTCCAACTTCTACCATGAGCGACTAACAGCACTTATCAAGATCATGGATACACTTCCTTACAAAGGAGTGCCCAAGTCACTGTTTCTTCATTGCATGCTCAGCTCCATCGTCATAACATGTTGGTAATAAACTATACCCTACCTGTGGTATGAATTTCAGTGGCACCTTATGCCCACTTAACCCTCACAAAGCATTATCATGCAGATACTGTGTGCAATGGTCACAACAAACATGAAATGTCTCAATGAAAATTATCAGCTTTGTTGCTGTTCCAATGGAGACAGAAAAGATAATTATGTAAAGATAACTCTTTCTCAACTGTCTATACAATAGGGTTTTTTTCATCCTAAAAGTGTTATTCCTAAGTTGTTTCTTTACAGTTCCAGGAAGCTAGTTACTGAGAAAACAACTGTTTATGAGACAATTCTTCCATCTTGTGTAGATGGCTAACAACCCTAGGCACTTACAAGTATGGGATATAATTCCATGTATAAACTAGAACATACAAATTCTACCTAGCCTTATGTAGGCAGAAGTATTTGAAACTATGAAAGTTTGTTGTTTGGGGTTTTTTTTGTTGTTTACCACCTTTCCAAGAGATTTGATTACACCTCTCAATCAGATTGACACATGGAAGAGTCTTCCATGAGGCTCTGTAACATCTGGGAACAAAGTACCTGAAACTCTTCCCATATGTGATGCACTTTTCTGGAGTGTTTCTTCACCTAAGTAGTACTTTATCCTCTGGGTGATAGACATTCTTGAGAGAAAAGCTACATCTCCCCAGGAAAAAGTAATTTAATGTTGTATTCATGAAAATGTTGAAGCAAAAGGTATTTTAACACAATAGCTGAACACAGACAGCAATTAGTTCTCTTCTTCAAGGACTTTTTTATATAAACCCCATGAGATTTTTGCATTTACCTATTTTGTTACAGACCATTTTGCCACATTTAAAATGGCCTTCCAGGCACTTTCAGAAAGCTATTTCTCAATGTCAGGCTTGAAAAGACATTACAGACACTGAGTATTCAGCACCCACAATGAAGATTGCAGCAAATAGGGCTGAACTGTTAGGAGATGCAAAGAGAAAGCATTATCATTGGCAACACTGCCAAGCTTCTCAGAGAAGCAGAGGTAATTCTTTCATCATTGTCATTGCTGGTTCCCAAGACAGGTTGTGTTTACAATAAATAAGGGGGGTGATTTATAAAACACCCAGAGGGTATTTTACTGTGCAGTCTCTGAGCCTACACTTGTAAGATACAACTAACCAACAGGACTAAGGCAATTACCATTTGGAGGTCATTACACCTTTGTCCTCTTGCAAAATATCTCCCTTTCAGTACCTCTTTTCTCTTTCTTAATGCTCACCCTTCTCTTTGAACCCAGTAGAGAACACTTTCAACAGAAAGATTACTTTTTTCCCCCACAAATTAATTTATACTAAGTCTTCATTCAATGCCAAATTAGCTTGGCTTGCTATGAATCTCCATGCAACACACAAATAGGTTCAAATTGGCTCTTTGGAAATCTTCCAGAGGTTCATTTCCCATTAAGAGAACTCATTTAGTCTTTTTTTTTGTGAAAAGTTGAGGCGAGGAGAGGTTGCTGTCTTCCTCTTGAGTGTCCTTTCCTGCCACTAGTCCAGGATGTGAAGAAAATTGTAAAATACTGTCGGTGTGTTATAGCACTGAGTTATAAATCAAGAGAAAAAGTATATATCAGTAAGCTGGAGTGTTAAAAGAAAAAAATGTGTATACCCCTTATCTAAGAACCCTGACACTTTCTTATTCCTGGCCTCCATCAGTGATAAAATTAGAAATTGTCTAAAACATTTGGCTTGGAAAGTTTTATGGAGAATCTTAATAACCAACATTAATATGCATAACATTCCAGCTTTTCCTCCTTGTAGCCAGCTACATATTTAGGGAAAACAGTGAGGATGTTACTATCTTATACAAGAGACATATCTGGAGTGATATTTAGGCTCCTAACTCCCATGTATTTTAGCAGCACTTAAATGCATTCCAGTCTATATTCCTTAATCCATCTGAGCTCCCATTTGCGCTTCTGTAAAATCAGAAAGCACAAACCATTCTTGTAATTTAGAACTTCTGTTTAGAAACTGAAAAATGGATCTTCTCAGATTCTCTATGGAAGCAAGAAAAACACAGAGAATGTTGTTTATGAGGACTCAAAATCCATGCAGATACAGATATCTTGTTTAGAGCTTCTACTAAGTCTAACCCAGCAAGCCTGGGCAGCGGAGGTTTGGAAGAGATTAATGTGCCTAGGGGCTGGAGAGGGCTCCTGCCTCTGCCTTGGGGAGGGTGGGGTCACCAGCTCTCTTCCATATAGCAGGGACTGTCCAGCCCACTAGTCCTGGAAGTCTGATCTCCCAAATGACACCCCCCACCCCAGCAGCTGTCAGGGAGTCAGGCTGTTTTGAGCGAGGAAGCTAGCAGGTTTTTCACCATAGGTGTAATGCAGATATTTCACCCTCAATCAAGAGATCTTCTCAAGGAATTTCTGACCAGCACTATTTGTGAAAATGTATATAGATCAAAATTATTTTTTAGAAATTAAATATGTATATATAATATAGAATTATTATTGCTCTTATTGTTATTATTAGTAGGTAAAACTTATCAGGGAGTATCCGAATATCTGAATGTGTATTTCTTTTCAGTCACATTAATTGCATTGAAAACTTGGAGAAAACCTAAAGATAGAAGCAGCATCTTCTGGTCTAGAATGGACCTTGTTCATTTCCCCTTGCCCCTTTTTCCCTTGCCTTGCCTTTGTCTTTCTTTTCTTTTCTTAAAGCTTTAAATCCATCACCCAAGTAAAGCTTCTGAGAATACAGACTTTAACTAGCGAGAAAAAAAGAATTGAAAATGTAGAGTGTCAGCCCTAGCATCTGCAGAACTGTCCCACTGAGAGAAGTGGTTGCCCATTAAAACTGGGAGACATTTAGCTACATGGTAATTATTATTTTTTTCTTGTAATTCAGAAGGGGTTATTCCATTAAATCCAAAGACTGCACTGAGTGCCACATAGTAGCTCCTGGGACTGCTGCTCACATGTCAGTAACAGTCAAGCCGAACTCATAGAAGGAGATAGAAGCTCATACTCCCCCCTTCTCTAAGTCTGGTCACAATATTTTTAATACATTTTATTTCAAGAAATAGATGCCTGCATGTCCTACATTCACCTAAGTCCTGCTATCACTACAATTCCCATATTGCTTATTGCAAAAAGAGTTCCTTATTTTTTTGCTAGATACTGGGGTGAAGTGTGTGACTATTTCCAAGTAACTGCAGGACATTTAGTTGCATAAAAAGGAGATTTGGCTTCTATATGATATTGGCCCCACTACTGCTAGTTTCCACTCTTTCCCTGCAGCACAGCTGCCACCATGCTGAGACAAGGGAGATGTGATCCAATCCCATTTGTGATTCTGAATGCAAACTTTCAAATGAGCTCCGATGCAATCCAATTAGATGAGGTAGGAACCAGAGCAAGAATCTTGATTAGCATTTACATGCATTAACATTTACAGTAGACCGAGTAATAAGCTCTTCCCAAAATAAGGAAACAATGTGCATGGCACATGTAAAACAGTGTAGCTGATTAAAATCTTGCAGCTTCATTGCTAGTGTTTACATGTTGAAAGTCAGCTCCCAAATTCTCCTACTCCATTCTCATTCACACTGTGGTACTTCATGTGCTCCCTGCTTGCTGCAAGAAGAGTGATAAAACTTTAGGTATATCCTTCAATGAAAAAGTTGTACATGTGTATATGTAATTTTTACATTTTCTGTGCAAATTATGGGTTATAGGACTGATTTAAGCAAGTACTATTCCTGGTATGGAAAACTGTATTAAAAGCTTTATGAAGGATAAGGTGATAGGATTTTGTTTTTAGCTTTCCTGTGCTACCATCTGAATCTCATACAAGTATTTACTTCTGCTATAATCCATTCATAGGCACAGTTTCACACCTTGTTGCACTCACATGCAGATGATATCTTGAGCTAAAAGTCACATTTCCTATTTTTATGTGTTTGGCATAAGTCTTAAGAGATGAGAGGGCTCCCCTTCTTCCCACACCTTGGGCCAGTGTATATGACAGTGCTTGTCCCTTCCTCCTTTTGCCATCTCTGGCACATCTCACCTAAAAGGTTAAATGGGGCTTTCCTTAGCTACACCATTAGTGGGACACCAAATCACAGAATGACAGAAGCATTGAGGTTGACAGGGACCCCGTAGAAATTCTCCTGTCCAACATTCAAAGCAGTGTCAGGACAGATTGCCCAGAGGCATGTCCAATTGAGATCTGAATATCTTCATGGATAGAGATTCCACGATCTCTCTGGGCATTCTGCTTCTTGTCCATTCAATGGGCACCAATGAGAAAAGTCTGACTCCCCCAGTTGTTTATGTCAGCATGTTGAAAAGATCTGCTCCCAAGCCTTTTCTTCTTGAGGCTGAATAACCCTGTCTCAGCATCTCCTCATGTGACAGCCCTAAATTATCTTCAGAACCCTTCACTGGATTCACTCCATTATATTCTTATTGCTCCTGTGTTCAGAAACCCAGAACTGGAGGCAGAGGTGAGGTCTCATCAGTGCTGAGGAGCAAAGATCCTATATGTGGTACCTGAATTGGATCATTTTAAGAGTGGGATGTGGCAATTATACCTTCACATGTACCTAAAACTACCCCACGACCAAGGGTTAACACGTGGAAAGTCCTTACTCTGCAGTGGACCTTGTACAGGTAGGTCCTTAGATCTGTAAAGTGTTGTTGGACTGGGCTTCTTTTTAAGCAAATTATCCCTCATCTAGGCATTTGCATCCAGCTAGTTTTCACAAAGACATTTCCATCCAATGTATTAGTTTCTACAAAATCTGAGTAAAGGATTCAGCAGCTATTCCCTCTGTTCAGGACATATTAAGCATTGCCCTCTGTGTTCAGTCTAAATAGGACAAGATCTTTTAGATATCAACTAAGAAAACACCCTTCAAGGACATTTACTCACCAAGCTTTGATACTCACAACATTGCCAGTCTCAAAATAAA
This sequence comes from Laterallus jamaicensis coturniculus, assembly GCA_022605575.1. Taxonomy (NCBI): domain Eukaryota; kingdom Metazoa; phylum Chordata; class Aves; order Gruiformes; family Rallidae; genus Laterallus; species Laterallus jamaicensis. The sequence goes on from JAKCOX010000005.1 coordinate 37,724,962, forward strand.
ATCCCTTGGGAGGAAAGAGAAACCTCTACCCCAAGGGAACTTATCTGCTTAGAGTGCTACAAGCCTAAAATGTCTTCTTGCAGCTTGGTCACAGATTAAAGTCAACCCAGTGCAAATTCATGCAGGCTCAGGCTGTAATCCTTGTGAAACTTCCTAATATCTCTACCACTTTCTCTCATAGTCATTTGAAGACTTAACTTAGCCAAAATGCTGCAATAGCACAGAGTCTGTTCATATTTTCTCTTTTGGCTTGAACATAACATCCTTTGTGTTCATGAGTAGGGAGAGGATACGCTGTCAATATTGCATTGCTCCCACTAGGGATGTGCCAAATAAATTAAATAAATCAATTTCCAGAATCTTTGCCTATTTCTATGACGGCAAAAATTTAATGTTTCTGAGCAACTTCTTGTGTGTTTACAAGAAGAAACTGACATCTGCTAATAGTGGCTAAGAACTGGATTCTGACACAAATAATTTCTTCAGTCTTGCAGTCATATGTGTTTATTATATTTAAAATCCACACCTGGATATCTCTCGAGGAATCTCAGAGGAATCCAATCAAACCCACATCCTTCACAAATGCTTGGGTATAAGAAATAAATTTTGTAAATTAAATCCTTCTCTTTCCTTCTTTTTCTTTTCTTTTTAATCACTCCACTGACAATAGACACGTAAGTTGAAAATTCCTTGGGAAAATTAATCTTTGCAAACTCTCTAGCAAATTCTAAAATCAAAAAAGAAGATAAAAAAATAATCGATCAGAAAAGTTTTTCCCATTGATTTATCCCACAGGTGTGCCTTTTGGGGGACTAACGTTCATGTATGATCCAGTTCAGAGAATCACAGACCAGTTGGGGTAGGAAGGGACCCTCTGGAGATCATCTAGTCCAGCTCCCCTGCCAGAGCAGGATCACCCTGAGCAGGTTGAACAGCATCTTCTCCAGGAGGGTTTTGAATCTGTCCAGAGAAGGAGACTGCACAACCTGTCTGGGCAGCCTGTCCTGGGGCTCTGTCACCTCCAGTATAAGAAGTTTTTTCCTTATATTCCGGTGGAATTTCCTGTGTTCCAGTATAATAACACTTCCCCAGAGGCAAGTGCTCCTTTACAAAGTACAGGGATGCGGTCAAGCCAGGAAAGTCAGAAAGTGAACAACTTTCAATGAAGAGTACCCCGTGGCAGAGAAAACAGATGTATGATCACTCATTAGTTTTTCTTGGGAGCTATTTGAAATGCTGACTGTCACGTCTATGAAGTGCTAACCAAAAATTGCAATCCTAACCCACCAAACACTTTTTTCTAGAATCCCAGAACCTATTTTCAGATCCAAAGTGCACTTTGCAGCTGACAAAGTGCTCTTGCACCATGTTTCTTCTCCTAGAGACACTAGAGAAATGACCAATATTTCACCTCTGATGAGACTTTCTAAACTCAATGTCATGTCTGCTAAGAAGGGTATGGGATATTTGGTCTCTGTGAGTCATCTCAGTACATTTGGATTCCAGAAAAGATATTTTATTTCCAAATGTGAATGAAACCATCCTTGCCATTCTCAAGTTGATGAATCATAGACAAGATCTGAGTATTTCTAATTTCCATTTTACACTTTCATTATCAGAGGGTCATTTATATTTAACAGCATTACAGAGAATTTCAGTTAAATGTGCACTGAAAAGCAATATAAAGAAGCCTGGAAGACTCATGTTAAAATGGCTAGGACACTATCTTCTACTCACTTGTAGCTTCCTTTTTCTTTTATTTCAGGGATAGAATCTTGTAAAATATCTTATATATAGCCTGTAAAGTAATTGAATACACTAATCATAAAGCTTGACAAGGCCTGTTCCATGGAAAAAAGAATATTTACTGATAAACTGACCAGCTAATCACTTTTTTTTTCCTGAAGTTTCATCCCATGTTGGCCAGGTTGCTGTCTCACTTCTAAACACTGTGTTTTTCCTGACTGTGAGTCATTTGTAATAGTTACAAAATCACAGCTTCCTGCTACCTGCTGTGAAAATGTGTTCCAAACAACTTAAAAACCCCCAGATGTTTCTTTTTTTAATATTCTCCTGTATCATTACCCTCCCAAACTGAAGAAAACAACTGAAGTTCAGTCTCACGCTCTGAGGGACATGCATGCTTCCTATATAGACTTGGGCCATGGTGTTTTGGCAAGAAAAGAACTCAAGCATTAGTCTTGACTTACTATTGTACTACTGGGACCTTTCACAGGTTCTGTCCATTGGTTTGACTAGACAACGAGCTTCCTAAGAAGCTGTATAAACAGCTTTAAACACTAGAGGCCTTCACCACCACAACACTGAAGCAGTTTTGCAAGCCTCTTTTGCTCTGCTATAGGAATGTTTGCACTTCCCACCTTGCACTCCTCTTGTCTCCCAACTTGCCTATTTCCAATTGCGGGTTGTTGCTTCTGTGCATCATATGTTGCACTGTTGCAGAGGAAGTAAGTGGTCAATCCAGGATCTTGGAAAAACGGTTGTTCTGTACTTTAAAAAAACCTCTCACATCATGTGCTTAGCTGTTCTGGTGCCCCCATTCACTATTACATATGGTCAGATGAATATTTTGTGCATACATGTATTTTTTTTGCTAAAAAACATCTGTAGAGACTAGTGGGTATCACCCCTTCTTTTCTTTCTGTTGTTGCTGTGTATGAGGCCTCTGTGTGTATTGCATATTTATATGTCATAACAGTACCATCTGTGTCTCTTTCCTACTGGGAATATATAATCTTGGAAGTTAAATGCTTATTCCACATATCTGTAGAGTGGGTCTCAGGCTGTGACACCAAGACCTGTTGTAATGTATTCAGCAGAATACTCAGGCCAGTGGGTGAAAGGGTTCCAGCGAATAAGTAACAGAAATGAAACATCTTGCCATTATTTCTTTTATTAAGGAAATGTGCAGATTTCTCTTTGCTACCACATCTGGTAATGAGAACTCCTGTGCTCTCCCAAGGGAAAAGCCTCTGCAAGATCCATAAGAGGACAAAAACTCTGCCCTGCCCGTTAGGTTCCAGCCATCCTATAGATTCAACAAATCAGAGTTAAGTGCCTGAGCTTCCTACACATCACTTGGGGAGAAGGTGGCAGGTGTCAAACCGCTACAAAGGAGTTATATTAGAAGTCAGCAAAATTTGCCAGACTGTCATCTTGCCAGATTTTGTTGTAGAAGCAACACTTCAAATCTAAAAGCTGGTGTAAAGCTAGGTTCATTATTAAGTGTTGTAACTGAAGAAAAAAAAAATGGTTCAAACTTGTGCTAATGCCTCCTACCTGCTGGGTGTGTAGTGTGCCTTAGTCTGTGAGCTGTACGTTATTGTGAGAAGGGATCTCTCAGTCTTTCCTCCTCCAGCTAGACTAATTGAATATTAGTTGGCAAAGGGACTTGTGCTGGAATCTGCTACTGCCTAAAACATCTGCAGTTGAGTTGCAGAGCAAATTTCAGTCTTGACCTGGCCTAGTAAACACATAATGTTATACGAAAGACCTGGGGGCATCTTCCCGCTTCAAGCCAAACTGAGGCCCTGGTGTTGAATATGAATTTATTCATTTGTTCAATTGAAGGGAAAAATGTACAGTTCCCACTGACTGCTGACCTGGGTGACTGGACTGGACTCTGCAGTAGATGTAGGCTGGGAGTAGTACAAAGGTCTACCTGTGTTACAGCCCTATGTCTGTGCAAGGTTCATTCTCTGGGGTATGTGTCAGTGCTGGACCAAAATATTTTTCTTTTCACACCCCTGCACTATGTCATGTGAAACCATGATCCTGAAGGTCTCCATCACAGCTCCAGTTGTTTGGAAATGTCTGAAGAGAGTGGATGATCATGAAAATGTTTTCAGGAAATCCATACCTGATTCTGTTATCCCACATGTGCCAAGCCATGTGATGGGCTATATTTGTGAAGAAGAGGATGCTGGCAATGTAAGTGGCAGTGCAGCCACCATGCCCTGACCCTTTCCTCCTGCCTCATTGGCATTCAGGATTTTTTTTCTGTGATTTTTAGGGATTGTTTGTTTTTGGTATTTTTATGAAGCAACAAAAAAATTGTGCAGGGAAATAAATATTCAGTATCATCTAGAAGAGGAGAGAAAGATAATGGGTTCAGCAACTGTCTTTGTTCTGAAATACACTTCCCCCCACCCCCTCCCCAAATATGAGTAAAGAGTAAAGATTTCTCTTTCTTCCACCCACCATGTTGCAGAAAAGGTACAGGCTTAACAGACACTTGCTTACCTTCAGAAAAGTTCACATTTGGGTTTAAACTTTCTCCCATAATAGTAACTTATTTTCGCAAGAAGCATTGTTATTTGTCCACTGGGCTTCACTTAGATTTATGCCATGGGAGGATGTGTGCAACACTGAGCAGACAAGGGGTTTCCTATCTGTATGCTGCAGTAGTTCATTGCCCATTCTCTCTCTTAAAAAACACAAATAACTTGCCTACCCACCCACATTTGTCTGAGCAGAAAGGGATAGAACGGCACCACACCTCATCATTACCCCTTATAGGTTTGTAGCCAGAGTGTCATTTCCTTGCAAGCCTCTCTGTAAAGAAAGGGCATGACTACAAAACAGGGAAGCAGAGCTTCAAGTAATTATGCCTTAAAACATCAGACTTCAAATGGTCTTCTACAGCTCCTTCTATACTGTCAGCAAATATCAGGACGAGTAATAAACTATAGATTAATGAACTGTGCTCAGCTTCTCTAAGCATATTTTGCAAGCCCAAGGGACATGATGACATGGGATCAAATTACATAGTTTTGTCACCTGATGAGCAAATCATGCATTTACTTTTTCATTTCATGTCTAGTGATCAAAGTGTAGAGAATTCCCAGGAAGATCCCTTTGTTGTGTCTAAAACGAAGTGTACCAGTGCAATTCCAAATATGAAAATTGTACTGAAGCTTCTTTGGTTTCAGCTAAATGAACTGTTCTTGACTCACAGTAATCTCATAAAATATAATTAATTTTTAGAAATCTCAATTTCTCTTGAAATTTCATTCACTCATTTCCTTTCAAATTATGACAATATTTTTCTTTTGTTTTGCATTGCATGGTAGTTTTTTAATTGAAGTGGCTGTATCTTAATTTTTTTCTTGTCATGGTTATTATGTTAAGCAATATTTACCACATAATTAAATTTTTTATGTAGTCATTGTAATTTTTTTTTCTTTTCTGTTCTCTTGTTTATCATTTCAGAAGCATTCACTATGAATGCAAGAATGGTTATTCAAGCTCATATACGTTCTAGAATTTCTTTTCATCTTTGGTTTTAAAAAGTGGTTGCTTCTAATTTTCTAATTCTTTGATGTTTATCAAGTTCCTAGTCTAATTGCAAACCTCACTTCTGAGTTTTTTCATTAATTGGAGTATTGGAAATGAAACCCACCAGTCCTTTACAAAAGAAATACAAAGGACAAATTACATCTTAACAGCAGGGTATAGAAGCAGCTTGCAATATTAAATTCTATTGTGTATAACAGGCAGCGAACATTTGTGGAAGCAATTGAAAAGAAAATGCTATCTGCAAGATATGTCACAAAACATGATGTCAGATTTCCTGAGGAGCATGGTAGAAATATCATACCAGCATGAAAGTGCCAGATTTCTAAATGCCTTGGCCCATGGGAGTAAGCATTCAAAATTGCAAGTAAAGCATCTGCAATCTGGCTTACATATTGCTAAGAATAAAATGGCCATTATTTATGCCGTGTGATGCCTGTGGAATGAAAGCTGTTCGTTGTGTAACTGCCCTGGGTTTCGTGCTGTTTTAACAATGCATCCCAGTGTCAAATTGCTATCATTTATGGATTTATTGCAAGCCCTGGAGAAATTCACCACAACTTAAGCAGTAGGCAAGTGAAAGAATTTCCAAAGATACCGACTAATAGGTCTGAAAGAGTTACTAAAATCATTTCCTACACATTTGAATGACACGACGTGTATGCCTAAAAGAAGAGTACAATGGTGCAGTCATTCCTTTAATGTTGCACCTTACCAAGTTTTCTGTCAAGAGTATCATCAAAAACATTTTAAAAAAAAAGTTCAATAATAAAGAATAGAGTATATATGTTTAACCCCATCCCTGAAAAAAATAATTCTGTTCTCTTGTAGGAAGCAGAAATACGAAGTAAAATTATGAGAATATTTTAAATGATTATTTAATCTTTTGCACTCAAGGATCTGCTGAGCTGGAAATAATTTTTAATTGCTCTTGTTTTATCTGTGTGCTTATTGAAATAGGTATTTTGCCTTTGCAGTTTCCTTTTGTGTGCCTGAAGATCCTTGCCATGGTCTCACTCACCACTCTTTTCTCTAGGCTCAGCCACTGCAGTTCCTTAAATGTTTCCCTTTGGTGTATATTTTCAAAAGATCTCAGCTTTCTCTTCTCTTTCCTCTGAACATAGAGCAAAGAGGCACAGATTCATGGAGGTGTGGCATTCAAATAAAGATCAGAATACCCCAGATTAGGTTTTATAAAGGGGGAGAAGGATAATTTCTTGTATTTTACAGTTACCACTTATGTTTCTACAGCCTAGCATAAAGTTTTCCCCCAGAAACATGATTGTTTTCCCCTGTGGGTTTTCTTTAAAGGTTGTCAATATGTATTTCAGTAAACCTCTTATCAGTGGATTTGCTGTCTGATCTTTTTTCTTTATTTTGCATTTACAAACTGGATTATCACTGTATAAATGTAGAACCTTGCACTTGTAAGAAACAGTACCATGGTTCCCTTGTTAATCAAGAATATTCAGAATTCTACTTATTCCCTCCAGTATCCTGACAGTCTTACTTTGCTACAATATTTTAGGTAGTCTACATACCTAAAATCATACTACTTCATTAGTCAAGGTTTCTGAGTATATGTAATTGCACCAAACCCAAGAGAGTTCCAGTGCCATGCAGCTTGTTCTGAACTGACATTCAACCTTTAATACTTAGAAGACAGTTTTTCAGCTCTTTTGTACCTTCCATAGACCAGTTACACCCTCTAATACACCCAGCAAATGCTTTCATATCTTACCACTAAGAATGTTCTATAGGAAACACAAGAGAGAATCATTAAACTCAAGACACAGCATCAACTGCTTTTTCCCTAAGGACTATTCTTGTATCTTGAAAGGAAAATAGATTGCCCTGAACTAGTTTTTTTCTGGATAGGTTAATGTTAGCTCCTAAACTCTTGGTTTCCTAGGAGTTTGCCAATTGTTTATTCAAAGCTAGCTTTTTTTCTTTTTTTCTTTTCTTTTTAAAATCAGGGAGAGATTAAGATGGATGATAATTCCTTTGTGCTGCTCTTAGCTTTTGTGAAAAGACAGTATCTTTTCTTTATAGCCACTGGGGCTTCAGGTATCCATTGTACAGAGAAATCAACACTTTTTTTAGAAGTTATTTCAACCAGTTCTCTGTATGAAGGTAACTAAACAACATAAAGTTAGAACTACTCATACCTCCCATCACTGCTTGCCTGTTTTCAATGTTTAGTCTTAGGTATCTTTTGCATTAGCTGAGTTGGCCTTTCTGCGCTGTGCAAGTTTTATTAGTGTATCTAGCCAAGGCTAATTATTTTAGCAAAGGCTGAAGGAAAAAAGACATTCAACATCATGACCTCTTGGCATTGTCTGTTGACAACTCCCACTTTCATTGTTTTTTCACTTGCTATTAATGAACCTCACAGTTGCCAAGATCACATTTCTGTGGCTTTAGGCAGTTTTCCCTTATATTCCATATCAGCCTTTCTGATCTTCCTTTTCTGAATCAGTTTTCCCTGTCAAGTTGCAGAAACCGAAGACTTTGGTCTAGCAACACATAGGTATGATTTTCTTTTTTAATTTCAATATGTTTAATTAAGGTAATGTGTTAAAGTATTTTTTGAAAAGAAACATTTGAAGGAGTACAAAACAGACATCGGTGCTTCTTGGGCATCTCTAGCATATGTTCTGAGAAAAGTACGAGTGGGCTTTTGAACCTATTCAATTTAAGAAGGAAAATATATATTTAGTTAGTTATTTTGAATGTCTGAGATTTTGAGGGTGCCTGTAATCATTATTCTCTGCCTAAAGCATTCAGTAAACACTTTTCTAGCTGAATAAATATAAAAGGCATCATCATGCAAATTCATCTCTTCCTCTTCTAATCCCAAATTACAATATGGTACTTTCAAGCTCTGCATTTAGATTTTTTTCACCTCCTGCTCTTTTACTTCACAATCCCTTCTTTAATTAGACTACATTTTTTAAAACAGAAAAGAAATTAAAAGTAAATGACATGTGAAAATGTTGTTTTGTTACATTAACTTCACAGATGGTAAAGGCCTACTTCACTGAATGTGAGTGTAAACATTGATCCTATTCTCCTCCTTCTGCTAAATTAGACCTATCCTGTTGAAAGATAGTCATATTGGTATAAATATTTACAGCACACAGACAGACAAGCCCCTGCATTGGGATAATGTAACTGGTTACATTTTTCTGCCTTGATTATCTTAAATACTAATTATCGTCTATTGGATGTGCAATGGCATTCATGGTTTTTTTTTTTCCCTGACCTGCTGGTAACCTGCATGTTTTTTGAGCACAGGTCATTCAGCATCTTTAGGCCTCATTTTGTTCACTAAGAAAATGGGGATAAAACTCAAGTATTAGGGAAATGTAAAGTTTTTGCAAAATCCTAACTGGCATAGTGCTATAAAATGGTGTTCAGAACAATTTTACAGAGAAACTATAAGATAATTTATTAAGCAACAGTTTATCTTTCCTATAAGATACATAAAAGTTTTCTCAGTTATAGACCACAGGAAAAGTTTCCAGTCTCTTCCCAAGTCATGAAGAAAGGAAACTTCCTTCATTATTCTTCACTGTATTTTTGCACTCAGATAATCAGATATTTCCCTAATGTTGTTTTGGTGGGGGGTTTTGGCTTGGTTTTTTGGGGTTTGGGGTTTTTTTTCAGGGAGGGAGGATGGGGGAGTGGGGAATGGTTGGTTTTTTGATGGTCTGACTTGGCCCTATTTGCACTGACTGCAATGCGAAACTCTCCCTTTTCCATACACACACAGACAAATTTGCTCCCCAGAAATCCTTGGCAAGCTCAGCCAGCCACACAGAAGAAGTAATCCAAAATAAATTTCTGTAGTGACTTACAATAAACTTGCATAAATTGTGAAAGCCTTGAGCCAGAAGAAAAAGAAATAAAGACAGAAGGAAAGAACACAAAATAAGGAAGGAGGAAAAGGAAAGAAACCTTGGCTGTTTAAAGGATTTTAGCCTCTTGATAATATTTTGCTACCAAGAACATCTAAATTAAGCCTTTCTTCACAAAAGTCATTGGATGGGCAATCAAAACAAAGGTAGTCTTAGAGCATGGCCAATACCCTGGTAGAACCTACTAATTCTTGAAGTATAAAGATATTTTAATTTTCTTTTGAAACCTGTGTTCACATCATTTACAGAAAACATCAAATTACCATATTCTTTCTAACTGGCATTCAGCTCCCTCTGTGTCCTTCTGGGACTTCAATCCAGATTGCTCACTTCACAGGTGGCTCCTCAAATATTTATTGTGGGTCCACACACCAACCCCTTGGGAATCTGACAGAGAAGGGACATCCAGTTTCATTGCCTGGTGACTTTTACACTTCAGATAATAATTGATTTTCTGATCTTGCTCAGATCTTGGTACTGTAGGTGTAGCTATGAATACTCATCTCAAGACTCAAGGAGGACATCCCCATGTGACACCTGCAGAGATACCTCCTGGAGGCCTTCACTCTATTGTCTGAGGGATCTGAAACATCTTCATCTTGCTCATCATCTGCTTTCATTTTAAACTTCTCTGAACTGATCAGGCTGTTTTGGGCATCATTCTGGAAGATTTAACTTTTCCCATCTGCTTCAGGAACTGTATGTACCTAACATGGATAATTTCTGGGATTCATTTTGCAGACCATACTTCCAAAATTTATGTACAGCTGCAGCAGACTTACAGCATCTAAGATTTTTATTGAACAATTCCTTAATGTCTCCATTTCACTCCCCTGTTAGTAAAAGATTGGGAGAATAAGTCTTCCTGTTTAAGCATTGATATCCCAGGATAGGGATGATACTATGCTTTATGAGTTCTCAGAAGTCAGCATATCATGGTCCTTAGAACAGAATGGTAAAAAATATGTCATAAAGACAACTGATTTTAATTAAGAGTACAGTCTTAGCTGTACAGAAGCCTTGCCCAAAGCAATTTCAATTTCACTAAATAATTTGCTTACAAATGGAAAGGTAGAAACATTTTTTTCTCTAATGTATAAAACTAAACAATAAAAAAAATTTTAAAATATACATTTCAAAATAAATTTTAATTTTACTTAAAGAGGAGCTCTGTCAATTTTCCAATTCAACATGGCCTCATGTTTTGATTTAAAATTTTTTTATAGTTCAAAACAAAACCTGGATATTTTATTTTTAGAATAAAGAATCTTCAACATTTTAATAGGATTGAATTAATTTTCAGCAGTGCTAACAGGCCTAAGGAATCCCCGATTCACCTACACACTGTAGATCCAACTGCAACACAAAAATCCCCCCTCACACATATGCAAAAGGGAACAACTAGAATAGGATGTGAAGCCTATTTTGAGCACATGTGTCATTCTCCCATTTCACAGTGAAATCCCCCTGTCAGCATTAGATACAGTCATGCAGGATGTGCTGGGGATGGAGAACTGTGATAGCTGCAGTTGGGAATAGATCCATGAAGCCACGGCACATTGTGACAAAGACTACAGGACATTGTGAGTGGGTTTGGATAAAAATCAGCCCCACTTCTGTTGGGTAAAATGTGAGAAAACATACATCCTCCAACTCCAGACTAAGGAAAGTTTCATTTTGCACAACGCATTCTGCCATGGGCGAGAAAGATATTAATGATGTGGAAAAAGACCAGCCTGTCATTTCTGCTGAAAATGATAAGAGAAAACAATTCCCTGTAACAGCTGCAAAAACACTGCTAGAGCAACTTGAGGAAAAACAAGATTAAAGACTGGTTTGTCAGCCTGGTGTCCTCCACTACTGAGACTGATAATTTACAACAGTACTCCATTGCTATGTGAGGAGAAATAATGTCAGCTCAAATCCCATTCAACGCTGTGAAGGTTTTTGCTCTTAAGAGATCAAGGTTAGGCTATTCCAGCTGTAAGCAAAGCAAACAGCTTTGTAATGTGGAGCTACTGGCTTTGGATGCTCAGTGCCTTGGAAAGCCTGTCTGGATGCTGGTGCCACTGTTGGAGAATGAACTTCTGTGGGTGGACAGCCCCTATGGAAATTACCCTCCACATTTTTTTAGGGATCTCCCATCAGTTACAATTGTTTCCACCTTGTCTTGACTTTTAGTGAGAACAGTCCTGGGAACACCAACATTCAACTTTGCTCACAGCACTAAGAAACTTTACATTGAGCTTTTTTCTTCAGACCTTCCTTTCTCAACCTTTTCCTAACATTTTTATACATGAAAAACAAAACTCATGATATCATGAGCTTACTCAAGAAATGAGATAGAACTGAAGATGAGGAGGATAGTATTTGAAGTGCCTTTCAGATGGTTACTGCATGACTGCAGACAAGTTTCTTACCAATAGCGACATTTCATATGTTGGTAGTATTAAAAAGAGAGTTCCCCTGTGACAGCAAAAGGACAGCAAAAAAATGAACATCAATAAGAAGTGAAATAAGGATAAAAGTAGGTTGAATTTTAGGAAAAAGAAGTAACTTGGAGCCCAATTATTTCCAAGTACTATTTGACTTCTAATTGAGCAGGTTTAGAAACAAAGTTCATCAAACATGACAAGAACTCAACAGAGGTCCTGATGGGGTCAAGCAATGTTCTTTTTTCAGCTGCAACATATTCAAACATGTACCTTAAAGGATTCTGACAAAAACTCAGAGAAGTCAGGAATGCTTCAAAAATTCATCTTTTAACCCTGCTAAATAAATTGTTTTCCTCCTCTCTCGTTCTCTCTCTTCCCTCCCCTACTCCCCCTAACGCAATTTTTCTGTCAAGGTTGCTTTCACTATGTTCCTCAACTGTGTTCACGAACCATCAAGACTCATCCAAAGTCTGTTGAAATCAATGGAAAAAAATTAAGAATTAATTGACTTCAGGATCTTAATCATCACCATTTGGATTAAAACTACCAGCTGTGTTAGAGTGGAGACAATTGCTGTAATTTGGTAGCACATGGTGCTTATGTAGAACTCAGCAGAGAAGTACCTAAACTTCTGAAAGCAGTTTGTCACTGAGAAATCACAGATGAACTAGCTCTAAACAGTCTTCCAGAATTTTGAAATGCTTTTCCTCTCTTTAAGGCTGTGTCTTATGTTGAACTTCACCTGAAGAAATGTAAAAGGGGAATTTGTATTGGGGGGATGGGAACTGTTGATCCAAAGGACGTGCTGAAAGCCCCTAGACCTTATTGTGCAACATGAAATAGGACCCAGATCAATCCATCAAATCTTCAGTCTTAGGGTTGATTTTAATGCGATAAAACACTCGTTACTTCTTAAGTTTTCTTTAGATGTTACAGGTACCTACTTGAAACTGCTGCAAGCCTCCATCTTACGTTTTATTGCGGTAACAAAAGCTGAGAAGATAAATAAGAGGGCTGCTTTAACACTTAGAAAATATGTCAGGCTGGTTAAGATAATGAACTGATTCCTGAATCAGTGTTTCAGCTTTCTGGTGTTGCTAAGACAGAAGAGGTGAAAATAGTGTACTAAAAAGCAGAATAACTTTCTGATGAAACATATGGATTTAATTAAAACAGAGTAATGTAATTTGTATGGAGACCTGGAATAAGTCACGGAGATGTAAGAATTTAACAAGGAAAATATTACCAAGTACTGTAAAAATTACAAAGAAATCCTTGTTAACAAAATTATTTATATTTCAGGAAACAGAACTCCACAGTTACCAAGGTGACTTCAAAAGACTATATAACCACTAGTAGCTTAGTGTAGGAAAAGTTAGGAAGCTACCACATTAATAACAGCAGTCGCATTTAAATGAAACGTTGTTTCTCTGTTAAAGAACCTTTTCCAGCTCCATGGTTATTTTTTCATTGTATAACTCCTATGGGAAGAGACTGTCATCTTAGATAATTAGATAGTAACCGACACTTGGGTATAAAAGGTATTTCATGACATTTTATGAGGCATGTCTCAGATTTCCACAGGAATTTAATACCCAAGTACTTTAAACTAAACTGCAGTAAAAAGCAATGTGCATGTTGTGTCTATGACTGGCAATTAAACCCGAGGTCAAGTTCACCTGACAGACCTTTGCAGGTGAGAAATGAAAAAGAAAAACAGCACATAAAAACCTGGCTGCAGTATGGACATTCTGCCATAAAGACAGAGCACCTGCGTCTTTTAATATGACAGGTCTTCCCTTTTTTCTGCCTAAAATTTGAGGACTGCTAAAGTCTAATTCACCAGAAATCAAAAGCAGACTCATGTGTTGGCTGAATCTATATATTAAGCTGAGTTTAAAATTCCAGAACAGATTTTGACTGAAGAAAGAGTAAGGTTCTACACCCAGGCCACAGATGAAGGGAAGTTTCCTTTTTTGGGGTTAACAGAGCTTAATGTTCTTACCCTAAATTATCACTCCTTCATCTTATGTAATAGTCTTTAACTGCTGCAGGAGCAATTCTGGGAAACATCCACACTAATGGTGAGGCTTCCATATGTACACACCATCTGAAAACACTCCTTTTTTCCCAGCAGGCCTACTTATAGACAAGTGGCATTTTAGCTGTCTTTTCTAACAGCCTCTTTGTGTCAAACTTTTCAGAGGTGTCACATTTTCCGTTTATTGGTCTAAGAAAAGAAAATAAAAGTAGTTTTGTGGAGCTCAGTGAAGAAGAAATCAATGTGTTGTAGATTCCTGGATTTCGGTATTTTTAGCTAGCTTAAGGAGGTAGTGAAACAGTATGATCTAAGCTTTGTAAAGAATGAATGATGGAAGCTCATTCACAAACACACAACCAAAGCACATTGTTGCCCTTTTTCACAAAGTCATTGAGACTCTCCAGGCATGATTATTTAAGACATTATCATTATGAAGAGAGTAATAAATAACTGTGGAAAAGAAAGATGGCTTCTTACCGTTTCTCACAAGGGGAACATCCACCAGACTGGTTTCCTTATTAGTGTACAGGGAATTTTATGTTTATAATTTTATGGTTTTACATTGTTCGCAGTTTGTAGCCGCAAAGAGAAAAAGCAGAGAGTACTGTTACAATAACTGTGTCTACTTCACATGATAGAACTTAACTCCAACATTTTAAATCCATACTAGATTGAGATGTTTTTTGTTGGACAACTGACTTTCTAAAACATCTTTAGGTTGAGTAATGTAGCGTGTCATTATATTTATAGAGGTAGTTGCTGCAGGAACTGTTAATGAAAGGGGATGCTTTTATTTCCCTTCTCAGTAATTCTCACTGAAGGTTGTTGGAATTAGGACAGAATGTCAGACCTAGAGTGTTAAAAATTCCCAATGTCCAGTTAATCAGCATTTTACATAGAGTGTCTTGATTCAAACACTACATAAGAATCTTCCTGATCATTCCAGCCAACTCCGTGAAATTACTACATTCCATTTCTGAGCGGATCCAATGATGAATATTTCTGATGCGCTAATACAGAATGAACACCTTATAAAACCTTGCTATCCCATTTTATAGGCTAATCTTTCTTGATTAGAAATTATTACCCCTGGCCGGCTGTAACAACTATTTGAGGTAGAGGGGTGTGTGTGTGTGTGTGTGTGTATGTGTGTGTGTGTTAAAGATCAACTCTGCTAAAGCATAGTGACAGATCGTAACTATTAAAGACAAAAGAGCCACCTCAATTCAGTTTGTCCCTCTGCCCATGTTAGGAGTACAGTTATAAAAAAGGCAAAAGCCCAGGAAAAGGATACAAGTCTCTGTACACTTACTAACAGCGGGCAAATGTACCATGTTCAAGGTGGAGAGTCCTCTAATGGTATTTTTTCAGACAAAAAAAACAGTGTCTGCCTCAGCTTGAGATCTGACCTGCTCAGGAGATGCCTTTAAGAGCAGGTAAAAGACATACAAAGTGAAATCTCTCTGCTTGAACATGAACACAATGAAGCAAAAAAATCTGCACCTAGAAAGAAAACACAGGAGATGTTGTGCTTAAACTCTAGCGTATCCAAAAGAAAAGATTTGGCTCATTTTTTGAGGATAGCTATCCATTTATTTAATCCACAGACTGCATCATCTTCCCATGAGTTTTCCAGGAACCAAAAGGAACAGATGACCTTTTAACATGTTGTTTGTTTTGCTTTTTTTCCTTTTTCATAGCACAGGTGTTTGCACCTGGTTTACTGCTGGTGACCTTTTAAGGGACATTTTAGAAATGCAAATCTATCCATTTTGGGTAGAATTTTCTCCTTTTTTTTCAATGGAAAATAATACAAGAAGTATTATTTCTTTCTCTTGGAGAAAAAAATAGCAGCCTATCTTTATATTTAAAATACAATAGCTATTGTTATGAAAATTGAGGGGTTTATTGCTGCCATCACATGTTAGCTCCTTCTCTGTGATCTGTCTCCTCATGGGTTGAATTACCTATTTCTTTTTTTTTCCCACTTGCAGATCTTTTCTCCCACAGTCTTTTGGGGCTTCCTGGCATTAGAAGGGCTTCAAAGAAGCAGCCGCTTCTTAGCATTTTATCTGCTCCCCTTAGTATTTAAACATTAAGGAAGACAGGGAATGTAAGAAGCTGCAGCTGAGTTTATTTTATCTTAATGATGCAGCCTGAAGCCTCAGCCCCATAGAGCATGTACCCCGGAGGCTGATGGTAAACACTATGCAGAAGCCTATTGTTTGCTAAATGTATCCATCAAAAGATTATTGCGCTTGGCCAAGTTGCTTCACTTTCTCTTTGCTGAATATATAAGTCCAGGGATCCTCTGCTCCACTCATTGGCTTCGGCTTCCACAGAAAGGTATTTTGTGTTTAGCTAAGCAAACATTTGTGTAATTGCTGGATTAGTTCTGGAGGGGATGTTACTCAGATGGATGAGCGACACTCTGGAGAAGTAGCATTTGTTACTAGACATGTTTTTCCTGGTATTTTAATTTATTTATTTTTTTCAGTAGTCATTACTCATATTCCATGGCCTGCTGAAGTGGATGCCATCCAAAGAGAGGTCTGAGGCACTGCACCCTGTAACCTAATACAATTCCCTCTTAGGCCATGCTGTGCTGAGAGAAAAAACCCAATACCTTACCCACTTGACCTGCAGCAGAACAGAGACAAAGTTATTTTCCCTATCCATTGTTCTCTAGAGATTCTTATTGATCTGAATTCTCAGTGTCAGTCCACTTCTTTCAAATGAGTTGTTCAGAAGCTGCTTTCTAAAAACATCCTTTCTGTGATAACCTACCATAATATTAAAGAACAACGTATATGGAGGAAAAAAGGTGTCTTGAATTCAGGTCACAGAACTGGGTTTGGGGTCTTTGGGCTGAATTGAAACTTCTGCCATAGAGTACATCAGGTATATCTGCACTATGCAATAACCAGTACTGAGACTGGAGGATAATGAGAGCATGGCCATGCCAGGGATGCAGCCTGCCTGAGGTAATTTACCTGGTTTCTCTTGAGGAGCTTTCCCCACCGAGTGTAGTGTAATAAACTTACATCAGCAGCTCAGCTTACAACAGGAAGACTGACTTAAGTGTTTCTGTATCCACTGCTCTCAAACAATGAGGTAGGCAGGAAGCTGTACCCTGACAGAGAAATTCCCTACTTTTACCTTTCCACCTACTTTTTCTTGTCTCTTCCCCTCTCATTTACTCAACAAAAATCCTCTCTGGATTGCCACTGTTAGCCAGTGTGGTTAATACTGCCCCACGCTTTCCAGAGAGGGATGAGAAACCATATGATGGGGCAGGTATTACTTTTATTTCCTGATCCCCCTTTCCCTAAATGTCAATAATTTGGTGAGTGGACTTGAAGTGTTCTTGATGAATGATGCTGACTGCAGCAAATGCTTTTCCACTCCCAGCAGAAACAGGTCTTCAGCATATTTTGAAGAGTAGGGCAAGACAGAGGAAAGCAGTTCCTTGGGGATTTTTGTGGAGGTGAGTAAGGGCTGGAGGTAAGGATTAGAAGGCTGCTGAACCTGGAGATAAGGCTATGTGATATAGAAAGGACCAGACATGCAGAAAATGTGGTGGTGCTTGGAGCAGCTCTGGAAACCAGAGGCTGAACTGTTACGTTTCACCAAGCCAGCTTGAAAATTATAAAAATAGCATAGTCCAAATAATGATACATGTACCTAGCCCTTACTCATTCTGATTACTTCCCCAATTCCAGAGTTTTTGATGGTCAATCAGCATATAGAAGGTGGAAAAGGACCCCAAAGGCATGTCTACAGAGATAGGTTCATGTAAAACGTGATTGTGAAAATTGGGACACACAGAGGTTGGTTTGGTGTCACATATAAAGCTGGACTTGTATGAAAGCATGTACCAGTTCACCTACTTGATAAAGTTAAACCCATATGGTTTGTTCTTTTCTGTGGTTAATAAAACCACAGCATCCCAGTATAGGTTGGATTGAGACTTCTCTGGATCGAGCAGTCCATTTCCTGCTTGTCTCTTTAAAGCTAACCAAACCATATTCTCTCTGCCTCTCCTTATACTATTTATTCTCAACCACATTCACCTCACCTCACCCCACTGGTCAAACATCAATATGACAGTGTCTTCCTCACCCTCCAGAGCCCCTAACCAGGCACAGCACTCCAGGTGCAGTCTCACAAGCACCAAATAGAAGGCAGTCATCACAGAAAACACTGCCTTATAATTACATGGGAACAAGAGTTTGCTTTGTTAACATTCATTTTATCCTGTGTCTAAACCACTTTCTCGGCAGATTAATGCCATCAAGGGTATTAATACGTTTAAAACTGTTATGGCCAATACTATTCAGGTCTTGTTTAACAAATAAATAAGAAACAGCAGTTTGCAACAGCAATCCATCACCCAAAGTATGCAGTTAATGTGAAGAACAGCATTAACCAAAGCACATCTTCTGATAAAGTAAATAAATGTTCCAGCCCAAAGTATTCACAATATGGAAAGAAGGCACATTCTCAAAGTGCAATTGCATACCTGGCCTTGATAATTGAGGGACTGAATGATATTAAATTAATATCATATGTAACAGACTGTGAGCAGATTTTGAATTCAAAATGGTCACAAAAAGTTGACAAAAGGCCAGAGCTGGCCTCCCCAGTAGCTCTGATTACCATTGGTCAGGCTAGTGCCTTTTTCCAGCACATCCCAATAACACCAGGAGTTTCCAACAAGTGGAAAATGTCTTTTTTTCAGGATGTATATGTAATACAGTAATAATTTCTAAAAATGATAAGTGAATACCAGTGTGGCATAGAATCACTAGGTTGAAATCACTACGAGATCATAGAGTCCAACTGTAATATGGAGCTATCTTTAAGGAGCCACACATATTTCGTCTTATGATCCAGGGCTTATGGCTATAAGCCCTGGATGACTCTTCACATATTGACAACTCAGCCAGACCAAGAAATGTCAGGAATCAGTGCTCACCTGCTCATGCAAGATAATTCACACAAAGATGATACATTAAAAATTATAGTTTGTTGGGTTTTTTTCCCCCTAAGAAAAATACATCTGTGCTTGGTATGAGCAGGTAGGAAAGTGCAAAATGTGGTTTGACTCTTCCACAATGACAATGATAATACTTTGTCCCCAAATTCTTTGACAAATAATATTCAAAAGGGTAAGTCGGAAACAATATTATTTTGAATTTGCAGCTAGACATACTGAAACACAAAGGCATTAATGGTAAGTCAAGGCTTAAGGACAAGTTGAAAATGAGTGAAAAATGCCCCAATACTAGGATCAGGGATTTTTTTCAGACATATCTTTAATTTTTGAATGACATTATGTACAGAAAGATATGATGGTTCCTTTTGATCACAAAATCTATTACACTGGTTAATGTAATAGCTCAATGCAATACATTGGCTCATGGATAATTATCAAGGGTTTTTTATTAACTTCTAAAGCAAAACTTTAAAAACATTTTTTCTGAGATCTGCACAAACTGTTTTCCATATTCACTAGGCAAAATGTTTATGTACCATTTGCGGAATTTTTTGTTCTTGATTAACCACTCTTGCTAATGGGCTTTGTAGATGTCAGATAAAGCTTTCAAAGTAAAATTCCTGAAATTGGTCAATGAAATCCAGATTGAAGCATATAATTTAGCATTAAAATTTAAAAATGTTGGCCTTAAGTGCCATATAAGCCAGCTTCCCAGTTTCCAATTTATAGACATGTTTTTAAGTCAGATTTTCCCTGAGTATCAAGAACTAAGAGTAAAGGTTCTGCTGGAAAATATCTTGCAACTTCTAATGTTCTATTTTTCCCTTTGAACCCTGTGGAAATTCCAAATATTTTGTAAGCATTAGAGTGAAAACAATCATAATGATCCACATGGGACAAAGTGTATGCTACTTTGTTCTGAAATATTTGTGAATATTAATATGTGAACTCCATCAAGAGATGCATTAATGCTCATCTGTAGTGCCTTTCATTCTTATTTTTCTTTCTTTGATTGATACTAGCAATATAAACTACTTTACAAAGTAATATAGGTTCCTTTTATAGCTGAGGGAAAGGAGAAGGCATCTCTCAAAGTGACTGTGCCAACTGCTTTGGGATGAGACAACCCTATCAGTGGGAGCCCATCCATCTCCAATGACCTCATCAATGTTTAGTCAGATAATTACCTGAATCTGCAATACAGTTTTGGGATTGAATTTTAAGATGTGCTGACATATATTTCCTGTAAGTGTCACATATGTATCCAAAATCTTGTACCAATGACTGTGCCTCAGCACCAGAAAAGTGCTTAGGAAAGTTTCTGGTGTCCACTTTGGCACTGAAGCCTGTAGTAAAACATTCCATGGCCTTATGTTAGCCAGGGGTAACTTAGTTCCACATATTAATGTTTTCACTGCTTCACAGCAACAATGCAGTATGACTAGACCTAAAATATCAGTGCTCAACACATTTCAGTACGTCACCACATTGAGCTGCTCTTAGCTTTCTACTTCAGTTTTCCACAAAATACTGAACCAGCCTCAGGGCACCAGTCCTGCTTTTCAAGTTTTCAATGGCTCAGGTGATTAGAAATGTCCTCTGCACTCCAGAATGAGCACAGTGATTAGAAACTTCTTTTTCCCTCTAGAAATGAACCTTGCTCCAAAGGAAAACATAGACTTTTATGCAGTGGCTGAGTTCTGAAAAGTAGGTGAAGAAAAGGCATAAGAACATTAATTCAGTGAATTGAGAATGCTAATGCAGACTTATTACTGCTTTCACATCAAGGTAAATTGTACTGAATGCCTCTCATGTCTGTGGGCAGCCATAATATCATAGAATCATAGAATCATAGAATTGTAGGGGTTGGAAGGGACCTCAAGAGATCATCGAGTCCAACCCCCCTGCCAAAGCAGCTCCCCAGGACATATCACTCAGATAGGCGTCCATACGGATCTTGAATATCTCCAGAGAAGGAGACTCCACCACCTCTCTGGGCAGCCTGTCCCAGGGCTCTGTCACCCTCACTGTGGAAAATGTTCTTCCACATGTTGGTGCGGAATGTCCTGTACTCCAGTTCAGTTGGAAAAAACCCACTCTATTTTGCCATTTATACTTCCTTTTTAATGCTACAGTGGTGGTAATTAAAAAATTACTGTAGCATACAGCCAGAATTCAATAGCTTGCATTGCAAAATCAAAATCTCAGTTCCAGAGGATTCACATTGTTTTATTTGCGAATAGTCTCTTGATTTCTCATTGAGTTTTACATATGAGAAGTAGATGCAGCCATGGAGAATGGCAGTGTTGATACTTGTCCTGCTGCTGAGCAACTTCCCTCAGGAAACCCCAGTCGGAGGCTGATGGTAGGTAATCTGGGTTCATCTGCTTTATGTGCTCAGGTTGAAGCAGACAGAGAGCAGCTAGAGAAGTAATCTGCATATGCCAAGGACTATACTGGATAAATTAGAAATATTTGTGCTGGCCCTACTTGGACTTGGGTCCAAGTAACAAGCCGTTATGTCCGTGCTCAGCCTCGCTGCAATCAGAGATTTTAATTGTGTGAATTATACTGCATTGCAGGTCACAGCCTAAATTTAATTAAATCCTGATAAAATCGATTTGCAGTCCTTGTACTGCTTAAGTCAAGAATAGAAAACTACTGAGCCAGGCACCCAGCTGGAGAAACTTCTCAAGTAGAAAATTACAACTGCATTTTTAAGCGTTCATCTTATTTTGTATGCAGGAAAGGCTAATGGGCTGGATCCCTGCTGCATACGACAGGTGAGTTCAGCTAACAGTGGTGGGACTGCATTCCCTTATGCCGGCTGAGGTCCACCCTATCATTACATGGATAAAAGAAGAACTTGTGTTTTTAGGAAATCAGGACTGGCTACAAACTTTAATTGCAGCACTGGATCTCAGGCTTGCCTGTTATATAAAAGTTCTGTATAATTTGTGATGACTCAGTGTTGTTTCTGTCTCCAGTGGCAACATGATGTCCTTTAGGACATGCAAGAATTATCTCGCTGACATAAGGGACCCACTATTTGCATCACAGGAAGTCTGTGATCACCACTGGGATTTCAAAGGACAGTATTAAAGGCTCAATGATTTCAAGAGAAATCCAACAACATTTCAAAATCTGTCTCTAAGGCTTTCAACACAGCTGGGACAGGACATAGCTGAGGCAGATGTCAATAAAAAGCAAGCTCTCCCTGGTTTCTAGAGCTTGAGGACAGGCACTTGGGAGAACGAGCTGTAATACCAGCTAGATGTGTGAACTGGGACATATGAAGTCTTGGTCCAACACAGCTTCAGTAGGGGGCCAGCTGAATATCATGAAGCAAAACCACATGGGCTTTGACAGTTTCAATGAGAGCGAGCACCTGAGTTGTCATTTTGTGATAGGTGAGCATCCTCATGAGCATCCTTGCTAACTACTCCATGAATGAAGGTGGGCCTAACAGAAAGTGAGTTTCTACAGGTGGTCTATTCCTTTGGTAATAACTTGTGTGTGATTATTTTTCTTTTCATTCATTAACGTGTTGTTTGTTTTACTCTCTCTGTTCCCCACACAGAGAGAGCATCATCCTTTCCTTGCAGAACAGGACTACTTTGCATGTACTTTGTGAATCCAGCTGCAGAATGCCTCGTATTCTACCTGGAATGCTGATGAATAGCTCAGCAGTGCCTCTGACGCGGCTACCCTCTAAATAACAGATACAAATCAAAAGATATACATTAGAGCTGCACTTTCTGAGCCAAACATGTTTCCATGACAGCTAAAGGGTTTCTGGACATGCTTATTGCACCCTCTTGTGTTTGTTCCCTGTAAATGCATGATTTATTCAACGACACTTGTTCTATATCCTGATGTCCCAGTTGATATCTAATGCCGGCTGACCTCTCGGATCTCACAGGTAGAGCACAAAATACTGGAGAAAAGGATAAGCCATTTGTGTGGATGGGGAGTCTCAGTAATTTTGTAGCAAATAGGGGTTTGATCACTAAGTTGAGCAAATCAGCTTTTTTTTTTTTTCTTTTTTCAGTAGCACCCATTAAGATTATGGTCCTTGACATAATGGATTCAAGTCACAAAAAATATATGTGACCTAGGAAAGAACTTGCATTAGATTATGCAAGCAATAAAAGCCCTTATTTAACACCACTTTGTAACTTAGGTGCAAGGGATTAAATTCACAGCCATTTCTCCTGGTACTTAACTGAAAGACTCCGAGCTGTGATGGATGGCATGTGGGATCTAAAGAGCTTTTACCACTCTCCTCACCTCATCTGTGGTGGGCTGGTTGCCCAGGTCCATCTCTTCCTTTGCTTTGCACTTTTCCTGGGGCAAGGAAGAAATCCTTCAAATAATTATCGATTCCAACACTGCCAGCATAATTTCTTCCTACTGATTTTTCCTTCTAGCTCCAGGTTCTTGCAGGTTGAGGCTTCCTGTGATGATCCAGCAGAGACTGACAGCTTTGAAAGTCCAAAGCCAAACATACCCTTTTCTTCTCTGTCATATAAAATGAAATTTTAAGCTTACCTTTTCAAGGCTTTACGAACAATAGTAGATTTTTTTTTCTGCTTTGCCTGTGTTGAAAGCTCCAGTCCCATAAAATGACCAGGAAGACAACCTGTCTCATTGTTTGCTTTTCTGTGGATGTAGATGGCAGGTGGGGAAATTGCAGTGGGAATAGAGGACAAGAAAAAGCCTCAGGTATTTTTAAGACAGAATGTTAAAAACCAGTTTCACTGCACTGTTATAATGGTGATGTTGTAGTGATGCAACCTCTGAGCTCATGCTATGAATGGAGAATATTAGGATCCAATCAGATCTGCCCCCACTGTGAAATTTTCATGTGGGGAAAGCGAGTAAATAAGTCAGGAAAAGACTGGCAAAAACTCACCCTTATTTTCAGTCTGTGCTGCTTACACAGTTTTTGTAACTTACAAATGCTTTTCTACCTCCTCAGCCCTATGTTCCTGCTCAAAGCACTCTGGGGATGTCCAGGACTGAGGTGCGCACCTGAATGAAACTGAGGGTTCAGGAGGAAAGAGCTATACATATTTTGCTTACAGAGAACTAAGAAAGCTGCTGGCTATGTCGAGATAAAAAAAAGTACATTTCAGGATAGAAACATTGTTTTAGGCACGGTTTTTAAAGCTTGTCAGCTAAAGAGGATATTTTCAGCTGGGTGAGAGTTTGGTGGAACTGTGAATTATGTACACATACATATACATGTACATATATATAAGTAAAAAGTGAGGTGGTTAAATTCAGATAAAATGAATATCACGTGGCATAGCTGTTGCCACTGTTGCTGTGGTAACCAAGCATGACAATGTGTCAGACAAGTTAATTTTAGGCAAAATAAACTGTTTCCTAAAACTGTTGGAGAAACAGATGGATTTTGTCTTAAAATGGACTCTTAAACATTTGCTCTTTGGAAGTACTTAGAGGGAGACCAAATAAAGACATTTATCCACAATAGCTTGCTCAAATGAAAGGATTTTCCAGGTGCTTTGGGACTGTCTGTATTACCCATGCCTCGCTTGCTGAAGTATTTTCCTATACCTTCTTGAACTGATGTGTGTGCCAGTTGAGCAGATGATTTTATTTCTTTTTGCTGTATTTCTGCTACATTGCTTGGCCTCCATCCTCAGCACCCTCTCCAGAGCTTCAGAACTCTCTGTTTTTCCACACTTTTATTTTTCTCTGAGAAGTACTGATTTAACTGTATACTGAGTTTCCTCCTTAGTGCCTTCACCTTTGCTGTAAGTTTAATGTCCTCAAGCCTGTTTCCACCAGACTACCTTAATTTTCAATGAAAAGGTAGCACACAGGATGTAAGATAACCCTATTTGGGACTTGGATACAATGAGTAAAAATAAATTAATCACTGGACTAGATGATGATGGTTGCTAAGGCACCAGTGGTCATAACCTGATTATATGCAGAATAAATAGAGGACAGTCCTAAGCAGTAACATTTTCACTTAGTTCTTCAAAATGGCCATTTCCCAATGCTGAAGATAATTATGAGCCAAAGAGTGTAGGAATAAAAGTAGGGATAGGAAAATCAGATTTTCTTTTAGCCAAAAGATTCAAAACCCAACAAAACCCACCAAGTCAAGATCAAATAAGAAGAAACTGGTTGCCAAAAGGAACACTCTCAGCTCAATAAGAAAAAGCAAAGGGGAAATTAAAAATAAATTCAGACTAAAACAAAAATGAGGCAAACTTAAGACTATAAGGGTTGAAAATAAATGGCAGTTGTTATCAGCAAGAAATTACAAGATGAAAATAATTGTTAAGACAAGCTGATGACATGAGAGGAAAAGCCTTTGTGGGTAGTGTTGTGGAAAATTTTAAATATATTAAGTGCAATGAATTCTTATTAGTAGTGTAAGCCTTTGCTAGAGAGAGGGGTAACCATTATAAGCAATATCACAGAATATCAATAAAAGCTCCCTAAACATGTCCATCCTGAAAAGTGACAAGATGTTATTACATATTTCCGGTGATGACAGCTCTGTTTGTAAGTAGCCAAAGCTATCAAAACCCCCCCTTTTCATGATCAACCAGTTGAGATAACTTTCAGAGGACTCTGACAGATTTGGCACAGGAGGTGGTTGATGTATTGCTGTGAATATTAATAAAGTTTTTCATTCCTCTGAAATTCCAAAAGATGGAAAGACTATATGTGAGATAACATTGTCTAAGGCACAGGAGTCAGAGACCTGACATCTAACAGTCCCAAGAAAAATAATGGAAAAGCTTATATGAGATTCACTTGGTAAAGACTGTGAATAGAAGGTAAAGACTGAATATAATTAATGCCAATCAAAACTGTCTCCAGAAAATGGGCCTTGTCAAACAACCCCCATTTCATTCTTTAAGGAGATTACTATTTTAGTTGGAATGTGTACTGATAAACGTAGCAGACTTTCCTGAAGCGCTCACCATCGTATTGCAGAATCTCCCAACTAAAAATACAGCTCGACAGAATATCAATACACCCTGCCACCTAACTGACACGTTTTGCCTATGAAGAAATCACATCTTTGGGAAACAAATATGGAATCATTGATACAAACACAGATTGCTCTGATGATTACAGGAGTAAAGCGCAAGGTGACTGTGCTGTGTCGATGTCAGAGAATGTGGTTTAATTACAGTCTAACCAACAGCTCCCCTGCACCCCTCTTAGACTTATGCTCCTTAAATATAAATATTCTCTAACACAAACAGGAAACTCCAGAATTTCCGCCTGACTTGTTACTACAATGATCCAGGAAAAAAAAATCCCAAACAAAACCCCCTTATAGCCCTGCATAGTGTTAAGCCAGCTGGTACCCTAGAGAATGGTACAAGATAGGGACAGAAAGTGAGACACTTCAGTTGCCATCTCCATTTTTGGATAACACGGGAGTGAACCCTAAAGTCTGATAGACTGAAGAATACTTCTAAGCAGTTCCAACTAGACCCATTTTGAACTGTGCTCTAAGGACATTCTATAGTGCTGGCATCTCCCAAGGGATGCTATAATGAGACTTAGCATCTTGCAAGCAACACTCAACATCTTGCAGAATCAAGCCTGTGATTCTCACCAGGAGAAAAGCTAGTCCTGCTATTGATGCCTACATTCTCTCTTGCTTAATTTCTTCCAATTATTCTTAATTGTGCCCCCAGGAGTAGAGCTCTGTGAATAATTGATTTCTTTTGTTTTGTTTTGTTTCACTGCCAAACAGGGGGGGTGGGGGATTATTCAAGGTTGATTGGAAATGAAAAACATTTGGGTTTTCTCACCATAAAGAAGCCCTTCCCCCTGGCATTTTTCAAGTCAAACAAAATAATTCTTTTCATTTGAACCAAGGTATTTTTGTCCATTTTCTTTCTGTAATTGTAAACAATGGAGTGTGATTCTATGTAACCGTAAAGCATCAACTGAAATGTGAAAAAGTCAAAACAACATTTAAAAACAGTGAACTGAAATGTTTAAAATATAACTTTCTGGAGAAGGGGACTGGTTCAGCCAAAATTCATGAGAATATTCATTCCTACCATCAACTGAAATGTTTTCTCCATCCTTCCTCACAGATCATCCAATTTTGTTAAGATCCTACTTAAACAATCCTGCCTTTGGTCATGACTTGGTATTCAGCTTACAAACATTGGTACATTTCTGTGCTTCTCCTGAGCTCCTCTTTAGCCAAACCAACCTAATTAGTTCTTCTGATTGTTTCTCAGAAGTCAGTTGCTTCTTCCTACTATTTGTTCTTCTTCTTACATTTAACTTCAATTTATCAACCCATGCCTGGGCAGGAGCTGCTAAGAAGTGAATGCTGTGTTAAATTGCAAGTTAGCGACAATGGCTACCTTTCATAGATAGCAGGGTTTTGCTATTTTTCCTGCAATTACCATTTTTGGCTCAGGTTTCTTTGCTTTACCAATCTCCTTGAAACACATTTCAAGCTGGCAAAGGTCTGTTTAGCCCTTTTATTTTATTTTTTTTTCTAGAAAAATTGTAGGTAGCTCATTTGTAAGCATGAATTGGAAAAGCTTGCATCCTGGACGCTCCAGCACCTTTTAACAGTTTGCAACTTCTGAATATTTTACATTACTGTGTTCACTAAAATACCTGTTCTTGCCCAACTCAAATATTCATCAAATTTGCCTAAGGCAAAGACTTAATACACATACTTGGTACTTCCAAACATTACTTGCGAACATCTGCGTGCATAGATGCCTGAGGCTGTAATAAAGCCAAACCTGTCTATATGAAATATTGCAAGGAAAAACACTGGAGGGTCACCAAATTAGGAAAAGGGAAGAGAAAGAAAAAAGCTAGCAACATTTTCCAGCACATTCAAATGTCAGCTGTGCTCTAATGCCCTCCTTTACCCAGAATCTCAAAGCAAATAATGGGTATTAGGCTCTGCAAGTGGAACTGAAGAGTAATGAGGATGATGGTTTATCTAGCTTGGAGGTGTCATCAAGGTTAAGTCAGCTTGTGCTCTGCATCAAAACTTCTTCCATAAAGAAAAATTGATGGGCATTGTCATAGGAGATTCCCTTCTGACGGAAACAGAAGCAACAATATGCAGATTGGACCCACTTCTATTGACTTCCTGAGGCTTGAGTTAAGGACATGAAAGAAAGCTTCCAAACCTGGTACAACCCTCAGATTATTATCTGTTATTGATTTTTCAGGTAGGCAGCAATGAAGTTGCAACATGAAGTCCAAGGTCAATAGGGAGAGACTTCAAGGCCTAGGGACAGCTTGAGTAAGGGATCAGGAGCACAGAGAGTGTTCCCTTCTACCCCCAGTTGCAGGGAAGGATGAGAGGAGAAAGAGAAAGAGCCAGCAGATAAATACCTGGCTCCAAAAGTGGTGTCACCAGCAGGATAATGGGGTTTGTGATCATAGGTCAGTCTATGCAACACCAGGACTATTGTCAACAGGTAAGATACACCTGTTTCAAAGTGGACAAAGGATCTTTGCACAGGAGTTAGCAGGATTCATTGAAAGAGCTTTAAACTCGATTTGACGGGGGAAGGGGATGAAACCAGGCTCTCTAGAGATTTGCCTGGAGGCAGCATGCCAATGTTTGAGGGACAGTGTGCTAGCAAGGTCCTTCATTCTGCCATCTCAGTGGAGGTAGGGGATGGAGGTCCATGTGTCAGCAATGAAACAAGTGTTACTGATGCATTGGAAACCACAGAACACCCAAGAATGGTCATGTAGGAAGTAAGGCTTCTCCTCTCAAAGAAGTGGTAGGATCAATAGACCAATTGGAGTGCATCTACATCAACACATGCAACATGGACAACAAACAGAATGAGCTAGAAGCCATGGTGATATCGTTGCCATCATGGAAACATGGTGGGATGACTTATGCAACTGGAGTGCTGCAAAGGATGGCTACAAAGTCTGCAGGAGGGATAGGCAAGGAAGGACAGGTGGTGGAATGGCTTTGTATGTTATTGAAAGTTTTGACTGTCTGGAGCTTAATGATGGTGATGATAGGTTTCAGTGTTTATGGGTAAGAATCAGGCCTTCTTTAATAAGAAGAGCAGTTGTTCACCAGGTACACAGCCCCCTGCATTGAAAGACAGGGATAGGGAGAAGAATGAAGACCCCACTTTGCAAGGGAAAATGGCTAGCTACCTGCTACACCAAAGTCTATAGGGCTGAACGGGATCCACCCAAGCATCTGTCAGCTGAGAGAGTTGTCAGAAATGTTCACCAGGCTACTATCCACCATTTATCAGCAGTCCTGGCTAATTAGGGAGGTCCCATTTGAATAAGATTTAGCAAATTAGTGATTAGTGACATTTTTCAGGGGTTGGTATTTGAGCCAGCACTGTTTAGCATCTTTGACAGAGCCACGGACAGTGGGCTTGAGTGCACCCTCACAAGTCTGTTGACAAGACCAAGCTGTGTGGTCTGATCTACATGCTGGAGGGAAGGGATCCTACCCAGAGTGTCCTTGAGAAGCATGAGACATGAGCCTGTGATAACTTTATGAAGTTCAACAAGGCCAAGGACAAGGTCCTGCACATAAACCAGGGCAATCCCAATCACAGCTACAGGCTGGGTGGAGAACGGGTTGAGAGCAGCCCTGAGGAGAAGGACTTTGGAGTGTTGGTGGATGAGAAGCTCAACAATGTGTGTTTGCAGCCCAGAAAGTACAACAAAAATATTGTGGAGGGAGTCACCATCCCTGGAGGTATTTAAAAGATGTGCAGATGTGTTGCTTAGTGACATGGTTTAGTGGTGGACTTGTCAATGTTAGGTTCACAGTTGGACACAATGATCTTAAGAGTCTTTTCCAACCTGAATGATTCTATTAATTTGTTTTGGTAAAGACTGAGGGACGGCTAAGGACTGCACACTGGGGAAAACCATGCATGAGAAGAGTTATGAGAAACCTGGGCATGTTCTCATAATTCATCCGAGCAGAGCAATATTTACTGTCTTCAAGGTGATCCAACACTGATTCCTGCTGCCAGGATTTAGTCCTTTCAAAGGCACATGAAGGCTGATGATGAAAGCATTAAACCTGCCAGCATTTTTTTCTGATTTTTTTCATTCAGAAATGTTTTATCCATGCTCACATGTTTGTTCAGCACACATGCTTCATTGATTTACATTGTATGAACATACCTTAGCTGTGTCCTTGAAACCTTGCTTGTGTCTGTTGAATCCCCATTAAAATCTCAATTTTATTCATAAATGCAAATTTACAAACATTTTTAATTCTGTGTCATGCATCGGTGTGATTACAACCCCATCTCCTCTGTTTTGACATAATGTGGATTTAATAGTTAGCAAAACCACCAGCCTAGATAATACATAATCACCTACCATTTATGCAGTGGCAAATGTTTCCCATCGTTTATAGATTTGGTCAATACCTACTGGGAAAGAAGACATCCTGTAATTAGCAGGAATGAACTAATAATAACCACTGCTATGGCCATGTAAAAACAGCACAATGTTTACTTTCTAACAGGAATCAGAAAATATTCCTTTGTTTAGGAACAGAAATGCATATGTGCTTTGCATTGTCTATAAAGAACTGTTAAACCAAAATCCGTCACTGCTAGATAATATTAAATAAAAAGAAAATTAATAAGGGCCAGTTAAGAGTCTTCATTTTAACATTCTTTTCTGTCATTTCATCTCTCTCATTCTTTTCATGTTCTACTTTTTGCCTTGGATCTCATAATTCTAATAATTTAGCATTGTTAATTTTCACCTCTGAGTTGTCCTGGGTAGTGGGCAAGAAGAAAAGCACAACATCCAAACTTCCACCCCACACACCTGTTCCAGATCTAAGTGAAGTACCACAACCTTCTGTCTAAAAGAATACAAGTCAAGTCACCATGTATCCTGTAAAAATAACAATTTCCAGTGTTAGAGTGACCTTTTGCAGTGTGCCTTGAATGCTACTGTTCCTTCTTTGTCTACGAATCAGTGCTGGAAGCTGGCACAAAGCTATGTGACTACAACAACGATTCTTTAGTTTTCAACAACTGGATAGGTTGTTCAGGAGGAAATAAGCATGATCACTAACAGGTTTCTCTTACTGAAACTGCTGGTCTGCTTTGTGAAATCTGATCTCTCTTCATGCAGACCTCCTTGATGGCATGACACTGAAAAAGAAATGCTTTACCTTCTACAAACTTCTAGTGGTTTTATTTGATTGGGAAACCAGTAGGTGATCTTCACTGCTATTGATTTTGGTACTCAAATGATCAATCCTTTGCTTTTCTCCTTTTTCTCTTTTGACAAGAGAGTTTTCTAAACCTGTGCCTCTTCCAGTAGCGTTGTAGAGCAGGTCTCCCTCATCAGGTTTAACAGTGTTCCTTGCTTCATAACTACTTAACACTGCAGGTAAAGGGATGGAGGACAGTTTTTCAGCTGTCTCCCCACTGAATGAAGCAATCAGCCTCAAAATATGCTACTGCAAAATGCTGTGCCAACAATTAAATTGTCTCAGCACTACTGTAATCATGACCTTGCTATTCCCTCAAATTCTCTACTTTTAATTCTAAGATGGTCCTTGACCTAAATATATCCTCTGGTTTTTTTAGACTTTTGTACTACTTATTTTTTGTCTTTGTAGGCATGATGATGGACACTTCCTCCCTTCTTCAAAACTTATTCAGTTTTCACTGAGCAGTGAGAAATACTAAATCAGCAGTTCCAAATTCATAGGTAATCATCTTCCTGGCCTCATGATTGTTGGATTTTGATCCTTTTTCTTCAAAAACATATAATCATTCTCCTATTGAGAATGACTTTTCCATGGAAGCTGCTGCTATTGTGTGCAAACTTACCATTTCCATTGATTCTGTAACATCTTTAGGCTGTTTACTCTTGTCAGTAGAAAAACAAGACTTGGGTCCCACACGTTCCCCAGCTCCAGCATAAGTTGTACGAAGTAAGGTGCAGCTCCTAGGTTAATGCTGAGCATCAGAAACAAAGCTGTGCTGAGATACATGGCTTCAAGGACATCCTTGTCCTATAGGAAGATACTGGAGAGATGACATTTGGTTATAAGATATAGAGAGGATCATCCATAATGTTTTTTGAGAGAGGAAAGACAGAAGTAACTCCCTAATTATGCTATTTCCTATACACTAAAAACTATCTCCATGTAACTGAAAGACTCCAATATAAAGAGCACTCCATCAAAAGTTGTGTTTCGACTATTAATTATTAAATAGAAACATACACATTATTTCTCAAAATTCTCCTTCTAGAGACAAAGTTTGACTTTGTCACTGTTCCTACACTACAGAGCACTTAACTCTCAGCAATATTCAAGGTGTAAACTTGCTAATTTTGTAACTCTGATTGTCTACATGAGTTTTGAAAATTTATCTGATTTCTTTTAATAAGGCTTTTAATGATATTTTACTCTTGTAGTTACTTCCAAATAACTTTCAGTTTATCTTTATGCTTTGCAAAAGGCAGACATCTAAGTCTGTCACACTGTTTCAATCCTGTGCTCCAGGCAGAACACCGAGATGCAGAAGAATGGCACAAGGTAGTAGCCTTTTTTCAACAGCTCTGCTTTGCAATAGTCCAGTGGAGGGGGTGAAAGGGAGTGGGTAAAAGGGAAAAAAATAGGGTTAACTTAGTGCTTAGAGAAGGCAGTTGAG
Organism: Laterallus jamaicensis coturniculus; assembly: GCA_022605575.1. Lineage (NCBI taxonomy): Eukaryota > Metazoa > Chordata > Aves > Gruiformes > Rallidae > Laterallus > Laterallus jamaicensis. Next base: position 37,757,358 of record JAKCOX010000005.1, read on the forward strand.
CCAAATAGTCTTGCATGTAATTATGGCTTCAGTAGGACAGCCGAAATGCTCTTCTTATTTTCTCTAATAAATACCTCATTTGCAGATTTATAGTAGATCTCTTGCGTCTTGCTGTTATGAACCTATGGAGATTTGAAAGTAATTAATCATGCTGAAAAGTCTTCCTGCTAAGGAAGGAAGAATGTACAATTCTTCAGGCGGCTAGTCAATAGAGACTTTTTAGGCATTCTTAATTGACTGCCATTTGTCACCAATTTACACACAGCTAACTTCTGTTAAGGACACCCTTGCAGGGTAGATTGCCAAATCAGAAGAAAACAGAACTTTCACCAGCCACCAAAAAAGATTTCTGTAACTACTTCCTCAACCCACTTCCCCTTATGTCAGTGGGTTTTTGATGTCTGAATTTATAAAGAAAATAAGGTTAGGACATATGTGAAGTTGTTGTAAATCCCTACCAGGCTAAGAAGGATTTAAGAGACCTTTAAGGAAAAGTGTCAGAGAATAGCAGGGAGCCTATAAATAGCACCAGAGAGACTGAAAAAATGTTGACTCAGTAACTGTGAAATTAAACAGATAAAACTGTTTAATCTTGGTCAGGGGTAGAACATGAAAATTTATCCTGTGAACAGTGATTCTCATGGTAAAAAGGTCTGTGCAGATTTTCACAAGTGGTGGGATGAACTTGGAGGAGAAGGTAGGCATCAAGAAAGATGCTCCAATGCAATGAGATCTGTTAAACTGTGGAATAACCTCATAAGGAAACTGATAGAAATCCCATTGCTCGACATATTTAAAATTAGACTGAGTACAGCAGATGTTATATATCTCTGTGTCTGCAATAAAAAAATAATACAAAGAAATCACCCTGGCACAGCTGGAGACATAAATAACAGTCTTTAGTTCACAAGCAGCTTAAAAGGTTACTACTATATTCCAACCATGTACTGCAGTACGGTGTGTGTTGAAAGTATCAAAGGGGAAAATCTTGGAGAAAAATGGACTCCACACCTTGGTATGTGGGCTCTCTTTGGATATATATGACCTTATACCTTTCTAAAGAAGATGTTTTGTTTTTTTCTAGACTTGCGCTTTGTGCCTGGGGCTGTGTCTCCTATAACTTCAGAGTTCTGTCCACTTGTAAAGTAGCAAAGCATAATAAATGGGTCCTGTGGTCTATTACTCACGTTTGCATCTTTTAAGCCTTGGAAATGGTATTGCCTCAACCAATATCATGTGTCATGGCTTCTGAGCCTTAGAATGATTTTTTTAATTATTTCTTTCCCATATTTCTCAATTGCTGCCTATCTCAAAAGATCACAAAACTGTCAAAAGAGTAAGTTAAGTGTCTGATTTGTTAGGATAGTCACTCATAAGTGATCCAGGAAGGGAACCAGATGGTTCTTACAGGATATATGTTATCTAGTTTCCATGGTTTAGACCTGTAGACATTCAGGACAACATCTGAACACAAACCTATTAGGTGTTCTGGTTATAATTACAGTGATGGTGCCTATGGGAACACTGGTAACATGTACCTGATGTTCCTGGAAGGGTCAAAGCACTTTAAGAGACACTCTCTGTTTCAACAACCTGATTAGAGTTTCATAGTCAAGTAAGCCATAATGTGTTGATGATGCTTTTCTTTAGGCTTAGCCTGACTATCTTCTGCTCTGGGTAGACATCTTTATAATTGCTCTTTCTTTGCTAAAAGGATAGAGGGGAGAAATTGCAAGCTGGCTGAAGCTGTGAAAATAACATATTTTGCAGCTGTTCAGCTGGTAGTGAGGGTTTGGCGGGTTTGTGCAAAACATCACACCAGCTCTGTTATGCTTCCTGCCCCTCTGTTTGGTGCATGGCATGTTATAGAAGTGAAGATGTTTGCTATGCAGCTTCAATAGAGGAGAAAGAATGAAAATTAGTCTTTCAAACTTCACTCTACTTCTATTTCAGTGTCAATAAAGAGTGATTTTATCCTCAGATTGCACTAAAGAAGAACTAAAAAATACAAAATATTAAAAATTGAATCTTTTGAGTTAAAAATCAGCAGTGCAAGCTCTACAGGTAGCAGTAACAGCCTTCCCTTAGCTTCACACAAGAAAACAATCTTTAACATAATGATCTGGAAAGAAAACTTCCTGTAAGAAATGTCTGACATGGAGTACAGCAAAAATTGTGTATGGGTGATGCTGGCAGAGGTCAAGCTGCAGGTCCAATATATTGCAAGACACAATATATTTCTTGCTCAATGCTGTTGATTTATTCTGGGCTTTTAAGTCATTCTCCTGTGGAAATATGGGTATTCCTGAACACTGTTGTTACTACTGCAGTTATGGGTGGGGAAATGCTGCTTTCAAACAGAGAGGATCACAGTCCTATCTCTGGGTTTGTAGTCTAAACATTTATCCAGTTTTCAGGCCCATTGTGGCTCAGATATGGAGCCTCACTCAGCCCTAAACCCTGCCAGCCCTCTAAATTATGCATGCCTTTGCCCAGTTCCCCAAGGAACTGGCTGAGTGGGAAGGACAGACACAGCACAGCTGTCTCATGAGGCGCCCTGCAGCATGCAGCAATGGAAAGGTTGTCCTTTCTGCAATAGCTGGAGGTGGAGGAGGATGCTGTGCACCTTTCTCTTCCTCTATGTGGCCTGGAGCACTCACCAAGAGCCTGGGAGAATGAGGGGCTTTTTTTTCCCTACCTGCAAGATCTCAAACTGAAATCATGCTGGGTAAGAAGAAGTGTGGAAGAGAGATTTGAAGCTTTGGCTTTTGACTTCGAAGAAGTATCGAGCCAGGAGGAGGGAGGAAAGTAAAACTACCTGACACATCAGTTAGAGCTATCATGTGAAAAGTGGGTATCCTTGCTCTTGCAGTTGGTTTTTCAATACAATTATAAATTTATTTATAATACACATCTAGTTCTTGAAGAGAAGGCTAAGATAATTGCTCCTAACTTGAACTCAAATCCTAACCTGCTCATAGGGAGAATCCTATTGGGGCCACAAAATAGTTATCTCCCTTTTGAACCTTTTCTGGTCAATATACAATCAGTTCATATCTTTATAATGAAAACCTCCTGTATAATGGACGGGAAGATGTTCTTTTACCTGGCAGCATACGAATCTGTCCTTGAACAAAGGCTTTAAATCCAGGTGATGGGAAGAGGTTGGCACTCTGATCTGCTCTGTTTAACCCAGGTGCTCAGAATACAGAACTATTTTATAAAAACAACCTTGTTTTGTGAAAACAACCTTCTGTGTAGCAAAATACTGGAATAACACTCTGCCAAACTCTGAAAAGAAGGGAAGGACCTCGATTCCTACTTTCAGGAGAAGAGTTAATCTTTATAAGTCCTCAATAAGAAGGATTTATCTACAAATAAAGTATCACAATGGATGGGGTGAAAATATGATAAACTATTACCTTCTGCCCTTCCCTCAATGCAGAACACCCTGAATATGATGGTTTTTGGCTTAGGACACTGCTTTTTAGGCATGCCTTTCTGAAACCCCATTAGATATAGCAAACCACATGGACGTTTTTGAGCCTTGGATGCTGCTCTACCATAACAGGTGCTGATCTCCTGCAGTACATCTTGCTCTGCATCCACATTATTTTGCTACATCATATTTTTACAGCAACATAGAAGCAATTCTTTACATTTTCTTTTTTTCTTTTTTTTGGGGGGGAGGGGGGAGGGGAGGGGTTGCTAGTTTTTGATTTTATTTTTTAATCTTTTTTGATCACAAAGACAACAGATTGTTTCCAATTGCTTCTTGGTTTTCACATATACATGTTCCTCACTAACTGGTAACTATTGCCTCAGTGTCTTCTATCATGTTTAAAAGATTTTTCAGTGTTATATAGAAGTGTTAACAAGGAAGCAAGATTTCTGGCCACCAATGTGTTCAACTATGGTCTATCATACCTCACACTGTTAGATGAAGCTCATTTCAACAAAACCTCTGGATGGCTCAATGAGGACATGATTCAGGCACTGCAGCTAAATGCCAATGAGACTGAGCCAAGGTCTACCAACCTCAAAGAAAGTCTTTTTTTTCATTTGCTTCAATGGGGTTTATATGGACAATTAAGTCAATTTGCTAGAAGCAAATTGTCAAACCCCTTTTGTAAGCCTACCAGAGGGGAGGAACAAAGTCCCAGAACACATTAATGAGAATTGTGTGCACTCAAAAAAGCTGTTTATATTGGACACTGCTGTCTTCAGACTTCTCATACTTCTGTTAAACATTTCCTTTCATTTCCATCTTCGGCTGCAGCCCAGCTGTAATATTTGAGGCCTTTTTGATCCTTGCTCCATTTGTTAAGTTCCTATTTCAAAGAGAGACCCAATCTGCACTTTTAATTAAAGGTCATGGTCAAAGTTTGAAAAGTAGCATGTAAATTCTTTTTGGGGAAAGTGGTTCTTCATTACAGTAAGGATGGAGAAATCACAAGTGTTTTGATTAATTTACCACTTTCAGTGCATTTTTTGGCCTTTCAAAAAATTTTAAAGTCTGTAACAGATACGTATAGGACAAATGAGGTATGCAAATTCAATTGAGGACTATGGGATTTAGGAAGCTAGAGTCAAAATCCTATTTGTCTGCTGCCATAAACTGGTACAGCCCAAAACCACAGACATGTTTTTATCTGAAATTTTTTAAAATATCTACTGATTTTCTTGTGTTCATGAATGTATTACTTTTGCTAGAATGGAAGGACATTGGGGATGGTACCTATTTCACATCTAATTTATATACAGCTCTCCAAATTACTTGTCAACATTCCTCTTCTGATATCGCCTGATATTGCCCAGTCATTTACACAGCACACCCACGAGTGTATGGTGAGTCCAAATCTGGGCGTTGTTTTGGAGAAGGAAACCAGAGAGCATTCTAACAGGTTTGCAGTGTGAATGCAAAATCAAAGCACTGGACCAAAAAAGAACCCTACAAATCAGCTCACTGAAACCAAAATTGAATTATTACAACACTTCTCCATGTTCAGTTTTGTTATATGCTTGAAGAGATTCAAACTTTCATCTCCTATGAGAATAGTCTAGCAATTCTCTTTCAGCCTACACCTTATGGAATAAATAGCCCAAAATTATTAGGGTGGAATTTCATAAGGAGTTGAACTAATTTTTTGATGCTGAAATTCTCTGTGGACCCTAAAAAGTCTGCTCTCAAAAAGCAGTTTAAAATTAGAAAGGAAGATTATGATAACACAAGGATTCAGTGAAGACTTTAGTGGCCCTGTCCAGCACCCATAACTATAGGATGAGGGGTATTGGTTTTGTATTGAAAGAAGTTATATTTAGATTAGATATTTGGAAGAAATTCTTCACTCTGAGGGTGGGGAGGCCCTGGCACAGGTTGCCCAGGGAAGCTGTGGCTGCCCCTGGATCCCTGGCAGGGTTCAAGGCCAGGTTGGATGGGGCTTTGGACACCCTGGGTTAGTGCACTGTGTCCTAGACCGTGGCAGTGGGGTTAGAACTATGTGGGCTTTGAGGTTCCTCCAAACCCAAACTATTCTATGATTCTGTGACTCTATGAATCTAAGTATGAAAGACACAGGATTACTCAAACAATTTTCTGCTAAACTCTAGCAACAGAGAAGAGATAAGAAATTGACTAAAAGTCAACAACTGAGTTATGTGGATCTTTGCTAACAAATATTATGTGTACATGATGATTGTACACAGCAATAGCATAATTTCTATGTACTGATTAGCAAGCATGTAAAAAGGCTTCTAGGGAGTCAGTAGGGATGTGGTGCAGTGTCCAATCCTTGGAAGGTCAGTGAGAGAAAACCCATCGACTTGAAAACAGGATGAAGGCATTGGTGTACAGGGAAAGGATGTGGAAGGAAACTGCATCTGAGGTGAGAATAGGAGGATATTTTGGCATGGAGGGTTGTCCATTATTCACCCTCCACTTTACGGCCTTCACTAATTCATAGAGATATAATAACACCACAAGCAACTGAGATAGATGCTTGTCTAAGGTCCAAGAAGAGGCTGAGTGATGAAAAAAGGAATAATAACTTTTATTGCTGTTATAAGGGGAAAAACCAATGTAATATGAAAAGAGACATATGCGAAAATATTACGACTTTTTGAGAACAACAAGCTCCTTTCTGCAGAAAGTTTCCATACATATTGAAAACCAAAGCAATACTTCCAGCACACTTCCAAACATGGCTCCTAACTGCAGTTAAAAGAATATTTGTTCTGACTCTTATTACTTTTTTTTTGGTGTTAGGGTCACTATTTTTATGTACACTAAATTTAAAGTCCCTTGACACAACCAATATTAAATACAAGCTTAGTATGCATGAGATTTGGGCCGCTTGTGAAGAAAGAGAGTATTTCTGGAGAAGATCAGTAATGCAGTGAGGCTCCCCTCTGTCTTGGACTGCAACCAAAGCAGCTGCTGTGCACCTGGCTGTTCAAGACCATTTGGGCCAAAGGGGAAGCCAAAATGCTGTCCACAGGTCTAAAGTATATTACCAGTATGCTACCGTACTCACTGTTAGCATGAGAGTAAAATGCTGTGTCTGATGCTTTTCAGGGTGAAGGATTGTTCAGAAACTCTTTCCCAAAATTTATAATTCCCTTGCATCGATAACTAAGAGAGAACATGCTTAAAGTGGAAAAATCAGCTGATTGATGAGTAATTCCTGCTTCAAAATGAGAAAGCAATAGCTATTACCACTCTCATCTCTTGCTCTGTGGGTTTCCTCTACAGGGCGGTATTAAACCACTAACGGTTCTGCCTAATGATAATAGCCACAAAATGAATTTCTTCATACTGACACTTACAATCAAATTTAACCAAAGGTCTGACATGATTAATGAAACCATGGAAAAATGCATTTCTCTGAGTCCTTCAACACACATACATACATGATGGTATCAAAGCAAAGTGAGTTAAATTCCTAATAGAACACACAAAGACACAAACATCAACACATACGTATTTTCCATTGTGGTCTGCTGGGATAAAGTGGATTTTTATACTCCAGCCATTCCACACAGATATGTGAAAATAAATGGAAATGGTGTTTATGATTTGTAGAATAACTGACAGAATAATATATCATGGCTAGATGATCAAGTAGTTAATTTTATATTTGTAAAGCAATGTTATATGTGTAAGGCCGTATCTGTGGGGGGTTATTAGATGAGAAAGTAGTAATGATAAGCAGTATGATATCTCACAATGCTATAGATCCAAGACAGAGCCTATTAAAACATATGTAATTGTTTCTGTTATATTCAGTGCCCTCCCTGCCAATTCATGAGCTAATCTGATTACAAGTTTGAAAAAAAAAAAAATATTCCCCCCTCTCAAAGCTAGATAATTCATAAACAATGGAGGACAGTGTAGTGGAAGAAGTGCCTTGCCACCTTAAAAAGTACACCTCTGTATTAGATGGGAAAAACACATGGAAAATGTTACGGTTCAAAGTCTCTCAGCCTGAAACTAGAAAATACAACTCATCTGATTATTTGTGTCATCTGAATCTGCCCCCTATGCATTGGAAAATCAGAATACAAAGGTTGGAGTAACCATGAGTTAAATGGATCTGATGGTGGTAAACTAGAAAATGAACTTTACACCACAATTTGGAATTTAGTCTGTGCAGGTGAAGGTAAAAAAAAAGAATTAGCTGTTGAGAAATAACATGAAAATGAGCTCAGTGGTCTCAATGCAACTCCTACATCGTAATCTGCTAATAATGCCTATACCTTCTTGGTCTCCAAGCACCGAGTAATCTTTATAATGTGTTTATCTGCATAACACTTTTGTGAGACAGTGATAGGCTATTTCATCCTGCTTTACAGATGGAGAAGATAGGTCATTTAAATAGGTCCCCACAAATCTAAGGACAATTCTGCAAAGGGCTCTTGCATTCAACCAGGCAGCATCTAACTCTGATAACTTGTGCCCAGTTTTCTCTGTATGAGACAGAAACAACAACACACTAAATGATCTGCATATAATACAAAGTAGAAAATGCATAGGAGAAATGTGAGGCTTACACGCCCTTTAGGTACCAACTTTTGCTTGGGTTTTGTCATCTATTGAGCTTCATGGAGCAAACCAGTGGTCACCAAGGATAGAAAAAAAAATTCTTAAAAGAAATTACCAGGGCCTGAAAACTAATTTTCCAGTCAGAAGCATGGTGGCCACAATGTATGGAGAAATTGTCCTTCTGTCTGAATGACTTTGCTCACTGCTTGCTGGGCTGTCAATCTGACATTTCTCGTAATTCCAAAATGTATTTAAAATGAAAAACAAGAAATCAAGGAAGATCCCTCTGCTGTGTGCCCAGCATCCCTCTGCTTGCTGACATGAGCCTGCTGAAACTGCATTGTGTGTATGTCATCCCTGTGCAATGAGACAGCAAAATGAAACTTGACAAATCAGCAAGTTGCCATCTAAAGCCAAAGATTCAAGGACAGGCTTAGGGTTTTTTTAGCCTTTCAAGTTTTCTCCTCCCTCCCCCCCCACTTATTTCCCATCATTTTTCTACCTCCCAAGGCAGTGTGAAGGACTCTGTAAAGCAGTGTAATGCTCTTTTCTCATTTGTGTCATTTATGAGTCCATTGCTTGAACCCATTCATATAGACAGACAGACAGAATTATTTTTCTCTCTCTGTTTGATTAAAGGAAACAGGAGCAATGAAGCTTTTATCTGGATAGCTATGTCCTGGGAACATTCCCACAAAGAAAATCTTTGAAGAAAGTCACATCTAGGAGGAAATTATATTCTGTTTATATCTACTATAATATTCAAAGCAAAACTCAGCAGACATAAAAGACAGAACCATATGTAATATGTCACTGGTGTTGGAAATCACATGGAAACCCTGCTTGGCTGCAGTAGGATGATTCCTTGTACTATCTATGGGGACATCCATTTTGCACTTATTAAGGAAGCATTTAAGCAGTCTCCCCTAGTGAAATTGTGTTAGGCTAACTCAAGGATAACTCTAGGGTCTTAGTCTAGCAAAGGATTATTTCTGGTCTTGTGGAATCAGCAACTCTCGTTATTTTACTCATAGATTGTGTGCCTGACATCTGGTCGGATCAAGGGTGGTCATTTTTGTATCTTGCCTATTTGTTGTAAGCAAATGAGAAGTGAAGGGTTTCTTCTCTATTACTTATCTTTTATTATTTTCTATTATTTATCTTTATCCTTCTTTCAGCCTTTGTCTCTTCCCCATTTTTTCTCTGAGCTTTGTTAGTCTCTCTTCTGCTCTGTGCTACACCTGTTATTTTGGGTTATGTCCATCCTCTATGTAATTGCTTCTGAAAGGCTTAAGGTAAACACAGAAGAGCAGACTGATAAACAATTGCTGCAAGAAAGCCAAGTATAATAAAAGATAGCAGCATGGAGCAATATTTGGGAGTAAGATGTAATTTTAAAGGTCAATAATGCACCAAGGAAATTTTGCCTGCAGCACAGTTCATATTGATAACAGAGTTGGTATCTTTGGATTCTCTGGCTGCTTGAAGAATTTAAATCTACCTCTGAGTTTATCTTTCTGTCTCCCATTGCTTCAGGCTTGCTTGCTCTGGCTTCTTCCCTTCCCTTCCCTTCCCTTCCCTTCCCTTCCCTTCCCTTCCCTTCCCTTCCCTTCCCTTCCCTTCCCTTCCCTTCCCTTCCCTTCCCTTCCCTTCCCTTCCCTTCCCTTCCCTTCCCTTCCCTTCCCTTCCCTTCCCTTCCCTTCCCTTCCCTTCCCTTCCCTTCCCTTCCCTTCCCTTCCCTTCCCTTCCCTTCCCTTCCCTTCCCTTCCCTTCCCTTCCCTTCCCTTCCCTTCCCTTTCCCAGATTTCTCATGGCTTACATTTTCACTCAGAAAATATCGAAACACATCTCTTCAGTATTTATTACAATTCTATTTCACATCAAGCCTTCTGCAGAAAATATTTACTGGATCAGTACTTCAACAAATAAAGAGTAGATTTTTAATTTCCAAGTTGTGCTGTCTGTTAGGTAAGTAGCTGTATTATCACAGCTCAATTTTCTAGTGTCTTTCTGTGTGATCTAAGAACAAATTCCTGTGACTTTCTGTGCTTGTTTCCCTTGTTCATTGTGCCAGTTTCACTGAAGTCTTAGACTGAAATTGTTAGATGGAAACAATTGTCTCCCTAGGATCTTCAGGTCCTACAGGGATATTATCAACAGTCCTAAAAGCAAGGAAAACATTAATCTAAGAGAACACAGTGAGTTTTAAATGTTGCGTGACACTACAATAAGTTCTAAACTTTTAAGATAAAAAAGCCCTTGACTATAAATATATAGTTATGCTAGCCCAGATTTTTCAATAGTCACTAAGGATTCCTCTGTTCTTCATTTCTAAGCTGGCATCATGAAGAAAACTGATTTTTGGAAGGTGGCTGCTCAAATTCATATTTTTGCTAGTTGAGTTATTCCAATTATGCCTTTAAAATCACTGATTCCTGCTCCAACTTTGGTGACAAACATCCTGATATAGTAGCATGACTCAAAAGAAATATACAGTCTGATCTAAAATTGTTAAAACGTTGTTGATTTTCTTGGGGAGCAAAAAGCCCTGTGCAAAGGCAGGTGAAGGTAGCCAATAGGCTTTTGTTTTGATAAACTTAAGGTTTCAGGTTTTACATTTGCAGACTCCCCTTGCTACTCTGCTGCTGGCTGGCTGTCTATCTGCATGGACAAATTCTACCAGAGCAAATGGATGAGAAAAGAAGGGTCTGCCTCTCACCTTTATGTGGTCGAGTGCACTGGGGTTTTTGTAGGGTATCCTGTTTGGTCTCATATGAACCCCATTCAGGACTTAATCTGTGTATCGATGAATGACTGCACAATTTGCTAGACAGTGAGGAACTTAAGTAAAGACCTATGCAATTTTCTTCCTGTGTTTATGCAATGATCCTCCTGTGTCCTATGCAGGCCAGGCTGCAATTAGGACCTCCTAGGCAGATACTTGGCTGGCTCTGTGTTTATAGCATCCATGATAAATCATGATGTTTTTTCTTGCCCAGGTTGTAAAAAAGGTAACAGAAAATGGCTGCACTAAGATATTCTGGCTTTCCTATTTATAGACTCTTGAGCCATAATAATACACATTTTGGAGACACAGACCACACTCTGTATCAGAATTTATGCTATGGGCTTGGCTTACAGCATTAGGTTGTAAGTGCTGGAGCATATGCTGTCAAATGCAGCCACATCTGGGGCTGAACGTGGGGACTTGTGCTCCTTTCCTAACTGCCATATAGGACAGACTTAGCATCATTCGCATAGCAACATACGTTGTTATATTGACACATGTGAAATGAGTGCTGTCCATGAGCATATCCTATGCTATATTAGCTGTAAGACAAAATCAGGAGCATCTACAGTTCCATGGGGAGAATTAAGTGGGAGGGGAAGTAGAGGGGAGGAAAATGCCTTTTTAATGAAGATTGAAGGCTGAAATCTGATCCAATTTAAAAAAAATCCCACCATAAAATATTAAGCTGAACCCCATTATTGTTACAAAGTTTGAACACACATACTACAAGTCTCCTTGGGGAGTTGTTTGAGACTTTCGCTCACACAGGGCTTGTATGTCTCTAAGCCTCTTCTCCTCAGCCTTCCCCAACATAATTTCTGAAAAAGTAGATCAGAAGGAGACTGCATTTGCAATATAACTCTTACCACATTTGACATGCAAACACAAAAGGCAATTAATGCTATTGGCCACAATTAATAGTGCTAAATCAACAATGCCCAGGAGGCAGCCACATATGTACCTCAATACAACCTGATGATTTTAACAAAGACAGGCTGTTTTCTAGTATTAACTAATCATGTGTTGCTCTGGGTATTTTCTCTCTCTTCTTGCAGTGTAGCATGTAGCACAAGGAGGAAGTAAGCCTTTCATTTTTCCTGGTCTAGAGCGCTAAAACTAAAGTGTAATCAGTACTAATAGGCTAATGTTAAACTCTGGCAGTTTGCAACTATTCTTATATTGAAGCCAAAAATTTCCTATGTATGCATCTTATTGCCTGTTCAATCTAATTTCATACTTCCATTTTTAGTTCAATAAAGTTCAGTTAAAACCCCTCTGGCTATATTTGCATTGTTTTTCCCTCTGTTGGTTCCCAAATAATGTGAATGTGGACACATGGCTGAAAGCACTGAGTTATTGCTCACTGGCAGATCCCTGACAACCACCAGTTGGGTTCTCAGTCCATCTCAGTTGCAAAATAAAACATTCTGGCTTGAACTGCTTTTGTGGTTGCTTTACTACATAATTCAGTTTGGCTAAGAATATTCCAGCTATTATTATGAGGCTGTGAATTAAACCTGAATGTCACGCTGTTCAGGATGACCTTGTATGATATAACCTTCTGAAAGAACTGCAGTGCTTCATTTCTCTAAGATTTCATGATAGAAAATCCTAGTGGATCAATCCAAACAATGTCAGTACCCCATACTTCCCACTCAAGGATGCAATTTATATGCGTAGTTTTTATGCAGTGTATGCATTTATGCAATGATGAGTACCCCAAATGCTCTCCCTACATATAGGTGATTAAATACAGGGTCTTAATCTGGAACTAAGTTCTAACTCACATTACAGACATGACCTGCAAGGCAGGACCCAAGCATGTCCCCAGCACAGAAGAAACTCTAAAGCCTGCTGTACATCACTCTTGGTTCACCTTTTCTTCCTTTTTAAATCATTCCCTTCACTTTAATCAAAAATTTCTCATGCTTGTTTCTGGGTGTCATTTGTTCTACCTCTTCCTGGCATTCAGGTGTCCTGAACCAAGACAAGACCATTTATCTTCCTGCATTGTAGTTCTGAATAAGGGAACCTGACAGATTTAATATTTACTGGCAGTTTAGGTTCACCTAAACACAGTCATGTCACTAAAAAGTAGCCAGATTCTACTTTTCCATATCCCCAGAAGTGTTTCTTATCTCTTTTAAGTGTTAAGGGCCAAGCTGAAAGAAGTGGGTGTTTTGCTGTCGATTCCAAGAGGCCTTCAGTTTGACTGTTGCTTCCTTGATAAAAGTAATATCACATTTTCAAAATGTAATTACATAAACATGCTTTTATCACAAGGCTTATCACGCTCCTCTTTACTCTGTGTACTTTTTATGTAATAGGTTCTGCAGCAGTACTCAAACCTAAAGGAAGATAAACAGAGCAGGAGCTAAATCAACACAAAGAGGTGCTTCCCATGACAGCAGGACTCCAAAGGTGCAACCCCACAGCTCTGTGGACTTGACTTTGGTCCTTCCACTGGCACAAGCAAGTCTTACTTCCCTCGACCTTTCATTGCATTAGTTTAGCTTCCACCACCCGGGTTTGCTGCCTTTTTGCCAAGAGCATGCCCACAGAGGCTCTTTGTCACCCTGTGCCAGGGACCGTTTTACACCTCAAAGACTCCCTTCTTTTCTGACTGACCTTCACGTCTCCCCATCCAATGGCATGAAATCTCTAGCATTTACTAGCTGTATTTACAGTGTCATAAAAAAAAAATCTTGCTAAGAGACATACGATCCCTGGTATGATTCTGGTTAGAGTAATTGGAATCCATTGTGCAGGAGTATAAACCCCTGATTTTTATCTTGTGTCCTTGTCTTCCCTTTGTGTCTCACAGTGTTTCAATTAAGCTGCAATTTGGAAGCTCTCTAAGACAGGGATATATCTGTCTTTGGTCCTGTAAAGTGATTTACAGCATGTTATAAAGACAGACAGAAATTTTGCAAATCAATCTGCTGGTATGTCACCAATACACCAGAGGTAAGTTAAAAGCGACTTCAGGAAATGCATAGCTCTGTGAAATCTGGGCAGGGGGGAGTGTTATTGAGATCTGTTAATATCTCTTAAACTCAGTACACTCAGTTCGTGCCAATCTGAAGGACTTTCTAGGACACAGGTGGGTAGAGTTTGAAAAGGTATTATTACTCCTTTCCTATTAATTCTGTTGGTGGCATCACATTATTCTCAACATCAACTGTGATTACGTTTATCTCACACGGATCCAGAAGGGGGAAACTGAATCTTAAAAATGCACTAACTTTCCCTAGTGATGATAAGGAAGGAATTAAAGAAGGAGTAAGGCAGCTGGAGAGAAGAAGATATTTAAGAAAGTGTATTTGTGGCCTAAGGAATACCTCTAGGAAATATTTAAGACTACATAAGGATAGTGATCTACTGGGAAAGATAAAGACAGAAAAGAACCAGCCTAAATTAGGAATTTAATTCAGACTAACGGGTTTTGTGTGACAATTTACCACCTAAAAATTCCAACATGCAATTTTTGCATTCTCCAACCTACTCTCATGGGAAAATGATGGGAACTGAACTTGAGACAATGCAGTGGTATAACAAATCCAACCAACAAGAGCTCCTGCAGAGCTTAACCTGATAAAGAGGGGGAAAATTCACCTAATCTGTCTCCTATTTGAATTATCTGATTATGACTGAAAAACTCAGTACAAACTGTGACATTTTAGTTTGGAAATGGAAAACAAAACAAACATAGGAGGCAGAGAAGAGATGTACATAATCACTACTGCCTTGGTCATTTGTCACCCTGGGTATCATTGCATGAAAACATTGCATGCTTTGTCTTGAGCCTGCATGCTCTGAGTACAGTCTAAAACCCCAGTTCACTAGTCTGTAGGTCACTGAAGTCCTGGAGATAAAGTTTTAGTTATGTTATAGAAAATGGAAGGCTGATTTTCTGATCACCTTTGGCTCCACAGTACTAATACAGTTTGCTTATCACACTGGCCAGAAATCTTATTGAGGTTCTTTTGTCTTATCTATTGCTCTCTAAATATCTGTATGTTCTATCTATCATTTTAGTGTTAAGTCTCAAATTATCAGTGGCAGAATATTTCTTGGTCTTTCTTGGATGGCATTTAGCACAGTGAGAACATTACCTGCTACTGTGTAATTGTTGAGAGCAATTATAAAAAGTTCAATTAAGTGTGCTAGGAAGAGCATTAAGATGGAGTCAGAGGCAATGGGAGTCTGGACAAGAGTGAGGTAAAATTAAGGTTGGAGAAGTGAGATTAAAGAAATTAAAAGGGAAGGGAGACCATGAAGAAATTAACTCAAATCCAAGAAAAGGTAGAGAGGGGCATCTTTTAAATATATTACCAGTTTACAAGTGTCTCCAACCTCTCTGATAGAATTAAACATAGCTACTAGTTTCTTAATCGGGTACCTGTTCTAGGGAGGGAGATGTTAATTAACACTAAATATCTAACCTATGGTTTGCCTCAGCTTTCAAGACACATTATAAATATTGGTAAGAAAGATCATTAAAAACAACACAGATCGAATGTTCAGCTTGATTTGTAGAAATTGCCTAGTACCAAAGATGCTGTGAAGATGGATGAGTTTGTTAACAGGGAGAGAAGATTTCAAATATTATTTTGAAAGGAAATTAATAGATCCTTCCTACCTCTGCAATGTGGCCACAAACACATGCATACAGAACAAAGTGGAGGGGGGGGAAAGCAAACAAGCTTTTCTCATTATCATGGGAAGCTCACCAGGTACTGAAAAATAGCATGTGTCTGGTGCTGCCTCTTGACAGAACTTTTTTAGGTCTGGATCACAATTAGCAGCAATTTCTCGGACCCCTCTATCATCCTTTCTTGCCTTCTGCTCTCTGCCCCACCACACACTGGCTGCTATGTCCTAGCCCCCATCTCTGATGGGCAGGGTGAAATCAAACAAGACGACCCTGAAAACCTACAGTTTTCCTACCCTGGGGCAATCTATAATTAGAAGACTTTTGGTTTGTGATATTTTAAATCAAATGATGAACCATTTGAAACATTTAAAAGAGAATTTGCAGACTATGTGGTATACTTGGGAGAACTGGTTCCTTTAACAGAATGGGGGCATCTGCAAAGCCAGATGTTTTTATATCTCAGATCTTATTTTGAAGATCTTCAATTTCATAAAGCTGAAATTTATTTAGACTCAGAATCACAGAATTAATGTATCACAGAATCACAGAATGGTTGACTTTGGGAGGGATCTGGATGTGTGTTTTCCAGGCCCCCTGATCAGTAGGGCCACCTAGGGCCAGTTGTCTAGGACTGTGCCACAATAACTTTTGAACATATCCGACCCAAACCTCCCTGGGCAATGTGTGCCAGTGGTCAGTCACCCTCAGAGTAAAACAGTGTTTCGTGGTGTTTAGAGAGAACCCCCTTGTGTTTGTGCACACAAGCCTTTTGTCCTGTCACAGGGCACCACTGAAAAGAGCCTGGCTTTCATCTTTGCACCCTCCCCTCAGGTATTTATACACATTTGTGAGATCCCCTCCTTCTCTAGGCTAAATGGTCACATCTCTCTCAGCCTCCTCATAGGAGAGATGCTCTAATCCATCATCTTAGTGACTCTATTTGCCTATAGCACTTGGTACCCCAGCACTGGACATAGTATTCCAGGTGTGGCTTCACCAGTACTGAACAGAGGGGAAAGATCACCTCCATCACCCTGCTGAAAACACTTCCTAATGCAGTCCAGGATAATATTAGCTTTCTTTGCAGCAAGTGCACCTTGCTGGCTCACAGTCAACTTGGTGTCCACTAGGATCCAAGCTGCTTTCCAGCTGGATGGCCCCCAGCACATCATGATGCCCAGGGTTGTGTGAGAATAATGTTGATGACTCACTAATATTTTAGTTATTTGCAAGCAGTCAAGGACTTTTCAACTCATACTGCCCTGCCAATGAGAGGGTGGGGCTGTCCACTAAGCTGGGAAGGACCACTGACCCAAACTGGCCAAAGGGACTTTCCCTAATATATGATGTGCTCCAAATGTAACTGGGGAATGGGCCAGGGGGCAGTAGGGCTTGAGAATTAGCTGAGCATTAGCTTAGGTTGTTGAGCAATTGTGCTGTGCATCACTTGTTCTATATATACTTTTGTCATTGTTAGTATTATTATTGTCTTCCTTTTCTGTTCTATTAAACTTTATCTCAACCCACAAGATTTTTTTTTTCTTTTCCCATTTTGATTCTCTCCCCAGTCCCACTGGGGTAGGTTGTGTGCCTGGAAATGGCCTCCAGAATTAGCAGATCCATCACCCTCCCAAGGATCAAGATGAGGATGGTCAACAGCTTGTAGTTCCCTGGGTCCTCCTTCTTGCCCTTTCTATAGATAGGTGTGACATTTGCATTCCTTCCATCCTCAGGCACTTTGTCCAATCACCCCAATTATTCAAAGTTTATTGAGAGTGGTCTTGCAGTGACATCAGCCAACTCAGCACTTATGGACTCATTCATCAGAGGTCTTGGACTTCTGCATTTCCAACTACCTTAAGTATTCTCTGACATGTTCTTCCACCAAATGTATGTCTTTCTTGCTCCGCACTTTGACCCTGTTTTCTAGGTCCTTAGATTTCTAAAAACTTGTCTTACTGGTAAAGACTAAGGCAAAGAAAACATCCAGTACCTCAATACCATGACAAACACCTGCCCTAGAATTAGATGAAGTTCCTATTCACAGTTCCCACCCAAGATTATGGAACAGAACCTCCTTAACCTTTGAGAGTACATCATGGACTGACAGTATTTCTAGAAGTCAGGATTTTTGTCTATAAAGAAATTTTTTTTTGAGGTCACAGTATCTCTTTCTGCCAAAATTCTTTTCTACCTTTATTATCAATGACAAGTTTTGCCTTGAAAGTGTGGGAGTAACCAACCCCTGCTATAGAAAAAGATTTTTCTCCTCCATGGTCTCTGCACACAAAGTTTATTCATCAGAGAAATTTATGTGACCTTCAGATTTTATTTCATGCCCCCAAGCTCAGTAATATGGTTGTAATTGATGTAATCAGCATCACTCTTCGGGAAATCCTGATGCTGTAATCCTGATGCAGGGCAAGGGACAAAGCAAATTTACTCACCACCAAGATTTGCTATGAAATCTCCAATGCTGTTGTGATCAGTGGGAACATGTTTTACAGCCTCACAGAGATAAAGTGATACAGTATGAACTGTATTGCACTATTTTTTAAATTATCTTTATTACACATAACTGTCTCTAAAATTTTGTAAGGTAAAACTGCCAAAAATCTGTAAGGATATTTTGGAACAAAAGAAACCCCAAACCCTACACCTTTGTTCTTTTAATTTATTTGTCATTCCTTGCAACCTTCCACTTTTTTTTTTTCTCCATGAAATCTCTCTTCCTATCTTCCCAATGGGTTTTATGAAATTGCTGTAGTACATAAAATATGCATTTTAGTACCATTTGGATAATATTTCCCTTCTCCTCCAATTATGGGACAGATATTGTCCCAAGACAATGTAAAATAACACAGATCTTCAGATGACAGTCTGGCAATAGCTCAAAAGCTGGGAAGGGAAGGCAGAATCCTTTGGGGAAACTGATGAAAATGTCAAGGATACAGAAGGAAACAGATAACATATCCATTGCTGAAACATGCTCGCCAACTGATAGGTTACAGTTTGCTGTGCATAGAAATGATTGCATAGATGTTGCATGTCACACAAAAAATGGATGTGCCTACTCTGGAGCCTCACTCTCACTGCTTCTAAAATACCACAGAAGCTTTATAACAAACCCACCCATGACTTTGACATCAATGCTAAATATGCTGCTACAAAACCCCAAATCAATAGACTTGAAGGCAAACCAATCCTTCAAACCACCACGGGCTGTCATAGGCACTACTGTGTGACCACATCCTTGTAGCTACATCTGCCAATGATCCATGCAGAAAACTTGCCTGTCAGAAACACTGAGAAGTTCTGCATGAATTCAGAGGCCAGAATAGAGTCAATTATTTGCCTTGCAACAACATAATTCAGGTTTTGAAACGTGGAGAACCGAAAGGGGTGAATAAGGCTGCCTTGAAAATCAGACACACCTTTATTTTTCTTAAAGCTCTTGGAGGTCTCTTGATTAAAGTGCTGTGTAAATGTTAAATGCAATTACATCTAAATATTTGGGAAGTATTATACTACTAATACTATTTTTATTTTCCTGAAAGGCTGCAGAATCAAGGTTTTCATTATCTGTAACCACTTAAGATTCCAAGTTACTTTTGCTAAAGAGGGAATGATAGCTTCGGTGTCTGGGCTAAGATCCAAATGAGTAATTACATTCTGCAAGCCTACATTCCTCCTCAAGTTTTATATTAGATAAAGTCCTTTTCACTTAGCAAGGTTTCTTTTTAAAGACTGACATCTTCCAAGCCAGAGGCAGCTGCATTTCAATGTTGAGTAAAATAATGCCTATGTAAACATAATTTGAATAAATCAAGTGCTTTGTGGTTTTCAAAATGCAATGTCCACTCCTATTCGTGTTTTTTGTTACATACACAGAATTAAAAACATGAATTGCAAACAAAAAAAAAAATCCATTGAATCTCTGATTTCAGGGAACAGCCAAAGCCCAAGCAATGGGGGGAAAATGCTTTGGGCAATTCGTATTTACTTTCAAATGTATTGTTCATAAACAGATTTTAATGAAATAGCATTTAAGCTGAGTATGATCCATGTAAAAACAAAACAGCTCTTTACCTGCTGAAAATCCCATTAACAAAACTCCAAATAAGATGAAATGAAATTAGTAAATCTGTGAATTTCCTTGAGATATATTTTAGAAGTCTCCAGCTCAGTAAATAATTAATTGGTATGAGTTTTTGTTTCTGTTCGGAAATATAAACTCAGCATAGATTAAATGTGCTTTAGTTACTAATGATTCTCAATGCATCAAAGCTGAGAGGTGGTAAGGCAGACGAGCTGAAATGAATAAGTAAAAGGCAACAGTGAAATTGTCAGGCTATACTAAGGCGCTTGCAAATCAAATCTTGAACTAAAAATATGTTTCTGTTCACGATGTACAGTTCAGAGAGTCGCTGTTGGCAATCTGTGGAACACTGCTCAGTACTGCACTGTTATGTCCAGTGTTTTATTTCAGATGAGTTGTCGTAGTCAAAGATAAAGTGAGTAGTTTCTTTTGGTTGTTATTTCCATGAATAATCCTCTTACAAAGGGAAAACTGTTCCTGCAGCCCTGCCAGGGACAGGAAAGTTCATCCTTTTTTAGGATGGGATCCATAAACATATCCAAAAAGGGAAGAAAACAGAAAAAAGAAGAAAAAAGTTGAAAACTTGTGTTAATAGAGTAACACCTTTCTCAAGGAGGCATTTCTCTGTGGTTATAGGGGTCTTTATTTTTATGCACCTTGGATGCTCTGGCATGCCTCTCATCCCTATTCAACCTCCACCCAGGCCAGGAGCACATTGCTTTTTTGTGGTATATCCAAACAGCTCTGCTTACTAGCACTGATCTATGATATTGTTTTGCTGAAAGAAATAGGTTTGTTGGATGAAAAAACTTGAAAGTTAAGCAGAATAAACCATAAACGATGTTATTACTGCACCATAGTTCTTACCAGGCTAAACCTTGTTATTGCAAGATATTGATTAGACCAGTCAAATCTTTTATAGCCTAAAGGATTTTACATCATTTACAGTAATTACAGTGCCTTCCTAACTGGTAAAACTATCTGTGAACTCCCTGAAGGACATCCTGGATAAGTAGAAGTGAGTGATAATTTCCCAGCTACTTTTGTGCAGGCAGGATTTTGTCCACTTTAAGGAATGGAGAGCATTTTATATTTACATGCATATTTCTGCAGGTTCTGATATCCCAAGCCACCGGAGTGCTATGGGGAGCTGCAGCTGGGTGCATAGTACCCCAATTCTCACATTGCATAACCTGGCACACAATCACGGGTAGATCCCACACATGGTTTCAGTCAGAATAAGTCTGAAGCTGAAAATTTGGAGACTTTTCATGCTTCCTCAGTGCTGTGACTGAAATAAAAATATTGCAGCTTGTTTCTGCTGTGTATGTGGGCTCATTAATCTGGAATTTCTCTCTGAAAGTTTACCCTGCTGAAGGCTGTCATGTCCTGCTGTGACTGTGAACATTCACCCAAATCACAAACTGGTTTGGGTTGGAAGGGATCTCAAAGTCTGTCTCATACCAACCCCTTGCCATGGGTGGGGACACCCTCCACTAACCCAGGGTGCCCAAAGCCCCATCCAGCCTGGCCTTGAACATTGCCAGGGATCCAGGGGCAGCCACAGCTTCCCTGGGCAACCTGTTCCAGGACCTCACTGCCCTCACAGTAAAGAATTTCATCCTAATAACTAATCTAAATCTGCTCTATTTCAACGGAAGGACATCCCCCCTTGTCCTCTCTCTCCCTGCTCTTGTCACCAGTCCCTCTCCAGCTTTCCTGTAGCCCCTTAAGGGACTGGAAGGGGCTCTAAAGTCTCCCCAGAGCCTTCTCCAGGTTGAACCACCTAAACTCTCTAAGCCTGTCTCCACAGTAGAGATGCTTCAGATCTCTGATCACCCTTATGATCTCCTCTGGACATGCTTCAAAAGCTCCATGTTGTTCTTGTACTGAGGACACCCGAGCTGGATGCACTACTCCAGTGGGGGTCTCATCAGAGTAGAGGGGCAGAATCTCCTCCCTCAACATGCTGGTCACACTTCTTTCAGTGTAGTCCAAGACACTGCTGGCTTTCTGGGCTGCAAGTACACTTGTCAGCTCATCTTGAGCTTGTCAGCCACAAATACTCCCTAGCCATTCTCCTCAGGGCTGCTCTCAATCCATTCTCCCATTTGTGCCTAGGATTGCGCTGACCCATGTACAGGACCTTGAACTTGGCCATGTTGATTTTCAGGCATTTTTCATGGGTCATCTCTCAGAGTCCTTCTGGATAGCATCCCTTCCCTCCAGTATGTCAACAGCACCACATAGCTTGTTTTTGTGGAGAAACTTGTGAGAATGAGCTCAATCACACTGTGCATTTCACCAACGAAGACGGCAAACAGTGCCAGTCCCAATACCGACCCATGAGGAACACCAGTCATCACTGGTCTCCTGTTGGACTACAAGACACTGACAGCAACTCTTTGAGTGTGACCATACAACAAACTCTTTATCCAAAGTTAAGGTACCCTTCCACTCATTTTCCCAGGCTGAATAGGTGTTTTTCATGTTCCTTTTAGACACAAGCTTAACTGTATAATCATTGTATAATAACTGCACTTTTTTTTTACAAAGCAATCAAGGGCTTACACTCTCATAGTAAATAAGCTTATCAAAGAAGCAATCACAGTGAGTCATTTTCATTCATCTAAATGACAGGCACTGACATTAGAACATACCTTGGGACATCTCTTCACTATTAGTAAAGCACTTGAGAGAAAAGCGCCTTTCAACTATGTTCACAGCTCATTGGCAGCTCATAATGGCATTAATAGTTTTGTATTGGTACCTGCAAGACTGAGCTAAAACTTTGTGAAATATTTCTCCTGGCATTTCTGATATAGGATCAGGTCCTATTGGTGCAGCATTTCAAATTCATTTCAGTGGGTACTTATACTGTTAGGGAGTATTGAGGGCTATAGCGATTCTTCAAAGCAATGTTTTTACAATATTCCAAATAATCAGAAAGTTTCCAAAGCTCTAACTTCAAACACTTTTTTTCAGCTGTTGGCAAAGTCCAAATCAAGTAATTAACTAAAGTGAGTCTGGAATTCAGCTCCTAGTCCTGGCAGGGATTTGCCATACGACCTTGGGCAAGGTCAAGTTCAGATATTCTGTACCTCAGCTTCTCCATTTACAAAATGGTAATAATAATTCTTACTCCACAAAAAGACCATAGGGCTTAATTAACATCCATAAAGCACCTTGAAATCCTTAGATAAAAGGTTGCGTAAAAGGGCAAATGTAATTACTGTTATTATAGTGGTGCTGCTATAAAATATTCATGGTATAATGGCAAGTCCAGTGAACATTCAGAAGCTTGTAAGATCAGTTGCTGTGCATGAATGCACAAGCACATTAGCAGGTTGTACAAAATGCAAGGCAATTTCTTTCCATCTATTAGGGTCCTGTCCTGCAAAGGGTCAAGAGCCTCAGTTTCCCATTGAACTCAAGGAGCAGATTTTGAAAATAGCAGCAAATGTGGAATCAAGTACCTTGCAAGATCAGACTCTTAAAAATGTAGTATAAATTCTCATAATTAAAATACATGAATAAACAAATAAAAATAATTAATTAGAACCAAAACAAAAAAGCCAAACCAAAACCTCCAAACATTGTGAGAGAATTTTTACCATATTGATTAGAAATATTACAGTAAACTTCAGTGAACTGTCAAGCTGGTACCCAGCACCAAAGAATGGAGAGCCAGGTCTACAGGTGATATAAATTATGGCACATGACAGCATTTCTAAAGACAGTGTAGCTGATATGAAAGTGAAGTTGTTAACAACTCAAAGCAATCTTGTGGTATGTTTTTAAAGACACAAATGAGAACTATTGCAACAAATTAAACTAGATTTGCGATGATAAATTAAGAAAGAAAATGAAACCACTCAGTTTCTGCATACTTTAAACGAAAAAATTGTCAAGATTGATACAAAAATTTAATTCCCTAGGATTTAGAACAGAAATTGGATATATCCTGAATTTGTTAGTTATTCCTCCCATTCTCAAAATTTGTGTTAGAGGTTCACAGAATCACAGAATCACAGAATTGTAGGGGTTGAAAGGGACCTCGAGAGATCATCGGATCCAACCCCCCTGCCAAAGCAGGCTAAAAGAAGAAGCTGTTTGGTTTTGAAGCAAATTATCATAAATTACTTTCTATCTGTTTACTAGACATACTTAATAACTGACAGTGCTGTGATGCAATGCAGGTATTGAAAAACGTCTAGCTCAAGGACAATACTAAAAGTCATACAAAGTCTAATCATTGTTGGCATATTGGCTGACTGCATTTTCTCAGATATATAGCCTTGACACTCTGTAGCACTGTGTTTGCATCCCACCACTTCCTTCCACCACACCTGAACTTATATGTGCCACTTTCAGCCCATTTAAAACTCAGCGCAGTCTTCAGTGTCCATCTGAGCATTTGCCATCTCATCAGCCTCCACCCGCGCTTCAGCATCCTCCCTTTCCCTTCATTGCTGACAATATTCATTTGGCATTTTTGTAGATATGAACTGATGGCAAAGTGAGATTTCTTAAAATATGAATCCCAGTACTGAAAAGATAATATCAAAATATGCATTTACTCCAGTAAGATGTTATGGGACTTTAATGTCACTTTCTAGAGGAAGAAAACATTTCTCTTCAGCTCTGTGAGTGTGATCTCAGTGATCTAAAGGGAAATCTCCCAGTGCAAAAGAATGCAGCTGAAGCAGTCAACATTTACCTTGCTCCTTTGTTAGACCAGTGTAAAATATGTAATTTGGAATATACCCCTGAAGCTCTGGAGAGAATCTGTGTAACAAGAGTTAGATCAAATGCTTCTCCATTAGACATTGTAGAGCTGAAACTTCAGTAAGAGAATCTATTTTAACCAAAGACCATGAAAACTTTGCCTACAAATAATAGTGAACTTGGGCTCCTTGAGTGCCTGGTAGATTTTCAAGAAGCTCCAAGTGTAGATAATTTGGGATCAGATATTTCTGGAGCCATGAGGTCTCATCTGGCCTCTTTTCATAGGAGAGGTGCACTAGAACTTCAAGTCCTTTGAGCAAAATTCAGATTTCCCAGCCCACCAGACATTTGGCAGAGAACTTGGCCAGTTTCCAAGCTCCTGGTTCCCTGGCAGTCTCACTGCATATTCCCTTTCTCAAGCCCATCCCAATAAAAAGGCAGGGAAAGTGGGAAGCACTTTTCAGTTCTGGAGAAACAGGAATAGTCTTGGTGATATCAGACTACCTAAGTGGATGTGGAATACAATGTTGGAATATTTAAGCTCTGCAGAAAAAAAAAAAAAGGTGTAGTGAGGAAAAATAAGGCAATGCATTCTCCTTTTGCCATTGATTTAAGCTTTAAATTTTCCCAAGACTTCACAATCATACGTGGAAGTCATATGGTAGCTCTTGCCTATGGCTTGACACATAGATGACCTTAAGAAAACTTTCTTGGAGTACAGCAGTCTAAAGCAATGCTATAATTTATGGCAGATGTCTCGAATTTCTGTTCATAGGCTGTCCAGCACCCATGGTGCATCCTGGTGTTTCATCAAATCACGTATTACATAAATATGCAAATGTAACTTTTAAGCCCATGGAAGGACAGAGGGAGAAAAGGTACACAAAGTGAGGGGAAAAAAAAAATTAACTTTTTTTTATAAAATACTGATGATTTGGGGGTTTTCAAAAGAGCACAGCAAATTGGTTAAGTGCTGTGTACATTAGTACCTAATAAAAACAGCGACTCATGAAAAAGATCTTCTACTGTCCAAAATAAACCCACAACTTTCAAAATTAACTACATGACATAATGAAACATTTTTTCCTGGGAAGTATTTATACGGCATTTTTTATACAAAGATTTATTGATTTTTTTCTCTTCTTTGTAAGGATGTTCAGGGAATGTATTTGTGCTTTTCCCAGTATTGGGCTGTCCTTCTCTGGGTGACTAATAGTAGAAGGTCAAATCCTCAAATCCATTAAAACTGCTATAGCAGGTAGGAATATCCTGATTGCTTTGCAAAATTGAAGATTTTTTAAAAATTGAAATAATCCTTTTAAACACCTAAAAAGAGATCAATTCACAGCTGGTGAATAGAATTACTTACAATACTTGCCCAATGACATTCCAGCCCATGAAATGATTTAGACCAATGCTTTACTCCTGCAAGTATCAGTCATCATCAGTGGGACTACTCAATGTCAGATCTGACCAAATGAACAAGCTCGACAAGCTCCAGGAGGGACCTTATGGGAGACAGAGAGGATTTCTGCAATTAAGGAGATGGGATACTCCATATTGACCACCATAATGGTATTTGTAGTGCTAACCTGCAAGAAACAGCTAGGAAAAGAGTCATGTGTTACCATTTAGCAGCATAATCCTTGCCTCTAAATATCATGTGTTTTGCTTGAAAATCTTGCACATTGTACTTGAAAATTTTCCCATCCTGCATGGATGTCTTTTGATCTGTTCCTTATCCACTGAAGAAATTGCATCTTGTGGTAACAAATTCACAGAATGAATGTTTGAACAATCAGTTTATGCATATGCATTAGATGTTCTAAAAGTTCTGTTTAATGAATTATCATAAAGACAATATAACTGATTCTCTGATTCAGGAAGAGTGTCATTTTGGGTCATAGATTTAAAGCATGTGAAAAATCAGGACATTCCAGGCATGAGAATAACATAAAAGATGATGACAATGGAAATGTCAAGGCAGGAATGAGTGATGTGTTAGATGAGATCACTGAAGAAATTTAATAAGGGCAAGAAAGAATACCAAAGAGGGAACTTCTAATGGATTTCATGCCTAAGATAAAATATAAGAGTACTGGATTGAGTACAGAGGGGAAAAATCAGCTTGCATTAGAAAGATGTAAGGATGAAGATAGTCAGCTAAAAGCATAATTTCCACAGCCAGGCTCTAGAAAGATCATTTAAAGAAGGGAATAATTTGTGAGCTGCTGGTGTCACAAGCAGAAGTGAGGACGGATGGTGCTGCAGTGTCACACAGAACTGGGTACGCTGGTCAGTGACATGAAGTTTAGTTTAGAATCACGCACTAGAATCTTAGAATCATTCAGCTCAAAAAAGACCTTTAAGATCATCAAGTCCAGCCATTAACCCACCACTAAACTAGGTCCCCAAGTGCCACATCTACCTATCTTTTAAAGGTGTCAGAGCCTTTACTAAAGTTCTTGTAGACAACATCCACAGCCTTTCCTTCATCCAGTAAGTGGGTCATCTTCTCGTAGCAGGAGCTCAAATTAGTTATGCAGAACCTTCCTTTGATTAACCTATGCTGCCTGGGCCTGATCACCTGGTTATCCTGTCTGTGTTGCATCATGGCACTCAAGATGCTACATAACTTTTCCCTGCATCAAGGTCAGACTGACAAGCCTGTAGTTCCTTGGATTCTCCTTCTGGCCTTTCTTTGTGGTGGGTACCACATTGTCCAGGCTCCAGTCTACTGGGACTTCCCAGTTAGCCAAGACTGCACATAAATGATGGAAAGTGGCTTGGTGAGCACTTTCCAACAGCTTCCTCGGAACTTTTGGACGGATCCCATCCAGTCCCATAGACCATTGTGTGTGAAAATGTGTGACAACTCGTGCTGTGTGCAAAAGTCTGGCTCAAGATATCATGGATACAGAGCCAAGATGTTTTGCAGCTAGCCTCTGTGTCAGAGGACAATAACAGGAGACAATTGCCCAGGTGACAGAGTGTTCACCAGACAGAGCAAAGAAAGGAAGAAACCAGAAAGCTTACAATGGGAAGATGAGTAGAACAGGCCTTTATAAAGCCATCCTAGAGGAGCTGTCAGAGAGACAGTTTGATACATGAGAGTAAGGCTGAGTGAGATATATCACAGGCTGAGAGTTCTGTGGCTTCACAGAGATGTTACTAGCACTCCATCTTTCACATAGCATGGACATGGACTGAAGTTCCCTGAACAAAATGTACTCTACAGGGGGAATTTAACCTCCCATTAAAATGCAGCCACGTCTCTGATGGGCTGGCCTACTAGCACTATCATATTTCTTTGGAAGAGTAAGCAGAGAGTAATTTTTCCTACTTAAAACTGTTAATGCAATTTATGTCAGCAAAATGCATTTATTCAAGCTGAAGTTTAGCCAGCAGACTGGTTTTACCTTTCTTATGAAACAAAGTCAACAGAAATATGCAGGATTCCTTCAAGCATAAAGCTAGTACATGGGTTAAATCCCGATGAAACAGTGCTGAAGCACTGCTCCTGAAAAGTGCTAAGACTTACCCTCCCTCCTTTCAGCATGACAAGGGTGTTCATCACCTTTTCTCATGCCCTGATGCAGTACATGTATGAGAATGATTTGAAAAACTGAACTTTATGAAAGTAAAGTGAGATTTAGCTGGGAGATGGCCAGGGCATTCAGGGTGGGAAATCTATCAGGCCAAATTTACAGACTATGTCTGGACTCCAAAACACAGTTTGTGATGAGAAATGTCCTAATCCAGACACAAATTTCCCACACGAGAATTCCGTTTGCATTTTGGACCCTGAGGCATCACAACTTTGCTGCAACCTGGCCAGATGGGTGAGTGGGTGGGAATAGAAGCAGACATGCTGGGGGCTGGGAGACTTAATGTGGTTATCCTCTGCCATGGCAACCCTCCTCTGGCACATCTTCCCTGAGTTTAATCGACTATCTTCCCCTTGTATTTAAAGATAAAATGGGAGTCTCACAAGCAACTCTCCTGAGCATCTGTGTCACTGTATGTTTTACTGTTTCATTTGTTCTCTGCAGCGTTCCACTGAAATAAGTGATTTCTGTTTGCAACATTACATGACCTGTAGGAATTTTTTTTTTAAATATGCCATATCTATCATGTCAGAAGTGTTCCATCTTTTAATGGACTGGTAGCAATGATTCCATCTGTAAAATTCTCCATTGGAAATGAAGAATTAAAAAATTTACTGACATGTCTGTATAACTATCCTTTCCCACTCTCTGCTCCAGGGCACCACGTGTATTAATTAGTTAATGTTCATGGAATGATCTGAAAATAAAATCCACTACCCAGTTGGAATTAACCTGTACAGTACTCATTGTCCAGTAAGAATACTCATTGTCCAGTAAGAATAGTCTCATTTAACCACACATTAGTGAGCTCTAAACTGGAGAAACACAAAATGCATATCTCCGCTTTAAAAATCATTAATGATGTAGCAGGCAGCTGGAACTAGATGGTTTTCAAGGTCCCTTCCAACACCAACTGTTCTATAACTTTTTGACTCTTCATAGCTTGTGTAGATGCTGCCTTGTTCACTGAACTTGGATGCAAAAAATCATCAGTGTCTCAAAAGTAATCCAGAAGCCTTCTATGTGTGGGTTGTCCATCTTAAACTACAAGGCTGTCCTTAATTTGAAGAGGCAACTTCTCTTGACCCCGTTCAATATAAAAAAACCACTACTTGACTCTTGTTAGAAGGAATGTTTCATCGACTGCCCTTTTTCCCAATATTACTGTATTTGATTGCAATCTCAGCTTTCCTTTAAAAAATAAGATAGATGCTCCACAGATGGTGATAGGAGGCCTCCTTTTCTGCATCAGCAATACACATCTCCCGATATCTCAGTAACAGCCAGAACAAACCTATGCAAAATCCAGAAAGTAAAATCCTGTCTGTTCTCAGAGCTGAAGAAAACTATTTGTTGTCAGGCAAGGAGCCTATGGTGTTAGCAAATATAAAGGGAACGGTTTTTTGGGTTTTTTTAAGTAGGACACAGCAAAGTTATTTTAAATATATGGTACTTAGTGGCTTTCCTCTTGCTCTGCAAAATTACCTACAGTGTTTCTACAGTAGTATCTGTTTACGGATCCTTCTGCAGTCAGTACGTACAGCCATATAAAATACTGACCTGCTTGGAAGTCTGATCCTGAGAAATATTTTGTTTCTTAAAGGACAGGTTATTTTAGCATGCCATAGCAGATGAATTCATGAGGTTGCCTACCAGGTAAAAAAAAAGAGTTTTAAAGTTTTTGAAGTGGGCTAGGGAACCTGTGCCCTGAGGGATCTTTCTGTGTTTCTTAAAATAGTCTAAGCTCCCATCTGAGGGTATTGACTGCTCTAATTTTGCATTTAGGGATCGTTGTATTCCCGAAATAACACAACACAAGCACACTGTCTTGGTTTCTCTGACTGGGACTATCAATTTAAGTTCTTCATTTGCCACTATTTGTCACAGCAGCTGAATCATAACAGATTATCACCAGGTAATACTTCTCATCAGTATCTCATTTCAACCCCCTCCCTAAAATATATATTTTCTTATTTCATTGCCCGAAACTGATTTCTCCATTTCCTCAAACCCCCTAGACAGCCACTGTATCTTCCCTGGGACAGATTCTAATACTTTGTCTTCTTAGGAATGTTTCTCTAACCTACATACAACTTGCTTAATTTCATGCAGCAGTGATCCCTATCTCACTGAGTTTCTAATCTAAAGAACAAATTGCACTTGGGTTTCATTTCATGTATACATCTACTGAGAAACAGAATTAAAGGCAGTTTTTCTTTCTGAGTGGTACAACACTTTGCAAGTTTCAAAAGATGATACTTAAAAAGAACTTGCTGGGAAGAACTGAAAGATTTTTGCTGTGATATTTGCAGTTCTGGCATTGTTTTTATTCTCAATTGTTTGAAATTGTTTGTTTTTAATTCATGGCAAAATAAAAAAGCCAGATATCTAAAATACTGTTTGTCATAATTTTTAATATTTAATTAGAGAACATTTTTCTTTTTTGTTAATAATAACATTGATTTTTTAACAACACTTTATATATCTACGTATATCTACTTAATTTCATTTTCAATTCAGAAAGCCAGAAGTTTTGGGGAAAAAAATAAACAGAAAAATTATTTTGACAACTTTAAATGAAAACCAATAATTTTTCTAGTCTGTTTCTGAAGGAAAACTTTTTTCTTGGAAAAAACCCTCAACCAGCTGTACAGGCAAACCTAACAAAGCAGTATAGCCTGTAAATCCGTCATTTAAATGCAAGATCCACTGGGGTGAAATGTGGCAACTGTTTAATAATGCACAGCAGCACTATACAGCAATTTAAGATGAGAAGACAAGAAGAATGACATATGGAATTGAAAATGCAGGCTGAGCGTAAGTAGGCAAAATGTAATCATCTGAATGCGAATTTTACCACGGCAACAGAGTAGGCATCCCTGCACTTACAGATATTGCCATGAAATCTTTAATGACAACTTGTCAAGGTGTCTTTTATGTCTCCTTTTTAAGAAATGACATCCAGAATCACAGTGACCCCAACTTCCCACTTGAGTATTGGTTCACAACAACTCAGAGGAAAAAGCTCCCAGTGGTGAATCATTAATGCCATTTCCTTTTAATAGTGGTTGTATTTTTGGAGTTGCCTCTTACTGGGTGGGATAAACACTGCTTAGACTTTGGGGGATCTGAGCAGGTCAAAACCACACCACATTGAATCCCGTTTGGATGTGGGAGGGTAGGGATGAAAAGTCTTTTTTTTTTTTATAGAATGTGTTAGCATTTTTAAAAGTTTGAATTACTTCCTCTATCCACCATTCCTCTAATGTTTTACTGTCAAGCCTCATTGGTTTCTTCTGATGTGGATGGGCTCATTTTGCAGATGGAGTGATAGTTTAAAGCTATACTGTGTATAAATTCTTTGAGTCCATACTCACAAAACCCCAACTGATTACTGGAAAGGGGAAAAAGAGCTGCACCTAAACAATGAAAGAAACACTGCCCTTGAGGTAGTCACTTTCTGCTTTGCAAAAGAAAAACTGAGTGCATTATGGGCCTGTTTATGTATCATTCATTCTTTTTGCTATATGACATTGACGAGGGTTCTATGGCTGAAGAGATAAAGACTGAGGAGTGAGCAGAAGGAAGCATGGGAGTAAAGACTCTGTAAATCACAAAGAGAAACCTGAAGAAGCCACAGCAAGAGGGAACAAAGCAGGTCAATGAAATGGTGGGATACCTGGGACAATAGAGTAGCAAGAAAGATGGAAAAATTATGAGCAACCATGTCTAAAGTGAGAAGGTTAAATCACATCCAAAAGAAAAGAGAGATATGAGTTAATGCTTCTAATTTCCCACACCTTTTTCCTTTTTTTTTTTCTTTCCCTTCTTTTACCTGCTTGGAAGATCATCTTGGAAACATTCAGGGCTTTGGTTGTCCTGATGCTGCTAAGCATCTTGCTTTTACGGAACCAAGATATAGTGGGAATAAGTAAGGAAATAAAGGAAAAAACCAACTTTCCCCAAATCCACAGGAATTTGTCACTGAATACAGCAGCTAAGATTTCAGCCAAAATATTTCATGAACTTTGCACTTGGAGTCTGTATTTCCAAAAGCAGACATGTACAATATAAGTATCTACACTCCCTTCATAGTCAATGAAGACAAACAGGCATTTCAGGGCTGTCACTCACCTCTTCCAGAGCAAAGAGTGACAAGAAGAGCTAAAATCTTTAAAAAACTTTTTCTCTCTTATAAACAAACACTAAGTCTAGGAGGACCTTGCTCATATGAAGATGTCTATAATACACTGTCTGTGTCTGAAGAAATGCAATGTGTGATAAAACCATGAAATAAGTCTTGTGAAGGAAACTAATGTGCTGGGCTGGGGTCACTCCTTTCACACTTCTTCATCAGGGTTCATTGCTCCTCTTTTTGCTTTCTGAGATAAGTCATTCTCAAGAGGAAAAATGAGAATCTTCCAATCTGTGAGTCATTTGAGTACATAATATTGCTTGCAGTAAGGGTCGGTTGAGAGGCTCGAGGCAAGCCTTTTCATCATCTCTGCTGGGACTGGGGTGTGATGAATGTGGTGGATGGAGGAACTGGCTCGCGTGGTAAAAGAGAGTCAGACTCTGAATTCGTCATCCGTCGTGATGAGGAGTATGAACTAAGCAGGTAAGTTTTAGGAAAAAAATATGCATCATCCTTTAGTTTTCCAAAATCTTATTTCCATTTCCTAATTGAAAAATGAACACGAGTAACTAAAAGTTCCAAAAACTTTAAAAGGCCATCCAAAATCTGACAGGGAAAAAAAATCTGCCACACTTCAGAAAGTACTGGATATCTCAGCAGATGGTATGTTTGCTTTCCTGAAAAATAAAAAAATTAAATTGATGTTTCAAAAGCAGCATCCAGGCCTTTGAAGATAATAAACAGACACGATGTCACTTGCACTGATTTACAGAAACTCTGGTAATGAACTGTGGGAACAGACTGGGTCCAGTTCACCTCCTGTGAACCAAAAGTTGTACAGTGTTATAGGTACAGATGGCATAGGCACATTGGGCTGCTCCTATATGTCTTTTGTTTAGTAAATACTATATTTAATGGCCTGCCATTAACTGCTGAACATAGTAAGTTAATTTTGCATTTAAATAGTAGAACTTCAAGGAAGTTCATAATTGCATATCTTTTTACCAAATGACAAGCCATATGCTAGGAAATTTCAAGCCACTAATTAAACAAAACATGCCGAAGCATGTTTTTTAACAAATACTGTACATCGTTATTTAAATTCAGGGCAAATACTGTTCTGAGCACTACAAATAGCTAAAATGGTGTTTAATAAGATACACCATCTGCATTTCAAATTGATGCCACCCACATTTAAATCTCTTGAATAATCCCACTGAACAGTTACTGGGGAAAAGAAATGCATTCATGGCTCTTTCTGTGAATTCGATACCACTGTTCTTGGCAATTCTCGTTTGGTTATTAAACTCACTGGGATAAAACTGCCAAAGTGCTAACTGCCAGCTTCCAGATTACACTAATCGAGAAGTGTACAAACCAAATTGAACTGTCCTTTAAGAGCTCTGAAAAGGGAGTAATTGGAAATAAATCAAAATAAATGCGGGGTAGTTTCTCCCTTCCCCTTCCACCCACTATATTTAGCTACTCGCAAAGCCTTGTACCATATGGAACCCTACAGATTGTATAATCTCCAGATAACTGCTAGGGCCATCCCTTAATCAACTGAGACATGGCATACAGGAAGGGAATGCACAGAAGAAACCTCAAACCCAGGAAAGTATGGCATTCAGGCATATAGACGTTTTCCATCTCTCTGCACTGCACACACACACGCACACCCCGCCTCTCCCCCAAGAGAATGAGTCTGAAATGCAACAGCTGTTTGGTTTAGCATCCAAACATCCACCATGTACTGGGTTTGCAGGTGTTTGGAGTCCAAAGCACATTGTGTTGTCTATGCCAAGACAGCTGGTGTAAAGTCACGGGCTAATTGGTACAATTCTCCTACCAAGGAACTATAGGGGATAGTTATGACAATTAACATGGCAGAAATGGACCAGGGAAGGGAGGGACTTCAGCAAAGACATCTGCTGAGGGAAAGAAAAAAAAGTCAGTATATCCCTTTTCCATTTTTTTTTGGGGGTGGGTTTTTTTTTTCCTTTTTCCTGCTCCACAGCTGATGTTTTCATGTGGACAATTACACTCTCCCTGAGATTATTTATCGCTATGCTATGAAAACACAGTGAAAGCTGTGGGATTGTCTTAAAACCTCTGAGAGCTTGGAAATATAGCCAAGGCTTCCGTTCTACCTGGTTGGGTCAGAAATATATTGAACTACACCCGGAAGATTAAGCCAGAGCTGGCCCTGACACTATAAATAGCAAAGCAAAGAAGCAGTTCAGGGCCTCTGCCTTTCTGCATTAACTGAATTTACTTTTTTGTGATTTAGGAGGGTGGCATAAAGATGAAATGTATCATTTATATCTGTGGTATGAAAGGCTCTAAAATTTCTGTGCAGAGACCAATTAAACTGCCTCTTCTACAGCCTCCGCAGTGGCAAAGGGACTGTATGTTTTCACGGGCATTTGGCCTGTTATGGATACAACCACCAGGTCAGTTGTTTTGCTTTATATCTTCTTCCCAGTCTGACCCCTTAGGAGCAAATCCTCTGTAACACATGATGTCTTCCCCAATGCTAAGGATAAACAAAATGGGCATCTACACTTGAAAGCACAGCTTAGCTTGAAATTTTGACCTACCAGCCCTGTTGCTTTGAATTGTGATGAATCACAGAATCACAATCAATCACAGAATAGTCAGGGTTGGAACAGGACCTCTGGAGATCATCTAGTCCAACCCCCTGCTATAGCAGGGTCACCTAGAGCAGTTGCACACGATCTTGTCCAGGTGAGTTTTGACTCTCTCTCTGCAGAAGGAGACTTTCCAGACTCTCTGGGCAGCCTGTCCCAGTGCTTGGTCACCCTCACAGCGAAGAAGCTTTTCCCCATGTTCATACAGAACTTCCCATGTTCCAGTTTGTGCCTGTTGCCCCTTCTCCTGTCACTGGACACCACTGAAAAGTCTGACACCTTTTTCTTGCCATAGGTCTTTTAGATGTTTATAAGCATTAATCAGATCCCCTCTTAGTCTTCTCTTCTCTAGGCTAAACAGTCCCCGCTGTTTTAGCCTTTCCTCACACGGAGAGATGCTCCAGTCCCCTCATTATCCTTGTAGCTCTCTGCTGGGCTCTCTCCAGTAGTTCCCTGTCTGTCTTGAACTGGGGAGCCCAGAACTGGACACAGCACTCCAGAGGTGGCCTTACCAGAGCAGAGAACAAGGGGAGGAAAATCTCCCTTGACCTGCAGGCCATGCTCTTCTTAATGTGCCCCAGGATACCAATGGCCTTCCTGGCCACAAGGGCACTCTGCTGGTCATTGGGAACTTGTCCACTAGAACTCACGGGGCCTTCTCTACAGCACTGCTTCCCAGCAGGCCAGCCCCTAAGCTGGATTGGTGCCTGGGGTTATTCCTCCCTTGGTGCAGGACCCTACACTTGCCCTTGTTGAATTTTGTTTGGTTCCTCTCTGACCAACTCTGCAGGCTGTCTACATCTCACTAGATGACAGCACAGACTCTAGTGTATCAGCTAGTCCTCCCAGTTTTGTATCATAACCAACCACTCTGAGTTTTATGAGTTTTTACGACCTCATTGAATTGTTCTTTCTGATACTGTGTTGTAGTTCTCCTCTCTCAACTCTGCACCAGGATTCCTGTCATGTTTGTCTCATCCATACTTTCTGGTTTTCATGTTGGATTTCCAGAGACCAGGGGTGAGGAAGCTATGACTGCCCGTAGAGACTTGTGCCAATTGCAAATAATAAATCCATTAATACTGTGTAAAAACACTCTTGCAGCATTTATCTGTTTCATTTCAGCCCCCAAACACATCTTCTTCTTATGTCTCCCAGTTTTCTTATTTACGATTTTAATGTCTTTTTCTGCTAGCCAGTCTGAATTTCTGAGCCCAAACATATCAGCTCAAGAGAATCCTTTAAAGTCCACAAAACCTATCTGGGATGTATATTTTAAAGAGCTTAAGTCATTTTATCCCAAAACATAATAAATTGAATGTAATGGAAACCACAAAGTTAAACACCTTGTAATGCTTTGCAGATGATCCTTTACCACACTCCATTTGGGTAGGATTGTCAGAAATGCTTAACCATGCTCTTAATGAATTCTGGAGGA
This sequence comes from Laterallus jamaicensis coturniculus, assembly GCA_022605575.1. Taxonomy (NCBI): domain Eukaryota; kingdom Metazoa; phylum Chordata; class Aves; order Gruiformes; family Rallidae; genus Laterallus; species Laterallus jamaicensis. The sequence goes on from JAKCOX010000005.1 coordinate 37,793,506, forward strand.
GTTTCACCACTGAATTCAATCAAAGCAGTGTTTGGCCAACATTGAGGTTTTGTGAAAATCTCATCCTTCTTGTATCAATCTATCCATTTTTAATTAAGTACAAAAAGGACTATAGTCTATATTATGGATTAATGGTCTGAAAAACTTGATTTAAATTTACATAAGCGAAAGAAATTATAATAAAAGTAATAAATCTATCAGTACAGGTACACATTGTTTTCTTTCTTTATTCCCTTTTCTTCCTTTTTCATGCATTACTCCTCTTGAAAAGCAGCCAAATAGATTTTCTTAATTTTCCTTTTAAAAAAATGAATTGCTGAGTTCAGCATGGGTTCCATTTTGACTGCAAAGTTATGAATCTGAGGTTAATTCTAACAAGATTTTAAATGGAAATACCAAAAAACCTTTTAATCTTTATGGTGGTAGAAGCCAGCATCTGTAGCTAAGAAAAGAAAAAAAGCATTCTCTGAAGTAAAGAAAAAGAATTTTAAAAGCAGGTGGGAAGCAGGTATATTTAACTTAATCAGTTCATACAGATGTATTTCCTTCCATCATCTATTTGAAAACCTCAGTTTCAGTGACCCACACCTGACCCTACTAAGTTTTTGACTAATCCCTCCTTAAAATCCTTCTTTTCCGTTACACTTATCAAAAATCAAATAAATAAACTGACCTGGTTCTGTCTCCTTTCCAACAAGCTAATCTCTCCTTTCCTTGAGCTTCCCTGGGTCTTTCAATATGCTCTGCAGCAAACTCTGCCACAAGGTCTGTGCAGGTACTGTATTTCTGCTCCATCTATGGGCTCAGAGCCACTATGGCAGTGTAAAGCATAGTTCTAGTGATCTAGTAGATATATATATATATATTAATATAAAAATATATAAATAGATATAAACAGCTGCAACGATACAGATTGCTAGGGTGAAAAGGGAGGGTTCAAAAGTAACATAACAACTAGGTTGCAGATATTGCTGCATGCACAGGGCCTTATCCTGAAAGGTATTATCATTTCCAAACATTTTTCAATACCCTTTCTCATTCAGGCTGATGAAATCTACATTTAGACCCATGTGCAAAGGGACCTGGCATTCTCTGGAACTGAATGTCTCTCAGAGATGCCCAACATCCCTTATTAGCACAGGAAAGCACACTTCTATGGCCTAAACAAACAGGGACTAGTCAAGCCTGGTGTAGGTATTTACTCATAGGTATAGTCAGGGAGACCAAGCTGCCTGTAATAAAAAACATCTTTGCTGCTCACTGCACACAATGATGCCCCTGGGAATAAAAAGTTGTTTGTCACTCTGTGCTCTCCAGAAACCTGCCCATTGCTGGGACAGAAATCAATTAGTACCACATCTTCAAAGGCAGAACCTTTCAGGGACTGCAAAACAGATTTTGAAACCTATCTGTAACAAAAACACACTCACCACTTGTGTCCAGGTTGAACCATGTATGCAAGAGCCTTGACCAGGCTGGATTTTCCTAAAGAATATTTACCAGCACACACTCACATCTATCCACTTGTCCATGACATGATGTATTGTTCTGTAATTACTTTTTTATGCCATGTTCCAGACACATTCTGAATGTCACACTTTTTAATTAGCTACAAGCCCATTAAAATGATGCCTTGTGAATCCATGTGCCCTGAGAAGGTTGGTTTGTTTTAAAGGAGTGATTGAAGCTTGTAAACACCAGCAAGAGATATGAAAAAAAATTAACTGTACTCATTGCTTGTAAAAAGCAAAGCTAACAATCTGTGAATAATTATTTTCATCCATTAAATGGTATGCTGGGATATTCTTCTGAGAAGACCCTCTCCAGAAATCTTTGTGTGTTTAGGTATTTTATGGTGTCGGTCTTTTTAGGTAGTGTGACACTCTTTCAATAAGTCATCAAGTTACTTCTCATGGTTTTCCTATTTAAATATGAATTACCCCTGACATGTCCAATAAATCATACCTATTATATGCATACATCCATAGAATCACTACGTTTCAGGTTTTAATCTGATTTCTGTTGGGGTTTACAATAACATCAAATGCTAGATTTTTCTACATTTGATGTTAGGGCTGGATTTTTTGGACTGACCTTGAACAAAGGGAAGGTGGGAGGAAAGAAGGAAAAGCAGCAGAAGAAGGGAAGAGAGAGAAGAAAAAGGAAGAGGAGAAAAAGCAAGAGAAGAAAGCAAGAAAAGCAAGAAAGCAGCGAAGGAAGAGAGCAAGAAAGAAACTAGGAAAATGAGATAGAAAGCAAGGAAGAAAGCAAGCCAGAAAGAAAAGAATGAAAGCAGGAAAAGCAAGCAAGCAAGCAAAAAAATGTGAATTGTTTTTAGAAACAAATGGGACATAACTGTAATTCTCAGATGAAGAAAACGTTGCATAAAAGAAATGGGCTGGATTTGTTCAGCTGTCCCTTATATATAGTCTAATAGAGTAGAATAACTGATTTTTCTCTTAAACCAACAAACAAAGCCACTCACCCCTATAGATTTTTCCCGTATAATAAATCAAAAAATTTGAGATGGAAGGGTGTTTTGGTCTTTTTTTTTTTTTAACAAACACTGTGAATTCTTTCAATTAAGAATGTGTAGTTGATCCAGTTTTCTATCACATGAATTTCTGTGGAAGTTCCTGACCTGATCTCAAGGGACAGAACTGCTGCCACCACTGTGACCCACAAAACAAAGCTATGGTGAGGGTACAGGAAGGGAAAACAGATCAGAATCCCAAGTGAGTGCTGAGAAGTTGTCTGGGCTTCAGGGATCCAAGCAGAAGCCACTGACTGATAAAAGCCCTGTTAACATCAGAAAGGATGGTAAAAGAGGCCTTTAAGCTGAGGGATCAACATTATTGGGTTTTGTTCTGGCCCTGGTAGGAATAAATCTTAATTGAAACTATCTATGTGTGGAACTGAACAGAAAAGAAGGTCATCTAACTTTGTTTTGGGGTTTTTTTTGTTTTTTTTTCTTTTACAAATTGCTTTTTAATTACAGTTATTATTACTGAACCCCATAGTATGCCTACTTTTGCCTGCCTCCCCTTCAGACACTATGCTCCTGATCATCAAGAGTGAATGTATAATCTCTTCTAACAGCTTAGCTCTAGCAAAGTACATTGTTAGTATTTTAAATATTAAGGGAAAATTGATTTTCCCATTTAAAGAACTGCATTTCAGTATTGTGTGATTTGGTGTGAATATTCCCTTTCCCTGATAAAGAGAGCCTCATGGGAGTGCTTGGAGAGGAAGTATTGTACTGTAATGATTATTAGATGAGTTCCACCTCCTCAATATAAAAGTGAACAGTCTGCAGTGATGCAGTTTATTTACTAAAGAGTTGCTTTTTTAAAAAAAACCCAAACACAAAGCCAAATGTGTGTTTGGATGATTCTTCCATGTAAGAAACTTGAGAAATGGGTAAGAAATTGAAGGGCAAGAAGTTAATTTACCAACAGAAAGCATCATATGTTTTTTCCCCAAAATTATTCAAGATATCAGATAATTCATGAAGTATCTGCAGCATAAACAGAAAACAAAGGAGAAAAGGAGTAGCTCTACAGTTGCAAAATAGCCACAGCAGGAGTTGTTAACCAATGGTTCAGGCCTTATGGCATCTATCCACAGACTCAAACCTAAATCCAGTTCCATCTTCTGCTTGAAGAGATCTCAGCCCCCTCCTTGTCCCACAGGAATGCTCGTGCAGCTACAAGACGGCATATTCCTATGAGGGAGAGGGAGTGTTGAATGCCTCCTGTTGATGCAGTTCCATCTGGCATTGCTAATTAAACTTTCACCTGACATAAGGTTTGATTATTAATTGTCCTGACTGCTAAACTCGTTCTTCCCTGCCCTAGTGAAAATGAAATAGCAATTCAATAAGCCTCAACTCAGACTTGTCTATACCTCCATGGGCATGTTATTCCCCGGAGGCTGGAGTCTTTGCTTTGTGTCTACGCGCGGCTTGTCTCAGAGACTACAGTCTCAGGTGAGTACTATAGTGGTGTTTTTTTTCCTCAAATTCTCCTGTCAGAGGGGTCCAATTTTATGTTTAATATTCCCTGAACCCAAGTGTAAGCTGGGACACTCACATGGGAGGCAAGATATCTGTCTCCTAATATCTACACCCAAAATGTACTGGTGAACTGGAAAAGTAGTAGCAGAAGCAACTATACCCCAACACACCTTACAGAAGAAGAGTTAAAGAATATTCAGATGTGGCTTTTCCACACACCACAGCAAAAGTGGGAGGGAAATCTGTGCCTCCTGCCTCCAGGGTCAGTGCTTTCACAGGTCTTCTCCAGTTATGGGAATATGGTCCTTCATTACTATTTGTGTTTCTTCCTGGTGTTCCAAATGAGAAGTTCTTACTTTTTCTATTTAGCAAGAGGATTTTTCACTTGGCATGAAGTGAACATATTCCTGTTGTCTCATTTATTTCAGTTTTCACCAATTTGATTGCTTCCTCACCTGTATCATTAAAATTTCGCTCTCTGTTGTGGTAGCTGTATCTCAGGTTCCTTTGCATTCGGTCCTATGCCCTCAGAAGCATCTCAGTCTTGAACTAGAAACTACTTCTTGTTAAAATTCAGCCATAATTTATAGAAAAACAATAATCCTTGACTTGAATGCCGTATGAGAGCAACACAGAAACCTTGCCTGGGATACGATGCATCCAACAAAGTGCAAGAAGGCTCAGTCTCATGAGGACATTCAGCATGGCATTTCACCTTGCTCATGCTGGTGGTTTAGGAAGATAAGAGAAGTGTATTGCCACCAGATCTTCCAGGAAAGGAAAGGCTTGCTCTGGTTTTGTTCCATACTGATTTCTGCTTTGCCCACTGAGCAAAGAAGATGGTACTAAATAGCTGGTATTCCACAAATATGTCCCCAAGGAGATGCAGCTGCCAGGAACTGTTACACATGCAGACAGGCACAGTCTCACACAGCGTCTGAATATACAAAGAGCCCTGACAAAGCACCACATGAAGGGCTCAGTACCTCCAACAGTTTGTTCTAGAAATGGAGCCCAGCCCTTAATTAAATATGTTTTAGAAGCCACTCAATTCAGAGCTTTTTATGCAGGATGGGATTTAACAGCTTTTGCTGTACTGTAAGGCTTCCTCCACTTTTTTAGCAATATTGGCATTATCTGCTCACAACTATTTTGTGAGTAGGGGCCCGGCTGTGCTGACTCCCTTTATGGAGTTCTAACAGCTTCACTCTTAGCAGTGGCATCACTGTTCTTGAAGTCCCATGGTGGTGGCAGAGAAGGACCGGCATCATTCATGTTGATGAGAGCTGTGAGCGCTTTGTGCCACTGAAGTCAATGTATGCTCAAGCCCTATTACCGAGTTAGAAGCCAACTCTAGTATTGAAGGCAGATGTCCTGACTTCATCTCCCTGAAGAATTAACCCTTCTGTGTAGCCTCAGGGAGTTTGGTCTGAATCCCTCACACCAGATTGCTTATGTCTTTTCCTATTTACCAAGACAAGTGTGAACTCTTGACTGAGTAACATTCAACTCAAGTAAAAAAATTTTCCTTCTGTTGAAAGCAGGGGGAATTTTGCCATTCATTTAAACGTATCTTCAGACTAAAATTCAGATCCAACGTAGACACAAATGGAGATGTGGAGCAAATTGGTTGCAGGGCACTGCATCGGCGTGCTCTCAGTACATTGGAGTACAAATCAATGGGGAAAGGAGAATTTTCATTGTCAGTGAAACTCAGCTTGCTGCCATATCACATCAAAAGGACAGAGCCTTTACAGCTGATCGATTATGACAACAGATATCTGGTTTGTTTTAGCTGTAACATATGCCACACACCTTTAAAAAGTGAGGGGGCAGATAAATTTGGGAGAGGGAGTTCTTTTAGGACTAAATTAACCTTTTCTAGAAGGCTTCAAGACTGAAGATTCTGGCAGGTGCAGGAAGGAAGACACAGAAACTGAGAGCTTAGCAAAGGCCTGGAAAACTACAGATCAAGGCTAGGAAAGTGCTGAAGAGAACAAAGTAATTGTTCAGAAATTTTTGAAACCCAGAAAATCACTGAGCTGCCTGAAATTAAAAGGAGAAGCAAGGACAGAGCATCTTGTTCAAGAAACTTTGCATTCTTGCTCTACTTTATCTAATTGCTTTGAGATGTCCTAATTAAAAAGGTAATTATTCTAGTCTGTGTACAACCCAGCTTTTTGAATTTAAAGGGCACTGTGGTCTTCATGGGGATATTACTAAATTATCTAGACACATCCTTCTGAAAGTTGTGCTTGATTTGTGGTCCCATCACAGTAGTGAGCAAAACCCCACAGCAATGCTTTCTGAACTGAATCAGAGTGCTGTGGCCACAAATAGGAATCAAATTCATTAATGCTGGCTCGAGGCAAGCCTTTTTTTTTCTTTAAGCCTCTCTTAAAAGCAGCTGTGAGATTTAACAAGAAGAATTTTGATGAACATCATAAGCATAGTGACAGGTTACTTGTAACCCCTTCCACAAACTGCAGGAGGGATAGTTGCTTCTGTTAACTGTAACTTGGAACATGAAAGTGTTCCCCCCAAAGGCTTGCATTCACCTTTCCCTTTGAACTCAAGGACTCGCTGCATCCATGGTCCAAATATCACCACAACATTGGCTGGAGGGGCTCAGCGTAATTTCTGCCTTCAGGCTTCCCCTGACAAAATGACAGCCAGTTATCAAGTGAGGAGATGGTAGATAAGGCTGGGAATCAGAGTGCAGGCTGATGTGGACTTTGTATCAAACAATACTGGATTAAAGGATGCATACTTCAAGATAAAGACCAGTGGACCTCTACCACAAAGGGTATGATTGAGAGTGGTCCTGAAGTGATATCAAACAGCTCACCACTCATGGGTACACCCCATCAGGCCTTATGGACTTACACGTGTACAATTTCATGTCAATCCCTCAGTGGAAGAGGTTCAGGTTAAAGAATACTTTGGGAAATTGGAATGCATAAGTGAGATGTACTCATGAGTTGTGAGCTGGCTGATGTCACTTCAAGGCCACTCTCAATAATCTTTGAATAACTGGGGTGATTGGAAGGAGTGCCTGAGGATGGGAGGGAAACAAATGTCATGGCTATCTAAAAAAGGACAGAAAGGAGGATCCAGGAAACTTCAAGCTAGTCAGCCAGCCTCACCTTGATCCCTGGGAAGGTGATGGAGCAGCTAATCCTGGAGACTGTTTCCAGGCACGTGAAGGATATCAGGAGTAGTCAGGAATATGAAGACATTAGAAGTAGTCTACATGGATTCAGAAAGAGGCAGTCATGCTTGACAAACCCGATAAACTTCTATAATAATCATCAGGGGATAGTCATGGACAATGTCTACCTAGTCTTCAGTAAGGCTTTTGGCCCTGTCTCCCATAAGATCCTGACAAAGAAGCTGATGAAGTATGGGACTGGTTGGGCAGAGTGTGAGGTGGACTGAATGAATGCTGGCTGAATCACAGTTGTGCTGTCATCCAGAGGGTCCTTGACAAGCTGGAGAAATGGGCTACCAGGAACCTCATGAAGTTCAAGAAAAGGAAATGAAAAGTCCTCCACCTGAAGAGAAATAGCCACATGAATCAGTACATGGTAGAGACCAACCAGCTGCAAAGTATCTTTGCAGAAAAAGACCTTATGATTCTAGCGAACACCAAGCTGGCCATGAGATAGCAAAAAAAAGCCAATATGCAGTCAAAAAAGCTGTGCTTCATTGGGAAGATTATTGCCAGAATGTTGAGAACTGGTGAGACACATCTGGAGTGCTGAATGCAGTTCAAGAGACATTTGGACATTTGTCCAAGCACATTCAGTAAAGGGCCAAAAAGATGGCTTGAGCATCTCTCGTATGAAGAAAGGTTGAGAGAACTGGGGTTATTTGGACTTGAGAAATCTTCCTCATGGATGATCTTATGAATGTGTACAAATATCTAATGGGAGAAGATAGAGTCAGAGTCTTCTAAGTGGTGCTCAGTAGCAGGTCAAAAGGTCACAAATTGAAATACAAGAAATTCCATTTAAACGCAAGGAAAAAAAAGTGTGACTGAACTGGAACAGAGAGTTGCCCAGAGAGTTTTTTGAGTCTGTATCCATAGAGATTTTCAAACCAAACCGGACACTTTCCTGGAAAACTTGTTGTACCTGGTGGTACAACAAGAATGATAGGGGTTGGTAGGGACCGCTGGAGTCATCTTGTCCAACACCCTGTCCAGAGCAGGATCACCTAGCACACACTACACAGGACAATGTCCAGGTAGGTTTTGAATAGCTCCAGAGATGGAGACTTCACGACCTCTCTGGGCAGTCTGTTCCAGTGCTCTGCCACAGTAAAGAAGTTCCTTCTCATATTTAGGTGGAACTTCTGATAGTCAAATTTATGCTCATTGCCTCTTGTCCTGTCACTGGGCACCACTGAATAAAAGACTGACCCCATCCTCCTGACACCCACTCCACAAGTATTTATAAACATTGATGGATCATAGATGTTAGAGCAGACAATCTCCAGAGGTCCCTTCTGTGCTCAACTATTCTGTGACTCTGTGATACTGTGCTCAGCCCATTCACATTCCAACAGCAAGGACCTCAGCTTCAATGTTCTTTGCCAATTACTCAAAAAACTTTCCCTCTCCCTTCAAATAAAAAAGAAAAAAAAAGGATGAATTGTAACCTTCTTTTTAATTGAAATTACTTCCTTAATGGAAGTTACCATGATACAAAACCAGGAAGTCTTGACCTCTCTTTCTACTGATAAGGGTATTACAGAGGTAGAGACCAATCTTTTCTGTCTGATGTCCCACCCTCCCCCTTCCCTTCTGCTTATGGGAAGAAGATGAATCTTTCCATCTGTGAATTACCCAATATAAATTATTCATGGAGCACTTTTATCAACCCTATTAGCTGCACACGAATCTAGGTAAATGTCAAGTCATCTTCGTTAATCCTTCATTCAGGCTGTTGGAAGCAATACTGCACTGAGCAGTAATGCATTTGACCTCCCAGAGTATTCACTTTACCAGAGAGTCACATTTTGATGAGAAAGTCTAAGTGCTTCTCTGTGGCAGAGCCTGGACTCTATCCTCTCTGAATAATTGGGTGGTAGGTGGCAGCCCTGATGTTTGCATATTTCCTTCTGGATCATATATTTCTAATGGAGGAAAAAAAGACCTATTAACTCATCTCATCTCTATTAGTGTTATGCCTTCCCTCATGGTGCCCTGCTCCCTAACACATTTTAAGAGCTTCACTGCTTTGCACTTCTCTGCCCTAGAAGATAACACACTGTATTTCATCTGGAAATTTTTTCTTGATAAGAACATATTCATCTTTCACTCTAATGCTTAAATGTGTTCCCTGACTTTAACAGGCCTAGTGCAGTGGATTTTAAATGTATCACTTCCTGTTATCCAGCCAAACAGCTTTCCTCCCTCAAAGACCTGAGTTCCTTGGAACAGGGCTTCTGCTCAAACCTGCAGATATGTACCAGTGCCTGCCCAATGGATTTAACAGACTTTAAGGTGCAAAAAAAAACCCAAAACATAATTCAGGTTGGGACACTAATGGGAATTGAGACACTAGTGGGAATTTTGCTAGTATTTGTGTAGCCTTCATAGCCTTATGAAACTGAGTGGCACTGAATCTGGACCATGGAATAGAGGTCATGTGGGTGAGCCCAAAGGTGGGCTTGTTATTTTTGAATCAGACATCAAAACAAACAGTTGTCATGACTGTATTTGGTGAGCAATCCATTCCCACTGGTCTAAGTTAGTTACAGTCTGAGAAGACCTAAGGGAATGATTCCCCATAGAAGACTTAAAATGGGTTTGGGCACAGAACTTGTGTTATGTCTCTTGGCTGAGCCAGGACAGATATATCGGAAGCCAAAGGTAACACTGGAACTTCTGGATGCCCAAGGAATATTTAAGTTAAAAACAATGCAAGATCTTTAGAATTCAGGAGTCTGAAGAGCAGAGATTTTTGTCTTCATAGCTTTTCATCTTTCCCTACGTTGTATCTGTCTGGTATTTCCTGTACCTAGCAGTGGAGTCTCATGTGAACATATCTGCATGTCTGCCATGTTAACCCAGAGTAGCCAGTTTCAAGAACTTGAATAGCTTGCTCAAGGCTACATGAGTCCGTGGTGGAGCAGCAACATGAACGCCAGCTAGTGCCCAAATCTTTAATCCAACCTTGCTGTACGTACTGTAGTTGTCTTGCAGGTTGGCACTGCGCTAAATATAAATAATGTAAGCAGCTGACAATATGCTTTCCACTTTCTCTCTTCTTGTGTCTCCCTTGCTGATTTCACACATAAACCATAGAGTAAATAGTGACTGATGCCAACTGGAGTATTGCCTTGGACATGAAACGATGCTCCCCTTTGGTATCCTACTTTTCCATAATCCTTTTCTAATCTGCTGGCAAGGAAAATCCGACCGTATTAGAGCTACAGCTGGCCCTCTCAGATGGATGTAGAGACACAAGTCTGCACAGACGTTACTCTGTTTCTGCCAACTCCAATACAACTCCAACAACAATAACAAATTTTACTGTAAGAGGGAAGCACAGAGACTGGAGATGGGGGTCTATGTGACAGTGCAAGAAAATTGTAGCTATACAATGGGCAGGAAAAAGATCTGAAATGGGCTTGAACCCTTTTTACCAAATAGGTTATGAAGCCTTCAAGGAATTAAAGGATTTATAAATCAAATGTGTTCATTTTGCACACACTTTTCAGCAGGCATTTAAAGCTCAGCATCTCCTCTTTCCTGGTTGCAAGAACCTGGATTATGTTCTTTGCAAAGCAGTATGGCTTTCTCAGCAAAAAAAGGAGCTTTTCTCTTCATCCATCTTCTCTGCACAGCAGAAAGACCCTCCCACATGTTTGACTAGGCATTTAAAGACTAGTTGTGAAATACCCAGCCTTGGGCAAAGGACATAATGGGCAGACCCCTATTTACATCAGTACTTAAAGAAACTGAAGAGATTAATGGGAAAAAATGCCCTTACATTGAGGTCAGTTAAATATAAAGCCACCACCTCTCATTTAGCACAGCTCTAAGCCACAAACTGATAGAGATTGGACAAGTCCTCTGATGAAGTAGGACAACATGCATACCCGCCCCTATGATCTTCCCAGGCATCCAGAGTTGATTACTGCCTGAAATAGGATGCTGGGCTTGGAGGATTTTTATCTGACCCAACACAGTCATTTTCACAGTCTCCTATTAATGGCAAACTGTGCAGAAATAGCCAGTCAGAGAGCTGAAAAACCACTATGCTAAGTCTGAGCATGAGCATCTGTAGGAAAACGCAGTGGAGTATCAAGATCATAGCCTCACGACTCTGCTGCTTTCCCAAGCAAGTCAGAGATGAAGCATAGCCCTGAGCTGTACCAGCTGGTGTGAAGGGAGCTCTGACACAGAATTATGTTCCTTGCATGGAAACAAAAAGCACTGTTAAAACTCTCAACTGGAGGGTCCGGCTGGTGAAAGCTAGAGCTACCTTCTCCTGATATCCTGGTTTTGGCTGGGATACAGTCAATTTTCTTCCTAGGAGTTGGTACAGTGCTGTGGTTTGGATTTAGTATGAAAATAATGTTGATAACACACTAATGTTTTAGTTGTTGCTAAGCAGGGTTCATAACTAGGTTAAAGACTTTTCAGCTTCTGAGGCCCTGTCAGCCAGGAGGCACGAGCCTTTTGCAGGAAGTGTCCAAGAAGCTGGGAAGGGTCACATCTGATTCACACTGACCAAAGGGATATTCCATACCGTATGAAGTCATGCTCAGTATGTAAACTGAGGGAAGTTGGCCATGGAATGCTGTGACTTGGAACCAGCTGGGCATCAGTCAGCAGGTGATGAGCAATTGTGCTTTGCATCATTTGTTTTGTGTAACTAATAATCATAATCATCATCATCATCATCATCTTCCTTTTCTGTTCTATTAATTTTTTTTTTCTCCACCCATGAAGTTTTATTATTCTTGCCCCTACCCCACTGGGGTGGGGAGCAGTGAGCAAATAGCCGTGTGGTTGTTTTAACTGCCTGTTGGCTTAAATCACACCACCTAGGAAAGGGGATTTGCCTTATGAGGCACATTTCCTTATGAGCTGTGTGAAGACCGAGAACCCTCTGGAGAAAAACCCAGCACTGGAGCCTCCTCCCCTTCTCTGTCTGGAATGAAGCTGAACTTTTCTCCTGGAGTCTCTCTTCTGACCTGTACTTGCTTTCTTTTTCATACTTAACTTCACCTTTGTTTCCATTAAACAATTTATGACTTAAGCTGTTCTCATTCTTAAGATACATGGACCAAGAGGAAAGTACTACAAGTGATCACTTGCCTTGACTGGCTTACCAGGAATGTCAGTGCTATAGTGTCTTACGTTCAGATACTATGTTTAAGTTAGGAATTTCAATTTCACACTGTACATAGTCCTACCTTACTATCAATACTTTATAGATTAGGAAATGAACATGTGGATAACCAAGATGCCTAAAAATCATGCAGAGAGGGGAAAAGGAGAGAAACCAAACCTTTTTTTCAAGAAAAAAAAATCTCCAGAAATAAGCAATTGAATGTGGCTGATAGGATATACAGACTACAATCCCAAAGATACATAGATGTAATTTTTTAGCTCTGTAAGTATCTAGATAAGCCTATCTGGTAGTAGCAGCAGCTGATCCAGTGACACGTGCAAAGCTCAAATCCACCAAATATGAGATTGCACTTTACATTTAGAAAGTATATTTCCCTGAGGATAGCATACCATTTTGCAGCTATTAAATATTAACTTGATAGCACACTAGCCCACTGCATATGTGATATATAAGGGGGAGAGTAAACTATATTTTATATGAGACACCCAAAAACAAGGACAGAGAAACCCACAGTTGTGGATTATGCTTCCCATCCCTGTCTGTTGTAAACACTAAAGATGATCAGATATTTACACAACATTCCTGGGTTGGAAAATTGTGAATAACCCCAATTGGAAAGTTGCAGAGAAATAGGCTAGTAAAGGGACTAGGAGAAGACTTGAATATGCCTCCCACCTCATCTCCCCATACTACTCTGAGCAGATCGCTCCATGAGTGTTTTCATCTCTGAAACAGAAATGTAAGTATTTATTATGTCTGTGTAACTTAGTCATACGACCGACTCCCAGGATGGGAAGTACTTATTATTTTGATTTTGCAAAGCTCATAGCATGGAAGGGCCCTAGGCTCTGCACGTTACACTAGTCTAAACAATAACAAAAGTCAAACAGCTCTTTGCTTCTCATTTCACAGAACTGGCCACAGTAGAGGAAATCATGTCTGGTTTGCTACTTCAGACAGGTGGAAAAATCTCACTTCTTTCCCAAAAGACTTTATCAGTAATCAGGAAGAAAAGGTTTCCTCCTGGAAGGCCAGTTTGTGTACCTGGTAGAAAGACAGTTATATTCAGTCTTGAAGCCAAACCATCAATAGCTGATATATGAGTGTGTGTCTCTCAGGTGTGAGGGGCTGCAGGAGCTCACACACAGGCAAACCCGTAGAGCAGCCAAGTGATTAACCCACCACAGCAAATCATGGGAACAGGAAATGCTTGTTGCAGGCTAGTGCTTCACAGAGATAACAAACACTCGCTGCCTCCAGATTGGGAGGGTTGCAACCTGCTCTACAGAGAAGAAAAAGACCATCTTTTAGCCTGTCAGCAGCAAGGAGACAGATGGTCTTTTATGCACTAATCTTTCTCTACACCCCTAGAAAATCAAGGGATTTTGTCAGTGAGAAACTACATGGCCAAACTCACTTAAAAGAACGTATTGCAAAACGATTTGGGTCATTACAGATTAGGCAAGCTTCCCACTTCTCTGGGAAACTAAACAACTCTTTAAAAGAGCTGTGTCAGATACAATCCTCTTTGATACACTCTGTCCCGTTGGCGTCTCAAAAGGGACTGTATACAGGGACTGATTCCTTTCTCTATCACACCAATGACAATCATGGGTAACGCTGTGGTAAGACACAGGGACATCAGTCTCAGAGTGTCTGATATGACTGGACTTTGGGTACTAGTAATGCCACTGAGCAAATACTACTCAAGGCATGTGCATTATACAAAGACTCTAACAGCAGCCTTCAATTTTCCCTTTTTTTTTTCTTCTCTCTCTTCTTCCCTTTTGTGATCTAAAAGACATTGAAAATCAGGTCTCTAGAGGTGAAAAGCTAAAGCACACTTGTGCTTCAGATATGTTGTCTTATTTGCTTCTCCAAGGTGCTCCTTATTGCAAAAGTTTCATTCATTACATTTGAAATCCAATCATTGTCTATCCCGTGTATAATGGGAAAGGAAATCATTAGAGCTAAGCAAATGATTTCATGATTATTGACTTAATTAATTTGCTGTGCTTCATAGCTACTTTTTCTGAAATTTTCTGCCACAGACTGATCAGGGATATTAAAATGTAGTCTATATTGTTTATTTATGACTGGCATGACCTTGAGGAAACACTTGGATGACCATGGCCAACCAAACAGTCAATTTCTACCAGTCACCAGCACAGTTCACTTTGGAATTCACTTCATAATCACTTTTGATCTGTATATTTTTTCATAACTTTTCAAGCTTTAAAGGCAGAGGGCTTTCTGAGGCCATCTAAGTTTCTCAAATTTCAGCTGGTTTCTCCTGAGTAAGTTCAGTAACTTCTCTTTGATGAAAATGGATGTGATTCCTGAACCAGTAACAAAGAGAAGATGAAAGAAGTCATTCTGGGAGCAGAGGAGCTAACAAAACCAGCATCATTATAGATTTGTGCTTTCACAGCACTAACTCTAGCTCTCCCTCTGAGACTCTCAGTTTCTTGCTGGGTGAGAAACAGTGTGTGTTATGCCTATTTCAGAGCTATACGTGTCAGCCGGTGGGCCACTACCTGCATGGCTGGCCAGCTGCCACCAAATAAATTGGCTAATGTGAGTTTTTCCCGTCTTTTCAATTTAGAGGGTGCTAATCCCCTTCTCTTTCCTCCACCCAATGATAGATTTCACCATCCTTGTGGATATTGAATTCTCTCTGAATCTCCAACCTACTCCCCTTCAAATGTGATTGAGATTGACTAACGAGTTTCAAAAGTCATGAGGACATGGAGGGAGGAGCAGGAGGAGACTGTTTTTGTAGACACAAGATCACACAGCTATGCCTTTTCAGGCAGTTAATAACGAATGCAAACATGACTGAAGAATGAATGAATTAAGTTAATGGAAGAATGTTTATCTTTATTCTTCAAGATCTGGGGAAAACAATCAGAGAAGGGAAAAAAATCAGAGGAAGGAAAAAAGTCCATCTCTACACCATTAGCTCCTATTCTCAAGCAATAGGACTTTGGTAATGACCCTTTGCCAGGGTCAGTAGCTGACCCTGCCCATGCTAGATTTATATATATGGATCCATACAATAAAATGAAGTGTGAATCCTTGCTGAGCAGCAGATCAAGAAGTCAGGGGATAGATTTTAAAATTTATTTTTTCTAGGTAAGTGGTTGGGAATTGTGATTGCCCTAGTTTTAAGCTACCAATGCAGTCATGTAGCTTTATGTATTTTTGAGAGCTATACACTGGATGCACCAGCTACTGCAATGCTTCAGTGCTTCTTATAAGCCCTTATTTAAGAACTCAACATTTTCTGTGAGTTCATTTCTCTCTTGCCTTCCCTTGTGAAACACCAGCTTTTCTTGCCACATTCTTGTTTCACAAACCCTTCAGTAACACTTCACTTAGATGGAGGAAAGACCACACAGATGTTTTTAGCTAAGAAATTTCAAGCAGAAAGTAATCACCTTGAGAATAGTTATATTGCTGGTATACAAAAGTCTAAATCATAGCAAATCTAGCAGAACTGTTAGGGAGGAGGTTGGAAGGGGATGTGAAAGTGAGTCTATATGCAAGAGTGAAAAACCAGGTTCCAGTGTTGTTACAAAATGTTGCCTCTTGAAGAGGACATAAGAAGAAATTTCAGAGTGGTCTTTTATCTGCAATAGTGACACGGAATTTGTGCCCACTAGAGAGCTGCTCTGTGACACAACACATTCAATAACACAACAGCATTAAGCTGCCTGTTGGTTTAAGAGAAAGAAAGGAGAAATTTTATTAGCAGTATTTATGGTATATCCTTTTCTGTGATGCTTCAAGAAGAGTTAAAACCTAATAAGTGATCACTATAACATAGGACACAGAAACCTCTTTGTGATTTTATAAGCAATGACTTCCAAAGCTAAAGAGTTTTTCCTGTGTTCAGTTTCTGCACTGACATAACTGTATTGCTTGCATTGACATTGTATAAGCACAAACCCGTATTCTAGTGGTGGGCTGCAGAAGTCAGAGAATGATTTCACTTGAGTACCCACAAGTGGTTTCCTTCTGATACCCCAGAGTAATTAAGGCTTTTATTGATAGTCACACAGGTGCAGCTGCATTTTTGTTTAAAAGCCCCAAATTTTCTGTGGAAAATAATAATAATTTGGACCTCTGAAGAAAGAAGGGCAACTAAAACTCAAACATGCAAAACTGAACTGCATTTGTAGCAGTCTGAGTAGTGACAACCCCAAAATTGTTTCAATAAATAGGCAGGAAAGTTCTTCAGCATATGATGGTCTGTAACCACAGCAGCACATCACTGCATAGATCAATTTACAGGTACTTATCAAGGAGAAACTGTCATTGCATATTTTATTAATATTTGTTTAAAGAAAGCCAACTATGCAATATAGGGTTTAAATAATATGCCACCACTCTCCAAATTATTGATTTCCTTTTTAAATTAGTGAGAATATATACCTGAGTTCTCAGCTGAAAAGCTGGTTTAAAAAAAAAAACCAACCTGCTCTCTGCTTCCAGTTCACAAATGGTGTAGGATTTTTCAAGTAGGCATGCTGCAAAATCAGAACAGCAGCGAATGCCGCATTGTATGATGTGCATCAAGAGGAAAATCCCAAAGACAAAAACTTGCTTTATGACTTATTCATTAAAGGGAGAAACTATGCAATCGCAGGATTTTTAATTTTAAAGCGCTGGAGATTTTTAAACAATATGCTTGAGTGCCACATTATATTGTATCTGAGAGGGTACTGCTTATAACTGAAGCTACTGTGGGAAAACTTCCCCTGACTTCGAGGGAGGCAAATCAGCACAAAATATGGCCCAGAATCTATCTGTCTGACTGTCACTTATACTATTCATTTAAATATTTTTCTGCCTTAATAAAACTGAGGTTTCTTTTTACCTTGAAATTGTCCTAGAAACTTTAATCATTGAACAGATTACAATAACCATTTCAAATTAATGCTATAATTCAGCACATACAGGTTTTCAGAAAACATTATCACCCCTACTGAAACAAAAACTGCACAGCCTTAAGTGTAATATTGCTATCATTTTGCTGTAATTAACTGCTGAACATCTGACTTAAATTTACGAAGACATAGGTCAAGTTAATTTTCTTGTTGCTTAGCAAAAGAGAACTTGTACGGTTACTGGAGCAGCAGCTATCTATGCTTAATAAAGATTTTGAAATACTGGTTTCTTGAGACCAATACAGCTTCAAAAATACGATTTCCCATAGTCTGCAGACTTCCAGGAACAATGACTTGTTTCTAAAACGTCTGCTGATGAACAACGAAGTCTCTGCAATTATGTCCAAAGGCTTGTAGAAGAGAAACACAAAAAACATCAGTAGGCTGAAAATTTACAGTCTGAATCTCCTTTGTTTATTCAGAACAAGGTACATAAATATCAGATGAGCTTTTCTTTTAAATAAAGTACCCACATGTTTTAAAATAGAAGCTTATTTTCTGAAGGTAAGAAAAAAAACAGTCACTAAATGGAGGTCAGACACCCAGTTAGTCTTAAGGATTTGGCTCCATAGTCTTGTTTATATGGAGATTTTACTTCTTACACTAGCAGAGCAGTATATCAATAAGGGAACAGCTTTTTAATATATTATGATTTTTTTTAGGTAAGACAAACCCCTTTTCCACTCAGGCAAGAACAGGGATGTCAGTGTCACTGTCCTGGTCTGAGTTCACAATGTTAACTTGAAGGGTTTAATTGTCCTTGGTTAGCCCATCTATGGGAATTTGGATTTTAAGTCCCTTAGCAGTGGAATTTAGGTTGCTTGAAGGCAGATTTCTAAAAGTAGGAACCTGTCTACAGCTGTGGGCAAATACCTGAACTTAAAAAAAATAGCGTGCTAATCTTTGTAAGGATGGCTGTATCAGTCTGCAATTTTTTAGTCATGCAAAAGTGGTGCCTAAAGGAAAAAGATCAGACATGCTAATTAACACCCTAGTTTTGTGCTGGTCCTCTTTGCTTAGGCAAAAAGCAGGTAAGTAAGCAGCCAAATAAAACTGTAAAACCTGTATCCCTACCAATGAAGCCATGTCTCCAACAGATTGTAAAAGAAAAAGAAAGGAGGTTGTTGCTGTTATTTCAGCCTTGGAAGCTGCAGAGGTACCCGAGGAATTGGGGAAGGCAAAGGTCTGGAACCAGATGCGAGCTGGTGTCCTGCTTCCAGCCCAGATGTTGTAACAGCTGAACTACAAGTGGGGTTTTGTCCCACTGCTAGCGTCTTTGTATAAAGCAATATTTAAAACTATGTGTAAACTTAAGCTGAATGAAAAACAATCTAGAAATGAGAACAGCACTATGTGGATCTATTTTTTCCCAGAAAAATTATGTGCTATTGCTAACCTCTGCCTTAGGAGGTGAAGCAAATCCTCCAGAGATTCTAATTTCTCTACATCAGCTCTCAAGAGTCCAGATAACCACTTTTGCAAGGTGCCAAATTTTCACAGAGCTGCAACTTGAGAACACATCTGATCCTCTGAAGCTCTCCGGCCAATGCTTCAATCTTCACTGTCCTTTGCAGCTCTTAGCACAGCCATATAAAGTTAATAATCCTGTTACTTAGGTGGGGGGAACCCTATGTATTCAAGAGGACCATTTTGCTATATTTTCCCTCTTCTGTTTCTCGTTTTCATAATGTTTCTGGAATATGCACCAGTGATGCAGTTTTATATTCCTTTGCCCTACCAGAAACTGGCTGCAAACAGATTTATCTCACTGTAATATAACCAAATAAATTAGCATCCAAAAGAACTTTCTATAAAAGCCCACAAGCCTAGAGGCACAGGAAAATTGGTATTACTGCAGAAGACAATTATTTGGTTTAAGACAGATAAAGATTCTGCAGGGATTTGATGGTAGCTTAAAATTTGCAGGGGCGTTATAGCTATAAATCAGGAGGAAAGTAAAAAGCCTCAGATGGTCCAATTTGCTGACAATTTTTCCTCCACATTTATTTTAAAAAATATATCTAATAGCGAACAAGGTTTGTTACTGTTGGATTTGTTTGTACTGTGATAGTATCTAAAATACTGCTGGAAGCTTTCCAAATTCAGTAGAAGTTTCAGTACCACTCTGAAAAGCATACGATACATCCACTTCGTGCATCTCAGAAGAGTGTTGCATGAGAAAGAAATCTCATTAAATGACCAGATATTGCTGTCCTGACTTTGAGCAAATACTGGAATCTGGGTCTTAGTCCAGGTCTTGGAAAAGCAATTAGTTATTGTAGGTGCTTCAGGTATTAGGTGCTCAGCTAGAGACACCTTGAAGAAGGCGGCTGAATTTCAGCATGTGCTATGCTCTGAATATAATTAGTGGCTTTCAAAAATCTTGGTTTTCCTGGTGCTCTCTGACAAGGACTGCATCTTAAATTCCCATGGATGGATTTATTTTATCAGGCATTTGGGTTTTATTTAGATGTTGGAATGATACTGTTTGGTTTGGATTTTTATAGAGACCAGGACTTAAAGGTCATTCCTAAAAGGCAATATTATATGTTTTGTTTTAAGCATTTATGCCACTGAATAATATTTACAACATCTAAACATGGATCATTTTGGTGAAAATGAAATCTGAAATGCAAATGTCACTCTGATCCCTTGATAGGGGTTTGAGTGCATTCACTTTCCCTTTAAACCATCCATTTTCCAGTCAAAGAAAACCATCTCTGACAGATCTGCGATCTGTTCCAACAGGGTGGATCTGTATAATTCCCATGTTGGCATCAGAATTGTATTTCTGCTATAGAATTAACCACTCAATCATCAAATAATGCACTGCTACACAATTATTTGTTTGACTACTGACATTTTTTATACATAGCACTTTTATTTCAGATAAGCCTAATTGCACTCTGCTGTATCCTTTCAAGATACACAGTATGATTTCATTTTCCTAAGCACAGTGCTCTGAAAAGTCTGACCCAAGATTTCTGAAAATCTCACCATAACTTCAAAAGACTTAGAACCACCTTCATTTTGTCTTGACATTAAGCTTTCCTTCTTGGATCATTTCTCATAATTTCCTGACAATAAGACAGATGAATCCCACCTGGGAATTGATATAAAATGAACTTGGGTTTTTAAGTCTAAAATTAACTTCTCAGATTGATTTCTACATCCCTCGCACCTTTCAAATGGAATGCACATAAAGATATAGTATCTATACATAATATTGTCAATGTATGGAACTATTATGTGTATGACAAAAAAAATATGGAAAAATGATGAGCCCAGTCATCATTTATCTCAGTCTCTTTCTTGGTTGTAGTGTAGGTGCTGGTCACTATTTGTGTGTCTTGTTCTACACAGTGTCAGACAGCAGCAATTCAGAACTTAGAGAAAAATGCTTTCTCCTGTAGTTTGCTTTCTTTCTATTTTCTGTCAGCAGGACATTGAGCACAGAGTGGTTGTCCCAAAATGTCATAACTGTAAACTGCGAAAGATCAAAGCTCTGGCTGAAGAGATGTGGGATTTTGTGGGGACTTAGGGTGGAAGTGCGCGATCACATAGGCTTGTACTTGTCTGGATTTCTTCTCTTGGTGCTGTGAGGCCTCAGGGACGTGTGCTTTGTTTCTGCTTTAGCACTAATTCTATCCACATAACTATCAGATGTTTCCTCAAGGATCTCGGGCCATCTGGGGTAGTAGTGCCAATTTAGAGATGTTTAATGAATTATTTCCAGAAAATGTTGCTTGATACTCAGCTGGAATGTTTACCAACTTGGATCTCAAGCTGGCAACATGTTGAAGACAAGTTCTACCAAAGGGAGATTCTGGCTTATTTCCAGATGTGCATTTTTGTGAGACTGTGAAGTTTGTCCATACTGTAACCAGAAGCAAAAATCCACCTTATGTGGATACAGGCATCTCCCTTGGGTAGTAACGTAGCCATGGCAACCTAGAGCTCAGTTTCTGCTGCCCACTGAGCATCTATCTGTCTTCTCCTTTCAGCTCTCTTGGCATGAGAGTACGTAAAAGTTAAAAAGCCCCTTCATCTGTATTCTTTATTTAGATGATTTGATTTCACAGCAAGTATTGTCTTAAACACTGCTTTTCTGGATTTTTTTTCTGTGTCCCTATAACAGTGATGAGCTGACTATGTGCAATCCAACACAGTGCCTACATGGCTTCTCCCCTCTAAATTTGCGCAGCACATCATTCTGGTCACTTAATTCTGAGACCTTCTCCTGCCACAGTGTGAGACAGACATCTCCTGCATGCATCAACCTCTTCAGTTCTGAGTCACCATCTGAGAGTGCCTCTTCCTTTCAGATGAGTAGACTTTAAGCTCTGCATTAGATTGTCCTTGTCTTACACTTGTTAGTTGGAATGAGTCTGCCAGTCACTGAAGGCTAATGGTAAAACGACAGAACAAGAGAATCACAGACTCATCCAATGGTTTATGCTTGAAGGGACCTTCAAGATCATCTAGTTCCAAATCCCCCTGCCATGGGCATGGCATTTAACTATTTATCCTCTGAATCAAGTAGGGACATCTTCCACTAGCCTAAGTTGCCCAAAGCCCCATCCAACCTGGCCTCAAACCCTGCCAGGTATCCAGGGAGAGACACAGCTTCTGGACAGCCTGTGCCAGGCCCTCCCCACCTTCCCATGGAAGTATTTCTTCCTAATATCTAATCTAAATCTGTCCTCTTTCAGCTGAAGGCCATTACTGTTGTCCTGTCCCTCCCTGCCCTTGCCACCAGCCCGTCTCCAGCTTTTCAGGAGCCCCTTTAGGGACCAGATGGTGCTCCAAGCCTTCTCTAGGCTGAACCACCTCAACTCTCTCAGCCTGTCTTTATAGGAGAAGTGCTCCAGCCCTTGGATCATCTTTGAGGCCTCCTCTGAACTCACTCCAAGAATTCTTGTACTGAGGACCCCAGAGCAGAGTAGATGGGCGGAATCCCCTCCCTCAACCAGGTGATCATGCTGGTTTTCATGCAGCCCTAGGATACAGTTTGCTATCTGGGCTGTAAGTGTGCATTGTCGCTTGAAATAGTCTTCCTCCTCTCACCAAAAGATGATTGTGACTTTCTGGTAACTACTTGTGACACTTTAGTACTGAGTATACGAACTAGGAAAAGACACTTCAGTTTTGCTTTGAAAGCCTCTAAATCCTTTCAGGTTATCTCAGTATTGACAAATACTCATATTCTTAGTCATGATCCATGCCTCAAAAATCAGTGCTTAGCTGTGCCACATGAATACACTTCTGTTCTAAAAACTAGCAATGGAAGAGAAGTACCTCTTCTATAAGTATCTCCACATTATTCAAGTCGTGGGATGGTCTCCACCAATTATAGAGGGATCCTACCTTGGGGTATTCTTGTGAAGTATGAGGATGAATATGGGTCTGTCTATCAGCCCGACAGCAGTTTAGGATCTAGCTGCTACCCCGCAGTGTTGCAGCCCTGGAAACGGAAAAGGTCACTCCTCACCCCAGTCCTTCACTACTTTTTTGTTTCATCTGTTCTTTCCACTTTGTACCTTGGCTTTCCCTGGTTTTAATCTAGATTTCCTTTTATTCCCTTTTTACTGCAAGACCCAGCCCTCTGTTGGCTGCAGTCAGGGGAAAATCCTTCTAATGACGTATTCAAAGAGGTATGACATGCTACAACATAAAGGGCCACGGCTGAGGTAGGGCAGAGTGATGCAGCACAGATTCTGGATGTCAGATAAAATTATCAAAGGGTAAAGTTTAACACAACTCTTAGCATGTGTTTTATCTTTCAAAGCAAGCTTTGCGTTACATTTCATTCTTTTCTTCAGTTGGTGATCAATATTTGTGCTTTCAAATTCTTTGTTTAATAAATCCTTGCCACTTTCTCCTTTCATTCCACTCTAGCTCGAACTTTTATCAGTATCTTCTGGTCCCAAAAAACTGCATAGAAAACTGTTTCTTAACACTTGAGAACTGTTTTTCCCTCATTCGTAGATGGAGTCATGTATTAACTCCTACATTCATTAAGACTAGGATTTTAAAATATGCAGATCTAATTGCACCTTCTTTCATAGTTAGGTGTCCAAGTGAGTGCATTTAAGAAATTATGAGCCCCTGTGAGTTTAGATGAAGTCAGTTAGTTATCTTTGCAATTAAAACCTATTGTTTTGTGTGTTTTTAATCTTGGGCTGTATTTTGCATAAGCAATTATGGCCCAAAGCCAAACTTTTCAACACTGATGCACAAAGCTAGGCACCCATTCTTTTATTTAGCACACAGTTAAAATGATCTATTCTTCAGAGGTGTTGAACACCCTTATTTCTAGTGCTTTTTCTGGGATCTCCATATGCTCATTACAACAAAAAATCATGCAATGCTTAGATAGATGGATTAAGGTACCCACTTTCTACTGTCTAAACCTGTGCCTAAACACTCAATTGAAATAATTCCTCTTCATTTTTTAAATATCTTGCTAGTGCATAGTGAATAAATTGATTAAAATTGAGACTTTTTTGCAATTATATTCATACAATATAACCAGCTTGTACCTTTTCAAGCCTCAGTGTCATTGCCAACACTTTATTCCTCCACTGCGGCTGTTCCTGGCTGTATTTCATGGACTGTTGAAGTGCATTCCCAAAACATCCTCTAAGGATGTCCAATCTTACGTAAGCAATGTATTAAATCTTTCCACTGAGTCATGGTTATATTTGAGAAGGCGGCATATATTTGTCAAGATGTCCCATTTTCTTAATATTTTGGAGTTTTGTTTCATCCAGGTCAAAGTATCTCACACCATTATACCTGCTTTTGACACCTTAACAACAGCTAAACCGTGGAAGAAGGAAATGATGGTGATGTTCACATTTGCTAAGGCCACATTAATGTACTTGAGTGTAGTCCTTATTGCAAAGAAGAAAATCTTTAATCTAATTTTTTTCTTTTATAAATCGGTCCAAATTCCTTCTCTGCCGTCATGATTTTCAAGATAGGTACAGTACAGCACATTTACTTGCATTACTGTGACACTTTTTGCTTCAGCACACAAAAAAAATTACCAGTTGTGCCTTTCAGTTTTAATCTTGTTTTCTTTGCCATAAATTGCAAATATATAAAAGGCACCGCCACTTTCCTGATGTCTTTATGTACCTACGGACTTATATGACCCTGTCTCTGTACATTTGCTTTTAGTTGTAGTTAAAATATCATTAGCAGAGCTCATATGAGAAGATAGAAGCCACAATAAATTTGTCTGGATGTTTTATTGGAGGGAAGGTTGCAGGGGTACTTTGCAAGCATGCAAACCTCCAGCACCGACCAGTACAGTAACAGTCTAGACTCCATTCATGGGATAGAAGGATTTTAGTATCAAAGCCTTTACGTGTGATGCTCTGTTCTGAAGGTACTTATGTTTGTGGCTTTTCTAAATGCTCTTTCTCCCTTGGGGCAGCTAACTTACACCAACTAGCAAAGGTCCTCAAGGAACCATTCATTTATGCTGTGAGCTCTGCCTATGACCTTCTTATCTCACGTCTTCATGTATCTTCCTGCCACATCCAGCAGTTGAAGGTGATATATCATCCAATTATGCCAGCTAGCGACTAGCAGAAGTTTTATATCAGATGGAGACATATGGCTAATATCCAGGATATTCGCAACGCAACCTTGGCGCAAAGGAACCGTATCAGGGAAAGAATCCGGCCATCATTATTGTTTAAAATGACCTGTAAATACCAGGTCAGTTTGTTCACTGACTCTACTGTGCCACTGATTTCAGTGACACTTTTTGATCTGTTATCATCTGATCCCACCTGGATTTTCAAAGCTGACTCTTGGCAGCCTATTAACTTTGTTATGCTTTTCAAGTTAAATGCAAAAGACCAACAATAATTTTTTGGTTTTAAAACAGCATTCCTTGTTTTATTACATTCACATGTATTACCTTATTGGCTTTAAAGAAAGATTACTTGAATGAACAACAATGAAAGAGGTTGACAGACATAACAGGATCACAGTAATCAGACAACAGAAAGGTACTGGCCGGGCAGAAGTTCTCAGATGTGGTTTGGGCAGATTTTAGGGATTTGGAAATTAGGAATCTTTTGTACACTTTTCTGACTAACCAGCTTGCATAAATATTTCCTTTTTCACTTAGGAGCCTGGAAAGGATCTGACTACTGAATTAAAGTACTCAAGTCCTTTCTCGCAACCATCTAATGCAGTGGATAAGAATCCTATTCACTCAATGGGCCCCCAAATCAGTTTGTTTTCTGTGATAACCTTGCATGCTTTTTCTGTGTTTTAGACATATTAAGGGGAACAGTAGAAATAATACAGCTCTACTACTGACACTTTAGGCACTACTCTAGGTAAATGTAAAAGACTCAGAAGTGAAATCCAACTTACAATTCACATTTTTGTATATCTATCTTGCTTTTTGACCACTAATGCAGAAAAAAAAGGGTAATATTCTGTTGTCAGTAAGAATATCCATGAGGCTCTCTGTTCACATTATATACCCTAGCCATTTCAACAGCCAGTGTGATTTAAGAATGACCTAGAGTAACACATTATATGGAAACGATGCCCTTGGTAACAGGGATGTGCTTCCATCCCGCAGCTTGACATGTTTTTATCTCCACCACAGGGGAGAGTTTAACTTTGCATTGGTCCGACATGACATGACTGGACAAATACATTCTACTGAGTGTTCTTGAACTTCATTTCCTCTTTGCTAAGATCTCACTGCCTTACCTACAGCAGCTTCAAGGAAAAAAGCAAAGGGGACAGCACTACAGTCCCTCTGGCTACAGGAATGCAGCAAAAAAAAAATCACATTATCATTTTATGTCCATAAAGCAGTATGTGGCTTGATTCACAAGCTGTCCTGCAGAGAATATCAGAGGAAGGGGAGTTCTCCTTTGACTAGTGAAAGTAACAGAAAGCCTTGGGAATTACAGAAAAGACAACTTATCTGTGAAGATGCATGTAAAATCTCTGTGCCTGATCCAAGGTCATTTTATAGGTGCTCTCAGCATCCAGTGGAAAAGGATTGGCACTTCTGAAAGCATGATTCTTCCCAACCTTAGATATGGATTTCAGATAGCTGGAAAGCTACAATACTATTATTTCAGTATATGTATTTCAGTATCATTGCAGTACTTTCATCTTTTGGCCTATCAGAGCAGTCCTACATGGTCTGTGAATGTGGATTCAAAGAAAAGGATGACAATCTTTTCACCTATTGAATGATTCTTGCTGGTTTTCAGTCAAACCTTCAGCTAGGTAAACTGAAATGTTTCCATTTGAAAAAAAAAAAAAGGATAATCTGATGTGTCACCCAATCAGCAAAGGTGGGAGAATAAGCATAGAAGAAAACAGCAGCAACAAGTCTTCAGCAATTATGTTTGCCACACCTAGACAGAAGGGTAGAATGAGCTGTGAAAAAGAAGTCACAATATTTCTCCTTTTTATATGAAATTTTGTTGAGGATGGTCAAGTTTTGTGGGAGGTGTTTTGTTTCTGTGTAGTTTTGATCTCATTTGATTTTGTTTAGCTCTCATATTTTGGTACAAAATGCCAGCTTGTTTCTCTTGATTGAAAGTACGTGTGCTTTGGCAGCAACTTCCTAAGGAAAAGACAACAAAATTCGTGGAAAAGTTACTCAGTGCTGCCCTCCACCTGTCAAGGTGATACAGTCTTAGAGGCAGATTTATGATACCTGGATTTCCCTTTGAGTGTTGATAGCTACGCTCCTGGTAAGAGTTTATCACCTCAGCAATAGCTTTAGGAAACGCTTATTGCTCTTATGTGATCTAATATTTACCTGTACTGGTAGGGCTGGTGCATGCTCCAGATCCACAACCAGTGTGACCAGCAGTTTGAGGGAGGGGATCCTTACCCTCTACTCTGCTCTTGCAAGGTTCCAGCTGTGTCCAGTTCTGGTGTCTCCAGTTCAAGAAAGACAAGGAACTACTAGAGAGAGTCTCATGGAGGGCTAGGAGGATGAGGAGCATCTTTCATATGGGGAGTAGAGCATCTCTCATATGACAAAATGCTGAGAGAACTCGGGCTGTTTAGCCTGGAGAGAAGAAGACTGAAAGGGGATCTGATTAATGCTTATAAATATCTAAAAGGCAGATGTCAAAAGGAAGGGGCCAGACTCTTTTCAGTGTTGCCCAGTGATAGGACAAAGGACAATGAGCACAACTGGAGCGCAGGAAGTTCTGTCTGAACATGAGGGAAAATCTTCTTTACTTTGAGGGTAACAAAGCACTGGGACAGGCTGCCCAGAGAGATTGTGAAGTCTCTGGAGATATTCAAAACCCACCTGTACACTATCCCGTGCAACCTGATTAGAGGTGATCCTGCCTTAGCAGGAGGGTTGGGCTAGATGATCTCCAGAGGTCCCTCGCAACCCTGATCATTCTGTGTTTCTGTTACTGTGTGATTCTGTCATCTTCTCCTCCAAACATGGTAACCTGTAGGTATCCTGACACTTGCAAGGTTGCAGAGATTGCAATGTGGTGCAGGACCACTAACAGGAGCTGCAGACTCTATTGTTTTGTCACCTTTGTCCAGGTATGACACTTTTAGCTCCAGACAGTATTCACAATCCCATGGGATGCTCACATCATTTAATGCATTCCTTTTCATGGAGGTGCCAAAAGCCAGAAGATGGGAGTGTTCATTCACATCTTCCAGTTTGCATCTCACTGGTCATCTCTCCGTGGCACCTAGGAACTTCTTATTAGTCACCTGAGAAAGGGGGGACAGATGGTGAAGGGTGAAAGACAAAAAGCAAAGACAATGGTTTCAAATTTTCTCTGAAGTTGTGCTTTCTCTTCTGAAGATGGATTGGAACAGATGGTTTCATTAAGAACCTGTTCAAAAAACAATTGAAGATGATAAAAGAACTGTAATCCTGATGAACTTTGAACTGGTTCTGAAAGACTGGACCTCAATCAGAATGCCCCCAGTATGATCAAATCTTTTCTCTGGGAAAGGAAGAGATTGTTAGGGATCCAAATGAGTCTACATATCCCGTAGCCCTAAAGTTCCAGATGCACCAAACTGAGGGAGTTTATAAAGGTTTGTAAATAATTTCTGGAAGTGCAAATGTGGCCACAGCATGCATGGCATCTCTGAGCAGGCGGGCAACCCTTCTCATTCACCATTGTTTGAATAATTGGAAAATCACTCACCCATTACTATTTTTATGACCACAGCCACAATCCTCCCCTGAGCTGGTGCCTCAGCTGGGGATGCCTCATTTCCATTTAATAGGATGAAAACCATGTGGCTGTGAATCATCTGGTTCTGTCACTGCTGCCTTAACATGAGCACGTTCGCTATATTCAATCGATGGTGCTACAGTTCAAATTGATGACAGGGCTCACACCTCATTTCCACACACAGAGGCTGTGAACTTTCTGAGGCTGTGAACATTTCCCTTGCCAAACCCTTCCATTCTAGAGACATGCTCTTTTTTAAAAAAAATTATTTTTGACTGCTATTGTGTGCTAGATACTTTGCAGCCAGACAAGGTAGCATCATAGCCTAAAGCTTCTTTTTAACAGGTTTTTACTTTATGCCCAAGATTTTCTGCCACATTTATTATCACAGATTCTCCCAAGGGTTTGTGTACATTACGATGCCTATAAACCACCATGAAACCCTAACTACACTCTTAGAGTGCAATTCCACTGTGATTTAGCTAATGTAAACCAGAGCTACTGTAGTCGTTCCTTCTCCTTCACCCCGAGCTTCATGATCTTACCTGTGTCTTTAAGCTGTCTGTCATTTCTTCAGTTGAGATAGAGTTAATTTCCTTCCTAGTAGCTTGTATAATGTTCTGTTGTGTATTTAAGATGAGCATAATGTTGATAACACACTGACATATTGCTTGCTGCTAGGCAATATTTAGATCAAGTCAAAGACTTTTCAGCTTCTCACACTGCCCTGCCAGTGAGGTGCAGAAGAAACTGGGAGGGAACACAGACAGGATAGCTGATCCAAAATGGCCAAAGTGATATCCCACACCATATGACATCATGTTCAATATATAACTTGTGGGAAGCTGGCCAGAGGCAGGACTAAGGTCTCAGGTTCTAGCTAGGCATCTGTAGTCAGGGGATAGTAAGCAATTGTGCTGTGCAAAGCTTATTCTGTATATTCTTCTATCACTACTGTTATTCTTTTACTTTTCTCTCCTACTAAACTGTCTTTATCTCAAACCATGAGTTTTACTTTCTTTTTTTCTAATTGTCTCCTCCATCCCACTGGTGCTGGGGGTGAATGGGGCTGTGTGGTTATTTTAGCTGCCTGCAAGGTTAAACCACAACACTTGCACTAGCAGATTTGTTATAAAGGTTGATATTTCATGCAATATCATGCAGTGAGCTAGCGCAGGGAGCTGATACAGTTAGAAACCAATCAAGTTATTTTTGGACCCGTCTATTCTCATGAGCTATGTTTTTATCCTCTACTGACAATGCAAGAAAGGGCCTGAGACCATATGGAAAGAGATGGCACTGAGGGCAGTATGACAGCAAACCTGATTTAGAGTGGATTGAAGTGCTGCAGTGCATCTCCTCTGCACATGTGGGTGCATCCATGAGGTTTTGGGTTATTTCTAGGTACACACAAACAAGTATCTATAGATCAAGAATTTCTAGATTGTTACACATAGCACTGAGTGTATAAAAAAACAAACTACAAGTTTAAAATATCCTATTGGGAGGCTGTTAAAAGAGCTGCAAGGTGACATTCCCCAGGAAGGCAGGCAGCAATCTGCTGCTAATCCTGATCTTCCTGGAGGTGTTGCTGGGTGAACACCTCAACGCACTGATTAGTGATTAGCACTGCTCAGCTCATCAGCAGTAATAAGATATCACTGCCATAGCTTCCAAAGTCCATTCTGTTACTGGTGGGATGGACACGAGTGGTGCCAACTCTTGTGTTTCCTGCTGAGGGTATAGGGACAGGGTCTGGAGTGGGTACATATGTGGATTGCAATGATACCAGGATCTACTTTTTTGCAAGTATAAGACAAAACTGGGGTGATGGAGAGATGGGACTCTGTGTGATAAGCAGAGGGGAAGGTAAATGTTATGCAACAGGGATCTTGGTGTGGAAAGGTGGGGGGGATGTGCTAGATAGACAGATGTGCTTAGCATCCTTGCCGACAAGGGCAAGGAGTGGTGTAAGAAAGTCAAGAATGAAGAGGGATCTCCATTTCTGCTTGCATTTTTTCTAGACCCACATGTGGGAATTACTACTGATATGCGTAGGCACTACTGTTGTCTGCCGTTCTGCCACAGTTGCTGGTAGTGCCTGCAGCCACTCCATGGTTGACAGCAGCCAGACAGCTCATGGCTGGGTTATGTGGTTGTAGACTGAAGTACACATGGACTGGCAATGGATGCAGTGGAAATGGAAATCCTGCTGTACCAAGTGTGGGTGGGTGCAACCTTTATGCTGATGTTGGAGAGACAAAGCCTGACAGCTCTTTTGTTGCTATGTGGAGAAGATGTCTTCACTTCTGGGCAGTGAAAGGCAAACCATATCCTTCCACCTGGTTACAGTAGTAGTGATTTCTCCAAGACTGAACCAGCAGTTTTATCACCATACCAGGTTGTTCCTTTCCCCATTAATTTGTGTTCCTCTCTGTTCTTTATATTGGCTGTGATATTTTCCACAACAGTAAATTTCTATTCCTCTGCAAACAACCTCTACTAAATATTGATTCAGCCTTTATTATAAATGCATTAGTAGTGTTATTATTGCCATTATTCAAGCTTTTACTCCTGCCCCATGACCCATGGCTAAATGAACATTTTGTCTTTTTTCTGCATGTTTACTCACTTTTCCAGCATTTATCCTACACTTTTCATGTAATAAAAATCATCTTTCTTTTGCCTTTTTTTTTTAGGATAGCAGTGGCTTTGGACGTCAAAAACAATTTACATTCCCTGCTTCTGAAAGCCTCAAGAGTTGGTAGTTTTTATCTCAACTTCTGAATCATTTGACAATCAATATTTTGTAACTAGTGTTGATTAATCATTGGAAAATAGTAATCACTGGTGAAATCTCATTGCTTTGATATGACAGATTGTATTTCACTTTGATTAAACACTTAACAAATATGCCAAAATTTTTGATGGAAAAGGCACTTCTGCAAGAGTGAGTTTAAATTTCCCAAACAATGAATTTCTCTTCCTTTCTCCTTTAGGCCATAGAGGAAACCTAGATCTCACCTCTAACCAAAATGACCTCAAGCTACTGTTGAGGCTGCATAGAAGAACAAAGTCAAGGTGTACAGCAAGGAAAACCAGGTAGTGTTGCTACTTCAGTCTCTCAAACTAACTATACGGAACCTAATATAATGAGGCATTTGGTTAAAGTACTAACCCATGATTGCTCAAGCTGTTTAATTACTAACCTCTGTGGAGAAATGTGGTGTGAAAGTTGGCTTTCCACCTTGTACAGTGGCTCTTTATTGCAAAACATGATGTCATATCACATCTCAATAAGAGATCACGTTTGCAAAAATTTTCTTTTCCCCATTTAATTTAGCAGTAGAAGCACAGCCTCCAAAAATGAAAGCACACACTTTCCTCAATTGATGTATCAATTCTGAGAGTATCTTCTACTCCAATGAGCCAGGAGAAGAATAACCTTTCATAACCTTTGGAAACCACCTGAATTCCCCAGACTACTTCCCAGTAGCTGTGTGTTGGAATTTGCATTACAGCACCTCTTAACCCCTC
The DNA here is from genome assembly GCA_022605575.1 of Laterallus jamaicensis coturniculus. Taxonomy (NCBI): domain Eukaryota; kingdom Metazoa; phylum Chordata; class Aves; order Gruiformes; family Rallidae; genus Laterallus; species Laterallus jamaicensis. The sequence goes on from JAKCOX010000005.1 coordinate 37,825,610, forward strand.
TAAATAAACAATAAGTTACACTAGAGTAAATTTGGTTGTACCTATGGTGTCATCAAGGAAGCCCAGGATTAGGCAGTAAATTCTGACTCTAGTTTCCACTCTGTCTCCTCCTCCATCTGCTAAATATCTCCTAAATTTCATAACAGTGTTTTCCTTGGTCCTTCTTGATCTTGATCTGCTAGTCACTTGTAGGTAAATCTCAAATTAATGTTCATCATTTCTAAGCAGGAAGCTCAGAGATTGATCTCTCTACTCCAGAATCTCCCTCCAGGCAAACTAACATAATCTTGTGTGTGATTATGTACCAGTTCAAGCTCAGCAATGTTAGAACAGAGTTTATAATCCTTCCCTGTGATCCCTCTGGGCTATCTTCATTCTCTATAGCCATTTTTGTACTCACCCACTAATTCGGATACATTCTGCTTGTATCATCCTTCAGGCAAGGAATCATGGTTGGGGGCAGGGAAGAATTATCTTAACATACGTTAAAATAAAACCAAGCAAAACCCCTCAGATATATTCCTGTCACTTTTGGAACTACTCAATGGTGTACTAGGAAAGGTGTTGGGTTTGTTATGTGGTCAGTGCAGAGAGATCCTGACATTTTTGCAGTGCCCTGAGACAGACCCAGCAGTGCTTGATCTGAAATCTGAAAGGGTCAGGAAAAGGGTCATAACATTTTACTGAAGTTTTTCTGCATTAATAGATTCATCTCCATTTTTGGGAACCAGTCTGTTGGCTAACATGAGGTCAAAGTATGGTTGTGATGTAGAGTCATCAGCTGGTTGGTTTGTCTGTGACCATGGAAAGCCTGAATTCTTTGTTCAGTCTTTATGTACTTTTTCTCCTGCTTCAATATGCATCTTACACATCATCGAATGCAGAAAACAGAAATATGTTGTTCAGTTGGAGACAGTGTGAAGTGAGAGTGAGCTGAAAATGAGGAGAGGGATTTAAAAGCAAGCAAACTTTTATTGCCTCTATAGGAAAGTAAACACTCAACTTGTCAGCCAAGCACTGAAAAAAACTTCAACACGCTCCTTAAGAGGACAGAAAGTGAGGATTTTTTTATTTACTTATATGTACACACACACACAGAGGAGAGTGGAGGTAATTGTGTGACATTCAGATGATACCCGTATTTGTGTCTGATTTCATCTAGCAGTAAATGTTAAGGTCACTCCCAATTTCAAAGATTAGTCTGAGACTAATCTTGCACTGAACTCAAGGCAATTGAAAAGGTTCAACATAAAAGTGCTTCGCTGACATTGAGAGAAATTCAGGCAGGGAATTGGCAGACTTGAGTCTATGCCCTTATTAAAGAACACTTCTCCCACGTGGCTTACCAAGTTCAGCTCCTTTTTTTTTTTCTTTTTTTTTTCCCCCCCAGTCATAAAAGACATGCTTGAGGAATAACTTCTTCCACCTTTGTGACATGGTCTCTGCACAAGGTTGCTGCCACAGGGGTCGTGTTTTTTCATCTTCATAAGTAAACTCACAGATTTTAAAAAAAGGAAATTAAAAAAAAAAGAAAGGACACACAAAAGATAGTCATAGAGCACATACTTCTATGAGACTGTGGGGAAAGGAACATAGGAGAATCTGTAGCATGAACTCTCTGCTACCTGCTGAAAGCAGGTAATGAAGAAGAAAAGCAACCTAGGCTCCCTTTCTCTCTTGGTCCCTGCTGTGCTTAGGACATCTCTTTTACAACTTTGGCATCTTTCTCCAATATTTTTATTGTCTGTGACAGGTTGATCCTGTCTGGACAACAGAAGCCCCCCAAAGCCATTCCATCACTGCCAGCCTTGGCTCGACAGGGAAGAGAAAATATAACAAAAGAAAAGAAAAGAAGAAAAGAAAGAAAAAATACAGCATGGGTCAAGATAAGGAAAGAGAGAGATCATTCACCAATTGCTGTCACAGGTGAAACAGGCTCAACTCAGGGAAATAAAACTCATTTTCTTACCAATCAAATCAGACTAATGAGAAAATTCAAAATGAATCTTAAAAAACTATTCAAACCCTCTCCCTTCTTCCTGGGCTCAACTTCAAAGCTGTATACTCTCCCTCCTCTCCTCCAGCAGCAAAGGGGTACAGGGAATGGGGGTTGTTTTCAGTTCATCATGCCACCTCTATTGCTCCTTCCTCCTCAGAGGGAGGACTCTTCAAACTCTTCCACTTTTCCAGAGTGGAGTCCCTCCCGTAAGAGACTGTCCTCCACCAACATCTTCAATGTAAATTCTTCCCACAGGCTGCCCCAGCATAGGTCCTCGATGGGGATCCAGGTCCTGCCAGCAAACCTGGTCCAGCATGGGCTTCTCTCTCCACCAGGCCACAGGTCCTCCCAGGAGCATACTACAGCGCAGGCTTTCCACAGGAACACAGCCTCCTTTGGATGCATCCACATAATCCAGAATGGGCTGCAGGGAGACTTCCTCCCTCACCATGGTCTTTTCCATGAGCTGAAGGGAGACCTCTGCTCCAGCCTGTGGAGCTCCACCTTCCCCTCTTTCTTCACTGACAGGTGTCTGCAGAGGTTCTGCTTTCACATATTGTCACTCCTCTATCTGGCAGCAGGTTAAGCAGCAGGGGTTTTTGTCCCCTTCTTAAAATGTGTTATCCAGATGTGTTAGCACAGCTGCTGACGGGCTCAGTCTGGACCACTGGCAGGTCTGTCTTTGGCTCTATCAGACACTGGGATGTCATTGGCACTGGCTCTATCAGACATGGGGGAAGGTTCTAGGAGCTCCTTACAGAAGTCACCCTTATAGTGCCCTGCCCCCTCTCGCTGCACAGGACCTTGCTAAGTAAACCCATGACACAGTGTATGTATTGAGAATTTACACTGTGTAAATTGTCAATATTTAAAATCATTTATGAATTCAAAAGTACGTTTAAATTCTAACTAATTTTAGGAATTTGCCCTTTGGGATGGAACAATATCACAGAACAAAACAGGACTGGGCATTCAGATTACACCCACTGCTATATCCTTCAAACTGCTTTGGATGGATTTCACCATTAGTAACTCAGTCTCAACACATATTGAAAGATTTACCTGCCTCTACCATGGTCTACACAAATGGAAACTCATGCTCTGATATTTAGTTCCCTGAACCAAACTTAATATATAAGGCTAGAATAGCCCACAGTAGATGAAGTGAGTTCCCCATCAACCACAGCTCAGGAAATTTGACTGTGGGCTCTTACAGAAGCATCCACATTAGGAATTTCATCACCTAGATCCAAGAGAAAGGTTTTCTTCCAAAAATGTGGGTCATCATCTGGAGTAGCTTATGATCTTGAAAATTCACAATCCTAGTAGACTACCGAGACCTATAGTTGTTTTGACATCTTCTAGGAGGAGGAAAGACACTTTTAATGTATGGTGCACAGACAATATCTGAGGTAGCAAAGAAAAAATTGCCTGGTTAATCTCTACACTAAAAAATGAAGTGCAGTACCAAACTGAAATACCATCTTTAATCTTCCCAACAATGCAAAAACATAAGTGCAGAGTTGCAGAAGTTATAGGAATTCTGATTTAGCCACGTTTATTCCAGTTTACCACACAGACCAGCTCTGACAGATCAGGGAGACATGTATTCTACTCCAACGTGTGATGTTGACTTACTCTAAGAAGCTAAAGAGCTGTAAGAAACAAAGAATTAAAACCTGCTGGTCCATGACAGAAAGCAAATGCAACACTGAATGAAAAAGGACCGTCTAATGAATATTGTATCTATAAGGGACAGAGATTTGTCATGTCCCCCCAGAGGAGACACCTGTTCAAATATCTTTGTCAGGATGGTAATTAGAAAGATGAGTCTTATGTCTGGGATGCTAATGAGAAAAATCACACATTTTTCTGCAAACTGTTCCCAGACTAGCCTTGGTAGCAAGTGAGTTGAACTATTACTTTTCACCCTAAGAATCAGAGTCCCCAGTCACATAAAACAAAAACTGTGAAGACCAGATATTTCCTTATCTATAAGTGCAAAAAGATTTTGGACACTCTGGTTAAAGTCTGGAGTCTGAGTGTTTCAAGCTTCACAACTGACCACATGTGTTTTGCTTTATTACTGAAAACAAAATCTGATAATCTGAGCCTGTTAGCAGGACACTCTTGTTCATTCATACAACAAAATCCTTCACAGAAGAGATTTGAGTGTTATTCAATCAAAATGCCAGGTACTTTCCTAGAAGGTACAACTAGTGCCACAGGATGAGACTGTCTTCACTTACATGAAAAGCCCTAGCTATTGCTGACAAAATCTACGTTAGAAATGAGATAATATCAGATGGGACATGACTACCACATTTAATAGACCATGTGAGAAATACTGTAAAATCTCAATGGCTGATCTTGCCCTACATTCATCACAGGCAAATTCCCAGCAGTTTCTTTTTTAAGATTGTGTTTTTTAAGTTAACACTTTCATGAGGATTGCTTCAAACACAAGATTTTGTGTGAAATTTTTTGAGGGTCTTAGATAGAAGATGCAAACAAAAATATGCTTGTGATTTATTATTGCATACACCCAGACTTGTAGTGAAGCTAGAGCTTAGTCAGTTGTTTTAAAGTAATTGAATACTGCTGTCAGAGAGGGAGAAAGTCATTCACTGTCTGTGGTGGTTGAAAAGAACTGATATAAAAAATAGAATTAACTGATAAACTAAGTATTCCCAGTTCTCTAGTACTGGCCATCTGGCAAGACCCAAAACATTGCCTGCCATACCTTGTGAAGAAGAAGGCAGTCTTGTGTGAAATGCTCATGTGATGTGATGTGATGAAAGTGAAACGACCTCCTGAAAAAAATTCTGATACAAGATTTACACTGACAGATGTGCATGAACCTTTGACTACTGTAATTATGATTTTACATTGATAAAGCATTTCTCATACTGGGTCCCACAGTGACCTATGTAGGATCACACTCTTGAGGTGTTGACACCTTTGATAGTAGGATACCAGCTGGCTAAATTGAGGCATGTTGAGTATGGCATTGAGGAAGAGAGAAAATATCATGATGATAAAGAAAGCTTACAGATGTAACCCAAATTGAATTGCAGGTCTCGAAACAAAATATCTAGTTTTAATATAGTATTTATAAGCCAAATTTTCTGATTCAAGAGGCTGGTTCATGACTTTTAACCACCAATTGTTGTCATTACTGGAAGTGTGAGCTTTGATTTCAAGTGCTTCGCTTTTATTAAACATGTGGTCTCATACTTTAGGGTAAATTCAGAGTATTCATTCCTTTAGCCTGGGATCATACCTAACTTTTTATTTGTAATTGAGAAGTTCAGAAAAACGATCTTTTCATCTGCATATTCCTATTCAGACAAAGGATAGAGATGGGCATCTTCTGGTGACCACTCAATTTTTGGAAGTGTCTGTGTTTCTAACATCATCTCCTGCTTTAGGACCAGCAGGTCAGTGTGATGAGATCAAATCATACTGGGTACCTTTTCCTTTAACCAGTAGGACCGATGTTGAAAGCCTGCGTGTTTTGTATCTCTGCCCTCATGAGGCCCCAGCTGGAGTCCTGTGTTCAGATCTGGGGTGCCCAATACAAGAAAGATGTGGGACTGTTGGAGAGGGTTCAGAGGAGGCCACAAAGATGATTAGAGGGCTGGAGCACCTCCCCTACGAAGAGAGGCTGAAGGAGCTGAGCTTCTTCAGCCTAGAGAAGAGAAGGCTGTGGGGGGACCTCATTGCAGCCTGCCAGTCCCTGAAGGGACCAGAGAAACAGGAAGGGAATCAGCTTTGAAAGGGTAGACAATGGCAGGACAAGGGGGAATGGATTAAAGCTAAAGGAGGGAAGGTTTAAATTAGATATTTTACAGAGGGAGTGATGAGGGGGTGGAATAGGCTGCACAGCGAGGTGGTGGATGCCCCGTCCCTGGAGGTGTTCAAGGCCAGGTTGGATGGGGCCCTAGGCAACCTTGTGTAGCTCCAGGTCTGGAGGTTGGTGGCCCTACCTGTAGCAGGGTGGTTGGAACTCTATGGTCTCTTCCAATCCAGACCATCCTATGATTCTACGATTCTATGTTTTGTTTACCCACTGGTTGTATTTTATCTATCCATTCACTGAATGGTGTGGACTAATCCAACCAGAAAAACTTAGATCTCTCTTCCAAGGGAAGGAGTGTAAAGACCTAAATTTTTATAATATGCTAATAAATAGCCATGAGAGAAGGACCTGTGTGAATCAACTTGAGATTGTTTTGAACCTGATAAGGCATCAGTCCAAACTCCAAACTCTTTATTGTCATTCCTGCTGGGCTAAGGTCCTGGAACAGATTTTTTAGTAACAAATATCTTAGCATGTCCCATGGTTTTACTTTCAGTAAGTTGGATGCTTAGAAAGACACCGAATCTAAAAATCACCCTGTTTTAATTCTGCATTTCAAGTCTTTTAAATTTAGTTCCCTTAGTTTATAGTGGAAAAAAAGGAAGCTCTCTAAGGATTGTATTTTGAATTCCCAGGATGGGTGACCTCCAGCAGTCTCTTCTAACTGGTATTTAATGACAAACGGACTTAATCATTCTTAGTCAAGCAAACCCCAAAACCCCACAAAAAAATGCTATGCTTTCACATGCATTTTGGGAGTGGGGGAGCAGAGAGTGTGGAAATATGCAGAAGAAACATTTGTATTATAAATTTACTGAAAGACAATGTGCTGTAATTAGATGGCAACAGGCTTGCTTGTATTATCAATATTTTATTCTAACTGGAAACCATCATGCATTCTTTAACATTCATTTTTCGCACTTCACATGTTACAGACAGGTCTTCACTTTCTGTGTCTATTTAAAGATAAATCAAGGGCTTTAGCAAACATTTTACAAAAGAAAATGGGAATTTTGTTTGTTTGCTTATTTATTTATTTATTTTTGCTATAGAAAAGTAAGGATTATGATTTACCCACCGCTGGGACATATATTTATACTGTGAATGATAGAAAAGATAGAGAATTGCCTTGAAAATTGCTTTGAATTATATGTATACAAAAATTCTATATTTGGTGTGTCTAGGGGAGGGTACTGGCAATACATTTATTTTGCAGCAAGGTTTACATGCATTCTGTCATACGTATGTTTAGTTTAGAAGGTCAGTGATCTTGATTCCTCATTTCAAATGCAAAGAACTAAAATTACCCAGCTACCTCTGTCCTACTTTTTCAGGAGTGTATGCCCAGCTTCCCGCCATCTGATGTTTCAAGATGGCATTTTTAAATGGATTTTATTGGATTGCCAAGCACCTGCTCACACATAGGGTTATCACTAAAATGAACTCTGCTGTGAAAATGCATTTTCTGCACAGATGTTGCTGTCTAAATTTCCTTTGGTAAGAAATGGACCAAGAGCCTGCTTTCATCAGTTCAGTAATGAATGCTAGCACACGTGAGCCTTGGCTGGCACTGTAACAAAAATAGTGTTCTTTCTTCAGACTCCACCTTACAGGTTTTGACAGTGTAATGGAAAGTACAACTGTGATGATCACTTCTTAGCTAAGGAAAAACTTAACATCACAAAGGTCATCCTTACCTTGCAGATGTAAACTACTTGATCATGGTTTTCAAGTGTGACCCTTAAGAGTTTTTAAACTTTCCAAGGGGTTTATTGCTTTATTTCTGGCATTGACACAAAGCTAGAAGCTTAATAAAGTGAATGTGTATCAGAGTTTATAGTTTCTACAGCTTGTCCTGACACCCTTACTGTGCTGCAGGAAGCAGTTATCAGCAGACTCTTGATGGACACAAGGAAGTGGTAATGGATATTCACCGACTCCAAATTCTTGCCCTATAAATAAGACTGCAGTGGGGGATATAGGGACAAAATATTGCTGGGAAAGAGGTCTGTCAGTTAAAATCATAGAAGAGATATTTAAGAAAACATCCAAGATTTTCATACTAAGTTTTCAATCAAGCTTTAAGAAAGTAGAGATCTGTCTCTGAAATAATATTCTGCTGTGTGGGCTTGTTAGCCTACAGTGGCTCTTCCTTTTCTGTTAGTTCTTACTCACCCTACTTTACTCTTTCTTATTATTGTTTTCTGATGATTTATAATTTTCTCCATCTCTACATCTTTCTTATTAAGCCAATTTAATTGTTCCCCCCCTTTACTACTTTATAACAAAATCTTGTTGGACTTTGGTTTGGGTAATACTTTTTAATCTTTCATCTTCCTTCTCCTTTAGAAGGGATTTTTCTTTCAAATTTCGACTTCCTTTGGTTTCTTATTTATCTTTTTAATTGTTTTCTTTGATATTTGGTTCAGATTTCTCTATACTGTTGCACAGTCTAATTGCTCTTTCTCTGTTAGGTCCTGACCTTAAAGCCTATAACTTCTTTAGTCATCAAAAAGATTCGAGAAAAAAGAGGAAGGAAAGGAGAAACTCACTAAGAAGGAAAAAAAAAATCAATAAATTATATGCACAAAATTAATTTGTGGGAGCTGAGGTGACTCCGCACTATGTTCATTATTGAAGCATCTATGAACTGTTATGGGATTGAGGTCCCATTGTACTTCACAGAAGACCATCCTTGCCTTAAAGAGTTTATACTCTAAGCAAACAGGATGTATAAATAAGTAGGAGAAAGGCAGGTCTCATACAGATGGAGATTTGACATTAAAGACAAGGTTTTATAAAGAACTCTGCTTCCATGTAGGAAACAAAATAAACCCAAATTCCTCTGGTCTAGCTTTTGTCTTCATTCCTTTAGCCTGATATGTCCTTTGGGCTGGCTCTAGGCCTTCAGAGACCACTAACATATGGACTTGAGTGAAAGTCATGCAAGAAGAATGACTTTAAAGGCTAGAATTTCCCCAGGATATTGGACATGAGGCAGCGAACTAAGCTGGGAAATCTGGTCATAAATGTCACAGAAAGAATTGAACACTTCTGAATTTGTGGCTTATTGCTTGCAGAGCAAAGCAGAACAGCAGCCCCAGAGACTCACTGGGTGCTTTCATCAGGGGCTCATCTTTCTTTCTGATCCTTGCTTGATTAGAAAGGCTGCACCTACTTGGGGAGGTATGTTCAGCAGGATTTGTATTTTTGCTGTTTTGCTACAAGAAGCGATAGTTCTATGTAGCATTTAAATGGAAGGGGGAAGGAGAAATGAAGGTGGGAAGGAAGGTAGAAAGGAAGGAAGAAAAGAAGTTTAATTTACCCAGAAGATCAAGCAATGAAATGCAGCAGCTCTGAAGTAGGTCTTCTAAATATGTAACTACCAAAATAAATGTAAACAAGTCTCTTATGAAGACCCCTTCATATTTTGCCATGACTCCATGGGGGCATTCCTGACTCTCAGTCATATAAACAAAGTCAAGGAAAATTGTATTGAAGAGATTATGTTGAAGACGTTTTTTATTTCTTTTTTAACAAAACCCAAACCAAATCAAACCAAAAATCACCAGGACATTCAATGTAAGTAATCTTCAAATAATTCTTTCTACAAGTAATGTTATAGAGGCTTCAGGCTCATTGCGTAGACTTTGATAAATCCAGAGTTTGACTGACAAGATTCCTTGAAATTGTTTTCTGTTGTCTCTGTTCAAGTAATGAAAGAGCTTCAATTAGGGGAAAAAAAAAGCCAATTTAACACTGAGGATTTTGCAGTGAATCACAATGTGCCTCTGATTCAGTGTATTTGTCACCATGTTTCACTTGAGTAAACATGCTGTTGATTAGAATCCAAGCCAAATTATCAGGCAGTGTGCTTGATGTCTGTTTTTATATTGAATTCACACCGTATTTTATTTAAAGACAAAAGCAATATTATGGAATTTACCAGCATCCTTTTCTTGTTGCATAAGTAGTCCAAGCTTTAGCATCCCTGTAGCACATACGTGATGAGTAGGTTACTACAAGTTGTTGAAGCCGGTGATTTCTTTGGCAAAGTTTGCCTTTAACAAACCAGATTTGTACATATGAGAGTTAACAAATCACTGTCTTTGAATCATTCCAGTCAAAAAGCACTGTGTAGTTTCCAAACATATTTGGAGAAAAACACTTACTCTTTCTACTACATCACATTTCATTAGTGTAAGAGATGAAGGTGACAGCAAAGAAGTTCTTGTAATAAAGGCAGGACAGTATTTTGACATCTCCTTAGGATTGAATTTTCAAAGATCTCTAGTCTCATATAGAGGAAGCAGACCCTTTCTGGGATTTTCTGAGCATGCCTGCACACATTAGGTGTCTGAAGTACTGTGGGAAAAAAACAAAGTTATAATTGGGCCATTAATTTTTTTTATAACACACTTAGAATATGATTTGTGAGTGATAACATCTGTGAAGGAGGAGAAGTGGTCTAATTTATATATGTCTTCCTGCCTATGTGAATATTCTTTGTGATGGTGTCTTCAAAATATTCACTTTGTTAGGATTTATAAACAGCCAGATATCAAATGCACGTTAATTGAGTCATACCTCTTTAAGTAACTTCTTCACTGGAAACAGGTAGACTCTCCTGATGGGATTCCTGCTGCTGGTTTGGCTATCTATATCGAGGCAAGATGAATAGGCTTGTAAAAATATCCTTCACTTTACTGTTCCTACAGACAACTGACTTGGATATAATACTTAACATGGTTAAGATTCAGTTAGAAATCTTCAGTGCAATGGTTTCAACTGAGGGTTAAAGCAATCTCTTCCTTCCCCACCCCAACCTTCAGATAACACAATTGCACTCACAGCTATTATTCTAGACAGAACTTAAACCATGTTAGAAATACCTTATAACGATTCATTTCTCCATGGTAGCCAACCAGAGGATCAACAAAGGAATGACAGATTCTTCTTTTACATTAAAGAGCAAACAAACCAACCTTTGATGGGTTTCTGTTTTATGTTCCTTATTTTTGCATTTTTTAAAATTATGATGGTGCAAATAAATTTAAAGAACTTTCTAAAAATAGATATTGCATTACTACAACTCATTCCTGGAATATGATTTTAGATAAACCAAAACTTTTTTCTCATAATTATTATAAAGAATCATTACTGTAATTCCTAGAAGCTTAAGCAGAGTCTGGTTTTGCAACCAACTTGGACAACTGAACTCTTCAAAATTTTAGGAAAAGATAAGAAATCTAAAGAGTTTATTTCCTTTTAAAACTGAAGCATAAAGTCAGATGACACTTGTGTACTGGACCTTAAAAAGGTTAAGTGGGTCTTAGTGTGCTTAAGGAAAGGAATGATGGAACAAATTTGCAGAAAAAAATATCCATTTCCGACAACACTTGACTTACCTACAGTAGCAGAACCATCCTCCCTTCTGGTTCTGATTAAGTCATAATATAAATTCTTCTATGAATGAGGAGTTCAGAACAAAATCTTATTCAAAGGACTACTGAGAGGGAGTTTTGTTTGGGGTTTTTTCCTCTTTTTTTTTCCATTGATATCCACAGAGTGCTTCAAGCACTCTATGAATATTTAAAAAGAGATCTCTAATCTTTAATTTCCTCCACATTGAGATAACTAGCCTTGATTTCTTCTCCTGGCCTAAGACTTGAGGAGCTGGTCTCTCAAATTAAGTTAATCAATACTTTGCATTTGACTGGGCAGCTGGCATAAAATGCAGCTTGAGTGCATGTGTTTATAGATGGAAAGTCACTAAATCTAATTTTTTTCCTTTCTAATTGCATTTTCTGCCATCATCTATGAAAATGTGACCCACAGAAACTTAATGCTTCTGCCTGCATTACCTCACTCCCCATGTGGATACACAGTCCCTAGTAACTGTCTCCTTGTCAAATCCAATGATAAACTAGTACTTGTGAGAACAATCTGCTGCCATTCCTTTATTTTCCCAGTTACATTAACCAGGAGCTTGGTTGTAACCTTCCAGGCTACCATTAGTGGGAAGGAACATATATTTCTAGAAGAGTCAATTTGAGAGTAGAAACCTGAGCACCCTTTTCGCCTTTGACAAGTAGAGATTTGAGAGGAAGGTTGGATCATACAGTTAAGACAATGGGTTTGGATAAGCAGGTTCTAATCTCTGACTTCAGGTAAGTCACTAATGTTGGCATTTAGCTGTCTAAAGGCCAGGACTACTTTAGACACCCAGGAGAGAGACACTTGGCTTCCAGCTGTCTGCAAGGTACTGTGGAGTATCTGCCAGTTTTATTGGTTATGTCAAATACTGAGGGTCATCTTGGAAAGTTTTGCATTCACTCTTAATTCCATGCCTTCTCTATAAAGTTATTGATATAGTACTTTGTGCTAGTGTAACTGTTGTTATCAGTGATATGATTGCAAGGGGTGTAGGCTTGACACAAGCTTGTCAAGAAATAGCATGACCTTGAAAATTCTTCATTTAAGCATCTGAGAAAACAGACATTCAGCAAATGAACAGGAATTACAAAGGAGGGAGAATACTCTTCATATGTGTAAGTGTATGTATATGTGTGTGTGTGTGTATACATGCATAGATCAGATGTGCCCCAGAGAGGTTGGATGCATATAGCAGTGACAGGGGAATAGATAGCTGTGCCCTCATAGAAGAAGCAAGCATATGAGAATGACAACTGGCCTGCCAGTTGGAACAGGGAGCTTTTTGCAAAATCTGTCAGCAATTTACAACCTACATAAATTAACTTATGAGAAAGAAGAGCTTTGCTACAATTTTTACTGTTATAACGAGCAAGTCAGAAAAGACACAGTGTGACCATTCCTTTTAATAAATACAAAACATATCTGTTTTCATACCACAAAGAAAAAGAAGTGGGTGTTGCATTATTTCAAAAGCTTTCTTGAAGAACTTGTTTCACACAAGAGGATCAACCCAGCTAAGGGGACCCTGGGTTTCTCATTTTCCAGTTGCATGCAAGATTATTCATCATGTGGTTAAAGAACCCTTTTCACCTCCCCTAACAGTCACAACCTGCCCTGACTCCTGCAAGGGATTCATCCAAAATAATTTCTATTGTGGTTTTTCTCTGTACCAAAAAGAAGACTGAACCAATCAGCATATGAAGAAAAATTTCTATCTTTTTAATAAAACACAGGTGTGTAACATATTCACAGTACATGCATCTTGTATGAGAAAGAAAATATTTGCATTATTCCACATTGCACGTGGTTGATGTAGGAATGTTGATACTGCCTTTAAAAAAAATATCCATTTTTGGAGGGCCCCAAGGGACTATTATTAGCTGCTTTTGCTGCTGCCAGAGATATTCTTCAATATTATGGAAAATGTGCCACCTCATAGAGGTGCAGGATAGGTCTAAAGCATTATCAAGCAGCCTTGACAGACACAATTACTTATCCAGTTGGGAGAGGGCTCACTGAGGGCAGGGTTGCATCAAGTTTATAGTGATACTATTTACTGTAGGCAATGCCTCCAGTTCATGAATTGCTCACCCATGATGGAGAAACTTTGCCTCTGGCCATTTCAGGGTTATCATAGCCAAAATTTCAACTCCACCACCACTAAAGGATTTGATAGTAAGCAGGCAACAGGCTGCATCCAAGATAAACTGGGCTCATTAGGGCTTTCTGATATCATGCCTCCTGCCCAGTCATTCATATTTATATTCAGCTTGAAGCATGCTTGCTAAGCTGGCCAGTTCTGGACATCACTGATCTGTGGGAAAAGTCCCAGAAAAGTTGCACTTCTTTTCCTCTGTAGCCACAGCAACCTTCTGTGCTCTGGTAGTCATGAGGCTGGCATATGTTGTCTGGAACAGAGTATGCTTTTCAGACCCTGTTCTGGCTGCTCCTGATTTACACCAGCCAGTAGCTCTCTCTCCAGGAAGGTTTTCATTTAAAGTGGTAACCTGTGCAAAAATGCAAAACTGCCTTGTCTTTACTGGGCTTTTATCACAAAGCAATGATGCCAAGCTAATTCAAGTTAAGAGCAAGCCTTTTTTTTTTCCTTTACTAAGTGAAAAGGAAAGTCAGATCACAAAGATGACTCCTAGAGCAGCATTGTTTTCAAAGCAAGCTTAAAGTGAACTGCAGCAATCTATCAACCAGACTACTGTGCAGTATACTAATTTCCCATTTCCACTTCATTTTGTGTTTAGCACTGTAATTTGTACATCTCAGAGCTGAAACTGTAAAACCTCAGACAACCAAAGAAAGAGAGAGAGAAAGGAAGAGAGAAGGTAGAGAGAGAGAGAAAGCAAGCAGCAAGGAAAGCAGGGAAGAAAGCAGGAAAGCAAGAGAGCAAGCAAGCAAGGAAAGAAAGCAAGCAAGGAAAGCAAAAAAGCAAGGAACCCAAGCAAGCAAGGAAAGCAAGTAAGCAAAAAAAGAAAGCAAGAAAGCAAGAAAAAGCAAGCAAGCAAGCAAGCAAGCAAGCAAGAAACCCCAAAGCAAAACAGAAATAAAAAGCCACAACAAAAAAATAGAAGTGTCTGAACTTATCTAGAATATCAATGCATCCACAACAAAGGCTCTTTGTGAGTTAGCCTAATCTGCATTGCCAGTGCTCTTAATTCTGCAAACTTTTCACATCTACTTACGGTTCTCTGTCTTAAATCATGCTTTTATGTTTAAAATATATATACACATAATAAATTAGTTATCTGCCTTATCCCTTAAAAGTGTTCCATCAAGATGCAAAAACGATGGCTCTTTTATAGCTGAGAAGAATTTGCATACACATGCCATAGGAGTCCATAACACGTTGTTCAAAAATTAAATAACATGTATTCATCAGACAATGGACTACTCCTATACAGTAAGAGAATATTCAATCAGCTGAAGCAGATGCTTAGAAGGAATCTCATTCTTGAGACATTATGTTACTGACAGGTGCATAAAAGAATCTTAACAGACAAAGATGCGAAATCAAATGTAAAACCTTCTATACTTTTTTTTTAAATGGAGATTTTAAAAAAAACCCACTTTTAATGGGAAACTGTAGCCATTTTTGCAGCTGATGTCAGATTTATTGTTCCAATGTGTGATTTAAATCAGCCATGAGGACAGCAGTTCTGGGGAACCCCTCACATCCCATGGAGTAAAGCATTCCCACTCCTGGGATGTCTTAGACTCATCCAGGAGTTAAAGGGAACCTCAAAAGGAAGTATATAGGAGAGAAGAAAAATTCCCCTTCCCATTCTATCCCATACCATTCCCCACATAGGAAAAGAGCTGTCATATTCCCCATATTGCAGATATGGCTCATTTGCTAAGTGCTGTAGAGGAAAGGCTTAAAATCTACCTGTATTTCTAATGGCAAGACAAAGGATTTCAAAAACAAGGTTATCCTCATTTTGATAGCTTTTGGAGGCAGGGAAAAACATCTGTTGACTGAATGTGTACTGGGCAAGTGCATTTCTTGGGTTTTAGCTTAGTCCTGAATTTTCCAGCTAAGCAAATACCAGAAGCAATTGAGGCAAGTGCATTACTGATTGCTGTTGTTGATTTTAAAAGATGTCTACAGGTCTTCTGCATGTGTTGGCACTCCCACCCAAGCATCACACGTTTCTGGGCACCTTTCACAACTGCACAATTAATCTGCGTGGTACCTACAAGATAATTAAGAAATACAAATAGATCAGGCTTCAGAAAGGATGTTGGAAACTTCTAGAAAAGTAATTAATATCCAGCAAACCACAGTTTCAAACAGGGAAGCATTCTGTCAGAAAATATCTGACCAGTTTTACACAGCAACTGCATAAATTAATATCAACACTTTTGCCAAGGGGCAGGGAAGGGGAGAAGACTGTTAGTGAAGTTCACTCGCTTTCAATTTTTTTTCTAATTCCCTCCAGAATATCAAAGACATTTTTCCAGGGCATGAGGAAAGAAAAATTCACACTTGTGTCTTATCCACAAGAACTCTCAGTTGCAGGGAGCAGACTTTACTGTCTCTCTTCAGAGGGCTCCTTTTGCTTCACAACCGCAGGGTTTGGGTTGGGGGAGGTTACTGGGTTTTTTTCTTTTATTCTCTCTTTTTTTTTTTTTTTTTTTCTTTTTTTTTTTTTCCCTTTCATACTGTGTTTTACATTTTAAGAATTTCTTGCTCTTAGTCAAGAATGCCTGCTGGTGCTTTCAGTGCCTCTCAGTGTCTCCAGCAACAATTACCCCAAAACAGCTCCACTCCAGCATCTCATAAAAATATGCTTTGAGATATAGAGGCAGTCTCTCTCTCACAGAAGGGTTGCAACTGTCATTCTCTGTCAATTATTTTCTGTGGGAAATTAACTTGCTGCAGGAGATGGGGACTCATTGAAGTCATCTGTGCTAAATGGTTTCTTAGGGTGGTTTTGGGTTTGGGGGTTTTTGGGGGGGTTTGGATATTTTTTTGGTAATAGATTCAACAGATCAGTGGCCAAGACTGTATTGTCTTAATTTTTCATGCCTTTGGTGAACTTAAAGTTGTGCACTGGCACTTAGAGATATGTGCTTTTTACAAGCACGCACTAAGGATGTTGTTGCAGATGTCTTTAACATCTGAACAGCTCAAAACGCTTTTCAAGGTCTTGTTTAAATGCAATGCAGCCCTCAGCACTGTTCTGGCACAGCTTTGCTCGGAGCTGGGTGATGCTCATACCAAATGTAAATCATCGCACTGACCAAGTCCATCATTCTCAGCTGCACTGTAGCTGTTTTGCAGCTTGTTGCCAGTACAAAACAGCCCCAAGGTCCTGTGATCACAGGAGGACTGTGGCCACAGTTCTAAAAATCTGAATGAGCAGGGTAAGGGTTTCACCTTGACCAGGACAGGGTATGTGGCTGAGGATCAAGGACTGTTGCTGGAAATGCATGTGTCAGATTTGGATCTGTGGTACTCAGCTGCCAGAACATATTTTGGGGCAGTTGGCATAAGTTAAAAACAGGGACAAAAAAGCACAAGGTTGTTTTTCACTCTCTCTGTTAAACTGTGGTATTGTCCATGCTTTTCAATCTCTTTTGGTGTTAACTCTGAATGTTGTACATTTGAAATCTCCATGCTGAAAGCTATTTACTTGCAATGGAGGAAAAGGTGGCTCTCATTTGCGCATAGGAGGTGAGGGTTTGGTCTTGTAAGGTGAAATCTTTCAAATCATTCCTTGTCTAAAGGACATCTGAGTACACATGGATGAGTGCCTTATGGCACTCTATAAATGCTCACATTTAAGCAAACACATAAGTACTAAACAAGATGTTCTGCTAGATAAGAGACAGAATTTTCCAGCATTGTCTCATTAGAAAACAAAATTTTACTCTTTGGGGTGGATCAACACCTAACTCCAGGGGGTCTTGGACCATGATCATGCCTCTGGGAGCTTCAAGAGAGAAATCAGAATTATCAGTCCTCTGGGCTGAACACATGCTCGGGGCTGGCAGCTTGTTATCTCTGCATGCTTATGCTGGTCAGCAGGGCCAAGGTTTGAGAGAATGTTTTTATATAGTCACTGAGTGATAGCACCAGAATGTTGTCAGAAAGCTGCAGCAGGATGCATTCAATTGGGCGAAAGCATTGAATCTGTGTTTCTTTTATCCCTATTCAGTACAGTTTTGTGCATGTTGTCTTCTATGCTTTGAATCTGTTAGCCATAGGAATACTTGAAGTAGTTCAAAAGCACATAGAAATTGTTGTGTTTTTTTTTTTCCCCTTCATGTTGGTATAGAAATGCTCTGAGCATCCCAGAGTTTGGCTGAGGATAGTATCTGAATGTGTGCTCAGGACACGGCAGCAGCAGCCTGCAAAAATTGCTTCTTTGCTCTTTGAAAAATGCCACTGACCTTATGAAAAACAATCTTCTGACACAGGCTAAGGGAGTAAATTAAAGTACAAAGTTCATGTGTGCGATTAGTAATAGAAACTGAATGATGGAGTCGCAAGGCCAGCCTCGCAGCTCAGCAGCCCCTGTATCAGCCCACTGTAGGGTTGTGGGGTGAAACCTTTTCCCTGTTGACTCCCTGTCGGGGTGAGGTTGCCATGTAAAATGGGTAACCTCAGCTGCATACAGCAATTTGAATTTTAGCACTGCTTCTGCCATCAAAAATTATGGCGATGAAGGCAATGTAACTACCTGACTATATAGATCACAGTAAATACCCTTCCTGCTAAAAGGGCTCAATTCTCCTGTCAAGGCTCAGCCCTCATGTACTGCTATGGCAGCTGAGCACATGCCATGATGGGAGCAAATACCTCTAAATGGTTTTTACTCTCCTAATCACCAAGATGCTCCTTTCATTCATTCTTTTTGTCTTTTCCTGACTGTGTTGCTGCTGCTTCTTTGCTGACTGTCTCTGCCTTATCTCCCTCTGTGGACTAGTGCCATAACCACTAAATCCTCTCTCAGCCTCCTTGGCATTAACTGCTGTTGTCACCAACTACTTCTTGTCAACATTACTTGATCTCCTTTGTACTTCACCTTGTCTTGATTCATTCTACCGGAAATTCATCAGTATATACGGGGACAAAGATATAAGGAGAGAGAATTCTGCCTTTCAATCCTTCTTTATTTGGAAAAAAGTCTCTCTCCCTACATACACAGCTGAAAGACAAATTGATTTATGTTGCTGCAACTCTCCTGATTCTACCTGAAGTTTCTCTAATTTCCACTGGTGTAAGGGAGATTAAAATCCATCTCAGAGTACAGTACCTTACTGCTGTAGAATTGCTTTTGACTGGGTAAGAGATAGGAGGCATATTTCCAGCTTGAAATGCATTTTCATCGTTATCTCATGCACAGGGCTCAGTGAAAGACTGTTACTGGAGTTCCTGCAAATCACCTGAATTACTTATAATCCTTTAGCAGCCCATGAGCAATAAAGTGCCACGTGGCATGGGAATTAATGTTTCTGTGTGCCCTGGATGCAGTAGAAGCACAAAAAACTGGCTGTCAGATGCCTACCCAATATTGGAGTGCAAAAGGGTTGCCCTAGCTTGCACAACAGATGAATTTGGACCCAAACAGGCAACCCTGACATATGATTATCTCCCTGATTTTCAGCCACAGTCTGGCTCTGGGTTACCTTCTTAAAATGGTTCTTTTAGTAGCGAATGTTTTATTTAAGGCTAGGAATACATTTGTAAAGTATAATGTAGTGTCCTGATTCATCTTGCCACATATGCTCCATATATCATGGTATATGTTCTCTTCTTCTATCACTGATTTATCTGATAACCACGCAGATAAATTACTGTTCACAGAACTAGGGAGGGGCAACATCATTTTTTTTCAATTGTTTCACTCAAAAGACAGAGGAGCACAATAGATCCAATGCCCGTTTCACTGCTTCATTAGCAGTTATCAGCTAGAGATACAGCCTAAATTTTATTGGTTTCCTAGAATATTCATCTCTACCTCCTTCATCACAGATTCTCCAGCATTTCTCTCTTAGAGAGGAAAAAGTTCTAGCTTGGGCAAAGTTGTCCATCTGTTTCATTCCCTTGCCAAGAGTCTCTGCATTCCTCTCTTCTAACCAGTCAATGGCTAAACAGGTCATGCCACTCTGAGCCTTATCTTACCTGGAGCCATTAATGTGTTTGTCTCCATGTCATACCTCTGCTCACCATCAGCCAATCAGAGGTGGCTCAGCTACTTATTTGTGGTTTTTTTTCCTTCCAAATCAGGGAAAAAATAATATTTAGTCACATTCACATTGCAAAATAAATGTGTGATATCCTCATACGTGTGAGGATTGGTTTGCAATAAAGACAGGAGGATGCCTCAAGCAATATGGCTATGCAGAAGTAATCACACATCTTGGGTGGCTGAATTCATTTTATTCGTGGTTTCAGGCATGCTTAAGGTATGCAGTCTCCATTAGATAATGTGTTGTCCCAGCTTCTGAGAAGTTTAAGAAGAGCTGAACTTCTGGAGAGTGAGATTTCTTGCTGGGAGAGAAATGAGCCAGCAAAGAGTCTGGATATTCTATAATTGATCTCGGCATTTATATTTATGCGAAAGAGAGCAGAAAGATGAATTCTGCTGCTAGGTCCCATGCTCAGTCCTGAGCTGAGGTTCTTTGTGCCCTAACAGACATGGTAGCGGGAATTAACAGTAATAATCAACACAAATGGGGTTGCATCAGGGCCAGACTCCAGACCTCTCTGTTGTTTCTGGATATAAGTCTTTACCTATCAAAAGTAATATCTTAATGTTCAGCTCTCGCATTCAGATATCTCCAGTGGTATTTTCTTTTTGTTAAGTAAATATTTGACTGTTAAATGGACTTACCAAAAAACACAGACACCCCTAAAAGCAATAGTAGATGCTTTTTTTCTGCAGTCTTGACTATCAGTATTTGATGCAGAAATTTAGCTCCCAGATTAATTTTGTTAATCTTGTCATTTCTGCTGCTTTACGCAATGCGCACATATGCTTTGATTGGGTTACTGACTCATTATAAACCACAAAAGCTACATTTCAGTAAGTGAGAACTTTGTGCTAGAAAGGACAGAATCTTGTACCTTAGATTGTAATTGGTGTGAAGCCTCAAACTGTGTCTGCTCTGAACTATTATCTTTACCTAGCAGCATTAGGGAGCATCACTGCACTGCTGCTGTGCACATACCCAACCAAGGAGTTGCTGCCCCAGAGACTTCAGGCATGATGCTTTGTACAATGTAGGAGACATAGAGAGAACAAATCCTCTGATCAGTCTGAAAAGCAGAAGCCTTATTAAACCATATGCCTGATCACTGCCAAGATTGGCTCCTTTCTCATCAGCGGCAAGACAAAACGTTTTCAAGCAAAACCTGAAGGTGAGCAGTAAATTTGCTCTCTGAATAAATTGTGGGGTTTAGCTACAGAATTAAAGAAAATGGGATTGGAAAGGAGTTGAGGAAGTCATCTAGTCTACTCTCCCTTCTCTAATTAAGGGATGGAAGAGAAGAGAGGAGGAAAAATGGTAGCTAATATTTTAACTGACAGTCATGACATCTGTAGGCTGTGTTTGAGTGGCAATACGTCAGTGGGTGTAGGAGGCCATCAGCAGGGTTGGGAAAGGCTGTGGAGGTCTGTGAAAGTGTACAAGTGCTTTGTAATGGATGCTGTCAAGAGACTTCAAGAGAAGGAGTGCAAAACAGGGACGAGGTGCCTTATTCCCCTAAATTATGAACTACTGGAACATCTGAAATATGAAGAAGAGTTTGGCAGGGGTTAGAGGAGGAAATGAGGGTGTGAGATGTGAATAACTGGAACAAGACATTTCCACTGTAGACAAGCCTTATCTTCAAGACCTTGCTTCACCCCAAATGGCATAGCTTAGATCTGTCTGTTCTGGGAAGGCTCAGAGACAAGTCAGAGCTGAGCCAAGCCAAGCCTATCCAGCAGACCCACAGAGAGGAACAAGCAAGTTCCCTGTGGCTGAAGGAACAAAGTGAGGAAATGTTTGATAGAGGATAAAAATTCTGTTTTGACTACACTGATTTTAGGTAAATAAGAATTTTCAGGTGGACAACACCATAGATCAAACTACGAAGTGTTGGAGAGGAGATGCTGCTGGCTATGTTGACCTTACAAGGGAGTTGAGGACAAAAGAGACTCCCAAAGTCATGCTGCATGCACCCTAGTATCTTTCTTGAGCTTTTCAGAAGCTTAAGCAAAACTTAGACCAAATTACACTTACATGATTAAGTGAAAGGTTGATGTTTTAATACTGGTAAAGCTGATTCATTCCCTGTTGCTCTAGTATTTTAAAGGGCAGACTGCCAGCTAATGAAACATTGACCCTAATGTTTCTTCAGCAAATGGGCCTCCCATCCCTGTAGAAACCCTGCTACGTGACTTGCATAATTCTGAAGCCCAGCAAATTCATAAGCCCATAACTTACTGTTTACAAATACGTTTACAACTCTTTCAATTTGGTAATGTAAATGAATGAGTAAACAGATCCAGCATCTACTTAACTGATTTCCCTGGCATATTTAAGACATTTAGTTTATGCCAAAAAGCTACAGAAGATGAGATGGAAGGAGAAATACTTCCTGGTTTGAATTTATATATATATTAAGTGCAAACACTTCATTTTATGAGAAAGTTTAACATTTAACTCTATGAATATGAATCTTCGGTAGCAGTTCAGATGAAGATTATCATCTTTCAATATCATCACTTCTGTCACATCTATTAGATAAAGTCCTTTTCTGTCATTCTTCCATCCAGCTCAGGGTCTGAGATTATGAAATTAGCACAGGGCTATAAATTCTCTCTCCTGTCTTATTCTGTTCTCAGCAGATGTAATTTTCTCACAAAACTCTGTTTCTTATTTTGTTGGTGTATTGTATTTTAGAAATAGCTTGATGATTTTTTGTTGGGGTTTTTCTTGCTGTTGCTGCTCCTCAAACAATTACTATGCTACAGCTAAAGAAAGTAATTTGCCTTCATGCAAGAAACCTTCTTTCTAAGTGCCAATATGTAATTCTGTAATATGCTGCAAATGCTTCATTTCTGTTTAGGTTTGGAGTGTGCCTATTAGTTTCTAGGGAATAAATCATGACTGTCTGATGACTGAAATGACCTTCAGTTTCTATAGTAATTTAAAATGGAGCTGAGTTGATTCTCATTAAAAACCTGTAATTTTGTTAAGCATTTCAGTTACTTATTTTCTTTGTTGATACTGTATATAATTCCAAATCCTTTTCTGCAGCTAATTATCAAGCCACATTTAGTTTTAAGTCTGAGTGATACTGCCATGCATTTTTAGAAACTGTAGTTACAATAGTAAAGTGTGCTCTTGTCAAAGGACCATGAATTTTCTTGGAATTGAAATTGACCTTGATTCACTCCAGGTTAACCCACATTATCTGTTTTATTAGTGTTACTTTGTTCTCCAGAGTTTTGTATGTAGTATTTCTCAAAACTCTCTACATACCATTAGCTGATATCATTGTTTATGATATTTAACCTCTCACTGCAATCCAGACAACACATAGATTTACTATACTACTAATGCCGATTTCTTATCATCAATGGCCATTTAGGCTAGTTTAAGCACCTTCAGCAATAAGCTACCTGAAATACTCACACTGCAGAAATTTTATGGTTTAAGAGCCAAGATTTTTTTATAACTCTTAAGTGCACTTTCCCTTCCTTTATTGCACCAAGTATGAAGTTAAATTTACCAAGTAGCATAAATCTCTTCCACCTGTGCACACCATGGGGGGAAAAGAAAAATCATTAAAGGGCCATCATCATATCATACATTAAAAATGGTGAAAGGAAGAATAAAGTTTGAAGTAAAATCTTCACAGGTTGGTGCTTGAATTTTAGTATCCAGGACAAGATGTATCTCTTCAAATTTCAGACATCTGTGGTGTTGATACCCATCCTACACTCCTTTTAGAGGCATGGAGAGAAATGTGCCCTTTCAGGGGAAGATTCATGTGACCAGCTTTAGATACCCACTTAAGCATGAGATGACTCATTCTCTACCATGCCTCTTCTCCCCATTGACTGAAGGCAAAGTGGACAACCAAGTCAGACAGAAACATCCACACTGCATATTCAGAGTTGGGCAAGATGAATTCCATAATTAAATCTGGATTTAAAAATATGACATTGAGCCTGACTCAAATGTGTCCCATCTTGCCCTTCTAGGTTTATGCAATCAAAATATTTAAAATGCCTCTTTTTCAGAAGGTCTGAGTGCTTCTAGTTCAAAATGAAGACAGGTTCAGAGAGTCTCCTTGCAAAACAGTGTCTTGACTCTTGAAATCAATCTAGTTATACCTTTGTTGAGGCTAGGTTTTTAAACAGTCACTTTTCTGTGCTTTCCTAAATCCGTATTTTTAGGCACCAGACTTAAAATGTCCCCAATTTCAAAATCTCTGTCCACATTAGTCAGAAGCCTTTGTAACAACTGCCTTTGGCTATGATGATTATGCTCTTTTTTCTAACTTTTTTTGCTACTTTTCTCATTTTTCTCTGTTCAATGAAATTAAATAAGCCTCAATTATAAACCTTCCTGAATTACCAGGCTTGTGGGCTGTTTGGGGATTCTAATACTTCACAGAATGTTTAAAGTAACAAGGAAATCATGAAACCAGATGTAAGCTTAATAAAGTGGCAAAACCTAATTTTGGTTTTTTTCAGGTTCCATTTTGGTGACCTACGTACTTGGCAAAGTTCTTCTAATAGTCAAGTCATTTAATCTCAGAGGAATTTTTAATTTAAATACAACTCCATGCATTTTGGCCAAAATGAGCCTGTGAAATTAACACTGGTTTGGATAGCAGAAAAAACTGGAATCATCATCTAAAGGCATTTGCAAGTGTTCCAGGAACATCATTACATATGTATTTTTAGTCTTTCTACTGGCAGCAAAAGCAGTGTAAGACAAATTTGCATTTCAAGGCTGGAACCAACTGCATTTCACATGGATCTGATAAAAAACATCATAAGAACAACGAGATACTTTGGCACACACATACATTTCCTAAAATGACTGAAAAATGAGAATTTTAAGGATGTATTTCCACACCTCCTATTTCAAAGTCTTGCTACTTAATCTCCCTTGACTAAGATGGAAATATGTCTGACCTCTTAGCAAAACTCATTCATTTCTGTGGGTTTTTACCATGTAAATCCCACAAAAGGACCGTCTCAGTAAGTTAACAGATACTGCACAGGTATTCACTAGGAGTACAGATTCCTTCAAATTTACCAGGTGCAGATTATTGCAATGGCAACAAGTGGGACTTTTCATGGAAATCTGTTCACACTGGAGCCTCAAAATACCTACTTTTCAAAATGTATCACAGCACCTAATCTAATATTGGCTCTCTGTAGTAAAGGTGAATCAAGATGATGCAACAATGGCTGGCAGACCAGACAACAGCTCATCACGTTGCCTCATGGTAGGCTTAAGGAGCACCAGTTGAAAAGTTTTCTGTGCAAACTAGAAGATGCAGAGGACTCTAGAACAAAATGTACCACTCAAACCTTTCAAAACTGCTCTCTGGAAGTAATAGGAGGTTGAAAATAAAAAATAACTTATTTGTACAAGATGTTCCACAGTCAGGAAAATTTTGTGTGCTTTTTATTGTGTTTTCTACGTTTGAAGAATCTTGACCTGTGTGTGATGGCAGACAGGCAGAAGACTGTTTTATTTTCCAAACTGTTCCACATTTGTACAGGAGATGTGTAAAGACAATAAAATGTCTGTTGGGGATATTTCATTTTTGCACATAAATTTGTTTGATCCCAGGTAAGTGATATTGGATTGAAAGTAGGTGTTCTTCAGTCTCCTGAAACAGCATATACCCTTTTAATATTGCAAGATGAAAAAGAAGTCTCAGAAACAGAGTAAGAGAAAATAAAAAGGCTTATCTGAATATAAAGTAATTATTCACCACCACTGGAGAATATGACTCTCTCAATTAGGAAGGAGGTAGCAAGTTTAGCTTCACCTGTTGTCTTCCAACAAACAGAAATACATTGGCAGAATTTCTTAATTTATCTGCTCTGCAACTTTTTCAAGTTCTCATATGTCAAACTTGGGCTTCAGCCCTGGCTCTCCCCCAATAAACCTACTGATCCTTCATCTTTGCATTCAACCAGGCATGGCTCTCCATCTCTCACTGTGTCCCTCTAGCTGGCTTTGAAGCCACACAGGAGGCAAGAGAAGACCTGTCCTCATTGGTGGCATATTCCTGGCCCCCTGTCCAGCCAGTGCTGGAGCTTGGTGTGACTTCATGCTCAACCAATACTGAAATACTCACAAAAATCTTTTGCAACATCCCAGACTTGGTGGTATTCTGGGATCAGTCGCTTTAGAAGCTACTCCAGGATGAAAACTGAACTGCAGCCTAGAGCAAACTGTGTTTCTCTAGGGAGAAGCAGGACTCTTTTATCCTTATTTCTTTTGATCTGATAACCTATCTATCTGTTTCTCTTTTGAACATCTTGCTCAGTTTCAACCGTAGAAGTCTCTAAGCTGTCAAGCACCAGCAGCCTTTTAGAAAGGAAGAAGAAAGAGGAAAGGTTTTGTTAACATGCTAATCTCATCCCTCGAGGAAATACCTATTAACTACTAGGTACGTGTGTGCTGCCCAGGACAGATGTGAATCAGTAGTACATAGGCCACTTAATCCAGCAGGTAGGAGAGGTGGCAGTGAGCTAGGGGAAGAGAATGGATTTCGGATACAAATATGTAGGAATCTCAGGTTTGTTAGCTCTGCTAAAAAACATCTTTAAGCTTATCATTGTTGCGATCAACACAATATTATGTAGCAATAAATTCCAAAGGCTAATTTTGATTTTACTGAATTATTTTTTTTTTCCTCACAGTTTAAAATTTATCACCTTTTAATTTCAGGAAATTCTGTTTCTTCTAACATTTTAAGAAAGTGCTAGCCAGAGTTCTCCAGTTACTCCATCTGTATAGCTTATTTATTTATATACATTTATCATGTTCTGGCTGATTTCTTTCTCCCTAAAGTGAACAATCTCACTTTTTACTAGTTGCTGCTGTAAAATACAGAATCATTTCCATTTTTACCATGTCCACTTTTGAGTTTAGGTGTCTGCACATGGCATTCAAGGTGAAAGGGTATTTTGATTTATACAGGTTTGTATAAGTATTTTTTATTATGCTCCATTATGATCCTTACTCATGCTAGCAATTTTTCTCAGTTGAATTTGTGTCCACAATACAATTTTCCCTGAAATATTTCTAAAGATTCACATATTGTCTACAAGAGGTGAAACAGTTAATGTAGAATTTGCATATGAGCTGTATAAAATAAATACATGAATATTTCAATATATTGTCCATTTTTTTGTGTGTCTCAACATTGAATTTCCTCTACTCTTTATCCAGATTTGTCCTACCTTGGAAATCATAGTAACGGTTACTTGCAAATTTTCCTTTCCTTCGCTGGTCACCGTATCTTGCAGATTATTAAAGCCTCCTTTAAACAAAAAACATATTTTTGGACGTATATCTTTCAGTTGCCCCACTGATAGCTCCTTGCCATGAGGGAAAATTATTTTATTGAGTGTATCCCTACTTGTTAATGAACTACTGAAGGGTAGTATACCTGGAAGCAAGCAATATGTTTACAGACCAGGACAGATACATTGGTATTCTGTGACTGCTTTGCATTGCTCTGGTGATGCAAAGCAGATGTAAACCCAGCTCAGCTTGCTGGCTAGCTTGGATTAGAGTAGGAAAGCTGTAGAGCCCCTGTATTTGGAAAATCCAGAACTGAACTATTGTCAGATTACATTATGTGTTTTGATATTATTCTTCTCACATAAACTGAGGGTTTAAGTTAAATATTCATCCCAGTGTGATGACCTATTCATCCATCATCTCCTGAGCTGAATTTTGGTGTCAGCAAGAGGCTTGAGTGGTAGTCTGAATGATTTCACAACATTTTGTTTTTAAACTGATATGCATGCTGCTTAATGAAACCCTGCAAAATCCCACCCACAACCTAGCAACTGTAATTACTCAATTTCCATCCTTACTTCCAGAAAGAAATTGTCCTGGTTCTCTCCAGGCCAGCGTAAACCTCCCCAAGCAGCCAGCCCAGGTGAGCTGAGTTAGCCGGTGCCATTTCCACACCACCTGACATTACTCCCCCATAAAAGGGGCTGGCTGGGGAGGGGTGCTCCTGGGTGCCTCTAGGGCAGTCTGAGTGTGGCTGAGGCATTGGGTTGGTCCTCATGTCCTGCAGCACTTGGTAATGGTCAGGTCAGCAAGGTACTCTGTGTTATCATTGGGCATGAGTATAACTTGCTGTTATTGTTCCCCTTTCAGGATGCTTCTTGTCAGTAAACTGCCCTTGTCCAAACCCATTGGGGCTCTGTTTCTCCTCTGGGAGTGTGTGGCATTTGGTGCTCAGACGCTGTTTGGGGCTGAACCACCACAGAAGTGTAACATCTTTACTCTCAGCCTCCCCTTCAAATTCTCACAATAGTTACAACAGAGGGGTCTGTGGAACCTGCGTCACCTCAGAAGGGAAGTAAGTGCTGAATAAAGTTACATTCACAACTTGCACAGAGGAAACGTTACATTAGCTGCATGTGGATGAGTATCCGTGCCAGCAGCTGCTCAGCTTCCCAACATCTGACAACTGCAGACCAAAACTATAACAGTGTCAGGAGGTGATCCTGACAGAGTTTGATTTGTTTCCAGTATCAAAGCGTGAAGTTGGTTTTATTTTTTCTTATAAAATTACTATCCAGGATAGCTAAAAAGCCTGAAGAATGCATTGACTGTTAATCTATGTAAAATAACGTTAAATTTAGCTACAACTGTGTTTGTATTTTGGGGGTATTTACTTAAGTTAATGAGGAATGTGATCAGTACTAATGGGGAAAGCGCTGTGTTTTCATATGTGTATGCAAATGTAAGTAATTAGCATGTGCAAATGAGGAGTAGGTGTCCAGGGGAAGGTTGCTGTTTGCTTTCTATCACTTGTGCATGTTAATTATCAAAATAAGGTTTGCAAATGGACCTATATATTTTTATTCCAAGGTTAATAATACAATTCAGTGAGCTTTAAAAAGGCCAGGCTTGCATTTCATCTTTGGCAAGCTTCCCAAAATGTTACACAAACTCATAAGCTTTCCTGACCTAGGACACTGGAATTCTTCACTTGACCAGAAACTGTCCTTTTTCAAGATATGGGCAGCTGATCTGGACATGTGCAAATCTGATACAGACAATATTATCAAACCCAGCTTTAAATTTAATGCTTAAGTAAAGTCAGACCCAGTTTTCAAACAAGGCTTTAATTGTAGGCAACTTACTCATTTTCATATACCTCATATTAACCGCTCACACACTAGTAATTCCTGAGGGGTTTATAAAGATTTTCTAGAAAAAGCAGACCCCCCTGATAATCACTGCTCTTGTAATCAAGGACACTTCCTCAAATGTTCGAAGCTCCTAGATTAGAAAATCTTGGTCATGTAAAATTAAGTAGTTTTATCTGTGAACAAGCACTTGCCGTCTATGAGCTGTCTTTGATTACATCAGTTGTGAGCACATATATCCTATAAAGAAATTTGAACTATTAGACATGATTCAGCTTAGAGCCTGCAGCCTAGACACACTAGAGATGCAAGATTAGTGTTTGTCACAAAGATGCTTTATTTCAAATATTGCAGGAGAATTCAAGGAAAACCCCAGAAAAGACTATTCATTTATCTCTAAACCCTTTTTTCTTTTAATCTGTTTTTTTTCCTCTATTTAACTCTTAAAGTTAGGAAAATCTCTGGGGGTTTTTTTATCAAGAAAGACTGAGTTCTGGTCAAAGGTTGTGATTATGAATATTTACTACCATGAATGGCAAAAAAGCAATGAAGAATGGAAAAGCTGAGGATGGATAGAGAAAGCTTTATAAACCTCTGTCAGGCTGCTGTTGGCCAGCTATGAGGAACTGTTCCCAACCAAATCCTCCAACAACTTCTAACATGATCAGTAGAGATGCAACCTTATAATTTTTTTTTACGTGATGAACCCATGTCTGAGTGGAAGCCTCACATTTCACGTATTACAGCTCCTTGCCACCAAGAGAGGATAACACATCCTTATACATACCAGAAGAAAAAAAGGCAGAGGTGGAGCCAGGTTTACAGTGGCTGAGTGGATAGGGGTCACTTAACCTAGCACAAATCAGATTTGTGCTAGCTAAAGTGACCTAACTATGCAGTTGTCCTGCACATCCTTATTCATCAAAAACTTCAAACCCTTAGGATACGCATAACCCTTTATCCAAAGCAAGAATTTGCCACACATTTGCATCCTGCTTTTTCCTAAGCAAACACTTTGCCTCTTGGCCAGAACCCCAGGATTAGTGAAAGACTTAGAAATGAGAAAGGCACTCTCAGAGACAAGCACCCTCTGGGAGGCATAAACATGCCTTTCTGCTCCGCTGAACACTGTGTCCAGTGATGGACACCATTGCTGAAGAAAAATATGGTCCAGTTGGAGGTAATCCAGAAAAAAGAAATAAGATTTATGAGATTGTTTGACTGAATTGCGAAGCTGAGGGAAGACAAGGCTGAAAACAAGAGTTCTACAATGACTCAAGCATCTGGGGAGATTGCAAGTGGACCTGCAGGATACATTTTAGGAACAAGTCAAATAAAAACCATTGGAATAGTATTGAAAGTGATATTCTGGTCTGGGGGAGAAGGAGGTACAAGAGGGCCTGTTTAGAGCCCTCCCATCAATGTCTCTCTTTATGTATTCATGTGGCATCCTATAATCAAGTGAGCATCTATTCTATGTAACTCTCAAGGAGAGAACGAGGGAACTGGATTTGTTAAGTTTTCGGAAGAAAAGTCTTAGTACAAATGTTAGTGTTGTCCACAACTACAAAGTGGTAGGATTTAAGAAATAGAGTCAGGGGCTTCTCAAGGGTGTACAGTGCAAGCACAAAAGGCAGCAGACACAAGGTGTTATTCAGTTAGACAGAAGGAAACTTTTTCTACCAAAAAAGTTGACAAGCGTTGTCACAGTGACTCAGAGAGGTGGAGTAATTTCCTTGAAGATACCCAAAATTCAACTGAGCAAGCCCCTGAGCAACCTGAACTAATTTGGCCAGTCCTCACAAGGTGCCATCAGACATCATGGGAATGAAACAATACCTTTCCCTGTTAATGAGTAGACACTGAATGACAAGAGGAGTTTGACACTGTCTAAAGTTATATAATCATTTTGGGGACTAAATATCATACAACAGAACAAAGGACATATGCAGCTACATCTCAATCATCCTGATTGAGAGTCATGGCATTAACATGGCAAATGAAGAAAAATATCCACAGGAGGTATTTTGTCTGCCCTTTAACATGTCTCTTGCATGGCTGAAGACTTGTCTTGGAGGGCCAGAGCTACAGAGCTGTGTATTTTTACAATTTAAACCTAAAGAGCAGGAAACAGGTTTGGCTGCTTAAGTCACTATCAACTGGTGACATACTCTACCTTTGATAATTATTGGGTTAAAGAGGCAGAAAGGAAAAGTAGGAGCTTAAAAGAAACAAACCTGTTTTCTTTACCCCTACCTAAATATCCTACCCAGCAGATTACAAAGTTATTACTCCAGTGCCTGGGAATCCAGCAAGTCTTGCTGGTTGCAAAGAGGCAAGGGATGGGGGCGGGGCAGGGGGGCTGGTTCAGTGAACATCACTAAGGTCATCTATGCAAAAAGTGCACATCAGCAGCCTTCAAACGGCAGCATTGTTTAGATCAATATCCCAGGAGACAGCTAACATAACTTTAATTTCCACCTCAGTCCAAGGAAATAAAAAGCTGTGTCTTTCTACAGACAGGCTTTAAGCACCACTTTACAAGACATCTTTCAAGGAGCAAGCTGCCCCCTTCCTCTTAGTACTAATGCCATGAGGATGAAGGGACACACTTTAATCTGAAGAAATATCTTGTTGCATACTGTTTCGGACAGGGGCAAGAAGAGAAGATGCAGTTGCTGGAATTACCTGCGTCTGGTGAAGCTGAAGTATATCATTGAGGTGAAACATGAACATATGATAGCTAAAAAAAGAAAAAAGGGTTGTCCTTTCTGGCTCTGAGCCAATGCACTGCATTGCACCAATCTGTCTCAAAGGTAACAAATGTTTTCCAGGAGCTCAGGGCTTGAGTGACTTTTTGTGTTTCCCTTGACTCCAGCTTAGTCAGTAAAAGAATGCGATAAGTTAGCTCTGTGAAACAGGAGCTTTGCTTAAGTGTCATTAACAATTTAGCCATATAACCTTCAGTATCCATTTTGTGCACTTCATATATCAGAGAAGACCCTTGAAAGGTCTCCCAAACTCTACAAAAGAGGGATCACATCCCAGGCAAGCAATTTTCAGGCAGAGGCACTTTAGCCAGGCTTTTTTGCTAGTGCCAGAATTTCTTTCCCTTGAAGTGAGTGGACTTTTGCCATTGACTTCAATAGAATGAGGATATGGGCAAAAAGCCTCATCCCAGGCTTTTTGAATTTAAAAACACAGCAGGGCTCAGTTCAGCAGAAGGATAGCCTTGAAAAAATGTGTTACATATGTTAAAAATATGCTTGTCTAACTAAATTGTCCTTTAAAGCAATTAATATGTTGAAAACCTATTGCAAAGCCACATGAACAAATTTACGTCTTCATGAATCTAAAAGAAGTTATAGTTGGTGATTTGGCCAGGGAAGGTAACTGGCCATGTCATGCTCAAGTCACTTTACTTGTACAACAACATGGGCTATGTAAATCACATTCAGGATTTTTTAAGATAAACTGTCTTTACCTCAAAATATGTGTGATACTAAAATCAGACTGTGCTCACCTCTTCATATAGTAGGTGGGAATTTCTCAAGGAACATCAGTTCTATTGATTTTAATTTTCCAAACATATGTTGATATGTTTTGTAGTTTATGATTTAAGCCAGATCTTTCGTGGCCTATGTTCATATATTATTGGGTACAAAACTAGTGCATGCTATCTAGAAATTGGAAGTATAGCATTGAATATACTGAAGATTTCTATTGAAAAAACTGGAGAACTCATGTTCCGTAGGCCCACTGAAACATGCAGAATCTCTGTGGTGACTGATGCTTTCCAAAATCATCAGAATGATTGCATATGCCCATATGTTCAGCAGAGAGGTATAGAACTATGCTTACTGCCTTATATCCACAAATCTTAACTATGAAGCAGTTCTAAATGTGTGACAATGCACATATTCTAGAACCTAGAATTTCCCTCAGGGGAATGTTCAGCAAACTGAAAAGTAATTTTTAGGACTGCTAAATGTTCAGAAATTCAAGCTAAATTTTAAAAGGCTTCCCATTTGACCAGTCTTCTAGGAAGATTTCAGGAACACATACGGGAATGTTTCTGATACACAATCACAGTCTTCTTGTAGGTAGAACTTTCATTCCAGTTTTATCCCGATGTTTTTCAGGTTTCAGTAATTAACTGTGATTTTTAGCCCATGATCTCCAGGCACTGAGTAGTCTATAGAGAGCTTCCAAATGCCTCTCAGCCAGCACAGACTTGATAGATGGCTACTAACTTTGTAAGATTCACAACTCCACTGAGAAACCTTTAGGTGCCTACCAATAACATAAAGAATGAAAATCGTTCATTCCTGTGTGAGGCATTAACTTGTGTTGCAGCTCTACTAGCTGTTTCCACACCCCACAGTTTAACTATGTAGTAGTAGAGCATTATGCAATCATTTTGGGGATATGAATTTATTTTAGTGTCTTGTCATATCACACGGTCTTCATTCATCCAATCACTCTCTTAGTCATTCCCTGCACTTGCAGAATAGTTTTGAGGTGGCAACCCTTTACACCACATAGAGAGTTGTTCATCCCCACTAGGTGTGATCAGTAGTGCTGCTCACTGTTTGATAACATCACTTACTGCAGTGTCTGAGTTTTCCCTTGGGGAACATTCTCACACAAATATTACTTAGGCTCAGCACTTAAATCCTTGTGAATCTGGTTTTAAAGCACAAGATGCAGGTACTGTAGCAGAATGCAATGAAGCATTTCAGGTCATATTGGCATTTGACTGCATCTTTTAATAATTATTGGTTGGGTGCACAGTGACTATTAAACACAATACAGCCAGATATTTTTTTCCCCTCTGCTATAACAAAAGGCCATAAAATGCTCATGTCTAGCAATACATTACTTTGACTTTGCTATGGCTTAGGGCAAAAAAACCCCAACATACCAAACAAAAAAGCCTTGTAGTATTTAGAATAAAAGCAAATAGACTTAAATTGGTGTTGTCACTACCATGTAAAATCTCCTCACTATGCTCTGACTAAATGCAACCAGCATATTACCTGACAATGTCTACCTAAAACTCTCACAAAGAGGTTTAGAAATGCTGATGTGTTGAAGGGTGCTTTTTTTTTTCCCCAAAACCAACATGAGTTTGTGCTCTTAAATAAGAAACTGAGTCCACGGCAACAAGCTCATACAAGTGTTCATCATGAGGAACATGTTTTGTAGAACTGGTCTAAACCAATTTTCAACTAATGAGAATTTCTGATTAAAAAGTAGGTTTCTTGAGTTTTATATCTACTGCCTGGATATTTATCAGAAAAATGAGGCCCCTGACGGAAAATATAATATCTCAGAAAAATGAAGCATTTTCTTTTTTGTTTTAAGATTGCATTCAACAGCAGATTTCAGTTATGGTGACCAGTTTAAAAATATTATACCATTTTAGCTGAGCTCTTAAAGAAGGTTTGGTGGCTATTTCTCCCAAAGGGTAATAAAATAGAAAAAGACAAGCAATAAAAAACTCCACCCTGAAGAAAAAAAAAAACAAAACAAACACACCAACCTGCAAACTGTAAGAGAAAATTTATATTCTTGAAGAAAATTCTTCATTTTAAGAAAAAAGCAGAATCTTCAGGATGAAAAGTCACTATCTATGAAGATTAAATTCATGAACCTAGCTACTCTTAGTGCATTAAGTTAAGCGGGGAATAACTCATCACAGACAAAGTACTGTCTTGATATAGCACATCTACTTTGGTCTTCTCAAGTATGCTAGATTGCAGAGGGGCATTTTAACAGTCAGACCTCCTGAATCACAGATAGGATTTTGATGTTCCCTTATTTGACTCCACACATAATCCAAATGTTCAGAAATTGTTGTTATACATCATAACTATGAAAAAATATTTTAAAACAATGAATGAGGAAAGTTTAGGAAGAGAAATACTTTCTAAATATATTACAAACTCAAAGCTTGGTCCCTACTGCATGAAGTTTCTAGAACTGGTAAGTTTGATATTCTTTTTATTTATTTTCTGAGCATTCATGTTATTGCAAGGTTGTCTCTTCGGGCTTTTTTTTAGTTACTATGAGAACAGCAATTCCTTTTAGGTAAAGGTAGAGATTTTTCAAAAACTTCATGACACAATTTGATCCTCTAAGAAAAACAATAACCTGATGTCATAAATCATGTGATGTGACTCAATAAATAACTCATAACCTGGTCTCAGTAAGATTTTTTGCTCCAATAAAAAATTCTTGAGGAATCTATTCTATGGGACAAGAATTTCTTAACACAGTATGAAAACCAGGCAAACTGACACAAACATTTAATTCCCTTTACCTGTCATCTTTTCAGTTTTGTGCTGACTAAAGTTAATGTGTAAATCATAGAGCAATAATAAGCTGTGCAATTACAACTATTATGCTTTAAAAAATCGCAAAACTTCTGAGCTTGTCCTTTTATGGGGACTTTTTCCTGATATGTCTTCCCAAAGCTAGTCACATATGTTTGACAGACTCACCCTTTAAGGAAAAAAGAAAGACTTGTGAATAATTTTATGTCTTGCTGTTTTACCTGATTATTTCAAGTGGGTGTTTTTGGCTTTTCTGGCTAATTTTTAGTGGCTTTTTTTTAAACAACTAGAGTTCAAGGGAGGCTTTATCTCCGATATGTCCAAATTTCTGAAAGTTAGGGGGTTTTGCATAGAAGGAAAGCACCTCCAACAGAGGTAGAGTCTGTAAGGACTCACCAACTTGATTATTTCAATAATTCTTAATGAAACCTGGACTGAGAACTCCGTTTCTCACTGTTAGGCAATAGGTAGGATAATCTCTTCCACTCATTTCTTAAGTGCACACTGAGATTCCCCCATACTTACATGACTGTTGGAGATGTAGCATTAAAGATGACAAAATCAATTTAGTACCTTGTCATACCTGATAAACAAACTGGTTACATTTCTCAGGAGTAGCAATAGGTTATGAAATGTGTGACCCTGGGTCTCACCCTGCTTAAGATTCATTATCCCAACTTCCAATGGCAAGGCTGCAGATTTTGGTGTGGATGTAGAAACTGCCTGCAAAGATGCAGGATGAGGACTAAGTGAATGAATAACTGGATGCATCCGATTACAATTATTGCTCAGAACTGAACCTCCCATCTCTATAGTCTCTCCAAGCTGCACATTCCTTGGTAGATTTATGTGTATTTTTAAGCTTTTCTGAACAGACTTCCCTTCCCACAGGCTATAAACTTTAATTAATCAAATACATTTTTCCAGGGCTGGAATTCATAAACACAAAAATAAAATAAGGAAATAACTGTACAGTGCCATATACAAACTACTCTAAGCTAATTCCTGGTTTCTTATACTGGCCAGTGTCAGACTTAAGGGAAAGTGTACAACAAAGAATACACTACACTAAAATCTTTTCCCTGGAAAACCTTTCAGGCAGTCAGTGTAAGCACTTGCCACTGCAGTTAATAGCTCCTAACTGATATATGCTCACTGAAAAAGTCTAGTCAGGTTTTGAGCACATTCATTCAAATTTCCACAATTTTCCAGGGCAATTGAATTATGCTCCATATGAAAAAGTACTTCAGATTTTTTGAGCTGCTTGCCTCATTTTTGACTTCTGTGTCCCCTATTCTGTGTATTTCAATAAAGGAAGAATAATGATTCCCTGCTCGATCTTTCAATGTTACTTACTGTTTTCTACATCATGTCCATCGCAGTCATTGCCAAGCTAAGGACACTATTTCATTTTGTTCTTCCTTATTGCAGAAGTTGTTACACACCTCTGGCAATCTCTGTGTGGTTTCCCCCCCTCCTTCTGAGGAGAATTATCTGTTCTCAGATAGCATAATTCTCAGGAGATGCTATAGATGTGGACTTAAATAGAGTTGTTGAGGTAGTGGTTTGGATTGCCATTCCTGTCCTACCAATCCCTAAGATGCCTTCTGCCTCTAAACAGCTTTTAAGTGTTGAAACAGTCTGCAGTGTCTCCAAGATCCTTGCTTTGACTAGCAATAATTCATGTAGAGCCTTTCACTGAGAATAGATATTTATGGTTGCTTCTTTCCACTTGGATTACTTTGTGTTTAGCAGTGCTTAATTTTCTATGCCAGTCCCTCTTCCAGCTACCCATATCATAATTTAAATTAAAAAATTATCCAAAGGAGTGATACTTGGTTCTTATAGTGCTTCTTCCCATGTTCTCTGAGGTCAGCAGAGAGAATTAGCTCGGCTTTCAGCTGGACCCAGATGGTACTAGATTGCCACAGATCTTACAACATTTTCAAAGCAGAAAAAACACTTCTAAAATAAAAATACTTTCCAAACGTGTTCAGCAGCTGAGCTGCACATTCTGGAGATTAGAAAGGGTCTCTCTTACCCACAGAAAGACTGGATGGCAACACCACAAGAAAAGAAAGTTGTACCACAACACAGTTATTCAGATGCATTTTAATTCAAATTGGATGGGACTGCAGGGGAGGAAATGCTGAAAGCCACAGAAATAGAATTTTTCCTCTCTTGCTTCAGTGTAATTTAAAACATCAAACCATTTTTAATGAGTTTTAGTGAAACCAAGTCTTGGCTGTGACCTTCTATGCCAAAATTTAGCCTGGAGAAAATTTTCAAAGCCGATTTATAAATCCTATGAAACAGGGAGGTTGATGATGAAAACAGTGAGCTGCAGACACCAATAGGGTACACTGGTAGAGTTGGGTTTTTTTAACTTTTAATCTGCAGAGAGGCTTTGTAAGTTTCATTTACCTTGTATCCCAATGCTGAAATTCTGCATGAAATTTTGTCCTTATAAAACTATGACTTGATATTTTACATTTTGTTAGAACCAAGGAGAAAATTGTATCGGCAATATAAAACATGCAACATCAAGCTCTTATCTTCAACAGACACCTCATTTACAGTCATAAACAGCAAAAAGGATGTTAGACTGTTTATGTGGAAGGACAGATTCTAGTCTTCTACTGAACAAGTGGTTTCTGCACCCATTTCTTGCTCTAGTGCAAGGCTGAATAAGATATCAAAGTAAAAACTTTCTTACTTTCAATATAGACAGGGCCTGCCCCTGCAAACACTGTGTAGGATCTCTAGGAGAGTCATGCAAATCATTAGTAATGACTAAGTTCTATCAGCCATTTTTTCCTTGAGAGTTGGTCAGGTCTCCTGCATAATGTTACCTTATTGATTTCCTTTGCAACAGTTAATACATGTGGGACTTTTTGTTCCAAAATGTAATTTCAGCTAAAGCTAAGATCCATTTTCTCATAGCTTCTGGCATTCTGCCTCACAGAGGTCAAGGGCAAATGTACATCATATCAGACAATGCATGGACTACCCTTCTGATCTATTCGCTAATCTGCACCATTCCCCCACCAGCTATCCCAACACCTTCATTCCCCTTAGGTGTATCATCACCTTATTTTCTCATCAAAGTAACTTTCCAGTTTTACCACAGTCCTCTTGGTTCCTGAATTTATCAGCTCTTGCAGATCATACTAGTCTCCAAACCTTATAATTCCTTGGGCAATTTTATCCACTGCCTTCTCAGCACATACTTTTCCTCTCCGCAGATTTTCTTTTCTTGTCATTATTTCTGCATCCAAACCTATAGACAACCATAGAATTTTCTTAAACTCAGGCAAAAGAAAATATTTATGACAAGCCAAGAAATAAAGTTAGGAACAAAAGTTTTGCAGATAAAGGAATTTTGGTTGGGATTCACTTTCCTTCTAAATTATACTTTAGGTAGTGTTGATGTCTATGTCAGAGCTAGTCATTTAAGTGGTTCTCACAGGAGTTCCCAGTACAGACCATCACAGTATGTGTTAGGTATATACTTGTGGTAAGATAAATTCTGCTGTAGGAGCATTTGTTTCTCTCCATTGAATGTAAGGGGATGCTCAACAGCTAGCTCAGAGGTAAAATACCAGCAGATTTCTTGGACTAATAAGTCAAGCCTTGACTAATTAAGAACAAGCTGCATCATCTTTGTAAGGATTTCACTGACTTCAAGCAAATACTGTATGCACAAACCTCCTGGCAAAGCAGAGACTTCAGCCCTTCAAATCCAGTTTAAAATGACAACCGTTGTGATCACACTGAGCAAAACAGAGAGAAAAGTTCGGGAATGCTGATGGGGAACAGCACTCCAGGGAACAATATGAAAGAATGTTTTTATTCTGCACAGAGTAGGAGCAGTAGAAATTGTTCCAGCTCCTAAAGAAAACTTTGCTTAACATATTGATGTTGAAGGTAGTGGTAGGGCTATTTCATGATTGCCTTGTTTTCTTTGTTTACTTTCTACTTTTTTTACCTACTTTCCAAAATGAGCGAGAGATGTGTTTAATATTCCTAACTCTAATGGCATAAATGGAGAGATCTCTTGACCTCCCTGTACCTCAAATATTCCATTTGTGAAACAGAGATTTTCCTTTCACCTCTATAGAGCTCTTTGGGACTTAAGGGACTATTATCACTATATTCAGCACAAAGCCAACAAACAGTCCTGATGCTGGTGATTGCGACTTGAACTGCGAGGACTATCCCTACTCAGAGATCAGCATCAACTGTGAAAAAATCTCGACTGTTTAAATACATTCTGTAGTTTTCTTGTCCACCCAGGAAGAAAAGGAGAGGAGAAAGAAAAAAAAAAAAAAAGCACATCAAAGGGCTGGTCCCCTTGCCCAGAGCAGTGAGATCTTAAAGCATGCTGTACAACATGGCTGCAGTTCCCAAGCTAAAGAGAGATCAAAACTACAGCTTCACCAGATCTTCTTTACAATAAAGTTAATCACATTAGCCACTTCGCGAGAATAAATCTTTCATTTCCATTTCACTTTGATTTTCCCTTTTCGTTTTTATCTTTAATGGGTAATGGTTTGAATAAAAATCTTTAGGTGCAAGGAGAACAAGCTCGTTGCAAAAGTCATGTCTGGGATGAGATTGCAAAGTGGAGGCCCTGGAAAGGTCACTGCTTTATAGGGTAGGCTTAAAATTTGACCAAGTGGTTCATTAATCTCCTTAAGGATGTCTATCAGCTTCTAGAGTGCCCTAGCTTGGAGGAAGTTTGTTTCACTCAAAGCTTCCCTCTTCATTACTTAGAGGGAAATACAAAAAGAGAAAGAAAAATGAAGTGTGGGCAGGAACATATATCATTTTTTACTGCTATGAGTTTTACCACTGCAGAGAAAGAAGTCTGGTCTGATATTGCCTGAACCCCTTAATAAAACCGATGACAGTATGTCAAGGAAGAAATGAGCCATCAAGGCAAAGAAGCCAAAGAAACTAAAGATATTATCCTGTCCTTAGCATTTTCATTCAGTATAAGGGCCTGATTCTGTGCAAGCTTCTATGCTGAGACCTCTGATAAAGATGTTCAGATGTCTGCAAAGTAGGATCATCTACTGAACAGGCCTCAGGTTTAGTCCTTGACACCTAATCTGCAAATGCTTTGTGTAAATGTTTTCTTTGTATGTTGGACAAAAACAGGCCCCTGATTTTAGGTAGACAAATTGTGAAGAAAGCAATTAAAATGAATGTAAATATGCAGAGATGTGCTTGGAACTAAAGGCAAGGGCTTTTTCTCTCCACATCAAAAATTTAAGAGATATTACAGCATGAATCACTTCAGCAAGTAGCATTTCAGCTTCAAACCCCTGGACTATCTTGTTTTCCTGATGATGGGAGGAAGTAAAAATTACTCTGGAAAAAGCAGCAAATGAATTCCCAAGCTCTGAAATTTTTTTCAGCTTCTCGTATGCACAGTACATCAACCCAGTTTGTTGTCCCCTGAAGGGATCTATTTATTCACAACAGTATTAATCAGGTTTTTTCCTTTGTTTTCTCACCCCTTCCCCTCCAAAATCTTTTTTTCCCTACCTCCTTCATTTTAAAGACATTAAAAAAAATTTAACATAAATAGTCAAATTATACTGTCGTTTTCTTACTGCAGTCTCATGCAAATGAATACCTGAGGAAAATTGTGCTGCATTTAAGAGGACTCACGCATGCTGTAATTTCTTATGTTGGGCAGAGTTCTATAAGCTTTCATAAAAAGGACAGTGTTTGGGGGTTTATTTCCTTTTTTGTTGTTGTTTTGCTTTTTGTTGTTGTTGCAATTGTTTCTAAATCTGCAATTACAATTCAGGGTCTTAAATTTGCTGTACACAAAAAGATAGAACGTACAGCCTGGTGTCAAAGCTGCTGAAGCTTGCAGAGATATGTGAAGTTCTCAGGTTCTGTGATTTGTGTGCCCACAGTTCTTTCTGTCCTTGTTACAAGTACAAAGGTCTAAGGGAGAGTGTGCTGTCTGGCTCCCACTACAGAGGTAGGGGGATTTGCAAAGCCCTTGTCACTGTGAGAAGTCAGGTGATTTCAATGAGGACTATTAGGCTAGAAAAGAAATCCTAGCATCAGACACTTCAGGTATGTCATGGCATGAGGGTAGGAGCAGGGGTTCCCAGATGGATTTTGCCTGCACTGATCAGAAAATTAGAAAAGTTTGGGGTAATATCAAGTGCAAAACCGTACTGTTAGTGTAGCACTGCACTTTGTACAGTGTGCTCTTCCTAAACTGGGGAGGTAAGGCTACACACTCTCTTCATCTCTCCCCATGGCATATGTGGTCAGAGTTGGAGTTAAGCGAGTCTCCTCTTCTATATTAACAAAAATTCGTACAACACTTTAATGTAGGTTGTGTTTCCAAACCAACACCATTAGTATACCTAAATTGTAAATGAGGAAACTGAAGCACAAAACACATATGTGATACAGTCTAATTCTTACCATGGGATAAAATTTGGAGTCTGCTCCAACTCGGAAAGAAAATTAAGGCAGTATTAAATGTTATTTAAAAGAGTAGAGAACTAAATATGGTCTTTTAGAAAGCATAAATTTTCTTTCTTAGATTATGTGAAGAATTAATATAAAGTAAATGCAAATATTTCTGGTTTAGATACCTGGAAATTACTGGTAAGCATTAATATGAACAGTCAAAATGGGTTGATGGTACATTGTAAGGAACTCAACATGGAAACAGCTCTAAAATTGCATAAACAAAGTACAGTCAGCACAAATTTCTAAACATATTAGAGCAACAACGTGCTATACAATGCAGCCCCATGTGCTTCAATGTGTAAGAATAATAGCAGGTCTCCCTGTCTGGAGGAATGTACTATGACTCAGACATCAGGCAAAGGTTTGCTGCTATGATATGATAGAGCTGTCACCTTTTAATATGTGATGCCAAAAAAAAAAAAAAAGATTCATAACTCTCTTCTCAGTCAATTTGAATTAGATTGGGGGAGAAGAAGGTTGGCTGTGGAGCGGGAGCCACTACATGCTGGTGATATCTGAAAATCAAACAGACAAATACAGCTTGCTATTTCTGTGTCTAGGTCTATCTACTGCCCTTTTTCCAGTATACATTTAATAAGGAGGATCTTGGGGAAAAAAAAAAACCAAACAAGCAAGCAGTATCTCTATGACTAGTACTGGACCAGCTGTCTTAATTGGAAATCTTGGATATTTACCCAATACGTGCATTTTTTTTTAACTGAGGTCCCCATTCCTGCAAATGCCGGCAGGTTTGTTTAGCCTCCCACATACCAGTAATTTAATTGATTTCAGGGGGGCTGCTTTCACTGCTAGCATTGAACATCTGCTTAATGCTTGAAGGAGCAGCACCCTAATTTTCTTTTCCAAATAAACCTCATGACGCATAAAGTAATAACTGACAGACAATAACTCTGTAAAATTAATTCACTCCATATGTGTTTACAAGGCTAAGAAAGAAAACTAATAGAAAGAGTTTTCAAAAATCTGTGAGAGGTAGTTTCACAAGAGAATCATAAACCACCTTATGAGCAATGTAAGATGTTTTGTCGGAGTACTTGTACCATGTCAATCCCTAGGGTAATCCTTAGTATTTGATGTAGGAATTAAGACAGAAAGGAGTATAGGAAAATTTGCAGAATGGTCCTGTAATTAAGGTGCTGAGCTGTCATTCAACCTCAGTCTCTGCAATGGCAAACAAACTTTGCAGCCTTGGGAGTTTTCTAAAGAGTGTAGAAACAGCACTCATTATTGTAGTTCTGAAGGTATTAGAGCAGCTCCAGTCACCAGTTATCCAATGGGTAACACCGCTCTTTTCAAGAGGACCTATGGAAGGATGCAATGTTTTCTACCATCACCTCCCACTTACTTTCAAACAGAGCTTTCTCACTCAAGGGCCAAAAGAAATGCTGAAGTATGCAATGCCCCTGGCTTGCCTAAATTCATGGTAAAAAGATTTGCAAGGCACATTTTATTGCTACTTTCACTGGTTGGTTTATGAAAATTTTTTTATTGTTTTTTTCAGGAAGGGCAGAAGTTACAGACGAGAGGGACAGAAAGAGTGAAGACTCAAAGTGAAAGTAAGCAGACTGTGGAGTAGGAGCTTTTTTGCAATGTGATAGCTTTTAGTGGAGGCATAAAGGAGCAGATTGTAATAACATAATTGCAACATGTGCCTTTGGAAAATAACATGCAATAACTGCAACTCAGGGCACAGCCACAAGAGTCAAGGTCAAGTTGCATGAACAGCCTTAACTGGCATTTCCTGAGTTTTACTTACTTGACTTTACAACCTAAGCATTTTCTTTTCTTCTAGCTATTTTTTATTACATATATGAAACACATTCAACCTGCACATTATTCATTAGTAGCTGGTGTTTAAAAGGAAAAGGAATAAAACCATGTGGGCTCTACATGTTTGTGTGTCAAAAAGTTGCAGGGGGAGTTGTCATATTTCTTTTGCCTTTTGTTTTGAGGAACTGCAGAGTGAAATATTGCCCTCAGGACAGAAAAAAAATAAAGTCTCAGTGCTACATGAAGAAATTTCAGCCTTTAGCTCCAGGCATTGCGTTCATAGTCTCAGTAACCATCTATCCCTAGGTGATATTTGACCGCGTTTTCCCTCTATAGTCACTGTTTATAGGCTGGGACAGAGTGCAGACAGTCTGGTATGTAATATATATGTGGTGGTTGGTTTTTTGTG
This sequence comes from Laterallus jamaicensis coturniculus, assembly GCA_022605575.1. Taxonomy (NCBI): domain Eukaryota; kingdom Metazoa; phylum Chordata; class Aves; order Gruiformes; family Rallidae; genus Laterallus; species Laterallus jamaicensis. Next base: position 37,869,342 of record JAKCOX010000005.1, read on the forward strand.
TATGTGAGGAACATGAGGTTTGTTCCTAACAATTCAAACAGCTTTATTTTATGCTCTCTGAATGTGTACCCGCAGAAAGCTTTTTCATAACAATTCTAGACAGAGTATTGAAAGAGGAATTTCTCAGATCAAATTATATTGGGGAAAGAAAAAAGCCCAACAAAACCCAACAAACAATCCACCAAAAAAAAACAACCTTTCCCTTTTTTCACATCCTCAGTTCTGGAAATAAAAAAAATCCATCAAAAAAAAGTCAGTTGAGGCACCCTAGTGAAGTCTTATACGGATGTAATTGTAATGTGAACTCAGACTTTTGCATCATGTTTAACAGCAACTTGTGACATACATGTACAGTCAATTACATTGAGGTGGGATTCATCTGACCAACATTAACCATGTAAAGTCACAGCTAACCTAAGCTGTGCTGTTAGGAGCCTCCTCTATGGAATTAGTGAAGAGTTATAGCCAATGCATTCCAGCTGAGAACATATATATAGGAAGCTTTGCCTTTGGAGAAGTGTCTTTCTTCATGTCAATGATGTAGGTAACCTAGAGCCTATATACGTTGACTTTGGATACATGAAGTAAAACAAGATGTGGGTACATAGTGTCATAGGAAAATTTAGGTTGGAAGGATCATCATGCTCAAAGCAAGATCAACTCTGAAGTCAGACCAAGTTACAAAAGGCTTTTTCCAATCTAAGGAAAAGATGGAGACTGCACAGCCCACCTCAGAAGATGTGTTCTCTTGGCCATGCTGTAGAGCTATCCTCCTTTTCCTGTTTCTCAAGTCTGATTCCTTTATCACAGAAACAGTTCCTTTTGCAGGGTACCTCAGGGATTTATGTAGTCCAACCTTGTACTCAAAGCATATGTCATCTTTCCAAGGGAATAGAGCACTGCATGGCATATGTCATTAGTTATGAACCTTGATAACATAAAGGGAAAAGTTTTTTTCCTTTTTCACTGATATGGAAAAGAGTTCTTTGTTGTCACATACATTCATCCTCTGGAAACTGATGGTTTAGATGTTAGATTAGCTCATTTAAATATGTGAAATTTTTAGTAAGATGTTTGAAAGAAAGTGTTCAGTTCACTGGAAGAACGAGGTAACAACAGTAGCTACAATGTAAGTAAGAGGATGAGAGGGAATGAAAGGACATCAGTGGACTTGGCTGAAGCAGAAGGAAAGGTTTTCTGAAGAGACTTTCAAGTATTGGGTTCTGGCAATGATCTTGTTTAATGCTTTCACTAATGAAGTTGGCAAAATTAGGGCTATGCTAATTAAACCAATGAAAAAAACTGCGAGACATCACTGACACAAAGGAGTGCAGTCTACTGAAATAATTGAATGGGAACTGAAATAACAGAAATAGGATAAGATTTAATACTTTGAAGTTATAAGGTCACACACTTGGAGACTAGGAACAATTAATCTAGCAAATCTTCAAGCTTTACTGTGCAAACAGCTGACAGGAAAATATAACATGGTATATTAGTCAGAGTATGGCTGTGAGCCACCAACATGGTACGGCCATGGAAAAGACAAATGTGATTCTCAAGCATATCAGGTTGAATGCCTCGAACAGGTATCAGGAAGTATTAAACTGCACTTTCCAAAGCAGCAGTCTTCTCTGCTCTGGAGCTGTGCACACAGTTCTAGCCACTCCTGTTCAATGAAGACATTAAACATACAATAATACATTGTTGTTTGGTAGGAGGAGATTAAAATGAGACACAGCTGAGAAAGATTCCACTTTGACTCATGGTATATTCTGAGACTACAGAAGACTGGGACTAGGGGTCAGCAGACAGCCAGGCTTTACATTTCTGATATACTGGAGCAGCTAAGAAAGCATGATCAAAAATTTTGCCTCATTGAAGCTTCCTCCTTTAACATTGTTATAAATGTTACAAATCTTATATATGAAACCAATATTCTAACAGAAAAACAAAACTTTGTTTGTTTTCTTAGAATAAAATGTTTTCTTCTTTAAGCTTGTCTGATATTAAGAGAGAGCCGAGGTCAGTATGACAATCATGGATATATTCTTTCCTCAGCAGCAACTGGTTCAAATGAGGGTGATTCACCACTTAAACCATGAGATTTGCACCCTGGCACATTCTGGGGATGCAAGGAGCATGCTTCCAGCTAGCTCCCAAGAGCCAGTGTGGGTCAAACATTGAGCAGAGAGTAATTTATAGTGTGCCAACTAATGTGCTATTTGCCATGAACATATTGATTAGCTAAAGGACACACATCATACAATACCAGATAGCTTCAGATTATTAAAACACTATATCCTGTTGAGACCTTTGTCTTATTTCCTAGTTAATACCATTTAGGTTTTTTCCTAACAAGTCAAGATGGCCTGTAAAATTTTGGGAAACTGATTTTCTTTTCCATTTTCTCAGAGTGATTTCTGTCTTTTCTGGGTGTATATGATAACTGAGAATACTAAAGGAAGAAAAAAAAGGTAAGGAAAAAAGCCTTTGCTAAGTTGCTGGAGGTGTCACTGTGCTCAAAATGAAGGTTGGGCTGGTAGAACAGGTGATAAAATTGCATAATACTTCTTGGCTGGAATTGCATATATTTAAAATCAGGTTTTACACGCAGAAGACTCCTGGTACATAGTAAGGAAGCTGGAGATTAGTGCAGGGACAGAAAGCAAATAGGTGACCTGGCATAAAGCTTGCCAGATGGGATTTTGATAAATTAAAGAAGAATTTACTGCCATTCTGGACGCGTTAAACAGCATTTAAACAGGGCCAAGACCAGTGAAAGGAAAAAATATTTATCAGAGTAGGAAAAAACCCCAACGGCTCTGGCATAGGTGTAGATGAAAATAATGCTTTTAATTTGCTTGGCTGGAGATGAGGGAAGGTAAGTTTCTTCTGACTGTTGCAGTAATTATAGATATCAGGTCAAGAACATCTTCCCAAAAAGAGCAGTCTGTGCTGATACACTGTGCTTTTTATAACTTAGATCTTTATTTGACCATCACATTTGCATTTTTGCCTTTTTAAAAACAGCTTCTTCCAATGGTAGGAAACCAGAAACCAGTAAATTTATCAAAAAGCCACTATTTTAATCTACATTATATTTTGTGCAAAATGTTGGGTTCTATAATATAAGCATATTAGCAGGTATCCACCAAGGAGCTTCTCAGTAATACACTTTTCTTGAGAAATATCAGGGGGTCCTAGGAAAAAGAGCCAAGACCAAAAAGCTGCAATTCTCTCTTCACCATGGCCTTACCTGGACGTAATTACACTGAATTCAAGATCCTATCTCCAGGCCCAAAGGAAAGCAGGCTCAGCAAACAGGAGTTGAACAGTGCTGTAATATTGATATGAATTCCAGAGCAAAGGGAAAGGAAAAGAAAAATTAAAATTAAACATATTCAAGGTCGCATTTAACATGGAAAATTACAAGGACTCTCTACGGTGGTCTATAGTTCATCCTACACATATCCTAAATTTTCTCACTATTAAATTTTGAATGTGTTACACAAAGAGATTATGACATTGCAAAGTGTCTGGAGATCAAAACAATACTCCTCCCTCTCTCGGGAAGCAAAGCCCATGTACAGTGCACACAGCAGTACAGGAGCAAATGCATGTACCTCAGAAAAAGGACAGAGAACAAAATCCCCAACCTAGCTTTTTCTGTATGTCAAAAAGTATTTCACTAAAATCAAAACTAAGTGGAACTGAATGCTCTCAACAGCCATCTCGCCAAAGAGAAGAACAGCAGGGAAAAAATAAAAAGATAGTAACAAGCAGAAAAGCGGACAAATTGAGGATAACAGCACCCAATGCAATAATCATAATGAGAGCAATTGAATTGCACCTTGAAAGGTCACTTTTACTTGGATCTCCTGTGGGTGTTGATTGTGTGTATTTGTACAGAAAGCCAGATGGCAGGACCCGACCTCCCCACTCCCCCATCTATGCTTGTAGTTCCCAAGTGTGCTGTCACCTACATTATCCCAGATGTCCTGAGGGAATCTCACTATCAGCCACAGCACATGTAGCCCTCCCTTATGGTGCTCTGCCTCCACATACTGTCCTGTCTTCCATGGCCGGTGGCTTAAACATGCAATTGAGCCCCTACTCCCAATTGTTCTTCTACTCTTAAAGTAGCCACGAGGCTAGGTTTTATTGATGAGCACTTTGCAGCCAACTGATGGAACGGGTTTAATATGAATTGCTGGTGGACACATTAAACAGAAATGCAGAATTAAATCAGCTATGCTATGGTCTGGGATAGATCCATGCATACAGAAAGTACAGTCCTAGCAGAGATAAAAGGAGCTACAGGTTTTGTCCAGAGGTTATCACAGTGAATGCTTCTCCACCACTGAAGTTTAGAGCAAAAGCTCAGCACAAATAACAATAAGCTTAGAGTCACAATGACAAAGAACAGACTATGAAATCTTTAAGGTTGGAAAAGACCTCTAAGATCATCAAGTTCAACCATCTGTCCTATGCCACCATGTCAACTAAACCATGTCCTGGAGCACCACAGCTACATGGTTTTGAGGATGTGAGATCATTGGCTACTGTGGTTTCCTCCTAATTTTATGTTAGTTACCTTTGCAAACAACAGTATTTAATAGTAAAAAAATCTGAATTGAAGTAGCACATCCGATCCTCCTGTCACATTTGTGTTCAGTAGCTAAAGGTACAAATGCCTGCTGGAGTCTAAATCTCAGTCACTTCACAGATATTTCCCAGGTGTTTAGTGGGTACTTGTGTCCCTTCTATAATGAAGGGCATTAGGTAATTCCAGAGGTGCATTCATTTTATCCCTGAGAACTTGAACCTTCTTAAAATAAGGTGACAATTTTTGCAAAGGCTGAAGATAGACAATGAGATTCCCAAATAGGATAACCACTCACACATGGACAAGAGGATCACCTAAGAACAGGCTGCAGTACAAATCCAGAGCATCATTTGATTTTGCACCTCTGGATTTATCCAAAACTGTTTTTCAACTGATTTGTTCCTGTGTCTTCCTGATGACTAAAACAACATGGAAAATAATTTAACATGAAAACACACCATTCTAAGCTCCTTTATTATGCTGGAATTAAGAGAATTCTGATGATAATAAGTCATTCCTTCCACTTGTGTTTGGCCTCTACCCAAAAGACCTCTGAATGTTCAGATGAGCTCAGGATACCCGTCAAAAAATGTATGTGCAGAGAATGTGAACAGGGATCTCACTGTCAGTGGCTGGGAGCAGGGACAAAATCGAGGGATTCAGACATTCTTAGTAGCTTTCTGGAAAGCACGAAGTGAAACATCAGTATGGAAACATTTGACAAGAAAGCATTGCTGTACCAACATAAACCAAGACCTGAGTTTCTCTCCTTTAGCGCCCATCCAGAAGTTGTATAATCACATTAGCACATTAGTGCTTCTGGAGAGGACTAACCGTGTAAGACTTATGAGCTTTATGGTTTTCCTGACAGGAGCTGGCTCATCTCCAGCCAGCCAAGAGCATGGGTAGAGGAGGCTGGGACTGTCTGAGCCACCCATGCAGGCGTGACCTTGGTTATGTTTAAATCTTCAATGAATTATCTCTCCTCTTTCAAAGAGGGACAATAGACACTCCTGTTGTTTTGCCGTGTTGTCAGAGCAACTGTAATTTAGCTTATAAAGAGAGTGAATGCAGTTGGACAAGTTCTTGCTGTCCAGCAAACAATAAAATCCCTGCCTGGGATTTAAGACCCAGCTCTGAACAGTGAGAGTAGCTCCGATGGAGGGTTCTGCAACCAGGCACAGGGAAAGGCAGGTGGATACATATGGAAGTGGTAACAAGTAAAGCAAAATATACTAAAGTTAATAATCATCATAAAGCAAAATGCCAAGAGGAGCAGAGCTGTTCCAGGGTGCAGAGCTACTGTAGTAACTTCACAAAGGCATGAGGATAACAAGGGAACTATGTGGGACAGACACTGAGGGCATCAGCTGAAGGTCTATAATATTAATTGTTGTTAAGGGAGATTTTAAAAAGCATGAGTAGTACCTGTGGTGCTCAGCCCCATAGCCTTTGAAACAGAGTCAGTCCCTTGGAAATCCCACTTTAGCCCTTTATAAAGCAGTTAATAGCTATGAAGCTGTAAGTTGAATGCACTTTACAAACGAAGTCATTATCCCACTCTCTTAGGAGAATCAAGGCATGCAGGCATAGGAAATCCTTGGTGGCATAATTAGAAATCAAATAGGAATTTTAGCCTTGTCTCATCCACTTGTCCTTATCTGTTTTCCAACCTGGATACCAAACCCAGACTGTCTCAACTGCTGCATCTATTGAAGCCTCCCCTGTGGTCCATACAGTAATGTTCTATCTGTGAGCTATACACATTTCTGCAGCATTTAAAAGTATCTTCCCTCTCTTACTGGTTCCACTGGTCAGACAATTTCTCTTTTCCTCTTCCTATATTTTTCAATTTTTTTGTTTCACTTGATACAGTACTCAAGCTACAGCAACCAGCCCTACCAATGAGGCTGCATTTCTGCTTGGGGGATGGTTATGCTTTTTATTTCTAACCACGTGCGCTCACTGTCAAATTCCATGTCATTTTTATTTAATCTGATTCTCTATCAAGCTGATTCTCTGTCTCCCAAGTCTTCCTGTCTTCCAGCTGGGCATTTTTTAAAGCAGTGATTTGCAAAACATTAAAGAAGGCATATAAATAAATTACTGTCTGGAGAGTGAGTCATCATTATTTAATAGAGGACTGTATCGTAAGTAGTCTCTGCTTATTGGCAAAGCAGGTCCATGCTGACCTCAATTTTATCCTGCTGTTCTCTTTTGCTCTTCAGCTTTCAGAGGGTTTGTCCTGCTCTGTCACATCCTGTGATATTCTCTATCACATCCTATGATATTTTGCCTCCTGGTAAATGAGGTTCTTGCTCTGTACCCCTGGTGATATCACAGAATCACAGAATTGTAGGGGTTGGAAGGGACCTCCAGAGATCATTGGTTCCAACCCCCCTGCCAAAGCAGGGTCCCTAGGACGGGTCAAACAGGTAGGCATCCAGACAGGCGTTGAATATCTCCAGAGATGGAGACTCCACACCCCTCTGGGCAGCCTGTCCCAGGGCTCTGGCACCCTCACTGGGGAAAAGTTCTTCCGCATATTGGTGCAGAACTTCCTGTGCTCCAACTTGCAGCCATTGTGCCTGGTCCTGTCCCTACAGACCACTGAAAAGAGCCTGGCCATTTCCCCTTGTGCCCTGCACTTGACATATTTATAAACATTAATAAGATCCCTTCTTAGCCTTTTATTCCCAAGGCTAAGGAGAAAGCTAGGGGGAGAACAACACTCTGCCACTCTCCATCACTTACATGTGAAATGAACATTAAGCACATACTTCCTAAATAAACATCTAATATTAAAAATACCTTTCTCCATAAAAAGTAACCAAGAAGCAATAGATGGCAACCTATGAATCCTGAGTTATGGTGCTCTGAGTAACAAAAGGAAATTGGGAAGAACTCAAATATATGGACAGTTAAAATAAATGTTGTTTGGGAAGGAATCTTGTTCTTAGTAATGAGAGCCAACTGGCAACCATGGTTAAATATGTATCACCAAGTATGGCAACCCTTGTTCTTAGTTATGGCCATTTTTCCTACCTGGGGATGCAGAACAAAATGCCAGGTAAGTATTAAGCCTTTATGTTCATGAAGGTTACAGATTGATGAACAAAGTTCTCTCTCCTTTCACCCTCCAGCTTTTTCCCTCCTTTGACTAAGAGTCAGGATAGAAAATACATTTACTCTCAGCCCTGTTAAAGTAAGCAGCAAGGAATAAGTAGTTATCAGCCCTTTGAAAAATTAATTTGGGCTAAATTGTTTTCTACTAGCAAAGATAATCATCTTAATAGGTTATTTTTATTTGGTTATGGTTTATCTGGAAATGAGAATCATTGAAATGTCTTGACAATGAAACAACCAAAGCTATGAACAAGGTATAATTATAACATAAGATATATATAATTAAACATTATAAATTGACAAGTCCTTGACAGCCTGCAGCAAGCTAATCTCATGGTATTGCTCACAAGCATTAGGAGTATTCAGTCCCTTTCTGAGGTAAATGCACATTTGGATAATTCATTTTCCTTTCCCAGGCTCTCCCTGCAACTAGACAGCATATTCGTCATTTCCTGGCAGTATTTAAAATGGAATTTTAAGAGACCCATTGAAACCTATTTGTCCTATAGCCCATGGTAATGACCATTACTGCAAAATGTGAGTATATATATTTGATATACTAAGCAGTGCCACTAGCCTGTATTCTAATGCACTTGCATCCAGTGCTAAACTACTGTGAAGGTAAATGATGTTTTGCTAGAAAGGCTGAAGAATATATGCACATCTCATTTAAAAACACACCTGGTGTTGATATTCATGTAATAAACTTCACAAGCAGGTGATAAATTGCATTTTTATGCCTTCCTCACCTGCATTGTAGCCTTTAGTCTAGTTCTTCCCCTGAGTTCTTTCCAACTTTCAAAATCTCTGAATGGCTTTAAGCAGCCACTATATTATTTTGAAAACAGGTATGTAAAGCTTCTGGGGCTTTTTCTCCATTTTTCCTAAATGTAGGATTTTTCTTGCCTGAAAATTGGGTATTCTTCCTTGGATGCAGAATGACCAATAGTTGCAAGTTAAAAATCAAGCATCTTATAATACACGGTCTATAAGCAAGTAGAGGAATTTTAACATTGCAAAACAAAGATCTCTAACTCTATAACAGGTCCGACATTTCCCCCAGATCCCAAGCTATGATAGATAACATGTGTTGCTCTCCAATTATAGATAACACTGGTTTTGCTTATTATGCATTAAAGGGTTTTCAAATATTAGCTTAGATTTCTCATATCTCTTCATCCTTTCTAGCTGGCCTAATGGTAACTTAAGCATATGACTGCACATATGGAGTGAAAAATGAGTCACTAAAAGCTCTGAGCCACATTTAATCTGTTTTCTCCTAATCACGAGTAACACAGTATTTACGGCAAATGTGGACAGCCCTTCTTCCCTCTTCTTTGTGTTATAGAGTTGTCCAGAAGTTAAGAGCATTTGTGAATAGGAACACATAGTACTTCTTTGTTCTAGCCATGAATAGTTTATAGAGAGCTCTCTAGCTTTCAGGTTACACTTTTGCTTCACCTGAATACTGGTTTCCAACTCATTGGCATGAAAACATCTGTGGTCAGAACCTCAGCTGGTACAAATAGATATATAATGGAGATTGGCTGGTTTTTGCCAGCTGATGATCTGAAATATGATATTTTAGCATCAAAAATCTTCCTTTTCTGATTAGTCAGAGAAGAGAAACACTGTATGATGAGAACAGAAGCTCTTGAAATAAGTATTTTGAAGTTAGAATCAGGAAAAAGTGTTATCTGTATTTCATGAGTAGACTTGAAATTTGGAAACGGATACAAGATCACTCTACTTCCATTTTGGAGTCTTTTCTGCAGATGCTGAGATCACCTCCATAACATCTGAATGTTTTCCAATACCATGCTGAGTAGCATGATATCATTTGTCACATTTGCTCTTCTCATGTCTCTTTGGCAAGACAACCATGTGCAGGGAAGTGCATCTTTCAAAGGGTTGTGGGATTGGTTCTGGTTTTATTTTTTAGAATGTAAGTAATTAGGGTATATGGATGCTGGCTGTGTCTTAGTAGATTGATATATTTTTATGGAGGATTTAAAAAATAGAATAAAAAGCAATTATCTGACACTTTGACATGAAGATGGTAAGATTTATAAGGATAGTGTCCTGGCCTCAGTGAATTTACTGCACATCTGACCTTTTTCTACATTGAAGAAAGTTATGGTGTGGCAAAGAAATGAACTTTTGGCCATGATATTTACTCTGGAGGTTTACACAGTTTTTTAGATATTCTGAGCCTACATCCTAAGTCTTGAAGATAACAAGTGCGTTCATGAATGGAAAGCAAATATGTCTTATTTTTTCTTTAAACAAATAGAAAATTTATGATGACTCTTAGTCAAGATGCTGAATTAATTTAAGACAAAACGTGTAATCTTTTTAATGGTGAAAATGGGTGCCTGCACAGAAGATAGACTCCATTTTTACAAAGAGTCACATGGAAAAGACAAGGGGTAATGGGTGCAAGTTTTTCCTGGGATGCTCTGGCTGGACACAAGAAGAAAGTTTTTCACAGTGAGAAAATCAGAAATTGGAATAATCTCCCCAGGGAAGTGGTGGATTCACTTAAGATTCAGGTGGACTGGGTGCTGGGCCGTCATGTCTAGGCAGTGCTCTTGTGTAGACACAGCTTTTGCCAAGAAACTTTGGAACAAATGATCCTTAAGGTGCTCTCCAACCTGGTATTGTATAATTCTATGAATAGAATAGAATAGAATAGAATAGAATAGAATAGAATAGAATAGAATAGAATAGAATAGAATAGAATAGAATAGAATAGAATGGAATTTCCATTGGAAGGGATCAGTCCAACTGCCTGACCATTTCAGGGATGACCCAAATCAATCTTTCTTTTCCAAATTTGTCTCCTTCTGCTCATGCTAACATCTTGGCCTTGCAACCCACAACTGTGAAATCAACCTCAAAACAACTCAAAGTTTTCTTCATCTTTTTTTCAGACTTTCCTTACCTTTACTCTGTATCTGTAGACAAAATTACTCCTCAGCTGTGATACCTGTCTGTCTGTCCCTGTAGGAAGGAGCTGCCTTCTGACTCCTTTCCAGCAGCTCAGTAGAACCATGCTACCTACTTTGCCAGGCTGACCAGCATTATTTCAGTCATTTCTCATACTTCCTTCTGACTCCAGTGTATTCTTAATTTTCAAAACTAACCTCCAAATGCCAAAACATCTTCCCTCCACCCCCTCCCCCCAATTCTGCTTTGTAAAGATTACCTTGCTCAATGGAGTCTTGGTCAATGACCTTGAAATGGAGATGTGACCACTATTAAAAACTACAGATGGCAAGGTTACTTTGATAGGTCTTTAGTACTGGTGTAAGAGTTTTTAACATAATCCTCTTGAAACAGAGGAAAGGGATGGATCAGTCCAGACCAAATTCTTTTCAATTCACTTTTTCAGCATGAACTGACATAGCTCACAATGACTTCTATGGAACCAAAAGCAGCACAAGCCATGTAAAGCCCAGTAAGTAGAAAATAATATGTAATACTATTTTGTTTCCATGCATTGATTCATTTCACTTTTAACTTTGTTTTTCCTTCTTTTTTTTCATCTATATTTTAGGAAAATAAATAAAAACTGTATTTAGAGCAGAACAGGGGTTTTTGTATCTATGTGTAGGTAGTAATTCCTACACCAGTAAATCCCAACAACAGCATCCATACATTTCATTTTACAAATTTGGTTTGTACATATAGCCAATTCAAACTATCATACAAGAGTCAAAAATATGCCAAGCATTTCCTAACTTTCAAAAACTATGATTAAACTCAGTTAGGATTCAATAAGCTCTGCAGAGGTTAATTAAATTTTTATAGATTTATTCTTCATTCACTGCTGTAAAAGGCTCTTCTGTTTGCCTATTGTAGCCAAGTTGGTGATGGGGGATATTGAGAGCCCTGTTCTACATCAATCTTCTGTGTTGCCAGACACTGAAATTACTTGCAGAATATCGGTATGGCATAAAGTGGGGAAAGGAGGAAGAAACAGAACTACAGCTGAAAGGTGTTTGGGTGATCTGTGGGCTGCCATCTATGTTAGACTTCTGCAGGCACAAGTGACATATTAAAACTTTCCCTCACCACGAATCAGCTACAGAAGAATGAACACTTGTCATCTTGCTTTCAGGCAAAATGGATACCCACTTCTCCACCGAGGCTATACAAAAGGCTTTATGTGGCAATCTCCATTCCATTAAGATATTACACTTACAAATAGTAATCAAGCACACAGCTGGGTTCTGCATCTTTCTGAATTACTGGGAAGGCTACTACCTACTAGTCTACTAACAGTAGCACCAAAGATTTCTAGAGCATGTCACATATAAAACCCAAGTGGTGACAGGTATTTTCTTGAGCTAGGTGTCATATAGGTAGGTAGCAATGCAAAGCAGTCAACATCCCACGAGGATAGAGTCATAGCAGGAGGCTGTGATGATAAAAAAAAAAGAAAGGTGAGAGATTAAGATAACAATATAGAGAGTATTTTGAACATGAAAGTCTCTGCTCAGCTTTTGCTTAATCTACTTTGTAATTCCCCTGTTCAGCAAAGCTGAAAACATGCTTAAGTTCAACTGTCTTCAGCAAAGGACTAGGCCATGTGTTTAGTTTCTAGCTTGTGACGAAGTGTTTTGCTAAATATGGATTGACTGCTGAATTTGAGCCTGAGGATGTTGTTAAAATAGTGGTTAGAAGAGAGGCAGTTAACATTATTTATTAAAAAGCTTTTAACAGCATTCCTTACACAAAACTGTTCAAGAAACTAATTTGTCATGGTGCGAAGTTCTGCCTGGGGTTAAAAACTGGTAAAAAGATAAAAAAGGGTCAGACTTGATAGTCACATTTCATCACAGAAGGACAATTGTCACAGGGATCCACAACAGCAATGAACCTCTGTAATGTTGCCTACAGGGATACCAGCTATGCGCACTGAGAAGTCTGAAAACTATCTGGTAACAGTTGTTTTTTTCTGAAAAACTATTAAAACATATAGTTTTTCGGGGTTTGTTGGGCTTTTTTTATTTAAACAAGGCATAATTATCTTCCTGAACATTCCAGCATGTTGTAGATCCCTTGCCTCAAAACTGTGTTTAATAGCAGAACTCCTTGGGGGACTGCTCTTGCTTTCTTTCTGACTTGGAAAATATCTTGCATAGTCCAAGCAGTAGCTGAGACAAATAGCAATAAATATTGTTAATAATCTGGAACAAGTCCTTTAGCAGCAGAACATTTTTTTTCGCCAGGAAAAGTGTATTTTATGAGACATAATTTAGATCAGCCAAGACTAAATAAGACTTTAGAGATTTCTAGATGGCCAGACTAAACTCTCTGCAGAACATTCATGATAGATGAAATTCACTGCAGATAAATTCAAGGTGATACACGCTGGAAAGGACAATTCAACTGCTCATACGCATAGCTGAGTTATAAATTAACTGTAATCACTCAAGAAAAAGATCTTGCTGTCACTGTAGGCAACTCCATGAAAACATCTGCTCAGTGCATAGCAGTGATCAAGAAGCAAACAAAATGTCAAGATGTATTAAGAAGGGGTTAGGTCTAAGACTGGAAGTATTATAACACCATGATCTAAAAGTCAATGGTGTGCAGTCACCCTGAACATTGCGACCAATTGTGGTCAGCCCCCTTCAGAAGTAATTTATTGGTAAGAGAAAAGATTCAGAAAAAAAGATGTGAGGGTAATATTTAAATCATCAAAATAAAGATATGAATCAAAAAGCCCAGTTCTCCTTCTCCTGCAGCACATATTATGGGGTTCATCGCTGATAAAAGATGAACTGATAGAAATCAACTTCTCAGAATTTTTTTATAATTAACATGTACAACCTATTCCTACAAAAACTCAGTTCAAGAGCTCACTTTTAAAAGTAACTGTCAAAAACATTCAGACTTAGAGGTCGGTATCACTAAGAAGAGTCATAACCACCCAAAGGTTTGGTAGTCAGATGGCCGATAAGAACATACGGAGGAAACATTCCCTCTGGCCAGGTTATTGGATATATTTCATAGTCATTAAAGACCTCTCCAGTTTTTATACTGTGGGGTCTCCAACTTGCCTGCTATAACCTAGAGAATTTCATGCCATTTGCAACAGATGTATCACATTAGCAGATATACCATATGTAGCACAAGTAGAGGGACATGGCTGGCAGAGCACTACTAGCTATAGTACTTTACTACATTCCATTACTCTCCAGTTTTTCAGAATGTTGCCAGGTTGCTTCAATATACAATGTTATGTTTTGTGCTGGATTACTTTCAAATAACCTACCTGAATCAATGATTGGTGAATTAGCATTACTCTATACAAACTTCTTACAAGAGAATGCATCACGCCAAAATGTTAAAATAAAGATGTTAAAATATAGTAAACTCAGAATATAGAAGGAAAAGTAATATTTAGACCAAAAGATTTGATGAATGAGATGAAAGTTCATACCCTTCAGCAAATAAAAAGTGTAGGAAAAAAGTTCAGCGAAGGAGAAAAAATATTAGCCAAATACAGCTTTGGGAATTATTTCCCGACAAAAATCCATTTTATGCTTCTCTATGCAGTTGATCATGCATTCCTTCAGGCAGGAAAATACTATTGACTAAACAAGATTTATGTTCAGAGAGAAACAATGAGATCAAAATGGAGGTACCAGTCAGTTAATATCAGAGCAGGGGAGGAAGCAGTTTTTCTGTCTTTGCAAAAATAAGTGCAGCTTGAAGAGTGGTACCTGTGTGCATAGAGTTCACCTTCAAAACATCACTTATTGTTAAAAAATTAAGGGGATAAAGCAAGACAGGCATCTTCAAGGTAAGTCTGCTAGTTAGGAGGCTAAAAAAGAACAGACTGGAAAAGAACAGACTGAAAGGTAAGTCCTAATATGTACTAACAAACATTCACCTAATTTTATTTAAAGTAAAATCCAAATATTTCCAAAAGATTTCATCATATTGGTTCTGGAGTAGTTCAGACACAATCTCAAGGGGAGATGGCTGGAGCTCAGGTTGCCTTTGAACTCCCTTTATAAACTGGTACAAACGAAAAACGTTGACAGAGGAAACCAAGTGGTGTCACATGTTTCTCCCTTGCAGCATCCAGACCACACAAATTTACTGCAGCGCCTGGTATCTCTTTTCCATCGAACCGATGGCTCTTTGGAATAGCTGACAGTGTCTCTGTGCCCTTTAAACCCGTTCTTCCATTTGACAAGAAATTCTGCCTATACCCAAATGTCTTTTCTGAAAAAAAAACCCAAAACAAAATCCACAAAAAAACCCAAAACAAACAAACCCTGAGAAAAATGATACCTAGTTTTCTTCAAGGGAAAAGGAAAAAAAAAACAAAACAAAAGAAGAAAGGTTTTTGGTGGACCTGCATTTTGTCAAAGAAAAGGCAATTTCTCAGAAATGTCCCATACAGCCCTGGGTAATACTTTGTTTCCTTTCTTTAAAGAGACCTACCTCACCTGAAAAATGTACACACTGTAGAAATACACTGCAAGCCAGATCTTCTTTCAGATACATAATATTTCCACACATGGTAGCTATTCCTGTATGTATAATGAAGTAGCAGAGCTGTATTTTGGTGCATTCAGACCACCTCCCTGCAAAAAGGGACTGGCATCACCAGTATAATCTATTTTAAACTTAATATGTAGTTTTAAAAATAGTAGCTACTCTGCAACTGTACTTAAAGTAAGACAGAGCTAAACTTATAAAGGTTACTGTGTAAGAACCTGATTCCAGCCCGTAGGATGCTTGATTATTTATTTCAGTTATTACACTGGTTTTTTTGCTTTTTTCCAGTAGCATCTAGAAGCTCTAAGCCAGATCAACAGTCTCTTCAGTTAAATATTGTTTGTACAGGCAGGTCCCCCTAGAAATATAGCAAGCATTGACATTACTGTGGTTAATGCAGTGCCAAATTGCACTCACTGGTCTTTTGCATGCACTTTTCCCATTGCAAATACAAGGTAAAACAAGTTGACTTAAACCACCTCCATTTAAATGAACATATGTATTACAGATATAGAACTTAAATATACGTACACACTTTCCTTGAAGAGTTGAATTGACAAAGCCTTCAGCAATCTGATTAGATCTCTCAGATGACCTTGCTCTGATTAGGAGATTGGGCTTGAGATCTCCTGAGGTCTCCTCTAACCCAGGTGATTTTACAGGCAGTGACTGCTGTTGAGAGAATGGTCTATAACTCAGGGCAAAACAGCTTCAGGTGGATGTTTACCCACATGTTGAGTTCGATTTTGGGGGGTGTTTTTACTATGCATCACTGCAAACTGGTACAGATTGACTGTCTCAAGAGTGAATGTTTGCCCAGACAGTACAAGATGTTGACTGATGCAAATAAACTTAGTTGCATCACAGTCAAAGTACTATTCTCCCAAAGGCTCAGTAAAATATAATTTACCCTATGGCATTGAGCTTAGTGCTCTCCTAGCATACGATGTACAGAACACAGCGCTTTGCAGTTGGTGGTATCTAAAAATGAACACAAAGTTTAGTATTTCTCATTTTTTTCCTCAGAAATTTTGCATATTTTTCTTTTTCAACTTCTGTCCATCTTTTGTGTCATCTTTCAGCTCAAGTTCAGTGTGAGAGTGAAGCACTCACCATGAGGGCATCATGCACCCCAAGTTAATAGCACCTATTGACAGCAGTGATTGCCTCATCACTATGTAGGAGTCCTTAAAAGCGGCCATAAATACTGTATTGAAGATCACCATTAAACAGGAAGTAGAGGCTTTGCT
Organism: Laterallus jamaicensis coturniculus; assembly: GCA_022605575.1. Classification (NCBI taxonomy): domain Eukaryota; kingdom Metazoa; phylum Chordata; class Aves; order Gruiformes; family Rallidae; genus Laterallus; species Laterallus jamaicensis. The sequence goes on from JAKCOX010000005.1 coordinate 37,885,851, forward strand.
CTGTAAGGACAGTTTCAAAGTTAGATTGCTGGAGAAGTGCTCTCCTCCTATTATTTTGACAATATTTGAGCCAAATAACTTATAGATTATAGTCGGTTAACCTTTGCACCCTTTCTTTCTCTTCCTGATATCTAGCATCCTGGAGATGTTTCTCTGTCCTCTGACTTATTAGTGTGACAAAACAGAGGCAACTGCCTTTATTTACATACATATGTGGTATTCATTTTTCACTGCCTTTTCCCTTACAAAAGGGAGAGGGAAAACAAGGGAAACAAAAGAATCAAGGGAAATAAACAAAAGAATCGAGGGAAAAAAGGAGGCTGCTAATCAGTTTATAGCTTGAGCTTTCTTGATTGCAATGATTTTTTTTTTTAAATAAATCATCATAAATCATTAATATTGCTGCAAGTAGTCAGATAAATGGAACAGTACGTTTAAATTATATTCACTTTTATTATCCTATCTGGCTATGAAGTTGGTAGGTGGAGATGGGGAATTATATCCACATGTATTATCCTATCTGGCTATGACGATGGTGGGTGGAGATAATGATTACTTTTGTTAGCTAATCACTATCTTGTAGAGTAAGCAAATTTCTCATACTAAGAGTAAGCAAGTTCCTTAAATTCTTAAATATGTGCCTTTTTAGCAGCAGGCATATCTTCCTAATCAAGTGACTGAGATATTTCCCTTTTTCTTTAAAAAAACAACCCTCACACCTTTGGCTTTAATTTCAAGTTGACAAACTTACAGTCATTCATTTGTAAATGCCTCAGTTCTTGCTCTTAAGATGTGACATCCACCAAGCTGCCATACAGCTATAATAAACTGGATGAGAGAAGCTTTCTGTGCAATATCTGCTCCATGAGGCATTCAGAGTTGGCACAAGCACTGCATAATCAAAAAAGAATTATGTTACACTGTCTGTCTTGGTTCAGCCTGAAAGCTATGCTCCCATTCCCTTCTGAATCCACTTGCATGTCCTATATATTGAAATCCTATTTGGAAAATGCTATATGGATCTTGCTATAAAACCCAGTCACAGAGGTAAAACAAGTGTTTTGAGGACATATTGAATGTGTTTTAACTGTCCCTGACAAAGACTGATTTAACCACTTCTTTAAAGTACATAGTGATGAAGAATCCATCTTCTTCCCTGCTCTGACACCAGACTATCTCTAGTAGTGAGATTTTTCTACTTCTAGGCTTATCTTCTTGAGAAGGACATAGAAAGTTATCCATGGCCTATCTATGTAGGATATATCACTGTCCTTGTATGGCATATTTCAAAAACAAGAAAATCCTTTCTTTTTTCCTTCCTGCTCCACCTCCCCACACACACTCACCCCTCCAGCTTTCCTTCTGTGTTATGAATCAGCCATTTTTTGCAAATTGAATCAAGCCTCCAGGCTTTGAAGGTTCCCAACCTCTAGCATTAGGAGGATAAATGAGTGATCCTGTGCAATCATTCTCAGATTGCTATTATATTTCTCTTTGTTCCCCCTTTGACCATTCCATAATGCAGACGGGGCAACACTTCTGTGTGTCCCAAAATCATTTTCACTGACCCGCTAAATCTAATCACATGCAAGGATGAGACACGGCCACAACACCACGGTATAATCCACTAGCAAAGTGATTTTTTTGAAAAGAGAGCTTTCCAAAATGTTTGTGAGAGCTGTCCCATTGAGAATATTCTGGCACGCTTACAGGATCTGGGAAGCTTTTGTTTTTTGCCCACATTGTGATAAATACCAGTGCATCCACCTGAACGTTCTTGAACAAAACCAAGTTAAAGATAACTCAGCAACACATGGGTCAGCCTTTTCTTTGCACAAATGTTCAACATACTTTTAGCCTAATTTGTCCCACTCTGTTGTATAATGCTACAATTAATTTTGGTCATATCAAAGTGCACCAGTGAAACTGATTTAGAAATAATAGCAATTGGCTTCATTTATTCTGTGTATTTCTTGGACCCGTTTTTCTGAGACAAAAATTTGATTTGATGCCTTGTGGTTCTGAAATGGGGCATTATGTTTATGTGTATTTTCAGAGCAGTGTTAAACTGACACTTTTTGAGCCTGTTATTGTTGGAAAATAATGGAGAAAATGGGAGCATTTGCCCCTTGTAAGATAGAATATGATGAAGAAAAAGCAGTTTACTACTATGTTGAAATCTGATATAATAATTTCCCACCACTGACCTGGTGAACCTGCTGCAGAACTGTATCTAATAAGTATTACTCGATTTTAGCATAAGAAATATTAAACAAATGGTCACACAGCAAAACTGTACCAAACACTTGAACACTGCAAATGAGCAAGTAATTATGCTACACACACTGTACAGAAAAGGAATAACACAAAAACTGAACATGCCTTTCGACAATAATTCAAGAGTTATTCTGTAAGTATCAAAACAAAACTAAACTCACTGAGATTAAATCTGAGTAGCCTTAAATATAGAGCATCTTTGACAAAAATGAACCAGTGGACCATGGATCCTCTTAGGGATAAGATACTCAGCAGCAGCCTCCCACAGTCCTTAAAATTCTGGAAACCTCTGGTTCCCACGGGTGAGGTTTGTATCAGAACTGAGGCAAGACCACATTAGAGGTGTTACATATAGCTCTGGAGATAGAGGAGGTGTTGAACAGTTTATGCAGCAATACAGGTGCCCCAGCTTTGATGTCCATGCTCCAGCTGTTGCTTTTCAGCAACATCGACGATCCCAGAGTGTGGCTTCTCCCTGCTCCAGGGAGAGTAGGTGGGAGACAGTAGGTGGGACCCTGTTTTCTTGAATTTGGCACTGTTTGGGTTCTGAAAGTCACCTTGTGAGAGTTCCCTGCAGTTTAGGGGAAAGGTGGACCACAGAGAGATAACTGTGCCCAGGAAATGGTTTATTCGGTGGTGCTAAGCTTAATACATCATTTGTCTGCTTGTCTTCAAAGCCGCTTTGTGAATGATGATCATGGTTTCTGCAGTGATCCTGCTACATTTTAAAATATAGCATCTAGAACCTCTTCCATTGGTCCTTTCATTGTCATCTTCATATCCTGACATCTCTGAACAGTTCAATCTTGGGGAGTCAGTACTATTCACCAGGTAAGGTGTCTCAGTTTGTACAGACTTGGAAGGAGACGGAGTAAACCTGATGCACTGAAAAGTTACTGGATTACTCCCTGTACAAATGGCAGAGCTAGATGCATATGCCAAATCCTTGCATTAAGGACATCCAAATATTTAACCTGTCCTTACATAAAAGGAGTCTACCAAAATAGACTTTTTTTCTGTCTTTGAAAAATATGATCAGACATCACTCCTGCCTTTTAGAACTGCGCTGTGGCATTACTCAGCTTTCACGTTGTTTAGTGGTGGCTGAAGAACTCAAGATGAAAGCAGAAGACTGAGTTCACTTCTCCTTTCAGTCAGAAAGGGTTTCAGCCCACATCCTTCACCTCACAGAACAGAAGTTTAATCTTTTTCAACTTTGGGCTATTCTGGGTACTTTGTGCTTTACTTCTTAATGCTACTGCTTGATACATGTGTGCACAAGAGAAAAATGTCTCTAGCCTAGTGCTTTACTTGAGGTGGGCAAGTCTGTTTTGCAGTTGCTTTCCTAGGACAGTTACTGTAACTTGACAGTCATTATATAACATGCTTGAACTGAGAGAACCCACAATTGCCTCCTCTGAACTGTCAGCAAAAACTTGGAGTCACCTCTTTTTTCCATTATCTTTCCTTGCCCCTTGACTTCTGCATTCTTTACTACAAATAGGAGCAGTTTCCAAATAGCATGATGGCAAATATCTCACCTACAACATTCCTGCATGATCCCATACATCATCTATGTATGTCAGCAGTTGATTATTGTCTTCTACAAAGTGGAGCAGATGAGGCTGAAAGCTCTCAGGCTGAGGATGGACTTTATCTTAAGACCCACACCTCTTGGATGAATGCACTGTTCCCTAAGTTACTGTATTTTAAGACAAAGATCACAATCATATCTATCTTTAGGTATCCTAGGAAGATGTTTCTTAGTTGGGGGTCCTCATCAGTCCTTGACTCTATTCCCATTTAAGTCAGATGTTAAAATTCTTATTACAGGATAGATAGATCTTCATGAGGACATGCATGTTTGCGGTGCTGCTAGGCAGTTAGAAACAGAACCAGGGATTGTACGGATCACAATTTGTGAGCTATGTTCTTTAGTTTTACACAAATTCTTATGTGGTTTTCTGTCCTGTATTGGGGCCTGCCCTCCATCCTCTACCTCCAGAGTCATCATCATCACCAGGGGCTGACAGTTCTTATGTTAGTCACCATATATTGGATGTGGGGTTTGCCAAAAGGCGGCAGTGATCAATTAGTTGAAACAACTGAAATGGAAAAGTCTTCAATGATATTCCTGTAGCATATCAGTGATTACTTTTTTTTCTGTGTATATCTGTTCATCTTAAGATTCACAAGATTTCTTTGTGTCTGCAAGTCAAATCAAGCTACAGCTAATACTTCAGAATTTAAATACATCTAAGAGAGAGTATTTTCTTTTGCCTATTATATTCTGTCAACTAGTTTAAGGGGTTTATTATTTCTTCCTCAATATACCTCTTCTCTCCCCAGGTATACTCCAGGACTGCTAAAGATGAGCACTTTGGAAGCTGTGCTTTAATTTGGATAATCTTTATAATATACAAGCATCAGGTTTTACCTGACCTCAATTGCTCCCACCCCTGCATTACTTAATCTGGCAGCTCAGGCTTCTGTTTAGTCTTTGTAATTCCAAAAATGTGTCAGAACTTACATATTACAATTGTTTGCCATATCTAAATGTAACAGGTAAAACCACAGGGATTTTTTTTTCCTGAAAATTGAAATGGTTTCCATTTCATTGTTTTGGAATAAATACATACTATTTTTTTAATTCTCACATCCTTGTGTATTTGCAGTGCCATGTATTTTACTGTAATAAATTATCCTTCTATTTGCACTAAAAATATTTGCACTAAAAATATAGGCCACATTGCAAAAGTCAATAATTTCAAAGGGCAATTTTTGTCTCAGAAGCATTTTTTTACATCAACCATTTTTCAACAAAGATGTTATATCCACAAGGAAAAAAAGAAAAGAAAAGAATCCAAAACAAATCTGTTGTAAAGACTATGGATATCTAAGCTTCTCTTGCATTAAAATTCTGGAACATCACTATTTTGCAAAGGATAAGCAGTCCTTATTTTTTTTTTTTATTTTTTTTTTTCTCCTTCCCTATGCTTTATTTCTTCTGGTTTCAGTCTTGCTTTTCAGAGAAGGCTCATCGTGCTGTGCAGCTGTGATAACAGGCTGATGGACACTGGGCAGGCTCAGGGGAACCTGAGAAAAGAGGCAGCTCTTGAAGTGTGTGAGGTTTTGCCCTGACTTTTTTTTTGTGGGGAAGGGCTTTCAGATGAAAAAAACTAGCAATGATCCAGGAACATGTAGCTATGTCCCTCTGGAAACCAGGAACTGCTGATAGTTACAAATCTGTTTAAAGCTGGAAAGTCTGCAGCTGGCAGAGACAGCACTGAGGCTCATGCTTCTGCCCCTGAGGCTTTCCAGTTTCTGATGGAACGATGCAGGGTTTAAGTGAGTGAGTATGTGCAGGGGTCATCCAGTCCCTCTTCCTTACAGCAAGTAGTGCTTTATTCTGGGAATCAATACCCTAAAATCAGCCACATAACATATGTAGTGATGGGAATGAGAGCAGCTAAACCTGACCTGAAGGGAAGTGACAAAAATACATATATTGCACCTGAAGGAAGCTTGACACAACGTAAAGACAAACCACAAATAAGTCGGTATAAACTCAAATTCATGTGCATGACTAGACAGAACCCTGTTTTTATTATGTGAATCACTGCTTCCCATTCTCTGCCTCTCCAAAGACACAAAAATTAAATAGGATGGAGGTTTTGATGGAAATGAACAGCTTTGAGCTGCTGGTGGGCGACTTGCTGCCAAGCTCGCCCATGGGCTCCCACAAGGAGGTGATGTAAGGCTAAACTGAAGTGAGGATAATGCAAGCGAATGTGACTGGCCGAGGGATGTGAATGTGAGCTGCTGCCAGCACAAGTGCTTGAGACAGTGTAATGTTTCTGAGGCTGGCCTTACTAGTGACTCTGAGACTCTGCTGAGAAAAAGCACTTCGTTTAAATTATTGCACTTGCTGCAAGTGGAAAATGCTTTCAGTTTAAATGAATCAAAGGCAAAGAGTACCGCTTATCCTAGACATGGAAATTTCAGTGCTTCAGAGAGATGAAAAAGCACTAATGCTTGATGACTGTGTGCGATTCCAGTAATTACTAAAGAATAAAGTCTGATATCAGTGGTATAGGGAAGTTTGGGTATGTAAAACTCTCATTAAATAGAGTCTTTTGGGGAGAAGGGTGTGCATTCATGGCTTCTTTTTAATTTGAAGAGTTTTACTACTGATAATGAAAATATGTTGTGTGTCCTTTAAAAAAATAGAAAATGTAGAAATGAGGGTTGGACTCGATGATCTCTTGAGGTCCCTTCCAATCCCTACAATTCTGTGATTCTGTGAATTTCCCTAGAAATACTTCAGAAAACCACTTTTCTGTGCTTAAATCAGCAAGCCTGGACTGGATTCTTTTTCCTGCTTTATAATAACAACATCAATTCTATGTTTCCTTGACAAAATCTGTTAAAATCTAGACAAAAACTCTGGGTTCTGGATGACATGAAACACTCACAAGTTTTGGAAGGTACTCAATGCCAACACATTTGGTTGAAATCAGTGAAGTCTGCAGATAGTCACAACCCAGTAAAGTCTATGGGAACCCCTAAAACTGAGGCAGCTATAGTTAGTGGGGACATAGGAAAATTGATTCCCACACATGAAATGCAAAATTTATTAGAAGCACAAAGAGGAAAGGACTAAATCAGGAGAGCTACATGTTGACAATCAGCCAACAAAATGCAATTTGAAACCAGAGGACCAACTGTATGCTGGGTTGCATCAAAGGAAGTGTGGCCAGCAGATTGAGATGTGATTATCTCCTCTACTCTGCTCTGGTGAGACCCCAACTGGAGTACTGTGTCCAACTCTGGAGCCCTCATCACAAGAAGGACATGGACCTCTTGGAGCAGGTCCAGAAAAGGGCCACAAAGATGATCAGAGAGCACCTCTCCTAAAAAGACAGGCTGAGAGAGTTTGGCTTCTTCAGCCTGAAGAAGAGAAGGCCCTGGGGGGATGTTAGAGCAGCCTTCCAATACAGGGGAAAGGGAGGACCTACAGGAGGGAACCTACAGGACAGCTGAGGAGGGACTGTTTGTAAGGGCATGTAGTAACAAGATGAGGGGCAATTGTTTTAAACTAGACCAGGATAGGTTTAGATTAGACATTAGGAAGAAGGTCTTCATTATGAGGGTAGTGAGACACTGGCACAGATTTCCCAGAGAGGTAGTGGAGGCGTCAGCCCCAAAGGCATTCATGGTCAAGTTTGATGAAGCTCTGAGCAACCTGACCTAGTTAAAGGTGTCCCTGCTCACTGCAGGGAGGTTGGACTAGATGGCCTTTAAAGGTCCCTTCCAACATAACACATTCTCTGATTCTAATTTGAGCTGAAATCAGGATCCTGCAAAAATCTTAGCAATACCATATTTATTTTTTCATTACTCCAATTATTTGGCACCCTTTGAAGCACCTTTCGAGCCCTAATTAATTCTCTTTGCAGGCCCTTCATCTGAGGATCATCTCTATCTTCTCTGTGAGAATCAAGTCTTTTAAAAAAATGAAACTACAAGCTAGAAATAGTAGATTAGGGCTGTCTGACATCTCTTGCTTTCCTTGTGGGACCAAACCAATAGATTATCATCAGAGGAGGATTCCTTTCTGCTTATTTATTTGTTCTCTCTGGGATTTTTCTTTCTTTCTATCATTCAGTAGTGTTCAGGCATAAATCCCTTGCTCTGCCATTGCCAAGAGAGAAGCCTCTCGACACTTAGAGGTGTGAAAGTGGTGAATACTGTTTATGTGAGTGCATCGTGGGCTGCCAGGCAGGTGGGTGGATGGGATGGAGGCAGAAGCTCCCCAATGCACAGGGTAAGATGGCTTGTGAGGAAAAACTCTGTATCATCCCTGTGTCAGGCTGACCCTCCTGTTTAAAGATGAAATTAAAAACAATCCTCTCCCACTGCCAACACACACAGGTGCACAAAGAAATTGAGAACTTTTTCACTACTGTTTGTTGCACAAAAGAGAAATCCTGTAGCAAGATGGAGTTTCACTCTTTCTTTGAATTCTTCTGGCATTTAGATCTATTCATTCCCTTAGGACACCAGGGATGCTTTTTGAAGATGTTCATGACAGACATTAGAGTTTATTATTTTCCTTTCATTTTTGCTTTTCAAGAAGAGGTAACAGAAGAACTTCAGAATTCCATAAAATCTCGGGGGTTTGTTTTAGTGGAATATATGATTTAAAGAAAAAAAGAGAGGGGGGGGAAATAGGCCAAAAAAAAAAAAAAAAAAGAAAGAGGCAGAAAGCCAGTCTCCTGAATGAGTTAAAAATTAGAAATACCAAAAAGTGAGAGGGGAAAATGACTCACCCAAGGTCATGAAGCAGCCTGGGAGCAACAGTGATGAAAGACACTGAAAATCCCTGTTTGCTGCCCTAGAAAGAGGACCCCAATCCTTCCTGGGCATCTCTAAGAAGTGGCTAGGGAATGAAAACATCTCTCCCTGCCTGTTTCCTTGGAAATGGAGAGCAATGTGTGTAGCAGCAAGTGTGATGGAAAGTTGCCTTCTTGCAAATGGAGCCCGGTGGTATCACCTGGCCTCAGCTTGGTTGGACCCATGTGAGCAAAAACTCTGTGGTGTACAATAGGAGCTTCTCGGAAGTGAACATGTAGGGCATGGTGATAGGGGGTGAGGTTACTTCAGAGCAGGGTGTAGAAAATCCAAAGTTAAAGCAGAAATCTTCCCCCAAAGCCTGCAGTTTCAAGCTGCTAGGAGTAAGGTACATTGAATATGCAGGAGATCTGAAAAGGAAGGAGTTTGCCAAGTTATGTAATTCAATTGGATGTTCTCACTCTAACTACTGACCTGGATCAAATCTGCTGCCAACTTGCTCATACAGAAGTCAGCAGCTGGTTCTTGTACTGGCCTGGGACACATGATGATGTTCATTGTATGCATTTTCCAGTGGAAAACTTACTAGAGAAATCAGAGAGGAATATATTCTTTTACAGGTTTTTTTTTAATATACATATAGCTATACATTAGAGCTGAAAAGATTTATTTTTATGCTCCTCCATATAGTATCATGGCTTTTGGCATTTTGTGTAAGTATCTGTGTGTGTTACAGGGTGTTTCCTGGAGGGGTTTGTGTCTTGTGATGCGCGGGAGTGACAGGAAAGGATGTGAGACTTTGCTGGGTTTAATAATCTGTTGCCACACCGCCTGCACTCGGTAGGACTGGACTCCAGCTCTTCTCATTAATCCAGTGTGCTGTGGCCATACACTCAGAAAATATGCTGCTTTTATAGAGCATTACCTGACAGATTTATATTTTATATTGGTATCACACTGCATTAAGGCATCTGTGATTTATGGCTTATCCTATGCCATACTTCAGTGATGCACAGCAACCTCCCAGTTTACTTGACCTGTCAGTTAACTTGACCCATCTTTTTTACAGGCAGCACCTTTTAGCTTCTTTCTTCATTCCTCCACCCCCACCCCTGCCCCATTTGTTTTCTAATAATTTCCATTTACAATAACAGACGATTGTGTAGACTGCACCCACTATACTGGCTGGCTTGTCTACACCTAGCTCTTTTCTGGTGTGAAATAATCATGCTTTGAAATGCTGGAAGACTGCAACTTCTCCATCCTCCTACTGCCTCTACAACTTGATTTTCACCTCAGCTGTAGCAGCAATGCTTTTCTAACATCTTTGCATTGAAGTCAAACTCATTACTCATACTCGCAGGCAGTCATAACAATTCCAAAGAATCATTGTTGCAGATAAAAGGGCAAATGAATTTATGACAGCCAATTAAAGCGCAATTAATAATTGAATGGCAATGTGAATTCTTAACATGAATAGTGGTTTTTCTAGAAAGAATGCTGGCATTGGACAGTGGAGTCTGTGGCTAAGTATTAAATAACATAGCACACCAAAGGAGTGGTGTCAATCCAGCAAAGTTAATGAAATATTACAGTGGAGTCTGCTCCATTTTGCTCAGCTTCCAATTAAAGTGCAGAGAATTCAAGGGAATACATTAGATGTGAAAAATAAGTAACATATTTATGGAGGGTTTTCAGGTTTGTGGCAGGCCTTGTCTCTAACAGAGATGTCTTTGTTGAAACTCTGTTGGATAAAGGCTTGGCATTGCCTTGCAAAAGGGTCATAAATGAAACAAAGGAAGCAATAGAGGCATAAAAGAACCTGTCATATAGTTACACTTTCCTTCCTCGAGCTATTAATTTAGGAAGGCAGATCTACAGCTGGGACAGAATGTTGCATGTGGGATTTTGGATATCACAGGAGTATGGAGGAAGGAGATACACAGTGGGTTATAAAGCACAGATGCCAGGAACCAAGGTTCATGTTGTCTAGAAAAGAAATGCAAATACATCTATGGATATAGCCGAGCCTCTGGACACCAAGGAATATAGAATGAATAAGAGATTTGGGCAATGTCCTCTTCTTGAACTTTACTTGTGTGAGGGAAACATCTACCTATCGGTGACATATTTTTGGTTATTTATTCTTCTCCAAAGCTTCAGATTTCAGAGGTTCTGCTGTTAGGTTGTTATTACTCTTTTTTTTCCTGCCCCCTGTTTATTTTTTAACAGATTTTCCTTCAAAATTTTAAAATAACTATTTCTCTGCATGCAACCAGTGTGAAAGCAGAGTCTTCTACCTCAATCCAAGTGGCTAGGAAGTCCTTATTTAAAACGCTTTCTATCCCCCTACCTCCTTCCTGTACAAAAAAAAAAACCCAAAGAAACAAAGGAGGCTTTCTTGGAAAGTTGGCAATGGTTTTCAGAGCTCCCACTGTCTTTTCTTCTTGAAGATCTTCCACTTGTTTGTTTAAATGTTTGTGTCTTTAGGTCTTTCTTCCTGATTTTATTGTGGGAAACCATGAGAGCCATTATATGTTCCAGAAAGAAGATTTATTGTTTCATCGCTACCCCAACTATGACTTTCCTTCAATTTGAAGTAAAAAACCCAATTTACTCTTCCAATATGCACTTTAACTCCTATGACTTAAAGCCCCAAGGTATGAAGCAGCACATCTTTGGTGGGTTGTTGCAATGGAACATCAAGAGTGCAATGCATTATATAAAATTTAGGTGATGCATTCCACAAAGAGCTACAATCTCATCCATTCCAGAGCACAGCCTGATGATGGGAGTCAATATGCCATAATAAATTTGTTTTAAAGAAGGATAAATATGCATTTTGTATTACATGATGCTAAATCTTGTCAGAATGAAACAGGCTGGGGATTTTGCAGATAATAACAGTTATGTTGTGGATACCTGAAATTTTAATGAAGGTTTTTCAAGCTCAGAGGCATCTCTCATGAAGGTGGAAGGATTCTAGCTGTTAGTGACCCTTGTTCTAGGTTGTGTGAACAGTTTGTCACACTGCTGCCTCTGTCCGAAGAAGTGAATGCCGCTGTGCCAGCAGCAGCCCAAAGTGATACTTTCACCAGATTAGCAATGAACAGAGTATGTGCACAAAGAGGAGAAGAGGCACCTTCATGCAGATGCACACAAGAACTGGAATCATTTATCCAAATGAAAACTTTCCCAAGGAGTGCATTTACTTTAGTGAAAAAGTCCCTACCCAGATGCGATTTTTCTCAGTATTCCCCAAGAAAATACCCAATATAGCATAATGACAGAATAATCCAGGAGACTCTGAGAAGGCAAATGCCCAGGATCACTTCTCTCTATCCCATTTAAGCAGATGAGGAATTTGCATTCTGTCACCCCATACCTCAGAGTAGGGTTCTAGACACCAGACTGACAGCTTATTGTAGGGAAGGCAAGCGGTTGTTTTGTATATGTAACTGAAAACACATTTGAAAAACCTCAGTTCTGTTCTGCATCAGCCCAGAAAATGTGTTTGAATTTTCCACTCAACACAATTCAGGACTTTATGCCATTCTACTTCAGAGATCACCATCTAAAATTGTGCTTGGGTCTTCTGATTGCCTACAGTGTCTTGGTTCATCTATATATGTAAAAAGGCAATTCAGGTCATTCAGTTGTAAATAGAAAGATGATTTCTAGCAGGCACTGAAATGCATGTGGGAATTTATTTATTTTCTGTACTGAATGAAGTTCTTCATGCTAACCGTTCCTGCTGAAAACACAATCACAGCTAGTGGCAGCCAAGCATTCGCCACGCTTTTCTTTTGAGATAACATAGCCATCATGATAAAGAAGAATACAAAGAAGAATTAGTTGGTAAAAATGGCTTCTGCTCTGATTTCATTTGATGATTTCCAGATTCAAAGCTAAAGTTTTAAAAAGCCCGTGATGAAAGAAATCCTGCATTTAATGAAAGCTGATTTGTGCACAACCACTTTGACAAGAATAAGCATAAGGCAAATATTCTGAAACGTTTAAGGGTCCCTGTAAGTATGCAGTACTACAGATTACAATATCAAAGTGTTGGAAGTTATAGTGACTTGCTGTATTTCTAATGATTTTTCTTTTTCCTTTGAAGAATTATTTTAATATAGGAACTCACCTTAAAGCAACAAGCCCATTCTTTCCAGCTCTTGGTTCTGGGGCAGCCTTGGCAAGGTATCAATGATGGTGTGAGTGTCTTCCATGGCAAGAGGGAATCGATAAGAGAGTAGAATGGATAGAATATGGGGATGGCCGAATTGGGCACCTTTGCAGGGTGTCTTAGGGAGCCATCCTGGTTTGCTAACATTTTATCCACACATTGCACACAGTAAATAAATATATATTTCAAGAAAATATAGAAAACCCAGAATGTTGGCCAGGGTATCTGCAAGTGTATGTGTGCAGGTGTGTTTGTGGATTTTCCTTCTGTGATTTTGCATCCCCTAATTTTCCTGTGGGAGAATGCTTGTGTAGTGATGAGTCACCTGTGCCAATTGGGATTTCTTCCTGTAACAGGGTATTTTCTGCAGTCTTCTGTTTCCCATTCTGTTTCTCTCTAAATTCTCCTACCTCACATCACTATCTGCTATGGAAGTGGTACACATTCCCTGGACATTAATTGATACTGCTGTTAAAACTCATCTGGGGATAAAACACCTTTTGACCAGATAGTTACATAGGTAGCACATCTTCCTGTAGCTCTGTGGTTTGTCTTCTTAGGATTCAGGAGTCTGACAGTAATATGTGGTGGTTTGACCCTGGCTGGAGGCCAGATGCCCAATGAAACTGCTCTATCACTCTCCATTTCAGCTGGACAGGGGAGAAAATATATACTGAGAGGTTAGGAGTCAAGATAAGGACAGGGAGAGATCATTCTGCAATCAGCTTTACCGGCAAAACAGACTCAACACAGAATAAAGGAAAGAAAACACTCTAATTTGTTACACTGCACTGCACACCCAGTGCTTAGCTCTTCACCAGCTGCCCTGGCATGGGTCACTTCTTTGGGGTGCAGTCGTAAAATCATAGAATATCTCAGTCTTTCAAGCCCAGACTGCTCCATCCTGGTCCTCCACAGAGTCACAAGCCTTCCCCCTCAGCAAACCTGCTCCAGCATGGATGACTCTCACTCTCTTGCTCATCTCTGTGTCTCTGTCTCTCTCCATGGGCTGCAAGTGCTGGCAGAGGCTTGCTCCAACGTGGGTCACAGCATCTTCTTTATGTCTCCACTTGCTCCAGCGTGGGGACTCTCCATGGGCTGCAGATGGAGTCCTGGCCTTTTCAATGGGCTGTGGGGGACACCTGCTCCACCATGGGTTTGTCCAGGGGCTGCAGGGGCATCTTTCTCTCCGGCAACTGGGGTGCCTCCTCCCCTCCCTTCCCTGGCCTTAGTGTCTGCACCCTTTCTTACATCTTCTCACTCCCTTCTCTGTTGGCAAAAAGCAGCTGCTTGCGTTTTTATTTCCTCCTAAATGTGATTCCCAGAGTCGCTGTGACCATCACTGGTGGGCTCAGCCTTGGTCAACAATGACTCTGGCCTTGAATTGTCTGTTTACTCTCTGCAGAGAGCTCCTAGCTGCTTCTTGCAGAAGCCACCCCTGCAGCTTCCACTTCTCTACCAGAACCCAGCCACACAAAACTACAACATAGTAGAAGTCCCACCTCATTCTCTCACATAGCATTGACAGAGCTTACTGCCAGAAGACCAGATATGACACTTGCAAAATTATGGCTCCTCTGAAGTCAGCAGAAATCTAATAACTTCTGACCAGAGCTTCATTTTCCGGAATCAGTCTGAGAATGTACTTGGAAATCAAACTGATAAGACAGAACACAATCAAACTACAAACTAAATGAGTAAGAAAAAATGGGGAAAGGACATTGATTTTCCCTTCTAGTGTGTCTTTTGCAATTGCTGCCCTGAAAGGATTAGAGAGAAGGAACTTCAAGCAGATTGTAACGGTGATGTCCCCCTTTCCACGAGGTTTCTGAGGACTATCTACAAAGCTGCACACTTGTACCTTCCTCATTTACAAGAAGAGACCCTACAGGATTCTAAGTGCTACCTTTATGTTTATTGCAACACAAAACCACTAAACTAGAACAAGAGAACTCTATACAAAGGGAAATCTGAGATCTGCGAGGTGAGGCTGATGACAGTGAAGACTGTAAAATTGCTTGCTCCTTATGTTCTTGCAGGATAGGTCCCTTCCCCCAGTGCTGATTTCCAGCTTTGTCTTTGTATCTGCTTTGAAAAACTGTCCTCTTGGGAGTCTTCCTTCTCCTACCATCTGCAAAGGTTAACTTTGGGTCCTTTCCAAAAAGATCTTCATACTTCCCAGAGGTTTTTCAGTCTGCCCATAAACCTCTGTTTAATCTGTCTCTGTCACAGCTCCATCCTGTTTCTCCAGCCTGGACATGTTCAGCTGCCATCAGGAGAGGAACAGCAGCCCTATTCTCCACTGCTCACCCTCACATTATCAAAACAGACTGTAAAATGTACATGTGCTAATAGAGTAAATTGTACAAGGACAAATCAAACATCTTTACCATCTGTCACTGATTTGGGTAACTGAACATAAGCAGTAGGAACTTAAGCAAAGATATGAAAAAAATACAAGTAAATGATTCAGTCCAACTCATGACTCCAGAGTCATCAGGATCTTCCCTATAAATAACTATGATGTTGTTTTCATTTCTTTTTCTGGAGTTTGACTGTACTCCCACAGGCCCGTATGTGTATTTCCCACGGTGTCTCAGTGGAAAAAAGTCTGATTTAAATGTGAAGAAAATTAGCATGTGCCAGCAGCCCCAGTTGCAATCAATTCAAGCCACCCAGTAGGGAGACAGTTAGGTTCCTTTCCTTGCAAGAAATAGGATTCTTCCATTCCAGGTGAGGACTGGGTAGGGACTGAATGGGCTGAGGAAGAGCAGGATCTGCATCTTCGCCTTTCCTTTTGTCTACGCAATTTCATTAGAAAAAAAATGTATACAACTTCTGTTTACTTGCCTTGCCTGCACCCAAACCACAAGTGGTAAGGGTCTGTTTTCTATCTCATATTTGCTGTTAACAAAATTTTTAAGAGTCTGCTATTTCAGCATTCTCTTCCTCTGTGTTTTGATCCCTGAATCTGAGGAAATTAGGACCATACGGTTGAAAATATCAGCAACTGCAGTTGATTTTTCTTCCTTTAAAAGTTGTCTTAAGCCTCATAACATGACATATGCAGTAAGCAAATATAGTTTCAACAGAGCCTGTCTGAGGCAACCATCCAATCCCATTCTATAAGTGGATTCCTATCTAAAAAATAAATAAAACTGTGTTAAGTCTGGGGAGAAGGAAGAAGAGCTTAAGTTAAGACGGATTTTAAAGCTGTTTCTTCTTAGAAGAGGTTTTATTGCAAATCATCTTACAGTGTAAAACTCAGCATTAAAACTCATGTTTTCTGCTCAGATCACCAGTGTGGAATTCACCCACAGTTTATAGAACCAAAAATCACACTTTTTACATTACTGCCACATGAGAGGATGTTTCATAATCTGTGGATGGTGTCTGCTTATCCTTTCAGGTCAGGCCCAAAGAGGTTGCATGTCCAGTCTGTATAAGCACTTAAGATGGAGTTGAAGTATTTCTTTGTACCACACATTAGCTCACATTGTGGACTGGCTTCAGAGCAGTTGATACACAAAATGTTTAGAGGACCAGCATTGCTCCAGCATGAAAACAGCTGAAACATATACAGTGTGGACACCCGGTGCTCAGCACCGAATATTTCACCCTATAGTTCTGCTCTTCCTATATCATGTTACTTGGCAGTGTGGTAATGACCACAGACCATCACAGAAAGCCACAACTGGAGAGCAACTGTGGTCTTTCCATTAGTAAAATCACCTCTCAAGGGATGGTAGCAGTGCTAGGACCTGAATGCTGAAGTTCCGAATGCCATTTCCTATTCTGAACAAATACAATGCATCCTCGCCAACATTTCTTAAATAGTGGAACATTAATTGAATTTCTCTGCTCATTCTTAGTAGGATCATAGTTTGCAATTGTCCTCTAGTTGCATGCCTCACTTCAATTCTACTTTATCTCACAGACTGTGATTATGAAAACAGGCTGTGTGGCGTACAGTGAATCATGCTGTGATTTACTTTGAAGAGGTCAGCTTAAAAAATTTCCTGAGAGGACTTTTATTAGATGCAAACCGCTCCATGACTGAATTAAAATGCAGCCCAAGTAGTCTTCTACCCATTTCATCAATAGCATTATGTTTCTCCCTCTGTCTCACCATTATAAACTAATTGGAGGTGGTTTTTTTTTCTTTAAAGTGGATGGGTCACAAGAAATTTTCTGCAAACACAAGGTCAATTGTATTCCTCTGAAAATGATAATAAATATCTCCAAAGCCTGTTACACTCTGTGATAAGTGGACAAGATGGACAGAGAGTGTAATGGAAGGGCTGATGTGGAAAGTATCATTTAGGAATCACTCAGCCCAGAGATTTGCAAGCATGTTTACCAACTGACATGAAATGATGGAAGCCACTGTAAAAGGAAACAACCATTTCCCTCCTTGATGTGAGCCAGATCCTCCTAAAGCAGAGGTCTGTGCGTGCCTTTCTTAGCTAAATGGAATAAATCATAAGTAACTCAGAAGACAAAATTAGCTATCAGTGCTCCACTAAGCTATGGCTGTTGTACCTGATTTCATCAACCACCTTCCACTTGAAGACAAGACTGTCACCGAGAGTTTTTGGATCAACCCTGTAGTGTCTGTGTGAGCTCTGGGACCTTGAGATAAATATTTCTGTTTGATTCAAATGTAGTAGAGGAATCCCCGTCTCATGTCTAGGGCAGGTGTTAGCTAATAGATAAGGTATAAATAAAGGATGCCAAAAACAGTGCAGCAGGTATTTTTGTTTGTCAGGATATTTCTTGTTATAGTACCAGGACTGTATGCCTTTTGCCAGTCTACATATGTCCTTAACAACATCTTTTTATTGTTACCAAGGATACTGCAAAGCTATTAAATAACAAAAAAATCTCTGAATTTTTGGCTGAACTGCCATCTTTAATCATGTCACTCCAAAATGGTTTATGTAAATCAAAAATTGACTTGAAGCATCCGTTAATCTCTTGTCGAGATTGAGACAGCTAGTGGAAATGCAGTATGTCCTGGCATGACATATCATCCTGGCAAGATGCCTGCAGATCTGGCAGCATGTAGATGAAGACACCTGGCAGGAGGAGAGAATTAAGAGGCATTTTTAGTACTGATGCATTTCTGCTTTGAAAGTAGTAGTGGCAATACAGTGTGCAATGAGTACATGCTCCTGTACATGCATGTATTTTGACATGTCCTAATTCTATACATTCCACCAACATGTAGAAAATACTTAAATAACTACTAAGATGATAATAAGAAATAAATAAACTTTTTTATAAAAAAAAGTGTTTTCTGAATTTTGCATATTTCTGCTTCTTGAATTATCCATGTTATGACTTCTTGGAAACATTCTTTGTATCCATAACTGAGTATTTTCTATGGCTCATTAGTCAATATTTGATTGTAATAATTCTGTATTCTAATACTCATTGATGCTCAAAGACATAATTTTATATGCTTAAAAACATTTTTTGAGATGACCGTAAATCATAGAATTAGGTTTCTAATGAGGCTGTTACTAATTTCTAAGTTGATTTCCAAAATTTTGCTGGTACAGTTATCTGTGAGAATGGGAATTATTGAAAACACCATAGTGATTTAAAAGCACTTACAATTGAAATATTCATGCACCCTTCCCCTGATACTTGCCCGGTTCATAATTAAGAAGCCTCAGCTTTCAAATTTTTTCATTCCCAATGCTTAGGCCAAGGTATTTCAAGGTATATGATTAATTGATTTTAGCTTCATTAATACCTGTACCAAACCAGAGCTTTATGTCAGAAAGGCGGCAGTAAAAGTCAGGGAAGCATTGTCATTTAAATCCCTCTAAAGATGTAATTGTATATCATCTGCATATAATTAGAAGCAGGTGCCTTCTCAGGCAACAAAAGGTAACACTAAAAATTCAGTAAAACAGAAGTCTGAGATAAACATAGCACTCACACAAGATAATTAATCAGCCTGGGACATCATAAAGGCAAATTAAATAGGCTATCTGATATAAAATGTTTGGAAAGTTCATTTGTAAATTTTCCCAAATAACTTCAATAACAACGGTGAAAACGCCAGGACTGAAGGTGGTGTATTAAATGACATGCTACATATAGTAAACTGAAGGTGGTTAGAGAATATAGCCCTGTTAAAATGTAAAGCCTAACAGTCTCCACTTTGTATCCTGCAAAGCATTCACAGGATGCCAGTCCGTCAGCACTGACACCTATTCAGAGCTGTATTTACCAAATAGGGGCTTATGCAAATATAAAGTTTATTTGCCCTAGTAGTTGCTTCCCATACTACTAATTCTTTCCATTTTACATTTTATTATTCCCTTTCTTGACGCAAAGTCCATTCACATCAAGAACTTTTTCATTGGCATTCAATGGGCATTGGGTCATTTCCTCATTATCTCTTCCCAAGAAAGCAAGTCTAGAGCTGCCTAACTGCAGTAAAATTAGCATTCACCAATATTCACTTCAGGTCAGAATAGTGGTGCAATTCAGGCAAGCTTCTGTCTTTTTTATCACTAAAACCTGTATAATCAGATATTCGTTCAAACAGCTCTTCTGCAACTATATTATTCTTAGGTGTACAATATGATATTTATGTTATTTTCCATTCATTATTCATTATCCTCAACAAATTAGCACTGCCTTTTTTCTTTCTTTTTTTTAAAAACCACTATTTCTTGAGGACTCCCATTTTTCACCTCACTAATAATTTTGCAATTATTGTTTTTTCGATCAGAAAAAAAAAGACACACCAGTATTTCTGGGTTTTGTCTTTTTTTTTTTCCCCTTACCCACCTCTCTTTTCCCCATGCCTTTTATTATAGGGATGGGAAATGAAACCTGAATACATTTTGTTTTGTTAATAGACAAACAAGGGTGTCACATATGAAATATCCTTAGTTTGTTTGGGGTTTTTATAATCATCCCCACTTTGAAATTTTCAGGCATGGATTCAAAGGAAGAAAAGTTCCATGTTTCATTCAGAAACAGTGAAAAAATACCTGACATCTAAATAAACAGTGCATGAACACATCATGAGCTGAAATGTATTTGACTAAATTAGTCACCGAATCATTATAAACAATAAATAAGTATGCAAGAAAATCAGTGTGATTTGCAAAATTATCTGTGAGCAGAAAAAGAGCAGCCAAATACACTGGATAACTGATTAATTGTAATTAGAACATGGGCCCCTGATCACACATATCAAATTTCCCACTGATCTTGATTTCAGTGAAAATAGGGTTTGGTCCATGTTAATGAAGTCTGAAATCAATTGATTTCAGTTCTCCTAAGGAAAGTATTTGGTTCACTTCAGCAATAAAAACTGTCCCCATTACCTAAAAAAGCTTCATTAAAAGTATCTGTTATTTCAGTTCAAATTACCACATACAGAAGTGAGAAAAAAAAAAAAAGATGGTTCTACAGGACCTGTTGATGTGTGTTTGACAAAAGTACTTGGATCCCTGGTAGCACAACACAGATGGGTATGACAGCATGAAATCCCCCAAATACGTGCATATTGATGGATTTATTTTATTGAAACAAAAGGTTTTGATAAAAATACTCAATGATGTGTATTTATAGCTATCTCCTTCTCCATTAGGATCGCAGCAGCATTTGATTTTCTAGAAAAAAAATTTTGTATGTAACTTGATAGACTCAGCATTTTGTTCAGAGTGCTGGGCTCCTGTTTCTATTCCAGCTGAAGCTGTCAAGAGTTTTGCTTGTGACCTCTTTGAGGGTAAGAGTAGCATGTATGTATACGCTGCTTCCAAAGAACAGATGCAGGACTTCCTTCAAGACCACAACCACTGCTAATTTGCACAAACCTGTAAGTCTGGCACCTGGGAGATCACAGAATCACTGACTGGTCAGGGTTGGAAGGGACTTCTGGAGGTCATCCAGTCAAATTGCCCTGCCAGAGCATGATCACCACAAGCAGGCTGCACAGGACAGCATCCAGGAAGGTTTTGAATGTCTCCAGAGATGATAACTCTCCAACCATTCTGGGCAGCCTGTCCCAGTGCTTTGCCATCCTCACAGTAAAGAAATTCCTCCTCATGTTTAGGTGGAACTTCCTATATTCAAGTTTGTGCCCATTGCCTCTTGTCCTGTCCCTGGGCACCACTGAAAAAAGACTGACCCCATCCTCCTGACACCCACCCCTCATCCAGGCAGATCATCAGTTATTTCAAAAGAGTAATAATGATAGAAATGAACCGGAATGCACTAAAATTGCTCCAAAATTCAGAAGTTTCCTTTCCAACAAGCTAATTCAGTTACATTTCCATCTTTCTTACATCAATTCTCAGTCTCTGAAACATCACACGAGAGTTTTGGCATGAATTTTGGGATGTGTGGGGGCAGATGAGGCTCACACAGATGTGAGAGGAGGAACACTGCAAATCACTAATGTTAAATCTGAGTTTTAAAATTGCTTTTGCTTCCTACTGTGTGCAAATGTAAATTAAATAAGAAGAAACAAGGCTAAGGAAATGCTGCTTGATTGGAACAAAAAAATTCCTGACTTTCCAGCTCTATGAATGAAAGATTTTGAGTAAAAACTTGGAGGTAGGATATCTCCCCGGTTCTGAATCAGGAAATTGACAACCTGAATATATATTCATCATCCAAATGTTATGAGAGAATTCCTGAAGCATAGAAATCATCCAGGCAAAGATTAGTCCAAGAATTGATTTGAAACCAGTTTAACCCTAAAGTAATGCAGTGGTGTGGAGGCAGAACCCAGAACTGGGAGATCTGGTGGAATTCTCACAAGAAGAAGAAAAGTCCTTTAAAAAACCCAAATTTACTCAAATAATTTTGAAGAAGTAAAAAGTTGTGTGGAATTAAAGTTGCACTGAAGAAATGTACGGCAAAGCTCAGTATTGCAGAACTCTAATGAGCATCAGAGACAGTCAGACTTGTAGTAAATAAATGTTATTACGCTGCCACAATTACAGCATCTTTCCTGTTTTCAGGCTCGTTGAGCCATCTGGCATGGGCATCCGGATAAAAGTTATGCAATTATTAAAACAAGCTAAATTAAATTAATTTAAATTAATCACAGTGTACAAAAATAACTGGCCAGAAGCATCGAATCATGGTTGTTTTGAACATGATGACCTATTTTTCTGATTTTGCTGTGCTTTCTCTAATTATGAGATAACATACTGTCTTTGAAACCAGTGGCAAAAGTCCAGTTGAGGGAAAAGAGAGATTTGCACAGGGTACTGCTTCCTTTTATGGTAGCAGTGACATGCTTCTTTGAACAATACACATACAGCCCTGAATGAAGGATATGGACATATTTTATTACTGGATCACAATCATCAAAATCTTTCCCATGCTATTTTGGGATGGTTCAAAAGACTTTTTTCATTTCCTTAAAAATTATTATTTTTTTCTGTACTTCAAACTATCATAAATATGATTTTTTTATTTATATTATTTCAAAATGATTGCCTAAATACTTTATTTGCCAAATATGTAGGTTTTTTGTTACAAATTCAGCCAATCCTTTGGTGACAATGTGTTTAAAAAACAGTGTAAAAAATGACTAACTGAAAAAGGCTTGATTTAAAGTGCTGAAGAAAATGGGAAGGCGTTCAACTCGCAACCTCCCAGAACTGCTAGGAATAAGAGCAGTTGAGAAGGAGAATCCCAAGAAGGAGAATCCTGAAGAATTTATTTCTATATTTACCAAATCTGCTTGCCAGTAGATGGGAGAGAAAAGGCAGCATCTTGCCTACTGCTTGGTCAGAGGCAGCCTGGCTCTAGATTTAGAGAGAAATTCATGTCCTATGGATTCAAGATGATGTGTTTTTCCATAGGCATGGTCCTGGATGTATGCCTGAAACCGAGGTCCACTGAGGGCAGACGTATCATAGCTTCCACAGCTCCAGTCAGGAGCATCCTCAGATTTAGTTAAAGCTGCCTAAAATATTTTCCTTTATCCTAATAAGCCATTAAAACTCACCCAGCAAGGATGTACATATATCCTGCTACAGTGCAGACAAAAGCTCCCTCTGAACTAAATTTGACTTTAATTTTTTTTTCTTTTTTGCCATTAGGTAAATCCTTTTACAGAGGTTCTTGAAATCTATGTGATTTGTATAAAGAGCCAGTTCAACTGGTTTAACTCATTGGGAATGGAATCTGAGCAGCAGATAAAACATACTGCTTGTCTTTATGAGGCTGCTGATATGGTGTCCTCCACTGGGCACAACCACGTGTCACATATTGAAGGGGAATTTGTGGGATGCAGGGAAAAGCTGTACTTGATATCGATAGGTATTTTTTCCAGAAATGCTCAACAAGGAGTTCAAAGCTGGTTTAAAACAAATCATCTTTCTTAAGTGGGGTCCATACTTCTCACAGGAAAGAATATTTATTCCTGGGTTTGTTTTTCCTTTCTTAAATAGGGACCAGTAAAAATGCATCCAGTGTAAAGTTCTATTTAAAACCTGAGCCTAGACTTGCCATTCATCACTTAACTAGCAAAATTAAAATTCAGAGGTGCTAATAGCTGTAGAGAAATCCAGGTGTGGAATATGTGACTTGGACCAATATGAAATAAAATTTTGGCAGAGGGGATTCTTTAACTGTAATTAGATTTTAAGCTTAAGTAGCTGCAATTTACAAATTTTTCCCCTTTCCAAATTGTGAAGAAATTCTTTTGAGTAAAGCTGATAATCTACATACTTTCACTCTAAGGAAATGAAAATGAATAAATTATTCACCAAAAATGACATAGGCATTTACAATAGGAGTCTTATCTCTAGTAGCATTGTTATTACCAGTATAATTGGTACAATAATTTTCTTTTTAGAATCTCATAAGTCTGGTTCTCATATGTGCATTTAATTCAGATCTCTTTTCAAGTAAGTATCATGCTTATTATGTCTAGGCTTCGATAGACTTGCCTGGAATTTTTTCTTTCATAAGTTCTCACCTTCTCAGCTTGTTATTGATCCTTAGAGGTAAAGTGGTTATCTGTCTGGGAAAGGCACTACGACTCTGGAGATGCAGTCCTATTCTTGGCTCTCTCTCATTCAAAAATTGTGAACTTTAGCAAAGCACCTTAAGGAACCCCAAACGCCTCAGTAGTGAAACAGGGTAATGGCCCACGTGCATCTTCTCTATTTAAGTCAGCAAGTTTTGCAAAAGGAATGGACTAAATGTCAGACTAAGTCATTGTTGTAAATAAAGTTTCAGATCTTCAGCTGAAAGTCCCTAGAAGTGCTAATTGTTTTTATTCCAACATCTATGTATAAATGATCTTGCTGAATAATCAAATACTGCAGCCCTTTATATTTTCTTATGTGGTTAGATCCACTAGGATTACAGTTATTTTAAAATACACATGAAAGACAGCAGTTATTAACAAAAGCCTTGGAGATTTGTATTGACAGCAAGGACCAGAGGGTTAAAGTCATCTATTTGCGAACGTCTGTGTACAAAAATACCCACTAGACACAACAAGTACTTGGGTGTGCATACAATGGAGCACTGCATCAGCTATCTGCATTTGTAAACCCATAAAATCCACACACAAATACCTGATTTATATGCATACCTTGAGGTTTGCCCACATAAAAAATGGCAAGGGCAAATACCTGTGAACAATTCCTTTTGCTTCAGCTTTGAAAGTCTGCCCATTAGGATCAGTCTGTACATTTTGAGAAACGACCCATCTTCCTCCTGAGTGTTTATTATTGTAATGACCAAGTTAGCTTGGAAGCACAGTGAAAACAGGTGAGCATTTAGAAGGGGGTAAGAGAGAGGAGTTCCCATCATATGATTAATCACACAAATGAGGTATTTGGAGAGAACTGTTTGCATGCAGCTGAGTTCTCTAAAATGTTATGAAGTAATTGCATTATGAAAATAATCAGCTGCTCTGCATTCTGATCATTAGAAGCTGATGATATAATTGTGTTATAATGAAAAGCATTCTGGTGATTATTCCATAGAGAACTTCTCTGCAGATAATATTCAAATTTACTTTATTTTGGCATCATTTCAAAGAAACTGCAAGTACAATGTAAACAGCTGGACTGTGAGGTAATGTTATTATAACTTCTGAAGTATGTCTCCTTTTTTGAACTGTTAACTTGAACAAGTTCTCTGAGTTTATCTGCATAATGCCAACTGAACTTGTTTATGTTTTATGGTGGCTCATTAAATAACTTTGTTCTGCATTTCCAGTGGGAGCTAGAAATTCTATTCTTTTTTTCTGAATAATTAATTAGAGAATATGCCAAAGCCATAAAGAATCAATAATACTGTAATTCTCTCATAGTCTGAATGATGTTTTATCACATGTTCTCTTCTACTGACACTCTGTTCCAAATTTTAACAGCCTGTACTTAAATGTGTGGCATTTTGCTGGGTATAATGAAAGTCAGATCTTCCAGCATTGGTAACTTCACTATTGTTTCAAAATAAGCATGTTGTATTTCTTCAAGTTATTCAGCAATGTCCAAACTAGGCAACTGGTGTGCAAACCACTCATCTAGGTGAATGAGGATTGCCTCCCAAAGACAGGTCAGTCCATTGGGTTTTGATGGGGCAAATAACTCTGTGGAGGAATCTGTTTTTCTGTTGTGTATCTGACATCCTGTGGCTGTGGGAAAATTGATCTTCTAGCCACATAAGAAAGCTCAGTTACCCTGCTGTCTTGTTAACAGCTGGGCATTTTTTCTGCTGTTGCTAGAGTATATGAATGTACCTTGAAAGTAAAACATAGTTTTATGCTCTGCTGACTATACTGCTTGCAGGGAGATGTCTGGGCTGCAACATGAGCTAATCTTTGACTTGTAACAAGCTCTTTGTTTTCTACTCACAGTTTCTTTATTATCCATCCCCAGATAAATATGTAACTTCAGCCCTATTTGATAGGTAGCAGTGATAAGAAAGCAGAGGCCAACGTTGTTCTACTCAGTAAGACCCATTAGTCTCCCTTTGCTACAAACAAGCGTTTCCAATCTCCAAATTTGCCAGCTGATTTAAATCCCTGCCCACTTTTTTATCCATCACACACATGGCTGTTTTCTGAATTTGGTTTTCAGTGCAAAGAGGAAAAAAAAAAGCCCATCCAGTGTGGCGTGGAGCCAGACAAGTCCAGTAGCAGCAATGGTAGCTGAGGGGAGAAAGGGAAATGGCATTTGTTGAACAGGGGATGCTGACATCTTGACCTGAATTGTCCTTCTGAATTTAAAAGGTGACGCTAGTTACAAGTTACTGCAAACTGCTTGGGTTGAGGTTATCTTGAGTCCTTTAAGGGCTTCTGTTTGCAGATACGGTTTTGCACAGTCAAGCCTGTGCTGTCTAGGAGATCAGCATGGACTTATTCTACCTTTGGGTGTCCTAGCTCTTGGTCTGAGGCTCAGCACAGGCTCTTTCCACCTTCACCTTAGTCCTGCTCTAAAACCTGAGCTATCTGACTGCAGCACTGCTTTTATTGCACAAGATCAGCTCCCCTTGCTTCCCTCATTCTCAGGACTTCAAAATGTGTGTTCACATCTTTGCCACCCCACGCCTCTGATGTGCTGAATCGAGTGAGAAGGCTGGAATAAAATGCCCTGATTCATTTGGTAATGTTTTTACAAGGGAAGTAAAAGCCCACACCTCTCATTGACTCTAATTAGAACAGCACATAATTGGCAGTGCTGAAAATAAAGCCACTAACACAGATATTTCTTCTTGTTTTAGAAATTTAAAAGGAGAAGACAGGCAGCACCAGAACTTGAAAGGGTCTGTAGGCTTATGAAAGGTATTTGCCTAAATCTAAATTGCTTTAGTAAAATGTAAGCACCTAAATACACTTAGAACAATATTTGTATATATTTGCCTACAGTTACTTAAGACAATAACTAAATCTCAGACCTTTAGGACTATAACTCAATTTCCTGCTTTAACTACAAAATGCTACTGCTGGATGGAAAGCAGTAGAAAAAACCAACAGGAAAGAAAAATGTTGTTCTCCTCCAGCCTCTACAGTTAAGATAACGAAGAGAACTTTCTACAGAGTCCAAGTGCACTAAAGCTGCAGTTGATGAATCTTAGTCTGTTGGCCTATGAAGTTGATTGCTGACTTGCCCTTTCCTGCTTAAGGGCCTCAAAATGGTATTGTAATAATAAAGTGCTGTAACAAGGAGTAACAACTGGGACTCCTTGGTTATGATGCTTTTTTACAGGGAGCCAGGTTTTTCGTGCAACTACAATGTGAAGTTTTTTCAGATGTTGCTTTTTCTGGTGCTTTTTATTTTACTGCTGTAATCAAAGGGAAAAATCATCTCTCTGACATATTATGTGAATCCAACAGAGAAATGCTGGAGGCATGCATTGGGAATTGCTAGCTGTGTATTCTACTGGTAGCAGAAAGGGAGGATTGGGGTAATTCCCGCACTTTTGATGGGCTTGCACTATCTCTGGATATTGCTGAATCATTGAGGCCATAGAACTTCCACCTGGAAGCTGTAAAAACATTGGGGGAAAGCAGCATTTGTGTTTAAAATTTACCACATTGAAGCATGTATGGGATTAAATTTTTTGCTTCCTTTTTTTAAATGCTGCCATGGAGAAAAATCACTGGATGTCCCTATAAGGTCTTTTCTCACCACCACCCCCACCAGAATATCTAGAGACCTAAATAAAAGCTCTGACACATGATTCTTCCTGTGATAAAAAAAACCCATAAAATCTTTTTCAGCTTTGTATTTGTACAAAAATTTATTTATTAAATAGCATAAAGTGAAAGACATCGTCATCCCTCATTGGGTCCCCTTGATATCTTTATTTTGAACAAGAGAGGTAGATCTGTGAATGTCAAAATGAAATAGCAGGGGAATCATGGACACAAATACGACGTGGGAAAAGGCCTAGGAACTATCAGTGCTGCTGTTACCAGGGTATATCCCAGGACAGGTTACACTTCTGTCATCAGTTACGCCTGTGAGAGGGGTCCTCAGGAGCTATAGCAGAATGCCACCATATTTTAAACCCAGAGCTCTCAGTCCCACTAAACTATAGCTGTGCTTGATTATATTATTATTACATGTACTGATAATATAAAACCACATGCTTTGGCAGCACATCAGCCAAGCTAGCTCCTCCTTTGCCTCCTGCCCACTGTGCTAAGCAAATTACAGGTATGGTTCAAAAGAAAAATCCTAACCATTCTTAGACCTAAGGCCCACAGTTTAAACGGTATGCGTAGCAGAGTGTTAGTAACAGATGGAATGCTACAGTGTATGCCATGAATACCTACTAAGAATTGAATATATTTTGTATCAATATTGTGATTGGGAAATAAAAAGCTTTGTGAAGAGTCATTCCTGTGAGTCAGCTGTATAGTCTGGCAGTTTTAACTGGGGGGTGGGCAATACATGTCATTCTGTGTAATGAAATAACTACCTACAACTGCTCTGTTTACATAGGCAGTCAATTCTAATTTGTAAATAGCACACAAGCTAAGTTAAAGGAAGTATTAATCCTTCACGGATTTAAACTGTGCAAAAGAAACTTTTAATACATGATGAATGTTTAACCCTCTCTAAGGAAGGTTTTAATGGACATTTTGAAAGATCGTTAGTTAAGGGAAGTGTAGTTTAAGAGAAGCCTTTGCTATTCATACTAATCTCTTTCAAATAAATGCATCGTACATGTCCTGCCATAGTATCTGACATAATGCTACTACTTCCCCTGGTAATTACAATGCAGACTTCTGTGCAGTAAGTCTCCACATCTATAAAGATTAAGGTTTCACATCCTGTATTATGCTCCCCTGGTAATAGCAGTTGCTACCATTGCCTCTTCGTTATATAGCCCACCATCATTAAATATGGTTGTAATAGCCCCATTTTTTCTTTCCCTATTCCTAGTTTAAAAGCAACCATCTTTTGATGCTTGTAATATGCATGTCACTTGGAGCTGAACATTTTTGTTTAGAGCCAAATTCTGGTCTTCACTGATGGGAAAATTCCCATTCACATGAATGAAGCCAGGATTTGTCTGCAGCTGTTTATAGCTCATTTGGAAAGGTGAGGTAGGTTTGTGCTTGGTGGCTTCAGTGTGTCCTCCCAAGAAGCTAGTAACCTTTCTATGAATGGCTTCTTGAAAGGAGACAATTAGTAGAATGAGAATTAAAATGAGACGAAGCAGAAAATGAATCAACCAGGGGGCATTAATGAAGTAACCCCTTTCCAGGCAGCGTCCCTTCCATCAACCCTCCACCCTTTCAAGGACAGGGTGAGTGAGAAAACTGTCCCCTAAGCTTGAGATCTGCCTAGCATGAGACTAGCTCAATTGGTCAGAGAAATGTGCCAAGTCTTTTGAACCATTTTCTGAACAAATGATTAATTAATATTTGATTAACCAGAACACGTATGCAAGTGCTAAACTGACCCCTAATATTTCTTTCTCTGACACCTGCAACAAAGTGCTGAGGAGCCGTAATTCCTTTTCTCATGCAGTTCTTCCCATACTTGGGTTTTATTATGCTTTCTGCATAGAAATCAAAGGCGGCCACCTGATTACATTATACAATAGAATATCTGACTCACCCTTATAAATATATTTAAGATTTTTGCCAACCACAGGATTACTGATGTTTAAATCAACAAGTAACCAAAGTTGTTCTAGCACACTTTTCTTAAAGAACTCAGATGCTAAAAAGGAAATTCACAAGGTAAAATTGCTTCCCACTCTTAAATCCTGTGCTGTATTACAAGCTAAATAATTCTACATTCCAAAGAAGTCTATCTGTTCCCGAAGGAGGTAATCTGTCTGTTTGTTGTATGGTGTTTGTGGGTTAAATATTCACTAATGGTTTATTAACACATATATTGTAGATGATAAACTCTGATTAATGCCCAAGTACTACAGAGTTCCTCATATTTAATAAATATTTTCAGTACTCTCTTACAGCTTTATCAACAGAAATTACAATAATTGTCTAATAACTGCAAATCAATACGAACCCTGCAGTAAATCATTCTGAAGCAGAGAGCTGTTAAAAAGTGAAATGCCAATCCAAACTTCTCCTTCACTGCTTCATTATAAGTTCTCTGCTGATTTTTGTGTTTGTTTTGTTTGCTTTTTAATGAACCCCCAACAGCCCTATGACAGTATATTGATTGAATCACCTCACTTGGACACCATTTTTCTCCTTGTCTCAATTTGTTCAGTTTAGGATCATGTTCTTATTTTTTATTAGCAGGAGTGGCAAGTGTGATTCTTGAGGTCTTGTGCTTAATTTTACTTTATCTCTCCCTTTGCTTTCTCTTCTATTTGGTTATTTTATTTGAAACTTGTGCAGGCACTGAAACAGGTAAACCCTGGGACATATCCATTGAACAGACTGAGCCACGAGTCCTTGGTTTCAGTGTAGAGTGAGCCTTAAGAAGAGACTTGTTGTTTAGGTTTAGGTTGGAAGATATAGCTTTCCAATGGCTGCTCCCCTGGATGTTCTCCACCTGCATTGGAGGGAGGGAAGTCTTTCTGAAGAGCAATTCCCAAAGTTGCTATCTAAAGCAGGCAGGATACATCTTCCTCCACAAGTGACAAAAAAGGGATGACTAACTTTGATTCAACACCTACCTTTTGGATGGCTAAAGTTAAGGAGGATGAGTCATACTGCTGGTGTACTGGTCTCCTCTTTATAGAACAAGAATTTTGTTCTTGCTTCTGTCTTTTTGTAGTCCTTGCCTGAAAATTTCTACTAGTATTACAGTCTGCCAAAGACGTATTTTACAGAATCGTGCTATTGACTTGAAATCACAAGCTGGAGCACAAATACATGGAGACCAAAAGCCACCAAAAGGATTTAACTGCAGGATATGTTATTTGGCAAACAGTCTTTCAAGAAATTTTAGTATGGTTATTTGCACAGGATTGCCCAATCTGTTTAATGCTTCCTGCTCTTTCAAAGCAGGCCATTACATCTGGGATGATTTCAGGTAGTCAGGAGCCTAGTGTGAGCGAAAGTATTCCTAACGATAAAGCCTTGACTGTGTTGGAATGAGTCAGTCCCTGCCAGCAGAACTGTTTGTTACAATTACTGCTAGTTCCTGCATTATTCATAAAAAATAATTTTCTCACCAATTCTATTTACTAGCACTGATGTACTCTCTCTGAAGATCTGTTAGCAAACCTCATGCTTTCAATGCCTGATGAGCACAACTTAGACACCCTCCACACACCCCCTTACAGCTTTGCTGTATGAAAACAGCCTACCTGGATTCTTTTTTCTCCTAAACTAAACAATTATAAACTCCTATATTAACAAATCCAGTTAAATTCTTGACTGCTGCTCAGTAAAGTGATCTGTTAGCATATTTCTTCTTAGCAACATCCTCTGATATTACCACACCTATTGCTCCTACTCAAGACTTTTAAAACCCTATCCATGACTTTCAGCTGTTGAGTTTACCCAACATATCACAGAAATGGCAAGAGTATTTAGGTGCAGCTGCTGGGCTGGAAGTATTTTTGATTTCTTAAAAATATAACAGATAACAACAACAACAACAAAGTGGGGCGTGTAGGAGAATGAAGGGTACAAGATATTACTTCTTGGACTCAGTGAGTTGTAGTGTACAAAAAGAAGCCTAGAAATGTATGCCACATATTTGTGAAGCACTAAATGATACCAGCTCTCCTTTTCATCAGACACAAACCAGCCAGATAGATTATAAGCCACCACAAAATGAAAAGGAAAAAAACACAAAAGAATTATCTACTTTAATTTTCCCCAAAGGACAATGCAACTTATCACTAGAAAAGTGTATAAACTGTAGCCTAATATTAAAGATTTATCAATTATAAGCTTGGAAGACATCATTATGTTCACGTAGTCTGACCTTTGGTACAGATCATAATATATGTGTGTATATATTTTACTAAGCATGTCTTGTACCAAGGCTCTAACTTTTGGCAGCATTGGGACTCTTCTCCTAGAAAAACATCCTAACATAAAGACTTAAAATGATGGGGAATCAATAACGTGCTTTAGCAATCTGTTATACAGAGCCCCCATGGTTTAAAAATGTGTGTTTTATTTCCAAAATGATTTAAATTACTTTGTCCATTGGCTCTTGCCCTGCTTCTGTCAGCTAGATTAAAGAGCTTTCCATTATCAGAAGTTTTCTCCCCATGTTCCTACTTATAGATTAGAAGGTGACTTAATCATAATCTTTTCTCAGATATATGAAATAAATTGATCTTGTTTAGTCTCTGACTGTAAAGAAGGCTTTCCAGACCTCTATAAATCCAGACATTCTGCTAGACTATCCACTTGGCAAGATAAGGTTCCGTATTTGAAATATCTGACATATTTTTCTGCTTCTATTTGTACAGCTTTTCCTGGTTTTACTGAAATTTCTGTAGCTTACATCAGGTCATTAAATAATTCAGAATACCCTGTGAAATCAAACCTTCACTGCCATTTTTTTATCAATCCAAGCTCTCATTGATAATTAGTGGAGGGATGCTGTCTGATCACATACCTCAGATCTACAGTGCAGTACAGTTATGATCCAGATTTTATTTAGGTTTTTAGAGATTTCATGTTCACATTATGTTTGCAAGGACTCGTCTCAGAAACACACACCAGTATCATAGCATCATAGAATATACTGAGTTGGAAAGGCCCCATAAAGATCATTGAGTATCCCTTTTTGTGTTTATTTTTATCCCAGTTCCACGTACTGGTACAGCTTTTCACCTTTGGATGGCTTTCATAGCCAGCTTCTGATGACAGAACTTGGAAAACGCTATCACTTTATTTACTTATTTATTCGCTTTTAATTAAATTGGTTTGCTGCTCTCAGTTTAGTTTGAGTGAGTAAATATCTTCCTCTAAAATTAACCAATACAGCTACTAGAGTTTATATACTGATTGGTCAAAGGCTGCAAATACCACAGACTACTTTCTTTACTTGCACATAGGAGAAGTGCTAACAGTATTTGTGACAGCATATGGGCTAGTTTCACATCATTTCTAAAATATTTCCAAGCTACATCAGATGGTGGAGTAGTCAGAGACATTTTGACTTTGTTACCCTGTGACATCTACGAGGAAAGGTTTTTGTAGCTCTAAGCCTAAAGGAGACAATTTAGGGAAGAGTCTTTCTATCTTTCCAAATTTATTTTTTTTATTTTTTCTTAACCTTTCTTCTCATTTACATGTGTTTCAACAGTCTTACAGAAGGTGGTAGCAGCTACCCTAAAGAAAGCTTTGTGCCTCTTAGAGGACTTCCTTTTACAGGAAATACTGGGGTTTTTTTCAGTTGGAGACCATTCTGCTCTTTAATCCTACGTGGTTTTTATATAGGAAGCAGTTGAAGTAATTCTTCTCAAGTGAAAGTATGTTAAGGAATAGGAATATTTCATGTGTTGTTCATGTGTTTACGGCCAAGAAGTCAAATTTAAATCAGAATCTCAGCACCATAATCTTTTAGCAAATGTTACCAGCTGTTCAGCTCCACACTTTCCTCCTTCTAAAAGCAAGTATGAAAGTGAAAATCCATCATATCAGTCAGCTAGTGGTTCTTAGTACCCTTACCTTGACAGATGATATATCAGAGTCCCTGTCTTTCTGGAAATTTTAGTTTTAATGGGCTGGGATCCATCTTCCTGCAAACCATTAAATAAAAATACACTTCAAGTCATTTATATATGACTTGAGCCTATATATATATATATATATGTATATACATATATATATATATATAGGATCACTTTTTATATGTACTTCTGAGAAATAGTACTTAATTTTTCTTCTACATCTATTTATTATGTCTGACCAAGTTTTTCCTCACTGAAAGGGCCAATGGAAGTAGCATGGCCTCTCTAGTATTTTGATTTCCTTCCAAGTGCAAAGAAGTGTGAGAATATTATAAAAAGAAAAAAAAAAAGTAGAGACACATAATAGGTAGAAAATTTCTGAGAAATTTGCCAAAAAGTAATTCAAGGGGGAGAAAAAATCCTTATGAAAGGGGAATAAAAAGTGTCAATAGGATGCCAGAAAAAAACCTCCTTCTTCAGATGTGTATAATTCTGTATCATAGAGAATTTAAAATTATAGTTATATAATAATGTATTCTACCATATAAGTATATTGTCCCATACCTAGACTATATTCTTCTTTCATAGCTGTGCAGAGGCCTGCATGATACAAGTATGGACAGTAATTATGATGTTAGATGCTACTGTAGTAAAGATCAATATATAAATTCACTGCAATGAAGACAAATAAATTATCTGGGGATAAACACGGCTTTTAAACACTATAATCTTTGTCCACACAATAGCAAATTGCTGTCTATCTCTGAACAGCTAAAATACATCTGGTTAAATAGCCTCTAATCCAGGCTTGTTGCCAGATAGGTGTGACCTTGGTGGTAATGGGAAGGGACATATGACACTGTACATTTCTAGCACCATAGGAACAGTCCTGGAAATACGATTTTGATTTTTTTTTTTTTCCTCCCCTCTGGCAAATAAAAACTACTTTGTGGAGCCAGTTGAAACCATGCGCCTTACATACCAAGCCAAGTGCCACTGGGGTTTTTTGACAGCAAAACTAGTCTGAGGAAAGGAAATGAGGTGCGTTTAAATCCACAACACTTAGTATTTTATTTTCTTATATGATAGAGCTTGCCAAATATTAGAATAAATCAGATGCGAGCTCCATTTTGATGTCTATACCAAATAATAGCTTCTTGTCTTTAAAGTCAAACTCCTTTGATACCCAGCTCTAGCCTGTTTGACCCACTGCCTTGTTACCTTTCTCAATATTCTCAGACGTTACTGTCCAGATGTCAACTTATCCTGTATATCCACACCTTTCTTTGTACTGCTCTTCAAACACAGGAAAAGCTCCATACTAAAGTCCAAATATCCATTACTTTATCCTTCTTCCAATCGTAAGCTGCAGCTCATATCTCTCATGTAACATACTCATGTATTCCCTTTTTGCTACTTGTTCACTTCCAGCCTCAACCATTGAATTAGCAACAACAAAAATACTAGAAATGAGTGAATACCTGATTTCATTTTTGTTATTGTACACTGACTGAAATGAGAAAAAAAAATCAATATTTTCCTTTGATAATCTATTTTACTTTCATTTATAGTCAGTCTGGCAAAAATGAAAAGAAAGATGAAACTGTTTTGAATTGAAAAACTATTTGTTTGACTCTAAACAAAGTAATTCAAATTGTTTCTTAAGCTCAATTTTCTTATTATAAAGGAATTGATTTTTTAAACATTATTTTCATTTTTAAATTATTTTTTCTAGCTTTTTCCTTTTTTCTCCAATACTATGCATATATTTTGGTCAAAATGATTCATCTTTTTGTTTTCATCAAATAGATTCGATAGGGAAAATTTCTCATATGCAGAACCACAAATGGAGCAGAAAACATTGCCATACCTTTTTTGCAATATTCATTTAAGTGCAAATTCAGCCATTGTGTCTTGTTTCATGTCTTTATGTCTTAATCTGCCAAGTGTGCTGCGTTATGATACCTCCATTTGTGTTTTTGTAACACTTGCCATAAAAATAGCGTGGACCATAGTACAGCCTTTTTATTCATAGTCCAATCCAAATGCCACTATGGGATGGAAATCATCTACCTTTCACGTTCTTTCCATATTTAAACTTTGATCAGGTATCTCACAACAAATATACTGAACAGAAACATACATATAAATAATTGCATTGATATAGCCAAGTGGAAGCACTTAAGGTTTGTTTAATGTGTAAGTCTAAAACTATTAACAAGAGCATAAATATTGCTATGAATGCTGGCAAGAGATTATATATTCCTTAAAGGATTTATCTATATCCATTAGTTTATACATTTAGCAAGACAACATCAGAAAACTTAGTTCAGGTGTCAGTTTAAAGGACTGAATAATGCTGGAGAAGCTTTGGACAGGAAAATTCACTCTTTCGTATGGTTTAAATGTCTTTCAAAGCCAAAACCTCTTGGGCAGAAGTGTGCAATTATTTGAGGAGTATTGAGGTGACTGCATGTGCCTGAAGTTGGGAAATGTGTGTACAAGGGAAAACAAAACATCCAACCAAGAAGCAACCCATTCTCTATCCAGGTATCTAATGCAGTTGGGTAAAAAAAAAAAAGGTAGAGTACATGTATGAATTTATTTATTTTTAATTGACATGTGGAAAGATAATATTCCTGTTGAGTCAGGACTTGCTCTCATAGGTCCTATCTATCCAAAGCCATTAGTGCTCTGTACCCACTCCTGGACTCTATGTGGGAACTGGTCACTGCAAAGTTACAGGCTTCTGGAATGATGCTTAGCTTCCTCATGCCATCATAGGCAACTCAATTATTTCAAACCCAAAAGATGATGGCACTGCATTATGCACACCATCTACATATAACATGTTCTGCAGACACTGGAATTCCTAGCTTTATGGGACTGTCCCATTCAGTGGCAGAAATGTCGGAGGGGAGCAACAATCACAAATATCTGCCCTAATTTCAATTAGGATCAGCAGTGTCCTTTCTTGGTATGACATGAAGTACAGAGAGTTTCAGTGTATCCTTAGGCTGTCACATAAAATAACTGCACTGATTATTACTAGCTGCAGTATAGAATGAAGAGATCCTGGTGGTTTGGTAGGGTTTTTTTTTTCCAATGCCTCCTCCTCTTATCTGCTTCTGATCCTGTGACACTTTGAAGGTTTGAGACTATAATCAGCAATTCTACATGAAAACTTATCATCTGATTAAGCACTGTTGGTTAAAACTGATAGGAAGAATTGCCTAAAAATAAGGAATCAATTTTAGAGCCAAGTGGTGTAATTTTAAAATCCCTGCTTAAAAGGTATAGAGTAATGCAATTAGTCACGGATGTAATTAGAAACATTTTGATGATGGCTTGAGTGAATGACATTTCTTGCTTAGCTGTGCATTTTGGAAACGTTACAACCCGATTCACATTCTCAAAGTAACTTTTCTCTTGAACTTTGCACACTGTAGAAGGGGAAAAAATAATTGCCAATTCCTTTGAGATGATGCTCGTCTGCTGCACCCCCCAAAATATGTTTGCTAAAACATCACTCTTGTATCAGCCTTTATTCACATCAAAAAGCAATTTCAAGCAACCCAGCTTCATGTCAGATTGAGCAAAAACTAATCAGACTTTCAATCTTGAAGATACTCTTTAGGGAAGGGTGTTACACAGACACATTTAGCATACAGTCTGCTGATTAGCTTTGCATTTCTTGGCCATCTAGTAAAGTTTCATGGTGAAGTCACCAACATTTACCATGTAACTGCATATGACAGAATTGTGTCCGTGTGTGCATCCCTAGCAAATGTAAATTTATTTGTCTTAAATCATTCTAAACTGAAAGAGACTCAAACTTCTCTGCACTGGCTTAATTTTTTTTGCAGGGCAAGGACGCATGCACGAGGAAATGTCACACTGTAAGTTGTAAGGCTTGGTACTTTCCTCTTGGATCTGATCATTACCTTACAGATCCTAGGAAAGCAATACTTTGGCTACGATTAGCTTTGGGCTAGGGTTCAAAGACCTGGCTGTGGGATAACTTAAAATTCAGGATCATTGCTATTTTTGTGAACAAGACTGAAAACTTACAAAGTTGGATGTAGATCAAGGCCTGGAGGCTGGTGGCCCTGACTGTGGTAGAGGGGTTGGAACATTATGATCCTTGAGGTCCCCTCCAACCCAGACCATTCTATGATTCTATTACATGATTAGGTGGGATTTTGTGGCTGCCTGTGACAGGGATTGTTCCAGATGTCACAATCTAATTGTTCTGGATGAAAACTAGTAAAGACAGATACTTTTTGAAAAGGAGATAATTTTTTTTTTAAAAAAAGGTAATAAACATAAACAGAACAATATGAAATGGATAGGGATAGAAAATACATCACTGAGAGTCAGTGTAATGGATGGTTCTGCATGAATATTAGGAAGGAAAAATGGATAGTTTGGGATAGAAGTTTAGAAAACAAGTGGAAGAACAGGTTCAAGTTTGCCAATGTAGAATGGAGTCCTTTGTACACAGGGATCCGACTCTTCACTTTTATCCTAAATATGTATATTTTTAAATACAAATGTAAACAATTTTCTTGGTATATTTGAAATCAGTTCATTCTAGGTGAAAACAACTGATATTTTAAATTACTAGGTGTTCAGAAACAGCCTAGTATACAAAGAACTGAGCATCATTCTGCTTCTATGTACACAAAAGTGGATATTTTCAAGGATGTATAACCTGTTCCTTTTTTTATCTCTGTAAAA
Organism: Laterallus jamaicensis coturniculus; assembly: GCA_022605575.1. Lineage (NCBI taxonomy): Eukaryota > Metazoa > Chordata > Aves > Gruiformes > Rallidae > Laterallus > Laterallus jamaicensis. The sequence continues at coordinate 37,923,997 of JAKCOX010000005.1, forward strand.
CCTGAAGGGTTAGGCCTCTGTAATTTGCTGAATCAAATGTTCTTTCGCATAATCAGTGATGGATGTTACAGATGGAATGTACAGATGTTTCATCATCATTTAATACTGACTAAACCTCTCTCCAGTTTCTCCTTATGTATTATGTACTGTCCCATTTAAAACTATGACTGATTTTTGCTATACTAAATCCGTTCCACAGAGTGACTGTCTTTAACAGTGTGCCATTGATTATTTTTCCTATGGCATTCTGTTGGGGTTTTTTTCATGTCTAGTCTTCTGTTTTTCTGTTTTCATGTTGGGAGGAGATGTTGGGTGCATTGAGTTATTTCAGGGTGAGCCTATCTTTCATTGTAAGGCAGTATCAGTTAAAAATCCTTTTATCTACTCCAGATTAAGTATTGATTGTGGCCCAGCTGAGCATAGGAAAGTGTTAAACAGCTGTATTATGGCAACTGTTTGGCACAATGCGGTAAGCCTACAACTCAGATGATACTGTAGTTCCTGTGAGAGAGGGACAGTAACAGCAGACTGATTAAACATCAGTGCCTTGAAGGGAAGCTTTGCCTTGCACCCTGTGACTTGTTTTTCTTGCTTGTGAGTCTTGCAGGTTTTTGTTTAAAATGTGCATAATTTTGCAGATACAGTACTTGGAGACAATCAGCAGTAAAGATCAAACAGTAATGCTTTTGTTCCCCTGCTAAAGCTCTTTTCATGTAGTGTCACTAGCTGTTCAACAGCCACATTTATTCTGAGTATCTTGTAGAGCCCACCCAGTCCACAGAGCAAGAACATGCCTCACTCCTTTTTTGACTACAACATTTTCAACACATTTTCTATCCCAAATTTATGAACAATTAATCCTGCAGTAACATCTGACCTTGCTCATCATGCAGCTGTGCATGACCGCCCCAAAATGTCAGAGCACAAGCCCCCCCATAATCACTGTTTGTTGACGGCCCTGATTAGGCTAAAAACTTGAAAATGTGAATGGTGGAGGAAGAGGTCAAATTGATCCTTAACAAGACAGTTCTGACAAAACCACATAGGAGGATTTCTTTTCCTTTCAACCCTGGAGGGATATAGGCAGACCAGAACTAACAAGTGCCAGATATAAATCTGGTACAAATTGCTCTCTTTTTAGTTGAATGGAGTAACACAGCTTTCTCCCATCTGATGATCCAGCCCTTCGTTTCTCATTATAAAAAAATAAATACAATTTTACAAACAAAAGGGAAAAAACATGCTGAGACTGTTCATCAGTTTTCATGTAACACCACCTGGATTAAGTTTGGAAATCTTAATTAAAACCACTAAATTTAAATTTCTTCCTAGCAATATAGTGCAGAGTACTTCCTTCTTTCTGTAAATGTGACTGACCCCTTTATTGCTGTTTACTTTCTGCAGTATTGCAAATTACCTACACAGAACAGAATCTGTAGACTAAAATTATACTGTGCTGTTTACAGAAAAGTAGTCTCGTGCTGTCCTCAGAGTAGGGGGACAGGCAAGAACCTGACATTTACCTCTGCTGTTTGACAACAGCCAGCTGGTCTGACAACATATGCGTATTAGCGGGATAACTGGCATATGTAAAGCTTTACGCAGCAAATCCCATTTCTTGCCATGAAGGAATCAAAAACCTGGACACAGTAAAGCTGGGGATACTTTGAGATTTTGAGGAGCATGGATAGAAAATATAGGATAGAAATCCACAGAAAGATTACGTCTTTCAGAACTATTAATGGAAGAGCTTAGTGCACTTTATGCACAAATAATTTAAGTTTGTGTTCTTTTAACATGAGTTTTACTAGAAATGCTGCAATACTTTGTCTATATTAAGGTTATTAAATAATTTTTAGCTGATTGTTATAAATACAGAGGAGTCTACAGCTGGAATGTTTTCTTCCCTCTACTTAAATTTGCTGTGCAAAAAATTATGTCTCCTGTTCACATTAGTCCAGGGTTTTTTAATGGGAAGGAAATACTTGCCCCCATATTGCTATGAAGAATTTGACAAGAGAAGAGGTGATAAAGAATTTGGGTGCCTTAAGTGTTTACTTGATTCTAAGACCCAGTTGCTAAAGTGGAATACTACTATAGCATAACTACTTTGGTTCCTAAGAAGCCTTAAGTAAATACATCCTCCCACCAGAGAGCTGACTAAATCACCTAAATTTCTCTGACACCACACAGAACATGATCACCTTGATTGCATCACTGGCTATTTGCAGCCCAAGGCTACATGCAATTCAGAAACTTACCTTTGGGGCACCTGAGAAACCTGAGCTGATGGATCTGTTCCAGTACAGGACTGGCAGGACAATCAGCTGTTTTCCTCGGTAAGCCTGGTAGAGGGGCAGAGCAAAACCTACCTGTGGTTTGAGGAGAAGATTTGGGTTGGAGGCCAGTCTGTCAGGGATTTTAAACCCACAGTTCCCACTTCAGGGAGTGGGCACAAAGCTCAAGTGTTGACGTAACTGTTGGAACTGTCTGTCCTGCTGTAGCTGAAACTGGGCATATACATACACAAACACATCATTTTGGGACTTTCACGGACACACACACACACACAAAAGCGGGAACCTCATTCTGCAGCCTTTGCTAGAGTCTTCTTGTTCACCAGGCAGACTGCAAGTGGTGAGGGAAGGGGAGCAGTCCACGGTCCTGCTGTTTGGCATGAGAAGTAAAGAACTTGGAATCCATTTACTGCCTGAAACTGTAGTCTGCTGGTCTGCAGTCCACTTTTCCTTCAGCTTTGGAAAGATGGTATTTTTAATTTCCATTTTACTGACATTAAAATGGTTCTAGGATGAAATGTAAAGACACAGGAGGCTCAGAAGGTGCATATGAGCCAACACATGGGAGGTCTGCGTAACAGCCAGAAACAGCACCTCCTCTCCGGTGCTGCAGTCCCATGTCCAAGCACTCTGTGTAACTATTGCACTGCTTCAGAGTAACAGCAATAGGTTTATTTCAGCTTACACTTTGGTTCCAGATAGCCAGTACCTTATTTTTAATTTTCTCTTTCCTATCATGACATAATTGTCCAAGTGTATGTTATTATCGTCACTTAGTTCAGTAATTTGGCTTGACTCATTAAATTGGTTCCTTTTATCTTGACAGAGGAACCATATTTAATGGTTGTATTACATAACATACACCTACCAGCACCACTCTGAACTTTCTTGAAGGGCAGTTTAGTTCTGTTTCACCACATTTATCTAAGCATCTAAGTCCCATTTTGAAGATTCCAAATGTTCTTTCAATTACTATTCTGGTCACTTTTTGAGTTTCATTATAATTTATAATGATAGAGTTTTCAGAGAGACTCTGGAGATAAAACAGAGAGAGATTAGGCAATTTTTCAAGAGATACCCACTGTCACCTTATGAAGAAAGATTGTTATAGAAGTCCTCAGCTTATTAGAATGTATTAGAATACCTAAATGTTTGCATACTAAGAAAACATTCCTCCTGAAACATGCTGTTTGGCAATAACATTACAAAAAGCTCTGACAGGGAGAGGTGAGATGCATGATACGATAGTATTAAAGCTTATTTGCTCAGTAACTTACTTTTATGGTTCCAGCTTAGCTCTGACGTCCACACAGCTATAACTCATCAAACTACCTTGTAATTTACATCTTTATAATTCCCTGCAAATAAAAGGTACAACAATTAAGGTGTCTAGCTGAACAAATGGAGGATCTTGTGATAACAACCTTTGCTCACTTCTTCCCTTTTCATCACTGTTATTAGCATCGGGTGCTTCACTATGTCAAATTCAAATCATGCTACTCCTTTTGTTCTGACACAATCTTGTGTTGTGGGCAGTAACCCAGCAGCCTCCCTCCTATCATCAGAGGCCCCCTGTTGTTCTTCTAATGTGAAAGAGGGAGCTTCATCTGGAGGCAGAAGAGGAGCCAGCAAACATCATCCTTGCGCCTTTGCTGCACTGAAGACAAAGACAATTCAGAACAATTTGTCATTATTACACTAGACCACATCCTGTGGCTATTGCTCCAGGTTTAGGCATATCAAGGTAGAGGGAGATGCTCACACGCAGGATTTGTACCCTCTGCCATGTTAGCTCCTTCTGTACAGTTGGGGTTTTTTTTGTTAGTTTGTTGTTTTGTAAATACAAGCTACATAAGCCTCGATCTACTTTTGGGAAAGGGATTTTATTACACACTACTTAAAGGGCTCTTAAGATATTTTTAGTGACTCAATAGAATGTCCATGTATGTTCAGTGCTATAATGCAGCACACTTCTGAAATATTCTACATGGGTCAAGGCACCACACCCACATTTACTTTTAAATAATGCTCATCTTTTATGATTGTTTGCATGTCAAATTCTTAAATCATTAGCAAGATTTTTAAAAACACTGAGTCAAACACATCACAGATTTGAACTACTCTGGCGGCTTTTCACTGTTAGGTAAGTTGAGAAAGTATCAGTAACATAGAGCTTGAGCACCGTTCATGGGATGACCTGTAATGGCCACTGACATTCAGAAAATTAGCTGCTGAATGGTCAGCTTGCTCTTCCTTTCCACATCTTTATACTGTAATTTACTCTTATAATGAGTATATTTCTACAATTGTGCTCACTCAAACATGTTCATAGCTAGTGTAGCAATTACAAATATTCTTAGTACTCACATCCTTTTTTACTACCACATACACTTGTTGAGCCTTTAAACATGTTGTGCACACATACTGACTCCCATTTTTACTGTTTTCCCATGTTTAGAACCCAACTGAATGCATGATGGCTCTCAGTGGTAGCAGAAGTCTTCCTTGGACACACACATTCACAGAATCAATTTGTCTATATATACATCCTGACATGTATAGCAAAAATACAGAATAAAAAGCACTTGACATGCTGTTTTTCTGCACACAGTACAAACTAGAGGAATAACAGACACACCTAAATGTGTGTGCCAAGTACTCTGTCCTCGAGCCAAAAGTCCTTTAACAGAGTCAGAGCCCTCAGAGCCCTCACATAAAGCACTTGTTTTCTGATCAACTTTAAACAAATATCCAATTTCTTGGAGCACTTTCCATTTTACTCCCTATTACTCCAGCACTCCCAAACCATATGCATTTGCAACCTGCTAACATCACAAAAACACTGAAACGTTAAAATAAAAGTGTAAAATAAATGTGTTTTGCTCCTTGTAAGTCAACTGCAAAAGTCCTGTTACTGTCAGCATGTGTATGTGGGTTAAGGGGCAGGAAAGAGTAAGTTAGCTTGAATTTAAATTTAAAAACAAAAAATCATGAATTTATCTAACATTTCATGACAGGAATAATTTTTCATAGGACTATATAACATCTCAAGTGCAGTTATATGGACCATGTTTCTCTTCCATTCTCAACTGCTTAACATCTCTTAGACAACTCCACAGTTTGAGAGAGAAAAGAACAAGAGAAACATGTGTGTTATATCCCTTTCTACATGGACTGGAAAAAATGCAGATAATCAGCTCACTGACCTTAAATCAGCTCTTTTCTACCTGCTTTTTCAGATTATTACACTCCCTACCTCTCTCTCCCTGGTTATCCTGTTCCTTGTTTCAGGACATTCCCCTTTCCTTCTTAGCAACTTCAGAGCACCAGAAATAAACTGCCATTAGTCAAATGATTTCTAAATTCTTGACAGAACTCAAGCATATATTGCTGCCATCTTGTAGTTCTTTTATTACATTTTGAGAGACTGTGGCATAAACCATCATAGATGTCAGCCAGTCTTAGGACATAAAATCAATCAATAATAAAAAAATCCAAACGACCCTTTGCATTAAATCCCATGATTAAACCACGTGTAGAGGACATGGGTTAATTTCAAGGAGGCATGTCTATAATTTTTAATTAAATATCTTTGACCATAATTTATCTACTTTATTGCCCTACACAATTTAACTCTATCTTTGGAAACTCCTTCTTCAAACTATAGTTTTTCTGATCTGATGTCAAAAAACATCTAAACCCTGAAAATGCCCAGTCCTTTTTATATGTCTGAATGCAAAGATTGAACTAGCAATTTGGTAAATACTACCCCCCATAAAAAATTTGACTCAAACCTGTTGTAAATGCACCAACACAGAAACTTTTTTTCACTTGCATTATTGCCTCACACTTACAGTCGTCCACCTGCACCGATGTTAGATTACTTCCTTATGTAAGATGTCATCAATGAAGTCTGTACAATAAATATATGCTATTTTTACGTCTGTACCTTTGAGAGTTCACCTGTTTCTTATTTACAAAGGACTAGATGCAATTCCCTGTATCCACTTAGGTTTCACTTGCCTTTGTGCTACTGGAAGGAAAAACCCCAGAACTGTTAACATTTTCTGTCAATGGCTCCTATCTGTACCACTGACTTCCATTTCAGAAACCACCAGGAACATTTTAGTCAATGTAAAGTGTCATTTATTTTTCAGTCGCTTGTTATACAGAGCAGTAAACAAAGTCAATTGAACTAACAATACTGTATCTAATGACATTACTCTTTTATAAGACTAAAGCTGTGTTCTCATGGGTTTACGATTATGCAGATGTAAGTTAGAACATTTGGAATTAGCCTTCATCTTGACTTTGATAGATACCAAAAAATAGGGCATTGAAAAAAAATGCCTGGAAAATTTTCCCAAAAGGAAAAATTTCTATTTTGACACAAATGGCTTCATCTTGACATATTTATAATACAAAATAAAGCTAAAATAGAAATATTTGTAGGAACTGTCATAGCAACCTGTTTTAATTTGCCAAAGTTCTGCTATGGAAATCAATCAGATTTACAAAGTATTTTATATAGTTAGCATGAAGAAACCATGAAATGGAATGGATCACCCTGTCAGAGAAATTTCCAAGTAGGATAGTGGCACTTCCCCTCCAACCCCCAAACGTATTCTTGTAAGTCCTATAATCATTATAGTTTGCCAGACAACCCTTCACTATTTCTCAGCATGCTAACTAATTTAATTAAAAAGCATTCTCTGTTTTCTTTCTTTCTAAAGGGATGGTTTATTCAGTTCTCACTCATATAGGAAGTATGATTTGAAAATATAACTATCCTTGCAGTGTCATTTCCATTTGAGATGTGCTGTATGTAAAGCATGTAAGGCCTCATGTAACTCTTGACCTGATCGATCCAGAGGTGCAGCAATTTACAGAAGTAATAAGCTGCATAATTAAATTTGAATGTACATAGCATTCTGGTAGTGAAATCAAAATTTTTATCTGAATGTGGCTTGCTCATTTTACAGGGACTGTTCTTCCCATACCTCTCTCAAAATTAAGAGGTCCATGCAGATTTTCAGAGTGTCATTTTCTTTCTGTTTTGAACTATAACCATCTCCAAAGTGGAAGTACATGAGCCTGCTGCTAGATAACCTGTCTGCTTTTGTAAGCCTATGGGATTATTTGCAGTGGTCATGACAGACAAACACAAAAAGGAATTCTTTATATCATTCTTTAACTGTCAACGAAAAGTAGGGACAGGACAAAGAGATGTGATACAACCCAGGCTTATTAGCTGATTTATTAATTTGTTCATATTCCAAAAAAAATCAAATTTTATTTTGTTGTATCCCTACTGCAGGTGGTAAAAGATTTCTTAGTTGAAGTACATCATCTTTAGCAGGAAAAAAATAAATATTTGACCTGGTTAAAAAAGCTAATTAACAAGAAACTCTGTAAATTAGGTCTATTAAGATGCAAGAAAATTTCATTTTACAACAGAGTGGTCACCACCAGAAATAGCTCTTGTCATCAGCTTTCCATTATTTTTGTTCTTTATTTTGCTCCTCTTTTTACTTAAAGCTTTTCAAGAAATTATAAGAAATAGAAAAAGAAAAATCAACTTTCTGTCTTTCATCATGGCCTGAAGAATAAGACCAGAATCATCCATAGTGTCTTCATCTGTGATGCAGACTACTAACAACTTCATTAACTCTCTTCAGGCTACGTTTACTCTCTTTTGAGCATTTTTCAGATGTTAACGGAAAGATGCATCATCAGGGACTTCTGTCAATAGAAAAAAAAAAAAATTAGAGATTTTCACATAATTCAAAGATGTGGGAGATAATTTCTGTAAACATTATTGGGTCCAAAACAAATTTTGATGCTATCTCAATCATTGCTTTGTGATTCACAAGATAGAAAATATATTTAAGTGATTGCATTCCAATAAAAAATGTTCAGTGAGTAATACATATATCTGTTTTTAAGCTTTAAGTACAGAGAATCTTTAATGTCGTGCAAACCAGAAATTATAAACAAAAAGAAAGGTAAATAAAAAGAAATTTCTTTTTCTTGTAGACAAAATTCTACAGTTACCAAGATGCAATATCAGATATGAATATTCCCTGTCACGTTTTGTCCACTAAAATTCTTCTAAAGACAAGATGAGTTTGTATAATAAGGCCTAAGAAAGGATCAAATATTTGTAAATGACATTGCAGAAAAGCACTATGATTCAGTGAAGGAATCCAGCAATTTTCAGATGGGTAACTGAGTACCAGACAGTGTTCTATTCCACCTCGTATGTATAGAAAGCACAACAGGATGTAATAAGCGAAAAAGCAGAAGGTTGAGGACAGTAATTTCCCTGATGAGAAGCAAACCCATTGGCTGTTTTCTTCAACAGAGGAACACTTAACAAACAAACTGTGTTTGGAGCAATGTCAGAACAGAAAACCCTTCTGTTCTCAGACTGAGAATTTCTAAGAGAATCATTCTTACGCTGTGACAGCTGTTAGGATCTGGATATTAATCCTTTTCCCTAAGTCTTTCTTTGGTTAGGAAAAGAAAGGAATTCTAGGGCCAGGGCAGTTCCAGAAGACAACTTCAACTAGTTCTGCAAGGTAACAGCCAAAAACACATGCTACATTGTTTTATCTGTGCACCTTCTGTTTAGTTCCTCTACCACCTCCTGTCCCTTTCCTCACACATGCAGCCTGTCTTCCAACTTTGGGTTCTCTCACACTTGTCCTGTTCTCCCCCAGAAATGAGACTACCTGAACACATACTCTGTGTACATATGAAATACACTGTCTTAACAGTTTGCAACATAACTGTTTACCTCTGCTAAGTTTCACTAATTGAGATTCTTAGCAAGAAAAAACTATATTCTGGCAGTGCCTAGGATTCACAGTCATGGACAGATTTCCTGTTGTTTTGATGCAGTGTGCAAACATAAGAAAATAGAGCTTGTTTTCCAAGGAGCTAACAACATCACCAGCACAAGATATGAAATGTTTACAAACAACAGATGGGAAACAGCTAGAAGGTGGTGGTCAACATGAAAAGCAGTGCTTTCTGCTTAAGACCTGCTTATCTGATAGATGTTTTCTAGAAGCAAAGAGCTTTAAGGAAAGATATGGAAAGTATTTTTTCTGATACATGTAGAACTAAGACAACTGGGATGTAGTAAAACTGAAGCACCTTTAAGTCAAGTCAGTCAAGTTAAGTCAAGTCAGTTATCCAAGGAGACTTAGGGAAAATATGAAAAGTTACATTTTCCTGAGTCCCACTCTTTTTCCCTAGCTACTGCCCCTCTCCAGAAGGAATGCAAGACATTTTATAAATGTAAGAGAGATTTTAGAACCTCTAAAGGTTGGAAGGGACCGTGAGAGGTTATCTAGTCCAACCCCCCTGCACTAAGCAGGGACATCTTCACTAGATCAGGTTGCTCAGAGCCCCAGCAGGCCTGACCTTGAGTATCTCCAGGGATGGGGTCTCCACCACCTCTCTGAGCAACCTGTTCCAGTGATCTACCACCCTCATATTGAAGAACCTTTTCCTAATGTTCAATCTAATCTCCCCTTTTCTAGTTTAAAACCATTACTCTTCGTCCTACTGCTACATGCCCTCGTGAACAGTTCTTCCCCAGCTTTCTTATAGGCCCCTTTCAAGTTTAGGAAGGCTGCTATAAGGTCCCCTGGAGCCTTCTCTTCTCCAAGCTGAACAAGCCCAACTCTACAGCACATTGCCCTTCAGGCAATTAAAGGATGAGATATGACCTCCACAAACACACACCTCTGCCCTGCTAATAGGTGGCATCAACTGAAGTTCAAAATCAAATTTTAACAAAATGTAAAATCTATTCCTGTGGTTTTATGAATTAACTATTTAAGGAAAATGCTTCTAAATAGTCTGTTATGGTGATCTTGACAATATTAGTCTGACAACAGCAAAGAGCAGGTATCTTTCCTGCATTTCTTTTGAACTTTTACATCAGCTTGTGGCAAAGAGTGAAGGTAGTTGCCTGTCCTCTCTGGCATGAAGAAGTGCACAGACATACCCCCTGGGTTGTTTTTTTTCCAAGCAAACTGCATCTGCTACCTGCACACTAGTTACTACAGAGATACAAATTAGGGTAGAGTCCCTGGATGCTTTAACTGGCAGATTCTTTTGAACAAGAGAAAACAGTCAAAAGCGGTGGCAGAGGGCATGGCAGGCGGGAGGCTCTGAGTGTCAGAACCCACCTGGCATATGACTCTTTATACAGCATCCAATTTAAATGACCTGCAGGGTGTTGCTTACTGCAGTCCTCATGCTAATATCTAGCACAGAAGTGCCATGTTGAAGAGGAGAAGCAAGAAATATTTATTCACAACCAAGTGCTCAAGCAAATGTGCTAAAACTGACACACCTAAACAAAAATACAGGTCTCTTAAATACCTACCCAAAAGGTGCCCAAATGTGTGCAGGGACGATGAATAATCTTACTCAATTTCTGTGTATTTATGTGCACTCAATCAAGTCCAAAATGTAATATCAGATTAATACAAGGCACTGAAATACCTTTCAGAGCTGCTGAAAATCTCTTCAGTATAGGCAGTCGACAATCTAAAAGAATTATTAGTTGGTTTGTCTTTAAAGACAACTGAGTCTAAAAGAAGCTTAAAGCATTCTAAGTTCCACCTGCAGCTCTCAAAGTCTGTTTCAGTTGGGTAAGAGGCAGACCCTCCTCAATTATTCACTTAGGTATTAGTTAACTGATTCTTTGCATTAAAAGCCCCACTATCATAGCTTTCCCATCCTCAGAAAATCTATCCAAATAAGAATAGGGATTCAGGACTAGGTGACTGAAGAAACTAAGTCCATCTAGACACAAAGAGGTACTGAAATCACAACAGAGGAAATAAGTAAAAAAAAGTTTGTGTTTTTGAAGCAAATGATCAAGACCTCTTTTAGCAATAATCTCTCTTCATGGAGAAGAATGTTCTACAAGAGAAAAGATGAGCAAAAGGTGTGGAGGTTTGTTTTGCGTGTGTGTGCAGACAGAATGCTGAGATTTAATGCTGGCATAAGGGGGATAATTCCTGCTGTGGTATTTTCATGAGATAGATGTAAAGATAAAAATGTACTTTGTAATATCTCAAGTGGACTAAATGATCTTAAAGGCTGAAAAGATGACAAATACTAGGTATAACTGAAGAATCTAATATTGTACAGAACTTGGATGCTAGGAAAATAGAAGAAAATTGAGAAAAAGAGCTAAATGACATGACAGATATAGCCAAAGCTAAATGCCCACTCTAGTTAAGACATATGTGGGGAAAAAAGTTGATGACTATGTTTAAAAAAGAAGCTGGAATTAAAATAAGATATAATATTGTGATTATATTTCTAAATACGCTCAGATTGATTTTACATCTACCCTATGCAAATTCCTTTTGTATGCTGTAGAATATAAAGATTCCAAATTATCATCCCCACTATCCAAAAATAACTTTGTCAGAGAACACATTTAACATGTAATTTTATGGAGAAAAAAATGCATTTGCTGGCTAGGCTATCGTGTCAGAGCCATTGTAATAATGGGTAACAAACTATGGCTTGACTGTTACAGATTTAAATAGTACATGGAAGAAAATGATTACCAGTACGTTACATTATGTCAAGGTACATTCTATTTAATGTTGCAATTAAAAATAAAAAAATAAAAAGGAAGGTAGAAAAATATTGAATAGATGATTCAGAAAGTCAAGTTCAGATCTGTCTGGCTGTCAGTAAACTATAGGTCAGGATTTTGAAACCAGGACTGCTGTGTGCTGAAATTTGCTATGCGATACCCTTTGAACTGATACTCTGTCTATATACCCACACATATTAACATAGAGTTCCTTAAGCAGAGAAGCTTAAAACTCCCTTCATTTCCTTCACTTTTTATTCCAGATATCACACAGCTTTGAGTTTTTTAAAAGCAGCAATGTGTGATGCACTGTCAGAACCAGAATGCTCTTTCTGCCATGCATTTCCTCAATGTAAATACTAAAAATTGTCTGTGGAGGTTGTAAGACATCATTGTTTCTCCTGGATCAATGCTCTGGTTGATCATATCACCACTGCAGGTCTCAGTCCAGCGTTAAGGTCTTTGAACAACGATCCCAGTCATTGGGGCCTTTTATACAGCTAAGGACTACTATATCTTTGTGAGGTAACTGGGCACAATCTGACACACAGTGGGCTGAGCCTATGGGCTGGAGCTTCAAGCCCATCTCTGCCAGGACCTTTTGTCCACGCATGCTTGTGTCTGAGTGTGTCTTCTCTCTTGAATTCTGCACATCTTATTTCTATTTGAATAAGCTCATCTCAGTAACTAAAGTAAATGTAACTTGTATCTGACTATTTACTCCTTTGAGTAACTACGTATTGCAGAATTCAACTTGAAATTCTTAAGTAAAGTAAAGGTAAAGAGCACTGGAATAGGCTGCCCAGGGAGGTGGTGGAGTCTCCTTCTCTGGAGATATTCAAGATTCGTCTGGACGCCTATCTGTGTAGTATGACCTAGGGAGCTGCTTTGGCAGGGGGGTTGGACCCGAGGATCACTCAAGGTCCCTTCCAACCCCTACAATTCTGTGATTAAATGGCTAACGGAGAGTAGCCTCACTGATAAAGCAAGCCCTTATTGTATTTTTTCTGTATTTCTTCTTCCATTAATTTGTCTTTTCCATGTGCATACTTAATATTTGGGTTCTATGTTGTGACAGTTTCATAGATGGCACAGAACTAAAAAGCCAACATGTATTTATAAAAAGCATTCATGCATGTTTCACTTAAGCAGAATACTCTTTTTGTCTGTCTTGCTAATCAAAGTGCCAAATATTTCTGATCCTTTGGTGATGTCTCTTTTCTAGACATAGCTGAACATTGGCAGTGGGAGATCCCATGGTGGTTTGTTAGGAGCTATCAGTTGGGCTCCCTTGGCTATAAGAGCTACATTCATTTACAGAGCAGCTTAGGAGTTTATCTCAGTTTGTAGAAAACAGTGGTAAAAAATTCAGTTTTCTTCCTTTTCTTTGAGACAGTGATTAAAAAAACTAAGTGCAGTTTCAAAAAAGTTAATAACCTAAAGGAAAGAAAGAAATTTCTAAACAGTGGACAGAGCCTTCTTTCAGGTCTATGAAAAAAGTAAGCTCATACAGCTTTTCCAGATTTCCAGATTTCTTTATCGCATTCTGGCAGACTTCTTAGCAACAGTCAAGCAACTCATGTCTTCTGTCTTAGATAAAGTAATCTGGACTAGCTAAGTAATCTGATTTGTTTCCTAAACTGACACACTTTAAACAGAAACACGCACAGATAGTTGAATGAGTCCTTTGGTTCAAATTCTCAAGAGAGGTTATTTGCAGCTTAGTTACTGGTGAAAGGAAGAAGTTATATAATTTTTCAGAATTAAGCTTATTTGCTATTTGTGGTTCTTATATGTACACTATAGCTAACGCTCATTTTAGCCAAATGCCCAGAGAAACATTTAGCTGACATTCAAATAGCTATGTACCACACTGTGATAAAAGAGTAGGTAATTGACTATGCTCTGGTTTTGAAGCTTTCTTGTTCCCATTAATATTCACGATAGACTAGCCAGTTACAACAAAGCAAAGCACTGCCCTACCTAGAACTAGCACTCCAAAAGACTAAGAATCATAGAATTCCTTAGGTAGGAAAAGACCTTTAAGATCATCGATTCCAATCACTAATCTAGCACTGCCAAGTCCAACATAAGGAGTAAAGAAATGAAAGCAAGAGACAGAAGGTCTGTAGGGAAAGAATTCCTAAAATCAGGTGGCTCCATTCAATAGGTTAAACAATGCCTTTGGACATGGAAGACAATGCCAGTACCTAGAAAAGTAATTTGATGCAACCTAAGGGACTATTAAATAGAAAAACTAAACACCTAGTTTGCCTTGCAGCAATAATTTACACGTCATCATAAAGAGGAGGTCAGCCTATCATGATCTCTGTTTACATATGCAGAATAGGTAGTTTCGGTTGTAAATGATACTATAAGGTTAAAAGAACTCAAAGTATTTCTGTATACTACTATGACTACTTACATCTGTCATATGGCTGTACCAAGCATATGCCATGATAAATCTGATCATATTTAAATGAGTTCTTGCTTAAGAAATTGTTTTCCCTGCTTCATACTCTCCCCTGGATTCTTGTTGTGCCTTAAAAGTGTGAATTAAGGTTCCAATTCATCTCACTTTATTAATTGTAAAAATGAATGTAGATCCTGACAATATTTTTCTCAGGTTGTGGAAGAGAGAAAAAAAAGACTGGCAACTGCTGCCTCTACTTGAGGCTTGCACTACTAACATCATTCCTTTACAGGCTGAGGCAGGGAAATCGTTTTGGCAAGTTCCCTCCAAGCCTAAAACGGGCAAGAAAAGTAAAAGCGTGGAAGGACTCATCCCCCTCTTTGCTGCCAGTGAGTTTACGTAGAACCCGGGGAAGCAGATGGGATGCCACAAGAAGTGCAAAGGATGCGTTGAAAAACAGCACGTAAGTGGGATTCACACTGCCTCAAAACGGCAAAGCCCCTTCAACGACACCTACTCCACAGGGATCCTTCGCCACTGGGGTTTACAGGACTACAGGCTCAGTGATTCTGAGCAGGATGGTGGCAGCATGTCCCATCCAGAAGGAACAGAGGAAGAAGGTGCTGCAGCATAGCAAAAAAAAATAAAAAATCCCTTAAGCTTAGTAAAATTAGCAATGCAAGTGAAGTAACAGGGAGAAGTGCAAGGCTTTGCTGAGAGGGACAGAACCCGGCGTGTGGTGCAGAGAATGCAGGGCCGTACAGCACCCAAGTACCAAGAAAGCTGTCTGCAAAGTTTCCGTAGTTTAAGAGGACGGAGGTTCCTGCAACGGGTCCTAATGACACAGTCATAAAGCAATTCTCTCCCCTCTGCGAGGTATCTGATTCGGCGTAAGAGGCCATTACGCGAGCAGCTCCACATCAACACTCCCCCAGCCCTTTGTTCGCCGGCCCCTCCTGCCGTATCTTCCAGCGCGGTCCCTCGGCGACCGGGCTGCGGCTGCCAAGCCCTCTCTGTCAGGCACAGCCTTTCCGCATCTGGCCCCTAGCCTTCTCCGCCTTACCACCCGCACAAGATGGGACACGCCACGGCCACTGAATCGCACCTCGCCCCGCAGCGGTGCCGAGACGCGCCATCCCCTCCCGGTGCCGCTTTCCAGGCCGCTGCGGCCAGCGCAGCCGGTGTTCCACCACAGCGTGCGGCCAGCCGGGATGCCCTCAACTCCCGGCCAGACAGGGATACTCCCCGCCACCTTAGACTTCCCTCCGAGCCCCTTCCAGGCCCATAAAGCAGCCGCGCCCACTCCATCCCTAGCCCCTTGGGCGCCTCCCGCAGGCCCCACTCCCCTCCCCTCACACCCCCAGCCCCATGCCTCCTCCGGCGCGGCGCGCCGCCCCCTCTCCCCCACCCCGGCCGCTTGGTAACGCCGTTTCCATACTTACAGCAACTGCGCATTGAGGCGGCCCGCAGCCGGCCTGGGAACCCGTTTAGCCGGGACCGTCAGCGGCGGCAAGGCCTCCCCCCGCCCCGTCACCCCCTCGGCGGGCAGCTCCCGGTGGCGGCGGCGGCGCAGGCGCGCTGCCTCCTCCCCTAGTGGCTGCCGCGGGGAGGCTGGCGGCCGCGGCGGCAGCTCCCGGGTTCCCTCAGAGCCGAGCGAGCGCGGCTCGGGCCGGCAGCGGGAGGCGGGCAGCGAGGGCGGGAGGCGGGGGCCGGGCGCTGGGCGAAGGAGCCGTGCCGCACACCCACCCCGTCAGTAACCGTCGCTGCTGGGGAGGAGGAGGCGGAGGAGGCGGCGGCGGCGACGGCGAGAGATTCTCCCACCCCCACCCACCGAGCTGAGGTGAGGCCAGGGCATAGCATCCTCCTTTCTTCCCCTCATCCCTTCCTCCTTTTCATCCTTCCCCCCCTCCCTGAGGTCCTTCCTTTCATCCTTCTTTCCTCATCCTCCTTCCCCCTTATCTCGCCTTTCTCTCATCCTTCCTTGCGCTTCCTGGTCCTCCTTTCCTTTCTTCTCTCCTTAGCCACCTTTCTCCACTCCTCCCCATCCCCCAGACTCCTTCTCCCCATGCCCACGTTAAGCACCCACCAGAAATAATAATCGTGCCTTTTCCTGTTTTTTTTTTTTCCCCAGTTTCCTTTTTTAAATGCAATTTTAGTTCTCACCCAGAGAAAGGGAGAGAGAAAGAGACAGAGTCGGCCACAGACAGATAATCCCCTTCCTTTAAAGAATGGATTTGAATTAATGGTCATTTTGTGGTGTGTGTATTATGGGAAGAGGGGGATTATATTTAGGGAAGAACAGAAAGGGTCAAAGGTGTGTTGTTTCACTTATTCATCTATTTACCTAGCATCACTTTGAGGTGAAACCTAGCTCCGTATTATTTTAAGCCTGGTTGTTTGTTTGTTTTTTTTTTATTCTCCTTTCTTTAGGCATCGGAGGTTTCTTCCTCCCTTTTATCCGTCCACTGTGCATCTCATCTCTGTAATTCACAGTCGCTGCTGCTCTGATTGTCTGAGTCGGGAGCCGGTGGGGAAGGGGTGTGGGGAGCGGTGCTGTGTGCTGGGGAGGGGGCGACGGCAGAAAGCAGCTTTCTCCATCCCTTTCCTCTAGGCCTTTTCCAGGGTCTGAGACCTTTTGGACCACCCGCTTGGTATCCCACCGGAAACCTAGCCTGAAAGGTGCCAGCTCCCTTCAAAGGATTTGCCTCCGGTGGCAAAGAGTGAAAGTTTAAAACGTGGCTTTGTCTTTACTTGGAGCACGCTGGGGATGGCAGAAAGCTGCGTGGATGGTGGCCGAAAGCCAACAGCCAAAGTGTCTCGTTGCGCGGCTTCTGAAGTGGAAGAAGTTTTGCTTAGACATGGTGGTGGTGATGGGAAGCGGCGTTGCTGCTGCAAGACTTCCCTGTCTGCATTGCCTGTTTGGGAGTTGGCATTGTAGATGCGTGTGCTAAGGGAAAGCATCCATACACCAAGGGGTCGGGAAAGTGACTTGTACATATTTACAGTGGGGTGTATCCTGAGGAGTAGTAGGCAGCATGCACCTGCTTCCCATAGCTCGGAGAGGTCAGTGCGCTCCCTCACGTCTTGCTGGCTGTGTGCGGTGCCTGTTTCCTCTTTAAGGTGATGCTCTGTCAGTTGAAATGATCAGCTGGCGGTTTCATTTCTCTCTAACATTGGTTATGTAGCAGCAGAACATTTATTTGATTTTTTTTTTCATGCTTCAGACAGTTTTAGCCTTTTTTAGCTTCTGTTTGCTGAAGTAGAAGTTTGTTTATACTTCATCAGGATACAAAGTGTTTCAAACCCTCTGTTATTTTAGAAAACTAGAGATAGCACAACAGCCAATACTATAGCAAAACTATCAGCCTGAGTAATATAAACACATGCATGTTCTGCACTGTCGTGGCACATATTCCCTAAGAAATGTTGATTCTGTTAACTTGTCAAGATTGCAGCGAATGTTCTGTGTCTTGGAGTATAAGGTAGATAGGACTGCCCCGATTTGTGCTACTTAAAATTATGTTGCTGATGTGAACAACAGATCTTGCTGCCTTTGTATCTATTACAATGCCGATGTTTTTCCTTTTTACCTATAGTATCCATGATTGATATTATGTATTGTGTTAGGCTTTTTATACACCAGGTCAAACAGAATTCTTTCTAGAGGAGAAAAAGTACTGACCTGAAGGATGAACTTTTGCACTCAATTGTGTAAACCATTGTTTACAGAGATCCCACCTCAGCTGTGCACAAGATAGCTGTAATTCCATTAATGGGCTCTGCTGATGACAAAAGCCTCACCAGGAAAGCTCCAGTGTCACCTCATCCATTAATAGAAACACAACCCTAATTTATGCAGATTTCTGAAAGCTCTTTTTTTTTAATATTAATGTTGAGTGTGTATGGTACTACTGAAATGCCTTTGAACCTCTGAAAACAAAGAGTTTTCGTACACTGGGACTTTAAAGCAAAAGGAAACAAATAGATATGATCTGACCCCTTTTCTAGTGTAGTTAGTTGGATTTTTTCCAGTTTCTTTGGAGTGTAATAACTTGTATTTGGCTGAAACACGTTTTCCAGAAAAATTGGAACTTTGATCGGAAGACAGTAAGAGGTGGAGAATCTGCTGTTTATTAAGTTATTTGGCTTCAGCTTCTGGTCACTGGTTACTGATGTGCCTTTCTCTGCTATGCTAAAGAACTCAAAGTATTTTCTTACCAGGGAGGCATTTAACTGCTGTAACCTAGTATTCCCTCTCTTTACTCTCTGTAAAAAAAATAACTGGACTAAAATTCTTTAAATTTGTCACTTCATGCATTTTCCTCCCAACTCAGTTTCTGTGGCTTTTTTTTTTTTTCCAAATCCCCTTTTTCAGCATTTTTTTGTGAAAACGTGAGCCAGATACAGCATGCCAAGGCCTTGTCACAGGAGTGTTTTGTGAGTTTAAATATTACCTCTCTAGTGTTACTCCTCTGTTTATACATTGCATTTACATATTAACCCTTCCTTTGGAGCACTACATTTTGATTTCCTTTTCACTGGATGCACTCACTGTGGCAAACCCATTGCAGGATTATATCCTTCCAGAAGAGTTCCTCCTTCTGTAGACTAGCATGAGTTTCTTGAATATATTGCTTTATAACATGGTCTGTGTCTTTTTTTTTCTTTTTTTAAAGAATGTTTTCTTTCTTGCATAAGTTGACTGTATCAAACACCCTGATTGACTTTTGTAACTGTTTTTTCTCAGTTCCATAGCATTGTATCATTTGTAACTTGTACAAATTTTGTCATGATGGATTGTGTAAACTTAACAAATAATTGAAATAGTGTTTTGTGATAGTGGCTCCACCTTTGGGAAACTCCCATGTTAATCGGTGTTATGTTGAGATGCATTCTTCTCAAAAGCTGGTTGGTGGGGGTGTGTTTTTTCTTTTTGAGATGTCACTTAACCCATTCTTGACCTGTTTAATTTGTGCTATTTTGTTATCAGGCAGACAGAGAATGCAAGTGCCGTAGAAGTTTATACATGCATACGGATATTTTTATCAATTGGAAGTATCGATTATATTAAAGAAAAATACCAAATCTTTAAGATGATTTCTTCTGATTAATTTTGCTTCCTATTATTAGTTATACAGCTCTGATATATCAGTTTAATCTCACATAATTTTTT
This sequence comes from Laterallus jamaicensis coturniculus, assembly GCA_022605575.1. Lineage (NCBI taxonomy): Eukaryota > Metazoa > Chordata > Aves > Gruiformes > Rallidae > Laterallus > Laterallus jamaicensis. Next base: position 37,943,517 of record JAKCOX010000005.1, read on the forward strand.
TGCCAATTAGTACTTTGCTCAGGACTGCCAACCTTCTAACCTTCCTATAGCTATAAACACTGTGTCACTGGCTCTCTTAGAGTACGGTTGTAACATTAGCGCTGCTTCAGGCTTCTGAGATTTCCCTGGTATTCTCAGAATTGCTAAAGCTTCATGTTGGTGGGATACGGCATCTCATGGGACACTTCTGTGAGAGCAGTCTTCTGTGGTGATCTTTGGTCCTTGCTGATCATAAATGTTCATTGCAAAGTAATAATGTTTTAGCGTTGTGCTTGTAATGGGCTGAAGAATTATTTAATCATTCTTCTGAGATGCCAGCAAATCATTTCACTTCTTTACAAACCCAGAACTACTTATTGAATGTATCTGCTCTTCTGCACTGTTAATGTACATTAGACTCCCTGTTTAGTAGCACACCTGTGAGGGCCAAGATTTCTTTTGTTCTTACTAATTTCTCTCCCTTCCCTTCCTCCCCACCCCCTGTTGCTAAGAAATGTCTTCATTCTCACCTATTGATATTTTACACTTACCGATTTTAAAAAGTTTAATTATTTATCCCCTGATACATTTTTTTTCTTGTTATGTATGGCTTCTTACTTCTAATAGCAGTAATTATTGAAATCTGTTTTGTTGCCAAGTCGTAGTAGTTATGACAGCGCCTTCTAGGTATTACATGCTGTCTGAACATGTGAGTGTGAGATTTTGATTTTTTTTTTTCCTGTGTAGAATGACAGAGTCATACAGTTATTACATTACAGAACAGAATAGGCTTTTGCTTTTAATATAGCATGTTTTGAAGCTAATATAAGTTCTTTATTTTCTCCAAACCAAGGCATTATAAAGCATAGGACATACTTTGGTTTTGATATAATACGAAGTGATAGTGGAAATATGAAGTGCAAGTGTACAGAAATAAATGATACAGTATGTAGTTGGAATAGGAAGGGAAGGCATACAGAAAGAAAGAATAACAAAGTTAACCTAATAGTAAGTACAGAAGTATACTTAGATTATAACTTGACTGGAGTTTTTGTGGTTCAGGTCTGTAGAAATTGTTCCCCTAAGGCTAATTTGAGGTATGATGCACAAAGAAGATAGAAAAAGAACAAAATTGGAGGGGAAGATGCAAGTGACGAGAAGGAAGTTGTAATTCAGAGGCTAGCAAAGAGCCGCTTCTTGACTAAAATAAACTTGTTAATTTTGTATAAACACAGCATTTTTCAGGATAAACTTTCTTGAGGAATTACATAAACAATAAAGTGTATCAGTTGACCAGCAAGAACTTTCCCAAAGCACGGCCTCCAACACAGCAGGCTTCTGCAGGAAGCAGAAGTGCCTGAGACACTAATTCCTCTGCGGAGCTGCATTACTGATGGGTAAGGTCCTCCAGCTGTATCAACAGCACCGTGAACCTCACTGTGATCAAACTGCTTTTACTTCTAGCATGTCTTAAGCATTGTTTGACTGCTGTAAGAAATAAGTTGAAGACATGACAACAAAGAATAGACCACCAGGTTTTGGACTTTTAAAATAAGTGATTAACAACTAAATTATTCTAGTATTACAGCTTCCTATTGTCTTATGGGAGTTGATAATACATCTAAATTTATCTCAAAGAGTAGTTAACGCTGTTGCGTTGAGTCTTCAGTTGGGCAGGCTCAGCAGTCTATGGATCTAAATGGATTTGTCCTGGTTTTCTGGATGAAAGCTACATCTGGGTTTTCCAAATGTTTTCTTCAACATCATGTGTGAGCCATTGGGAGAATCCCAAGTTATCTGGTTCCGAACAATGGTTGTATACAAGAAGGCATTCTTGAAATTTTTCTATCAGCAAGATAGGTCGAAGTGATATTTACATAACAAAAGATCAGCTGCTTTAGGAAATAACACCATCACTTACTGATTGAAAGTCAGAATTTTTGTGTTCCTTAGGTTTATGAATTTCCTTTGAGTTGGAACAGGCAGGTGAAGTTTAAAATTTTGAACAGAATGAAAATTCTTTCCCCAAGTAGGAATACCACTAACCTCCACCAAACCTACATATACATATTTTGTTTCAAATTTCCTATCCTGTCAAGAGACAAAGCATTTTGACTTTATAGGGGGCAGGAAGAAAGCTTTTTCAGTAGTTTTTCATTGAATGCATAGAGAAAACACCTTTCTTTGAAGTGATTTTACTCTGCTGAATCAGAATTTTCTGACAGCAAGGTGGCTGTGTTTTGGTTTTTTGGTTTGAGGTTTTTTTTTCCTTTGGAACATTTTTGGCTAGCTATGCTTTTCAGTCACATCACCCCTTGCATTAGTATTCTAGTATTGAGAACAGAATAGAAACATTTTTTGACGTTACTGCAGAGACTGCCCAAGTTTTCAGGCTTATTAAGTGATGAGAATTATTAGGTTAAGTGAAGCTGAATCTTGTTACAATAGGAACATCTCATGGGGGGGTTTTGAGAGGTAAGAAAAATACTATATTTTTCAGTTAGAAGAATCCTATTTTTAGAGATATTCCAATCTGTTGGCATCACAGGTGTTACAATAATTATTAAGTGACATTTCTTTCTCCTGTGTACCTGTCCTTCTTGTTGAAGCTATAAATTTTAAAAAGAAGTATGATACATTATGCTTAAAGTAGACAAGTCTATTAGAACAGAAGTCAGTTTGAATGTGAGTGGAACTTAAGCTCTGAATGCAGTTTTATAAGCACATAGTGGAAGTAATTTCAGTCCGTCTAGATTCCCAGTTGCCCAGGTGACTTTGGCAAATGGGACTTAAGCTTTTAAGTTACTTAAAGCTTCTTGTAAGTGGCTTAATCAGTTTTTCCTTTTTTACAATTGATTTGCCTTAATTTTTAATACTCCATTCAAAAGCCACACCTCTCTAGTCCATTGAATCTGAATCTTTTATGGAAAATCTCCCGTAAAGACTATTCAGTGCAACAAGGACATCTAAATATTTCACTTCTCTAAGTTTTGCTTATAAGAAATGGATCGATTGGAAATAATTTATTCTGTATATTTTTAAATACAGAAACTGTGTCCATCCTCTGCAGAACTGAGAAAATCACATTTATCAGTTATTTAAATCATTTCAAACATCAAAAGAAAGTTCAAAAGACTTCTTCCTAAAGATTTAACTTTCAAGCTAGATTATGGAGTAAAACACAACTATAAAATTTTAGTAAACACTAGTTTTATTTCTCTTCTAGTATCATAACATCAGCAGCAATAGTTGTGTCCTTTCCAGAGGAACCACATTAACAAACATGAATAAAACTTATTGAAAAGAGGCACAAAAGTTATTTGCAGTTTTAACTCACTTAAATATGTCTGCCTCAGATTATTTTATCTGGTGAGATGATTTTTTTGCTCCTATTCTGCCTCCGGCAAAAGTACATTGTTTGCTTCTTGGTATAGTAAGATATTCCTTTAAACTTTTTCTGTGACTTTTGAGTCAATTTAGAGATTTCTGTAAATAAGTAGTATGAAATAAATGAATGAATTTAAATAGAGAATAGGTGTAATGTCCTCTGTCATTAAATGTTATTATCCTTGAATTTTTATTGGATGGTGTTTCTGGTAGAAATATTACCAGCTGTGATAAGTTACTGGGGGTTAATTCTTCATGGGAGTTTTTACTGTTACATGTCTCCTACTGGATGCCGTATTGCAGCTGTAAGCAAGATGGGGCTAATGCCTGGAGGTGACATTTGTTTATGGCCACTATTGTGTAATGCAACATCTGATTATTTTGTTAGATATAAGAAGTGTAATACATATTTCCTATTGGGAAGACTAGGTCTCATGCTTTAACTACTGGAAGCACAAGCTGCAGTTGCTTTAATATATGCAACATATTTATTGAGAAAATCTGAATATAGAACCCAGTTAATTTGGGTGGGGTTTTTTGTTTGTTTCTTTGTGGTGTTTTTGGTAGGCTTTTTGTTGGATTTTTTTTTTTAATCTCTGTGTTGAAAATAGTTATTTCAGTTTTTACCAAAATGGAAAAGGATTGATTTATAACTTATTGTTTATTTGCTCCAAAATGTCTAGGTAAAATAGATGGTATCATATGTGCTTGATTTTAATAGACAGTAGTTACAAATGTTGACTGTTTAGATTAGCAAAAGGCTGTTCAGCCTTTCAAGGAAAAGTATAAAATAGATAACAACTGAAATTGGAAGTGAGAAAAATCTAGAGTATTTATTAGAATAGTTTTTCTATTCGGAAAATATTGGAAAGCCAATTTAAATTAATTCTTGCAATTAAAATTCACAGGTGAATCTTCAAAATCAAGTTATGGAATTGCAAAGAAGTAACTACCACTTGTAACTGCTTAGCAAGAACTGTTTGTTACCCAGATTGGGTTTTTTGAGCGGGGGATTGGGGGGTCAAAGTGAGAAGAGATTCATGTATTCTTATTGTAGCATATGAAGTCATTTCTAGTTCTTGTATAAGTAGACTTGAGTGCTTACTATAATCAAGTCGGAAATGCAAATTCAGAATTACAGCTGCTTAGTCTAATTTTAAATGTATCTATTGTCTCTGCAATATACATTTCCAGTGCTCAGATGCTATGCAGAAATACTTCTAAGAAAAATAAATTGTCTGGAAGTCTGTGAATGAAGGAGGATGAGGCTGTGTAGGGGTGGAATAGGGATAAATAGATTCTTGTTAGCTGAGAGCATTTTGCCCCACAAAGAAGTCTGAGGTCTCAGCAGTATGCAAAGCTGTCACTTGTGCTTGGGTGGGCTTCCCATGCTTTCTGTAAAATGCAAGTCTATTTCATTCAGCTGACAAAATGTTTTCGACCTTTGGACTTGCTAAATAGTGTCAGATCACATCTGATATCTAGCAAGAACAGGAACATTGGGGAGAAAAAAAGAGAGAAAAACTGTTGCTGTTTTATGATTTATTTTACGTGCATGGCTTGGGGGGAATTCAGTGCATGGCTAATACAGCCAGCATGGTGGGTCCCTGGATGCTTTAATCTGCACTTTTGCTCTAAAATGTTTTTGGGTGACTTGCACAAAGTCACCTTGAGCAAAGTGTGTGGGGTGTGTTTGGGTTTTTTGTTTGGTTGGTTGTTTTTTTTATTTTTTTTTTTGTATTGTATTTTATACTCCAATTCAAACTCTTTCACTCAGGCCTGAGCCTAGGAAATGCTGGGTCTGTGCAGGTCAGAGTAATGGTACTGTACAGGTGCTTTTTCTAGGTGCTAAAGAGCAGTTGGAAGATGAGTCCTGGAGCAGGATTGGCTTCTACTCATGCTCTGGTTGTGTGTGAACCGCTATCAAACCTTATATAAATTTTATCTTTCCCCTGTGTGCTTCCCTCATTTTTTAAGTAACTTAAGTATATTTCCAGAGCATTTTCTACAGCCTTACAAGTACTTTTTGGCTCGCCTTGTTCTAATTTGTACTTAACCACCACGAGTATTTTTGTTTACAAAATCAGCCTAAGAACCAGAAAATATATGGGATATCTGTGTTCACTAGTTACCTTCAGATGGCAGGGTTAGAGATAGAATTTTGTGATCAATTTTTATAATATTTAAAATATTTAATTATCATGTCCTTAATGTGACTAGAGAAACTATCACCTTCTTGTAGAGTCTTTTTGGAATGCCAGCCAGAGGTATTGTATGCTCCCAGGTGATCTCAAACACTGCAGCATAACCTAAATTACATGACAGAGTAATATGGAACCGTACATTTTGCACAAACATAGCCAAAAAGCCTTCAGAATTGATAGCTTGAAGTGGTTGAGAAAGCAGAGTGACTAGTAGCTATGGTGACTTTTATTTTTCTTTTACATAGAAACATAACAGATTACTAGCCTTTGTGTGAGCCTTAAACTGAGTATCCATTCAACAAGCTACAAGCTTGGGGGCAAGAAAAGAAAAATCATGCATAGGTGGACAGATTCAATACATGAGAAGCAGTGTGCTTTGGGTGCAGAAATAGCCGGCTTGCAAACACAATTAAGTTGAGAGTTTTAATGATGGCACAAATGCTTTTTTGAGGCTCTGCCTTCATGGTCTCCTTGTTTGCTACTAGTTTTAGAACTGTTTTGGCTTGACAGATGTTGAAGTTATACCCCTCAGCTGAGATGCTGTGAGAGGCTGAATTTGGACTGACAGATCCTTCCAAAATTGCTTGCATTAGAAAGGGTGGAGTCAGCTTAACTTTGTTTTATGGCTTTTGGGCTCACAAGAATGATGCTGAGATGCACTGACAATGTAAGTGTGTTCTAGTCTCCTGACAACTTAATGAGTTTATTTTTGGTGGGTGGTTGACTGTCAGCCAAAAGAAACAAACAGCCAAAAAACACATAGCCCAAGAACTGCTTCTTGGACAGTTTTCCACAAAAAGATCATCCAGGAAGAAGGTGAAACACTTGAGGTGATTATTTCTTTTCTTATTTTTTTTTTAAATGAGCTTTCCATAATGATGTTAAAAATTAGGGTCTTTTATGTTTCCTCTCTCCTCACCATAGAATTGTTGGAGGTGATGTGGGTCCATTCCCTTTTCATGATATTTAGATGAAAGATTTATTGCACCATAACCTAGTAGGGCTATGTAGATGGTTCGACTTGATCTTGAAGGTCTTTTCCAACAGAAACCATTCTATGATTTTGGGATATGGAAGTTGCAGGACTTCTGATGGCTGAAGCCTTTTCTGATCAACTCTTGGAAGCTAATACACAGTAATTATTTCTTGAAACAGAGCATGAGTGGGACCACCTCTGTAATGATTAGGACAAAAGGAACAGCTTCTAAGGATGGACTGAAGGCCGTATTCCCCAAAGAAATAAGATGGGGGGGTTTAAACACTTCTTCAGTATTGCTTTAAATTAGTGATCTGAGTTCAGAGTTTGAACCTGGGTCTCCAAGATTTTGAGTGATCTTGCTCTTGTCTGTGTTGTTTTGGGTGTTTTTCTTTCATTGCTGTTCTTCATTATGAATTTTTTCTCCTTGAGATGAAACCAAGATTATGTAAGTGAGAAAAGAATTCTGAAATACTTCTTTAAAAAATATATTGTCAAAACCTTCCACCTAGTTTTAATTACAAAGGACTAAAAATGCTTAGAATTGAGGTCACCTCTTCGCCATTGCAGCTAGGGTATAGGAAATGCAGACAGAGCATAGCTGCTGTGTATGATGCAGGAAAACTTTCAACTGCTACAAGTACTTAAGCTCCTTTAAAGAGGAGGAAAGTACATTTAATAGAAAAAATCAAAACAATGTCTTGAGTAGATTAACTTGCTTTGTCTTTTTTTTAAAAAAAGAAAGCCCACAAAACCAAGAGCACCTATGTTGAATGTTAGCTCTGATGTTTACATAATAAGCTTTTTGTAGGAAATCAAGTGCCCTGAGTCTGAAGTATGTTTCTCTGATCTCAAGAGATGTGCAAAACATAAGACTTTGCAGTGACCAAGTGGAAAGATTTATTTTTACTGGGAGCCTCTTCCAGCAATGCAGGTGGGTTTCTGGGTATCTTAGTGTAAGGGACAGTGTGGGTATTCTATATAATTGTGTAATCACTAGGTAGGGAACTAATGTGGGTATTCAGATCTTGCAAGATTGAATCCTTGATCCTTCAAAAGTAATTGCAGAATTTCCATTCATGTTGCAAAGCTCTTTCCAAACATTCTGGAGCTGGCTCTGCCTTTGGCTGAGGACTGTGTCTTTTCTAAGTGTAGTAGGAATCAGTCCTGTGGGGCATTACAATGATATAGAAACTGCTTACATCTCTGGAAGATTCAAGTGCCTATCTGTGTCACCTGACAGAGCTGTTGTAAGTACTATTTGTGTCTGTTACAAGTTCTAGAAAGCAAATGGTTTGTGTGAGTAGGATTTTTTTTTTTAACTTTTCAACAGTTTTAAAAAAAAGTCAACAATAAGTGACCAGTATGTCAGCTTTTCTTTGTTTCTGATTTCTCATTTGCTGCAAATATACAATGCTCACTGCAGAAATTTTTATTTTAATGAGCTATTTTTCTTCCTGTTCTGATATAAAGATAACTTTCCCTCTGATATCATTTTCATTCTGTCATGTTGGGCCAGTTGAACGAAACAGTATAGATGGACTCAGTTACCTAAACATGAGCTCATAGCACACTGTTGTAGACACTTTACAGTATGCAGCTTTCCCTTCAGTTAGGTCATGGGTCTGATGCAGGTCCTCTACTGTATCTATCACTACTGTTTTCCAGTACAATGTTCTGGGTTATATCTCATCTCAGTGATGAAAAAAAGAACAAACCCAAATGTATCAGAGCATTGAGAGTTACTTGATGAATTCCACTACATTTCTCTCTAATGGTGCTGATGTTGCTGAAAGAATGCCATGGGAGGAACCACAATTCTTGGTCTTTAGTCTGGCAAGGTACATTAATTATAAAATTTGGTGAGGGTACTGACCTTTCAGAGATCCTTTGGATAAGTAGAATTAGGGAGAATTATGAATGTTGTCTGGAAATTGTATATGCTATAGGTGTGTGTAGCTCACATGGAGAACATCCTGAATGAAGGATCTAAAGTTGATGTGGGTCTGTGTTTTAAATGCAGAGGGTACTGTAGAAAATATTACAGGGTGAGATGCAAGATATGTCAAACATGGTCATCATAGTCACTATGTTAGGCAGGTTTCGTTACTTGTTTCTCCAAGGAAGTTTTGTGTCTGAAAAACAACTATTGCTTTTGAATTTGAATATTTGCTATCACTTAGATTTCTTTTATCACAATAGTGATACTACCTTGTGTAGTCAGAATCACAGAATTGTTGGGGTTGGAAGGGACCTCGAGAGATCATTGGGTCCAAAGCAGCTCCCTAGCTCATACTGCACAAATAGGTGTCCAGATGGTTCTTGAATATCTCTGGGGAAGGAGACTCCACCACCTCCCTGGGCAGCCTGTCCCAGGGCTCTGTCACCCTCACTGGGGAAAAATTCCTCCGTATGTTGGTGTGGAACTTCCTGTGCTCCCATTTGCAGCCATTGCCCTTTGCCCTGTCTCCACTGACCAAAGAAAAGGGGCAGAACAATTCCCCCTGCACCCTATACTTAAGATATTTCTAAACATTGATTAGGTTCCCCCCTCAGTCTTCTTTTCTCCAGGCTGAACAACCCCAGCTCTCTCAGCCTTTCCTCATAGGATAGATGTTCCAGGCCCTTCATCATCTTCGTAGCCCTTCTTTGGACTCTCTCCAGATCCCTGTCCCTTTTATCCCAGGGAGCCCAGAACTGGACACAACACTCCAGGCGGGGCCTGACCAGGGCAGAGTAGAGGGGGAGGATCACCTCCTTCGACCTGCTGGCCACACTCCTGTTGATGCACCCCAGGATCCCATTGGCTCTCTTAGGCACCAGTGCACACTGCTGGCTCATAGCCAACCTGTCGTCAACCAGGACCCCCAGGTCCTTCTCCACAGAGCTCTTCTCCAGCAGCTCACCCCCAGCCTGTACTGATACATGCGGTTGTTCCTCCCCAGGTGCAAGACTTTACCCTTGCTTTTGTTGAATCTCATCTGGTTTCTCCCTGCCCAGCTCTCCAGCCTGGCCAGGTCTCTGGATGGCAGCGCAGTGTTCCTGCGTGTCAGCCACCCCTCCCAGCTTTGTATCATCGGCACTTTGCTGAGGGTGGATGCTATTCCCTCATCAAGGTCGTCAATGAAGGTATTAAACAGGACTGGACCCAAGATCAAGCCCTGGGGAACACCGCTAGTCACAGGCCTCCAGTCAGACTCTGCTCCACTGATCACGACTCTCTGAGCTCGGTCCAACAGCCGCTGTCCACTCGTCTATCCCATGCTCTCTCAGCTCTGCTATCAGGATGTCATGGGAGACAGTATCGAAAGCTGAAGTCAAGGTAGATGGCATCCACTGCTCTGCCTTCATCCACCCAGCCGATGATGAGATCATAGAAGGCTATGAGATTGTTCGAGAACGATCTTCCCTTGGTGAATCCATGCTGACTACTCCTCATGACCTTCTTTTCTTCCAGTTGCTTGGTGATGGCATCCAGAACAAGCTGTTCCATAACTTTTCCAGGGACAGAAGTGAGGCTGACTCGCCTATAGTTGCTAGGATCCTCCTTCTTGCCCTTTTTAAATACTGGAGTGATATTGGCTGTCCTCCTATCCTCAGGCACTTCTCCTGTTCTCCAAGACCTGTCGAAGATGATAGAGAGTGTCTCTGCAATCACTTCCACCAGTCCTTGCACATGTTCAATCACCACTAAAGAAAGTGCTGTTTAGCTGTATTTATCAAGGTACTTCAATTTGAAAGTGCAAAACAAAACCAATAAACCTCCATGTTTTTCTTCTGTTAAAGTATTTGTCTATAGTCAATCCAAAACTTTAGTCCAGACTTTGGTCCAAAAAGCGTCTATACAGCTCTAAATAATTTAGTGGAAACTATGTGTATTTTTAAAGTTAAAAACATTTGAATGTGTTTAAATTGAGTTATGGGTCATTTTCAGGTGTCTTATTTGTTAATGTAATGAACAGTCCTACTGCTGAGCTATTTCATGCTAAGTTATGTTCTTAAGCCAAAGGAAAGCAACAGTTAAGAGCCGTATTTCTGTGAAAACTGTTAGCAAATGCTTACTGTTGCAGCGAGGCGTCAGTAAACTATAATTTATTATTCCTTGTATTTTATTTCAAGATACATGAATGTAGGGAGATGCCTTTTTACTGCACACTTGCTCAGAGTTGCTGCAGTCCAGGATTTGCTGTCCTGTTGCTATTTTTGTTACTGCCTTTTTGTGATGAAAGCTTGTGATTTCATTAACAGTTATTTTGAAAGCTGAAAAACCTGACAGAGGGCTAAACGGAAAATAATTCTGTTTTCCATGTAGATAAGCAGAGAAATACATGAATAAAAATCAAGCTGATCTCTCCTCCATGCTTCAGAAGTCTCCCATGTTGCAGTACGAACCTGTGGGAAATGGGCCATGTTATCTTCAATTTTGTAAATAATTAACCTTCTCTGTGTGATTATTTTTATCAATCATATATTTCTAGATTAATTTGTGGATAATAATAGTTGTAGTTCTGAAGAGGCTTTTCTCTTTCAGTGGCTTTTGTCTGTATTTCTAGCATGTGAGAGCAGCATCTTACCCCATTAGCCTCCTTCCTTCATGCCTTGAGTGGGGGAGTTAATTTCCACAGACTTTGAACTTGTGTTACGTTGTGATAACCCTTGAAACCCAAACATGTATCTCATGTGTTAACTCCACCTATAGTTTCCACAAGTCATCCTGAGAGTGCTTCTTTGTCACTCGAAGCGTTAGAACACAGGGTTGTGTTTGGCCTTTGAATTAAGCAACAGTGATTAAATTACACATGCTTTCGTGATCCTTATTTTCCCTGCCTAAAGAATGGTATGGTGACCTTATGTTGACACTATAGAGAATGTGTGCTTTGTTAACTGTGTTGGAGATCTGACCCTGAAGTTTAAACCAGAGGGGCACTTGTTCCTAAGTAGCAGCTTTGGTTTTGGGGGTTATCACTATCACATCTGGGCCTTCACTGCCTTAGGTGCCATGTGGTGGTACTTACTCTTCTTGGTTTTTTTGGGGGTTTTAAATTATTTGCTTAATATAAGAAAACAAGCCTGTACTACATTTATTCTTAAGTGAAGAGAAAAAAATTACTTTCTCTGGAGTGATGACAATGAGCTGTTTATTACCACAAGCTGTGCATTTTATTTTCTTTTAGTGAGAAAGCAGTGATTTGTCTGAATTTTTTGAGTGGTTTTTAAGTGAATAATGATATAAGAGCCTTCTTTCTTGAGGCTTCTTATAACTGTAGTTATTTATATGAGGAAAAACTGTTCAAGTGTGGATTATTTATGCAGGGGAACAGTCTCTGGATTGATATAATTTTTCTTTACCATCTTCTCTGAACTAATTTGTTTTCCCTGTGCAGTGAATGCTCGATATGCTTGTGACTTTGTTTTAGACACTGAGGAGCTCCTTGTACCATTTCCCTTGATAAAATGATCCGATTCAGACCTCACCTTCTGTTCTTCAAGGCAAACTTTGTTCTCTCCTGGCTTCAAAGTTGAATGTTACGGCCTTTCCCCTTTCATTTTTAGCAGACCTGGTTTCATCATACAATTTAAAAGTAGAACCAAGATTCTTCCTGGTCCAGTAGTATTGGCGTGTTCTTTTCTTAACTTCTGTGGGTTTTTCCCCACAACAATTGAGAGAGAGATGAGAAGATTAACTGCACTTCCCCCACCATCCCACCCCCTCTGTGATGGCAAGCTCCTCCAAAGATGGTCCCTAAGCCTGCAGCCTGGGCTCAGCCCCCCATGTGAACGTGATCTGAATACACTCTGTTTAACCACCAGATTATTTCAAAATTGGTAATTTGTGCCATTGACAACGTGCAGCCATTGGTAAAAAGATTATCTAAGCAGCTTTCCTAAAGCTTTGTTAATTATTGACAGTAAACTTAAAGATGTAGAGGATTTTATATCAATAAAGGTCTCTCCTACCTAGAGCCAACAGTGACCTAATTTTTTTGTAGATACACCAGCAGGATCTGTCTGTAAACAGTTTCTAAGCAACAGCTGCCTGTCCTCTAGAAAGAATGTCACTTTTTATCCATGACTCCTGGGTTTTATAGCCCTTCTGCCCAAATCAACGTCCCTGAGTAGGGGGAGGTTGAAGCAGTCATGTCAGCAATGATGATAGTTCTTTTTTTTCTAGTGGCATCCACCTACGTTTCACTGAGGTATGTTTGAAATGAAATCACTACCTCCTTTTTTTGTTGGTTTCCCAGCAGCTTTGCTGTTGCAGTCCAGCACGGAATTATTTCTATGCAGTTTCATAAACATTCTGTAATGATCGGAGAACCCATATTTCTACTTCCATCTAAATCCAAGGCATGACAAAACATAAACGACTAAATATTTTTTTTAAAATGATTACCAGTTTGAACTGGTTTTAAGGCAAAAATTTAATTTTCTGCCCAGGAAGTCTCACTCTTCATCAGGAGTTGTGTGGCGTCTGTCTTAAACACTGGAGTAATTCAGAGGCAAAGAAAACGAGAACCCAGATTTGTGTCACCTGGGAGCCTGCAACTCAAGGGAACAGTTTTCTGAGATTTACCTGCATTAAGCAGTGTTGAACAATTTGTATCTAGAGGTCAAGCAGTTACAACTACCCAAGAAAGAGAACTAACAGTTTCCATCGTAATATGGTGGTAAATGGGAAAGAACACGCCCCCCAAAAAAAACCTAACTAAAAGAGTGAATCATGTCACTCAACGTCGTAAGCTCTTACAATCAATTTTAAATAGATGTTATTTGAAAATAGCAATCATTTGCCTTTAGCCAAAGATCCATTATGATGTATACAAAAGCAATTTTTAGAGAGATTTTTGTTTGTTTTGGTTTAATACTGGCATCTTTTAAAAGAATGTTAACCCAGGGACTGTGGAGATCAAGTAACTGGTTCAGACTACCAGCACTTACAACAGTCATAAATGTCAAGTTCTCTGTCTTGCAGCTGAGCTACCATTTCTTGCCTTAGCTGAGACTGCTTTTGAGATGTGGAAGCATGGATCTTGTAGAGAACAGGTTTTACACCAAAACTATTTGACTTTGGAATCTGATCTGCCTCCCATTATATTCCAAGTAGCTCTAGAAAAGCAGCCTTCAAGAATATATGGTGCAGGTTACTTGAAGAAGAATGTTTTAATGTACTAATTCCATGCTCTCACTTATGAGTAGTTTCTGCCAACTCTGTGAGCCAGTGGAACTTTCAGTTCATTGAAGATTCGTGAGGAAGAGTAGCCTTGTCAGGTACCACAGGATAATAGGACCTACAGAAAGTGTATTGTTCATTATAGTTGTTTAGTTTGCTGTTTCTTGTCTGCTACTGTTAGAGCTAAATAGTATTTCCATCTGAAAAAAGGTCTTGCTGCTTTTACTGAAGAACAAGGTGCCTGAAGAGAAGGCCTGTGGGCGTTGGAATCGGTTAGATTTGATTAATCATTATGATTGATAATATAGGCCATAGGCTGCAGCCTGATTTAAGGCAATTGTAGATTTTATTTCTTCCCCAGAAGAGGTAAACTCATAGGTCTCTGAGTGCTCTTGAGAAAGAGAGAGATGTTTCCTCTGTTAATGTGAGAAGCTGTCTTGTTTCTTACGACTGTCTTTATTTCCTTTGATTTGAAATCAGGTTTATGCTTTATACAAAATGGGGAGTGAAAAAGTAATTGAGGTATTTTTTTATGGCTTGCATTAAGAAATAAAAATGAATAGAAGGAATACTGGCTTACAAAGGGAGGTTGGATGCTATTACATGCAATGGGGAAACTCAAGAAGAGCAGTTTAAAATGTCTGTATGTTTAAAAAGCTAACATTAAACTTAAAAAAACCCAACAAAAAAAAAAGTTGCATAAGAAGACATATGAAACATGAGCTTTTGAAGAGCTTTCTATGAAAGTACAACGAAACTAAGATTTGTGACATTCTTACTTTTTAGGAGCTGTTAGGGTGGCTTCCTGTCAAATAACATAAAAGTAGACTGTGATGAAAGACTGAGAGTAAATTCTGGTTTTTACTGTTTCCAGCATTCTTGCCTTCTGCATTACATTTTGGGCAAGAATAGTGTATTGTTATAAAAATCAGACTAAAAGCAAGCTTTTCTGGCTTTATTTCTGTTCTTCTCTTCCCTAAATGAAACAGTAATCTCAGTCAATCACTATCAATGATGGGGTGATATTTCCCTCTAGATTTGGGCCAAACTTACTATAACTTCTCTTTCATGTAGCCATAATTCCTCATTATTGTTATTTCTCTGTTAGATTGTGAGACTGGATAAAAAGTATGTCTTTGTAACTGAATATTCTACTGTACACTAAATATTCTTTTCTGTACAAGTAGAATTCTTCCATCTTTGGCAAGCTCCTAGTTTATAAAAATCCTCCCTTTTTATAAGCAAACTATTGTAGCTCTGTTTCCTGCATATATTGAAAAGATGTTTGAAGACTGAAGGGACTGAACATGCGGTGAGTCATATTCTGTTGAGAATAAAACCTGATACATTTGTGAATGAAATCCAGCTTTGTGAAGTGGAACTTGTAGTTTGTTGTTACTGTGTTTGGGTTTTGTTTTGGTTTTTTTTTTAAAGCATATTTTTGCTTTGAACAGATGTGCAAGTTAGGAAAGTTTTAATTCTGCTTGGGAAGTGCTACTCACACATTTATAAATCTGCTAATATTGGGATAGGCTGGGTTTAGGACGACTTTACTATGACTAAGAATGTCTGCTCAAGATGTTTTGAGTAATTTCTGGAGGTTACTCCATCGACACTAAGGAGTTTTGATTCCTAAACCTAAACACAAACACTAGGATGCCTAAAACATTTGAAAGTAGATCAATGCCAAAAGCTTTATGAAGCTCCTTGACTATTGACTATTGTGTTGCAACAAATATAGGATTTTGGCAGAAATGTGAGTTGATTTGATGACCTATTTGACATACCAAACTGCACAAGTCCAAATATAAGTTTTACAAAGATTTCTGTAACTCAGAAAATACTGAACAGGGTGATTACAGGCAAAGTTAGTAACAAAATCTTGCATTCTTTCTGAAATGCCAGTTGAAAACACAGAGGATGTGTATGGGTTGCTTCATTCACAGTTATTCCATCCTAGCATTTAAGAGCAAGCTGTTTATGGTGGCCCTGAGTCTCAGGCTAGCAACTGGACAATAGTTTTCAGTTGAGGACAGGTATGTTATTGTTTTGTAGCTTCTCTTTAATGTTCCCGTCATCTCCCAAACATCTTGTCTGCAATTGGTTCCACAACCTCCACTTCTTCTGAGAGAAGTACTGCCTATATGATACTTAAAATCCTGATGGCTGAAGAATTTGAGAGGCACTTATGTTATTGTTTCATAGGAAATACTTTGAATTCTATTCATTTCTGTCTAACATCTCATGATTTTTAAGCGTATTTCTTCTCTGTGATTTATATTGAAGATTGAATTATGTTCATACTCTCTTCATGTAGGAAACATATAATCATGGAGCCTTTATATAGATGCCTCTTCTAGTTCAACCAGACCTCTTTTGAGGTAGAAGTGTGCTCATGGCATTAAAGTTGTAGATATGTAATAAGTTTATACAGTGATGTAGAATTATTTCCCTCTCTTTCTTTTCCTTAACAAAGTTGTGCCCAAGTGCTGGTTTTTATAAGGTTCCAGCTGTGACTCTGGGATTGGTTGCTAACTTTGAGTCGATCCTTTTATATATGTAAAGCTAGAGAAGCATGTTAAATATTTTAATAGACCACCTAGTTATATTGTTATGGACTGAAGTTCTGCGATGAAGTAGGAAAAGCTCACTACTGATGAGGCAGAAGTTGTCAGGGATCACAGAAGAGGAACAAGCACAGGGTTAAAACTATTACTACTGAAGATATCAGAAGCAATGATCAAGGGTCGGGTCAATGCTGTGTAGGAGATTTGGGTAAAAAAGCCAAAATCACTGCAGCAGTGTTCAGTCTCTAAAAGAAGGTACACATATGGGAGAGAGGCTTACAAGGAAATTGAAATTAATACTAAGACACATTAATTTTGTTTGGTTTTTTGTTCTTAAAAAATTTGAAGGCAGTAAGGAAAATAATGTTCATTAAAATCTAAAGTGAAGAAGAGACACTGAGGAATCATGACAACAGAGAAAGCTCTTTTTAGATAAATAAATACAAGTATTTTTAAAAGTTGTCATAATGTGCATGTATTCACTGCCCAAAATATTATAAGGGAGGCCAAAAATAATTCTGCAAAAATGCTCAAGGCTTGAAAGGCAATTATGAGTCTCTTTCAGAGTCTTTGGAAGCCAGAAGTGTTCCAGTGAGTTGGCAGCCAGTAGACAAGTGAGGTAGAGAAGGTAGAGTCACAGAGCACGGGACCCAGCAGAAGAGCCAGGTAAATTCTGTGCATCCTTGTTAACTGTGAGCTTACAGAGGATTTTCAGAGGTGCTTACAGGAAAGGTGTCTGAGACTGAAGCGTTAATTAAAGGTGTTGTAGAGGAAATAGTTACAACGAATA
Organism: Laterallus jamaicensis coturniculus; assembly: GCA_022605575.1. NCBI lineage: Eukaryota > Metazoa > Chordata > Aves > Gruiformes > Rallidae > Laterallus > Laterallus jamaicensis. The sequence goes on from JAKCOX010000005.1 coordinate 37,960,591, forward strand.
GTATCAGGTCACTAAAATCGAATGGGTTTGTTTTTTTAGATCACCATGTATTGGATTTTATTTTTTTTTCTTTTTTAATAATTGGGCTCACACTTGTGGCTTTCTGTTTCAGATACAAGGTTTCATACCACAGAATTATGTAGTTTCATTTTAACTTTTTTTATAAAACTTGGATTGATAGCTGATTTTTGCCAATTTTCATTAATGCTTAATGTATTGTTTTGTCTGAAAAGGTATATAAGGTAACACTTCACAATTTTGTTTTATTTTAAACCATTTAATTTTCCATTATTATCGTATTTTAAAACTATTTATGTTCCATTGAGGTCCCTGTAGTAGTTTATTTACCTGGTGACCTGAAAAGTTTTATTGCCATTTTCCAGTTTATCTGTGTTCCTTTGTTCTTTTAATCTTCACAGAGATTATTTCTTCAGACACATTGATCAAAGATTCACTATCAAGATAGAAAGTACATTTGAAAAGAAAAGTTCTTATGTGGCAAAAATAATCTGGCACCAGCTAAATTACTTTTTTTTTGAAGAACTAGCACTTTATTGTCACCTGTTTACTTCTTATATTTCCTTTTAGCTTGCAAAGACTAGTCACTTGTTAATCGTTCTCACTTTTCAGACTTTTATCTCTTTATTCAAGGAGTTACTTCATGTTTTAATGTCAGTAGGGAAGATAATGTATTTTCTTGCTGTCTGTCTCTGAAGTTCAGGGGATTTTTCATTTCCTGTTGCGATCATTTTTGTAGTCAGGCTGGAAAGGTGTTTAAAAGATTGAAAAAGAACCAGGTTAGAGATGCTGGACAGGTTGCAAACAATTCAAAATGTACAGTAACCGCAGGGGTATCTTTTTGTCCTCTACTTGAAGGCATGGGAAATACGGCAGTTAAATATTTTTACATATTCTTTTTTTTCTGAGCTGATACTACTCCCTTTTCTGTGGCTTCTCCAGACTCTTCTCGGATTCATTAGCGATGAAATCTGTTTCCTTCTGAGAATAACACTGTAGCATCAATGAAAAAATGATTTTAATTCTTTAAAATGTTCTTACACAGAGAAGAGTCTCTTGTAATTACGCTTGAATATTTTATGTTTGAAATTCCATTTTCTTTTAGGTTTTTTGTTTTTTTAATTTTGGTATTAATTTTGAAATTGATACTTACAGAACCTGGTAGTGCAGAACCAAAACCATCTCCGATTTAAATAATTTGACCATATGGATCTTACTTTTCCAGATGAATGAATTTTGAGGATTCTCAGTTAAATGTCTGACAATATATTTCTCTAGAACTGTACAGCCTGTATCCATGTGTGTTTATATATGTCTTCTGGTTCAGAAAGTACAGTTGTAGAGTGATGGATATTTTAAGGATCAAGCACTGTTCTTCAGACCTCTTTATGTAAGAGGGACAGAAAGATCTCATATTTACATTCTTGTTTTCTGGCATAGGGATGTTTCTGAATTTTCAAGAAGGTCATCCAGTTTTGGTTCATGGGGTTATTTTTGGTTTTTTGGTTTTTTTTTTCCTTCTGTGAGGTTAGGACGACACCAAATAAGTTGATATACTTCTGTGGTTTTGTCTGATACCCCTTTGCTCTATCCTTCTCAAGAGCAAAGGTTTATATCCAGAAAGCTAAGTATATTCTCTCTACCATTTCATAGTGTGCTTTGACAAGTGCTGTCCTGCTTCTGGTACAAATGGATGCAATCAAGGCAGTTTCTAATCTGCAGTGATTGCAGATTTCTTTGAAGTCAATGGGTGTCCTGAGCATCCTCTTACAGGCTCAGCAGAGGGGATGTTTGAACAGCTTTCTAAGTCTAGCAGGCTTCCCACCAACTCCTACAAAGTTGCTATACTTTTCTCATCTGTTTAAAATTCATGCACTACTGGCTTCTTAAGACTGCTTTTCCTTTTCTCTCTCTGTGGCTTTTCACCTTCAGTCAATAATGGGCAATCCTGTGTGAATTGAAAAGCATGTAGTACCCAGGCATCAGTCACTATGCTAAGGTCTTCCTTCAAGTCAGTTATTTTCAAGAAAGAAAATTGTTCATTATAAATATATTTAATAAAATCACACTACTTATTGAGGTTTTGCTGGTTTGCCTGGGGGTGTGAATAAAAAGATGATCAATTTAAACATGGCATCACTTTTGTCAGCATTACTGTAAAAAGCATATTAAGCTTTTCATTACAGTCTCTCCATTTTCAGAGGTTTATATCGCCTACTAATTCACTCATCATCAGAACATAACAGGGAAGGTCCGTGTTGAACCAATCAAATTTTACTTGCAGAAAAATGCTCTCCAAACAGATTTTTCTACCTGTTGAGGAAGACTGGCAGTTTGCAAAAATTGTAAAAAAAAATTAAAAATAAAATCTAGCCCCTTTGTTTACAGAGAATGAAATGTCCGATTAGGCTTGACTGTATGATGAGTAAAAAATAGTTTATGGACTAAAAAGTATTTTTTCAATAATTATTTTTCTTTTAATTCTGTTTGTATGCTTGAAGAGGGAAACAACTGAGTATTCATTTTAAAGTTTAATATGTAGTGATAAATATATCTTGACTTTTTAATGTTTTTAAAGTTCAGTCTCAGTTAAATAACATCTGTTTACTGATCCCTGAAAATATTATTTTATCCATTTACTTATTTTCCTTCCTGTATCTGTTTCTGTAGAGCAAGAGCTTGATCCATAATGCATAATATAATGCCAGAGCTTCCAGATTTAATTCCTGTTTTAAGGATGGGGAGCAGGAAGCAAGATAACATTACCTTGTAATTGTCATACGCGTGTGGGTAGTGATGATTTTTATGATTCTTTGAAAGGGAAGGGGAGGCTGGCTTTCATACACTTTAGTACTTTTGAGTACAAGGAATCCTTTCTGTGTGTACTAAGTACTTTGTAAATACCCAGCAAAACCAGACTCGATCTCTCTGTTCAGAATGAAAGCTGGACAGGAACTGTTTACAAGGGCATGAAGTGATGGAACAAGAGGGAATGGCCTTACACTGAAGGAGGGGAGATTGAGATTTGAAATTAGGAAGAAATCCTTCCCTGTGAGGTGGGGAAAGCCCTGGCACAGGTTGCCCAGAGTAGTAGTGGCTGCTCTCGGAACCCTGGCAGGGTTTAAGGCCAGGCTGGATGGGCACCCTGAGCTAGTGAAGGGTGTCCCTGCCTATGTCAGGGGAGTAGAGCTGGATGGGATTTGGGGTCCCTTCCAATCAAAACCAGTCTGTAAAAGTTGACAGCTGGATTTACAGATTCACATGCAGGCTGAGTTAGACCTGGTCAGCAAGGTAAGGCTTGGTAACAACAACCCATCCCAGCCTCACTCAATGCTGTTGAGTTTCTTTATATGGTACAGCCAAGAAAAGTACTGGGAGGAGATTGAAAGCAAGCAATGAGATGACAGATCTTTGAAGAGCTTCCTTGCAGGTGTCAAATACAGATTTTGAAAAGGTGTGAAGTTACCTCTTTAACAATTTAGTCAGCTGCTGTATAGAATATAATAGCTGAAGTCAACTTCCTGTTTCAGAAGGCTTATTTTCATTAATTCTGTAGCTCCAGGGCTAATTTAAGCAGGTGATGATGATAATCCTTGTTCTGTGCCACCTCTTGAGCTGTGCTGTAATACTTGTGCACAGCTGATCTGTGCTAAAATAACTTTATTTTTTTAAAAAAAAATTCTTCTTTTAAACCTGGTTTTCTTTTTTCTTGGTTTCATCCTGTTCATTATGCACCTTAAGCTGTTCCTCACTTGTATGAGCAGAACTTAGAGCAAAGCATGGGGATTGGAAGAAATGATGAGGAATAGGTGATCTCTGCTGAAGCCATCACTGCTGCAGGAGGAAAGGCTCATTAAACTATACCCCAGTAGCTGTCTGTAGTAAAGTATTGAAATGCTTTAAAAGTTAAGGTGAGCAATATGACGCTGAAAGGTGATGTAGTTAGCAGAAGAAGTTTGAGAAAGCACATACTTTACCAAAAACTAAAGTACCTTTGTAATAGTTTCCTGAGTGCATATGATGGAATAAGATTTCCTTGTACAGAAAGTGAGATGCAGGATGATAATATCAAGAGGAGGAGGGGAGGAAACTTAGCTTCAGGTATATGTATGAATCAGAAAGTCAGAGGAGTATAATGTTGGAAATACGTACATGTAGCTTGTATTAGATGACATAAAAGGAAGTCCAAAAATAATACCTGTATAGCAGGACAGAGTAATTTGGTTTTTGACTATGGATTTGATTATCCAGACACAAGGTACAGAAGCCACATAACTTCCTTCTGTACCTCCTAGTTTCTTGGCAACTGTTATAAAATCTAAGTATCAGGACTGAATGCAGTATGGCAGTACTCTTGCTTTTCATATGACCTTAAAAACCTTTCAGTCATTACTTTTCACACTGTTCCCACTCTCTTTTCTACCTTGTTTTATACTTTCGCATTTTTGTTATAGTGCAACTGTTTTCTTGAATCATCCCAATTTACCACATAAATTAGATTTTTTTGGCTGAATGATTTTCATTGTCATCTGCTTATCTTTTCAGTGTTTGCAGTTTTTACAGCTTCACCTGTTTTTTGTGTTGTGTGGTGGTGTTTGTTTTATGTTTCTTTTCTTCTCCTTTTTTTTATTCTTTCTTCAGTAGAAAATATAATGTGCTTGGGAAAATAGTATAGTTCATACAATGGATCACCAGCCTGAAGAGGCTGAAAATTTTTCTACTATCTAAGAAATCATACCACAATCTAAACTAATTTTTTTTGGGTAGATAAATTCGTTATGGCAGGAAGACATTTTTTCTGGAAAATTCTTGTAGCGGATAGTTAAAAGTTTTTCATTTGGTCAGTACTCATTAGTCACGTAAAAAGGAAGTTAAAGTAGTAAAGCATCCTTGTATTGGTCATCTGAATGTTGATGTAAGCCTTTCCTAGTTGCTCCACATTAAACTTTGATGTGCAGATCTTCTTAAATGGTTAATCTGTTTTTTTTAGCAGTGAAGATTTTAATTTTTTTTTCTTTTTGGGGTGTAGGCCAGGTAGTTGGGGGTAAATATTTGGTTAATTTAGAGAATACATTGGAACAAGTGTGTTGTTCCTCTCTTCCCTTACAAAGAGAGGCTGAGGGAGCTGGGCTTGTTCAGCCTGGAGAAGAGAAGGCTGTGGGGGGATCTCATTGCAGCCTGCCAGTCCCTGAAGGGAGCAGAGAAACAGGAGGGGAATCAACTTTTTAAAAAGTGTAGATAATGGCAGGACAAGGGGGAATGGATTAAAGCTAAAGGAAGGAAGGTTTAAATTAGATATTAGGGGGAAGTTTTTTCCAGAGAGAATGGTGAGGTGCTGGAACAGGCTGCCCAGAGAGGTGGTGGATGCCCCATCCCTGGAGGTGTTCAAGGCCAGGTTGGATGGGGCCCTGGGCAACCTTGTGTAGCTCCAGGCCTGGAAGTTGGTGTCCCTGCCTGTGGCAAGGGGGTTGGGACACTATGATCCTTGGGGTCCCTTCCAAGCAATACCATTCTATGATTCTATAAAGTGAAAAATTTATTACTGAGTAATCTTTTACTTTACCTGCATGGCTAAGCATGCTTTCTCCATAGATTAAGGGCTGAAATCAGAATTAAGCCAGAATTTATGTGGAGCTATATGTAAACAGTAAGTGGTGATTTAAATAATTTACATCAGTTGTTGTTTATTGCTGTGTTTACAATATTAGTAGAAACCTGAGGAAAAAGTATGAATACCTCATCAGATGCATTACTTTTTGTTCTCATACATACATTTGAAGGAACTTTAATTTTTCCTTGTAAATTGGTGCAGAAAATCATCAGGTAGAAAATATTCCATTGATATTTTATATTCAACACCTCCTCATGCCTGCTTTCCAAATGTAGGGTGCTCTAGATACAACTATTTTTTTAAAGATTTCATTCAGGACATGCTTATGTGATGTTCTCAGAGGCTGAAGGAACTTAAAATCTTTGCCGAAGTTTTAAAAAAGTCAGTACAACTTAAATGTTGGCTTAAATGAGGCTGAAAATGCCGTTGTAGTCAAAATTTGCCTTTCAAAAAATAATTGGATTTTCCAACCATTATATGAATTAGCAAGCTTAAGAGAGTTAATTTTCCATTTATAAGGTAATGCAAATACAGACAAGCTCTTCCGTGGTGAAATTGAAGTACTAAAAACTATTCCCAAATACTTTTAAAGTTACAATGTGCTCATTGATTTATAAAACCCAAGCAAACAGGGACAATTTTTGTTATATTTTAGTAAACTTATTTCTCCATTAAAAAAAATTTATTGGATTGAAAGGAACTCCTGATTTTCTGAAATGTTGCATTTCCCATCTGTAAACTCCTTTATGTGGCAAGAACTCCTAAGTGATTAAGAAATTTAATCTGGGACCTGCAATGCAAAGCTGGAATGGAAAGACAGTTGCTCTTAGAGACAGGGAAGGATTTCTTCATTCCCTTAATGGGGAATTAGAGCTGTGGGATTGCCAAAGGAAAATCCTGGGCCTGTCATTAGATACATGGAGTAAAATTTTTACAATTGGAATTTAATGAAAAGAATTTTCTTTTTTCTTTTTCTGGTTATAATATATCCCTCTAAGCATTTAGAGTAATAGTGCTTTTAGTACTAGTAGCAGTGTTACCAGTGGTATGAATTTGCAGGCCTCAGGGTTGAGAAAATAGTAGTGTTGTAAAAAGGGAATATCACTTTGTGTTGGCCAGTAGGTTTTTTGAGAAGTCTCTACCAGAGAAGTGATATATCCTATGTCTAATCGTAGCCAGGAATTCAAGCTAACAAGCTCATTAGATAAGTTCCAGTTCAATGGCATCTGAAATGTCCTCCAATCTTTTTCCACTGGTTTGGTTTTGACTTGGGTTAATAACAGTTTAATTTGCATACACCAGAAAGTAAAAATTGGAAGTTGCAATGTGCAGGTTTAGTCCCTGTGTTTTGCTGGTGTAACTCAGCTGCCATTTGTAGATCACAGGCAGTTTTCTGTGGTGATGGGGGCCACTCAGGCTGTGCAGCAGTTTGCATTACCTCGAAGATGAAAGCGATGCTCAGGCTGTGCCCAGGAAGTAGAAGCTGAAGAAAAAGGCCTTTGGTTTCCCTGTATGTAAACTCACATCAGAGACAAGTAAAAAACTCCCACATGTGTCTGCTCAAGGAGGAACACTGGTTGAGTGGGTTGTGAGCATTGTCAGTGCATCCATAGCAGCAGCCATGTGTTCCTCTAGCATGTAAGACCAAAAAATCAAGATTACCCCTCAGCAAACTTCTTCCCACTAGAATCTGCAAAACAGCTTTTCTTGAGTATCTTTTACACAGATGCAGAGAATTGGGATGATCAAGTAGCCCAGCATCACAGTGTGTGATGAAACGTTGGTTGGTCATGTGTCAAAAGAGCTGCGCTGGTATGAAAGGTGGAAAGACAAGGGAAGAGTAAGCAGCTTCTGCACCAGGATGTTGTTTTGGCATCACTACTGTGTGCAAACAGGCTCTGCTGAATAGGTTCTTGCTGAGGTTTTGGTGTATAGTAAAATTGAACTAACAACTACAATTAAAAAAAATTAAAAATTCAGGTAGAACTCGATGTAGATTTCTGAGCAGCACATGAAGGTAGTTCTGCTTCAAGAAAAATAAATGGCTTCAAAGGGATTTTTTTTTTTTTTCTGTTATTGGGACTAAGTTTTGGGCTATAGCAATTTTGTAAACTTACAGGGTTTTTTAGTTGTGTCAAATTTTGCTCTTTTACTCTGGATATGAAGCTGATGGTTTTGGCAAATGTAGATCATAAATATGTAAGTGATGTCACAAATTGTTTTTTTCTAAGAGAAATGGACAATAATCACATATACTTTAAAAAAAAGCATTATTAGGATTTCCTGCCTAAACCGTAAAAAATTTAAAAGTATTTTCATGATCAGCTTTTCTAAGTAATGTTATTATTTTATTCCCCTTAATTTACTTTTTCTGTGTATAATTATTATCATACCATTGCCAGCATTATTTCATTTCTGTAATTATCAGTATTAAAATGAAAAAACATGTTTTTCTGTCATGCATTTTAACCAATTTCTCCCCTGACAGCTTTCTCTTTATTTGGTCTATTTATTGAAAAGATAGGCAGTTCTGCAGAGTATGGAGTTTATCGATGCATAGCGATTTTCAAATATAAAGGAAAAATTAGTCATCACACTTTTAGTTCTGATTATTCCTGTATTACACCGGAGTTTCAGAAATGGAAACTTTGGCATTGGATTTTCTTTTGAAACTGTGATTTACTGACCTCTAAGTGTCTGTAGAAATATAATTTTTTTAAAAACTAAAAGAAATAAAACCCCCTAAAATCCAGTAACTTGAGTCTCATAAAGATCAATGATGCAAAGTAAAAGAATAGCTCCTATGGATGGGGAAGAACTTTGAGACTTGTTTTATTAAATAGGGAAGTGTGGAAAATGGAGGTCAGGACTTGGAGAAAACATATGTAAGTTTTTTTGCTAGAACTTGGCAAAGAGATACCAACTGTACTATCCTTATTCCAGTGAAAGTTTAAATAGGCTGAGATTTGGTAGGAAAACCTTTTCTTTTAAGCCAAGTGAGAGGTTACATTTGTCCCTCAAGTGGAGCTCAGTTTTTAGATCCAAGAATATTGCTTACATGCTAACTGAATCCTCTGGCTTGAGAAAAAACCTCCCCCAGCATTTTTGGACATGTGGATTTTTTTGCCTCAGCCTTTGGTGTTATGGAATCTCTTATTATTGGAAGTTAGATTGATAGGTCTCTTTCTCCTTCCCCCAGGTTTTGCTTTTGGAATTCACTGAATCACTCCTCCTTAATGTTCAAAACAATATTGCAAACCAACCCAATCAGCACAAGGCAGAGAGCTAATGTCATTCCAGGTGTCAAAACTCAAATTCATAGGGCCCTGAAATTAAAGGTCATCAGTAAGATATTTTATTCCTCCTCTGCTCTGGAGGTACCGTGCATGAGACAGATGCTTAGCTGCTTAGTATGAATTTATTGCTCATCTTTTTATCAGATATGTTTTCCAAGAAGTTCTGTTAAACTTATTTTAATCCAGAATGGCTTCAAATGACTTCTTTAAAACTGCATTTACAATGTCATTAAACTTTTTTTTGAAGATAAAGGTTGAAAGTAGCCTGACACACTAGTCTGGACTGTAGAATAATGTTTGGAAATGGGAGAAATAAATCATGAACACAATTTTTTTACTTGAAAAATTTCAAAGCTTCCTTCAGTAGTCACATACTTTGGAAGGCAGTTAAAGAAAAGACTTACTTTATCTGAAAATGGTTATGGCTTCATTATTATTCTGCTGTATATATTTCTCTGTGTATTACTGTTGTGGTTTATACCTCAACGGAAAGCTGAGGCCACAAAGGTCAGACCAAAATTACTAAACAGAGGGTATGCAATGCATGAAGCTTTTTAATATTTCTCTGTTTGGATGAGTAGTATTCTTACAACTATAGAAGAGTTGTTCCATATTTGATATGGCACACGATAGCATTAGGCACCTTTGTGTGAGAAGGTGAGTATGTAACAGATAGCCATGTGGTTTTGGTTTTAATTGTTAGGTAGTTTAACAGGGCAGACGAATGCTACAGTGCATCTGTGTAATGTAAGCACACACTGCTCCTAGTCACAAATTTTGAAAGGAGATCACCTCTTTTATGGTATTTTATTGCTGACATCTCAGGCAGTAGAGCTATTTCTTCAACACTTCCTAGTTTATTTTGGTGTGGGGTAGTATATGATCTGCAAGTATTGAAATCCCAGCAATTAGAATAGGAAAAGACCTGTCAGGTTTGTACAGATTATTTTATTGACATACAGTATTTTTTTTTCCCTTAAAGTTTTTGAATATGTGTGCCTGCTTTAATCACAAATGCTCTTTCCAGAGGTCTTTTCCACAGTCTCTAAATAAATACAGTTCACCATTGGAAAGACATCATGTATCTCCAGTTCTGTGGCTTCCTTGTCTTACTTCTTATTCATATTAAAGAACTGTCATTTAAAAAAAAGAAAAATTTGAAGTTTGTACTGGTTTTATACTCATCAGTTATTTTTTGAAGCAGCAAATCATTCTTCTTGATCAGTAAACCTTAAAAATCATTGATTTACATTTCAATACAATCCATCATTTACATTCCTAATAAAAATAAAACCAGGAAGCTCCACAATATTCGTATTTAAACGTTAGTTTTTGTCTATCACTAAAACTAATTTATTCTAAACGTTAAAGATATCTGCAATACTACGTTAAAATACTGCATTAAAATTTAAATCTAATTTTAATGAGACATACTTTTCATGAGAGGGCAAACTGGACAAACTGACCCAATGTAGTTATCTTCTAAATTTCCTTTATGGCCTTTCACTTTGTCTGTCTGCTTATGAGCTTTTTAAATGCCTTTGCATAATATTTTAATTTTTAATAATTTGCATTTAAAGTGTGCTGGATAATTTTATTTGATAGATGTATATTTCTGTTGAACTTTTGAATGGAAATTTTTATTAAATTGCAAAAAAAATTTAAATGTTTCTTATTTCAATAAAAATATATTCAGAATGATTACATTATTTCTCTTGCCATTTAAATCAGTGTAATACACATTATCTGTCATTATGAATGATTATATTTTTATGTCTGTGTTTATCATATCCTTTTAAGTTTTAGAACTGGTAGATTTCGGGTTATTAAACTGATTTTTTTTCTGTTTCTTTTATTTGATTTTTTTTTTTAATTTTATTTTTTCTTTTGGTAGATGGCCAAATGAATAGAAGAAACAAAGCTTTCTGACATGTTCAAATACCAGTTAGCTTCTGAACTTCAAATGAAAAAGAGCTGGAATTAAACAGACTGAAACAAAACCAGGTTTCTCACTGCACCTCCTGAAAACTTTGGCCTCAAAGAGTAGAATTTTCTTCCAGCTACTGAGGCAGTAATTTCCTCCACTATAACAGTTTAGCTTTTGTTGGGGTAGAAGTACTGTATGGATTACATTTAGATATTTAAGTCTTTCCATTCTGTCACTCCTATACGATGACTTCTTTTTTCCTTGATCGTTTTCTTCAAATAGTTTACTGATTTTATAATGCTGGTTTCTGTGGTGCCTGTATGTTATAGATGAGGTATCTTCTAAAGTATCAGCATAAAACCAAGTGTGATTTAGAGTCTATGGATAACACGAAAAGATGCAGCTGGAACTTCAGTTCTGACCATGGTAACTCTTGCAGAGACTATAGGGCAGTTTTGTGCTCTACCTCTCTGTCTCTTTCTGTTCATTTTGCTTGGGGTAACAAGTATATTGAAGCTTGGCTTAAAATTTAATATTGTATGTAAAGAAAAAAAAGCAATAAAATATGATTTGGAAAGTATTTTTCCAAAATAGGAAGGAAATATAGAAGTAGTAAGTAATTCTGAGTCTACCTTTTTTTCTCCTCTTGCTCTTTCATTTGTGTCCCTTTACCAAATTACTGATTGAATTTTTAGAATGAAGTGTTCTCTTACTTCCTCTAGCTAGGTTGGTCAAGATAGTTATGAATTGTCTGAGAGTCAAATTTTAGTTTCCAAAGACATGCAAGGAAAAAAAAGAGATCAGCTTCATTGTAAATTGATGACCTTGCAAAATGAAATTAGTTTTGCTCGTTAGTTTTCATCTTGGAGAGCTCGAAGTACATTGTATTGATCAGAAGTTCTAAAAGCTTTGCTATTGAAGTCCATAAGTATGATGTGACAACACAAACTGGTGTTGATATCTGATGTGATTTCTGTTTCAAAATACAATGCAATCTTGTTAATTTGCTCAGATGCAGATTTAATAATTCATGTTATAGGACACGTATCAAGGACATTGAATGGCACAATATATCTCAAATTTTTTTTACTTAGTTTTTGAGGCTCAATTTAACATAATATTGATATTTTACTGACAAATACCCCCTTTTATATAATTTTATGATCATCTTTCAGGAGCGTAAAGTCAGCCTTCACTCCAGAGCTGTGTTATGCAAACATGAGGAGGTTGGAGCAAACCCAGTTGCAGTGTGGTACTTGCCTTAGGGAGATCATTTTTTGCTCCGGTGTAGCTGAGTGAAAAAGGCCAGTCACACTTCAGTTGCCTGTGCAGAAGTTTTTTTCTTTACTATAGCTGCCCTTCTGACCATAAGCAGCTTCTCCTATGCAGAATATAATAAAAGAGACTATTTCCTCCAACGATATGAATGTAAAGTCTGTACATTGGACAATTTCATCACAAATACTGATACTGTGTTTTGGGAGGGAGGAGCATGTATTGGTGGAAGAATATTCTTCTGCTCTTACCTGTAAATCTTCCATCACAGACTGCCTCCTGAACCCATCTGTTCGGTTCCTCCCATGGGAGCTCACTGTAGCAGGTTCTGGGGAAAAGTGTTTCCAAAGCCACTCTTCCTTGAAATGAGAGCATGGCAGAAGAAAAGGATGTAGAAACACATTTGAAAGGTAGAAATCCATGTATCTATGACCATCCATGTATCTATGTGGGTTCCGAAGCATATAAATGTCCACGTTAAGTAATAGTATGTATTCCTCAATTGAAAACATGCCAGGAAGCTGGAGAATAGCAAGTTCTCATATAATGTTTGGAGTAAAGTCGGAAAAGCTTTTATTTGTCCTGCCTCTCCTCCCCACTCCTTTAATAAGTCAATGTTTTTCTTGTTAAAGTGACCTCTCACTTTAGAGTAATCCACTAATTGCTTGATTGAAATGATCTATTTTACATAATCAAATGAGCTTTTGACCTTTCTTTAATTTTTGCTCTTTGTGGAGGCTATTGCTGCTGATGGTCCAGATATTTTCAGTTTCTGGAAGCTATGGCTAGTAGGATTTTGTTTAATTTTGACATCCTGTAACTGATTCTTTTTGAGAGGTTGATAATGCTTAAAGAGACTATAAGTTGGTCTTTTTAGATAAAGCCTTTTCACATTCAAACATTTTTTCCCCCCACCCTTTACATCACAGCTATTTAGCTATGCTTAGTGTGAAGAATTTATAGTTCAAAGCCTTTGGACTTTAATACCTTGGGATATGTTGGAATTTCTTGGTTCTGTGACTTGATTTTTTTTTTTTTTTTGAAAATCAGTGGCTAAAACAGCAGATGGACACCTTGCAGCATCTGCTCAAGTTCCCTGATTTGTTCTCTGCTCTTTATAAAGCTTCTGTCCTTCCTTCAATCAGTACTTTTCTTTTTTCTATCATTATCATTATTGAGGCTGTTGGCAAAAGTTGGGTTGAGTAATCCCAGAACCACACAGAAGCATTAAGGTTGGAAAAGAACTCCAAGATCATCTAGTCCAACTGTCCCTCTACCATCTATATTACTAATTAAGTACTAACTGACCTAATACTCATTATAGTGTAATGCAAGAATCAGAAGAAGTAACTTCGGTATTTCAAACACTGGAATAAGATTTTAGGCTGCTATGTAGTGTGCTACATACATATTCCTGTTTGTAAGAGACTGTTTTACACAAATAAGAGTGAAGGAGAACAAATAGAGCAATGCACTGCCATTTCTACAGGGATATATTCCAGCTAGAATTCCACTTGGCATTTCAAGACCAGCAGAAGTTTTGACTGACACCTGCCCAGGTAGACTTCTCACAGTGACATACAACATGTAGTTGCTTGAGACACTTATGAGACTGATTGTTGGAGAAGGAATGCTAATTCAGCTCAGGGGTAAAAAGGTAGATGGGAAGGCTGTGTTCTTTCTAGATAGAGGCAGGCATGTTGCAAGCTCTCTTTTTTTTTACTTTCTACCATGATGACTTTATCTTCCTCTGGAAGTTTACGTGAATCTCTGTCATCTTTAACTCATCCCATCTAAAAGTGATAAAACTCTTTGGTAATGATGAGCCATCATAAAGCAAAGGTTGAATTATCTGTAGTCACTACCAGTCAATGACAAGTGAATATTATTTATGAAACTGGAAGCATACTTGTCTGTGTTCTTTTAATCAGTTACGTTTCTGTGGTCATTCAGTTATAAGAATACTCTGTCTTGGTTTTCATTGAAAACTTCACTTTCAGCATCAACTTATTGTTTCTTCAGATGTTGCTGGAACATTAGATGCTTTGATATCTTTGCATTTAAGTGTCATTATCTATTAATCAATAATAATTAATAAAAAAACCACCCACCACTACTCTTATGTGTCTTAAAACCAGAAATTTCTCAGACTATTATGAATTTTGATTACATATCCTTAACTGTAATTGTTTTTTCAGATCAGGTTTTAAAAATACTTTTTAAATGAAGTTTTGTTCTCAGTGGCATGCCTTAGAACTTGGGGAGAGCTAACACAAAGAGACTATGGGGGTAAGGGAATGGAGGAAAGGGGGCTGTTGTCTATTGCTTAGGACGTTTTCCTAGGAATAAGGACTCTAGGCTGAGAGAAATGTCAGAGACAGCTTTCTCCCTGTGCTGTCATGGATGAGACATTGTGACTGCTCCTTATGTTTCTAAATTCATTGACCATCGCTCCTGTTTGGATGGGATGGATTCCTGTGGGAAGGGGCTCTGTTGCCCCTTGTACAGAGGACAGTACAGCACTGTCCTCTGGAGTGAAGTCTAAAGCCTTGAAGAGAAAGTGGGCTCAAGATAAACTCTTTCTGTTTCCAGACAGCTATTTCAGATGAGGTTGTGCTCCGAGCATGGCTAATTTAAGGCTCTTTAAGTTCAGTATTGCAAAGAAAATGACATGAGACTTTACCCAGTAATAAGGAAGTTTTTGACAGGTTCTCACACGAATTTGGTGGTTTCAGCAGAAGAATATGCAGGTTTTGTAAAAACAAAGAAATAAATGCATGTAAGCTACAGTCCTTTGTTTCTGATCTCCAGTCTGGTTTGTCAGCATGAATTGTCTTGTGAAAGAGAAGATAAAATTACTGTTGGAATGTGCCTTTGTTCCTAAATTAAGGAATTTCCTAGTAGGAAAAGGCAATGATATTTCACATTATTGGATAGGAATTTTCTCCTGATAAGATCTATACTTTCTTTTTTAATCAAGAAAACTCATTCAAATATATTTTTAGTAGGGAAGAATACAGCCAGGTATATGTTATGTAAATAAGCTCACTTACATGATAATCCAACATAAACTCATTTATGTTGTCAGCTCTGCTGTTATGAATCTAAACATTCGGTATTTTGAAGCTAAGATTGTACTAAAGATTTTTCTGCTCACTGTAGAATCAGAATCTGTTCTGAGGTATTTGAGGCTTATAGAGTTCATATTTCTTTATGTACGTTTATCTAAAAGAGTGATTATACACTACATCGTGTGCTGGTATTGATGTTACCAAGGGACATCAAAAGGATGGTGTATAAATCTCCAAAGGACTTACCAAACTCATCTACTCCAAACTGAAACTGAAGTGATTCTGAATAGAAAAAAAAAATTAAAATCAAACCCTTTGCACTCAAGTATTCTAACTATGAATTCTGCCTTATTAATCAGAATCATAGAATCACAAGTTTGGAAAAGATCTTGAAGATCATCAAGTCAACTTTTCCCATCCTAAGCTAAACCATATCCCTAAGTACCTCATCTACCCTTTTTTTAAACACATCCAGGGGAGGTAAAGCTTTGGGTTTGGGTCTTTTTGCTGTGGAAAATTCTTGTTTAATTAAAATCTTTATAAATTCTCATTGTACATTTTTTATTTTATTGTGGGCATTTCAACTATTAAAGCCTTGCTTGAAGTGTTTCAAGACATTTCAGTGAAACAATGTCATTAGATCTTAGAGTTTTGGAAAAGCTAAAGTTTGGGTGGTTAATATTGCAATTTCTGTAGGGATAGTAGAACATTTTTCTGGGTAAAGTTTAGTTTTTAGTAATGTGTTAATATGAAAATTCTCAAGACTGATATTAATAATTCCACTTTAACATAGATAAAGAAATCCATCTAGATAAGAGAGCATTGGTCAAAGTACATAAAATTTTGTGGTATGAATTGCTGAACTGTTTTCTTTAGAATAGTTGCTATGGAAATTCTTTTTTTTTTTATGCTGGGCTTTTGTTATATATGCAATGAGGCATTTAAATAACAGAAGAATTTAAAGAGAAAGTTTGAAAAACAGAAGTAAACCTTTTAGTGGGAGTACTCAGAATAATCATTGAATTCTAGGTTGCCTAGCACTGTCCTGTTCCTTTTTGTTTTATTCTGTTCACAAATTGACTCTATGCTTCACCGTTAGTGGTACAATAGGTTATTTTCCAGGAAAAAAAGGGCTAAATGGAATAAACAGACTCTAGTAGATATTAGGAAGAACAAAGTTGTTATTGACCCAACACGAGGAGTAAGCTTCGAGGTCCAGGTCGTCCTTCAAGCTCAGTAGCTTCCCTGGTCTTTGAAATTAATGGATCTAGGTCAAGTGTCCTCCTCAGTAATGTGTATTTCATTGTAAATAGAGAGTTTTCTTTCCCTGAATCAGATCGTAAAACATTGTGAGCTTTCTAGACCAAAGGTAGTAAAGAGACATCTGACACTGTAATTTAGCACTGATTATTGTTCATATGGCTGGTTCTGAAGTAACTAGGGAGAAATTTCTTCTGATTATTGTGAAGGATTATGTCAAACCCACAATTCAGTTCTGCTGAGTGTATCATGCACCATCAGCTTAATATTATAAAAGGGGACAAGAATTAATAAAAATATTTGGGTTTTTTTGGCATGTACAGTGTTAACTTTATTTTCAGACTACTTAAATGTACCTGTTCAGTCTATACTTCACTTTAAAAAAACCCCCACAAAACAACAACCCCTCCCAAATACAGTGTTGATAATCAGAAACTGTCAACAGAAAGTAACTTACATCTTATAAGTACTTTGTTAATAGGAAAAGGTAGTTTTAGAAAAGTTTTTGAGAGCTATTAAGAGAAGAAAGAATTAGGTCCCAAATGTAGAAATATTATCCAAAGCTTGTTAATAAAGGGATAATATGTGCATACAATAAAAAGGAAATGGAAAACAGGAGATGGGGGGAATAAAAAAGTTTGTTTTCAAATAGATAATGGAATAATTAATGCTGAGAACTTTTGGTGCTTTAGTCACCATGTAGTCATCATCAATTTTGCATAATAGGAACTCTAATCTTTTTCCCATTGAAAGCAATAGAGAAATTCGCTGGTGGTTTCAGTAATGCAGGATTGGAGCCCATATCATGGTCTGTAAGAGGTAGCAAAAAAAATTCCCTTTCTTCTAAGATTCGTTTGAGTCCCACACACTCTCTTGTATTACCAAACTACTGGTGAATGCTGTCTTAATTTTCAGCATTCAGGGTCATAATTATAACTTAAATATGGTGGATTGGTTGCAGTACCAGCAAGTACAGCTCTAAAAGAAAACTAAAGTTATTTCAAATAATCTGAAGTATGATAAGATATCATTGGAGATTTGAGTTTTGGGTTTGTCATAAGATTCATGATAAAAAGTCTGAAAAAGATCCTATTAAAGTCTGGGTAGTTTTTGAAATTGGTATACTATGAGACTGGTAAAGTTTTTTTATTAATTATTATTTTTTGCCAAGGTTTAGAATAAGTCTACTGAGATGGCATGGCTGAGTAAATGAATAAATTGTATGTGTTGTTTCAGTTATTGCCAGTAAATTTATAATTTATTAAAAAGTGATTCATCAGTTTCCAATTTTCTGGTCCTATTGCATGGGTTTTATTAGCAGAATGTTATCAGAGAAGTAATTAATGCTAGATATTGTTATTAAAAAATGCTATTAAAGAAGTTGAGTTATACAAAGGTTTAGATTGTTAGAAAGTCTGAAATGCAATGAAAAGTAATCCTGATAGACAGACCATTCTCTAGTTTCTGGATAAATTAGATGCTTATTGCTTCAACTGACCAAGTCCACTTGCTTTGAGTACACAAAAATTTCATTCTAAATTTTATATATTCTCTTATATAATATGATGACTTCTATCTACAGTTGGCTTGATCCTGCTGTAATTGCAGCCACCGCCTGTCTTTGGGGTAAGCATTGAAAAGTTTGGGCACCATTGAACTGAAGGGTCATAGAAAATCAAAGTTATTTTCTTGGACATGGTTGCTACCATTATTGCAAGATTCTGTGTTAATCAACTCAATTTAGTGAATTGCATCACTAGCATCCAAAAACTGTCACTTTCTTTAGACAACCAGGCTTGTTGGTGTAATCTGGGGGACGGATATTTTACGACTGATGGTCCCAGAAGGATTATTTAATTAACTGCTGCTTCACTGGGAGGTGATATCTGTGACTGGCATTAGTAGTGTAATTCAAATTTATGCATTAGCATGGAGTTTCTGCAGTGAAATAAATGTTCCTGAAAGGTCAAATTGAATGTATGCAGTCAGGTCTGGCCATGTTCCCAGACTTTATGAATGAAAACATAATATTGGGCTTGTAAAATCATATTCTTTCTCTTTCAGTGGAAAGTAGCCCTTTTAGCATACTTCCTTTAGAATTTGTAACTGCTTGTGTAATCTGGTGTGAAAAATGAGATACTTTGCGGTTCTGTTTCCTTGGGTACAAGATTATCTTCTGCTCGGTCCTTATTTCAGATGATTGCTTCTTTTGTGTTACATAGCGAGTGCCATTACAGCATTTTGGCATGACTAAGCATGTGTGTAACCATGGCTAATACTGAAATGCTTTCCATCCAAAACCTTGCTCACATGTTTCCTTGAGACCTAAGTTTTCAGCTTCTGTAGTTAGTAAAGGAGAGAAAAAAGCCCTGCAGATATGTTGGGAAAAATTAAGGCATTTTGCTGCAGTGCAAGAAAATAACTGTAGTTTCTGGAGGAGTTACACAGTGCAAGGCAAACCTGAAATAGTACTAAGTGAAATAAATATATGTATTTTTTACCCTGCTTTATTCTGTATATTATTTTTTGAAGCTTAGCTCTTTTTTTTCTTCCCCAAAGACCTCTCATGACAAATCTCAGAAATCATAATGTGGCTGTCAGTGAGAACTTAACTTTTCATTTAGCTTTTCTAGAGTTGCTGGCATATTTTAGCTATTTTTCCCTCCCCATTATACCTTAGACAGTAAATGCTCATTAGAGAACCCGACTCTATATTTTTCTTATAGTCTGATTTTGAGCATTTTGTCATGTAAACACTACCTGAATTACCCATGTAGTCAATACCCAAGTTATGAATAAAAGAGCTACCTACAGATTCAAGCTATGGCACCAGTATGAAGGGAAGTGTGTGTTCTGTGCCCAGAGGATTCTACCATAGGTGGTGGAGCTAATAATCAAATCAAATTCCTTATTTTCTTGATAAAGATGACAGTGTCAAGGTAATAGGTCTGTCTGAATTACGACATTTTTGAATACTCTTTGTCGGTTGTGCTTTTATGTGTGTTCATGTTGATTATACCAAACATGGCAGTAAGACAGAAAACATTTCAAGATGGGATTCAAGAGTGTCCTGGTTCTGGCCAGGCCAGAGTTAACATCCCCAAGCAGTCAGTACAGGTGAGCTGAGTTAGTCCAGGCTGTTTTCTACACCACCTGACAGCCTGGAACCACACCTGAGACACTTTTGGTCTCAAAATGATAAAAATTGTCATAGCTTGTGATTGTGCTAGAGCACATATATCCAACAAGCTGAACTTAATATTGTGGTACAAGCATGCAGTCAGGTGCTAGTATTTCTAAACCATGTTGGGACCAGGTACAGATCCTGTTCCACTGGTCAGAAGCACAAACTGTGCCTTGACTGGTGATTAGTACTTGCTGCCATTTGTACAAAGGAACAAGTGGTTGGTTTCCTCCTGTCTCTCATTCAACCAACTTCTTTTTGGAATTATGTTTTTGCCTTTCTGTTTTACAGCAAAAACTGTACTGTTTTTACAGTAAGAGTGAGATTTCAAAAAAGGGAGATTTCAGTGGTTTGAGGTGGAAGAAGTCTATGCTGTTTACTTTGTTGCAGTGAAATTGGAAATGCTGTTCAGCCTTATCTGGAGATTCCATCCAGTGCTCTCAGATAAATGAGTCTTAGTATTGCATTGACCAGAAATGATGTTATATGTGAAACAGCATTACTGTGCCACTTAGTTACTTTACGTAAGCCTAGGACAAATTTTGTAGTTTTTTAGCTGCAGTAATGAAGACCTTAGTGATGTAAGTGGTGACAATTTAAATACTTGGTTAAATATCTTCAAAGAACTAAGCAAGTCCTCTTAAATATGTATACTGTTGGCTGGAGGAGGATATGCAGACCAAAGATTTGCAAATATTGGATTTAATGGTAATTTGTGTAAACTGATGATCTAACACTGCTAATAACTGGATTTTTTTGTATGTGCTGGCATATGGGAAGCACTAATTAACTGCTCGTGCCTAATGGTGTATAAAGGAAATGGTAACTTCTAGGCAAATACATGAGGAACTCATCAGATGCTTGTAAACAGGAGCCATGATTCAGAGTTTTTTGGATGCGGGCTTCTGTATAGTTAGATGCTATATTGTTCTGTTGGATCAGCAATGTGGAGTGTTAACCCTTTTGTGTGCTACAGGAAGAAATCCAGTGTAACCAATCCCATTTCAGCATGAACTGCATGGCTTGGGAAGCCTGAGTGAGTCAGGTCCCTGTAAGAGGTGAGATTAGAAATGGCGCTATCAGTTGCTGCTGGAAGACCAGTTGATACTGGAAAGCTAAAAGTGGACACTGGGAAAGGCAGGTAATGTGTGGAACCCCCCCAAACAGCATTGCTTTCTTAGAATTATAATAGCTGTGAAATTTTGTTGATCAGCAGTTGTAGAGAATTTTTGATTTTATTTTTTTTTTTACTGTGAAAATAAAATGATGAGTGAAATGATCTTGAAGTGGATGAAATTTTAAAGCTGTTATCTGTAATTTTATGTTTAAACACTTTGGTAATTGCCAGATTTGAGAAGAAGGAGTTCGTGTGTATAAATGCTTGGGGTAAATTAACAGAAAACTCTTGATTTGTGTCTTACAGTGGAAAGTTGGCTTTGTACAGTTTTGTGTTCCTGATAAAGCTTATCTGTATATTATGTTCTTCTCTGGTAATTGTGGTAAATAAGAGTAATTTGTCAAATGGATCTTTTTAGTTTCAGGAACAATTATACATGCTTTTTTTTTTTTTCTCGAAGGATTAACTTGAATTTCCTAGGTTATTTTGAAGTACACCTGTTTTTTTCTTTGTTTTTATATTTTGGAGCTGGTGGGCATGTGAATATTAATAAAGAAAAAAAGGAAATAATTCCTAAAAGAGCAAAAATCTATTTCTCTTAGAAATACATTAATGTTATCTCACAGGAAGGTGAATTAAATGTTTAGTATATATACTAAACTTACATACAGTTTTTTAGTTGTAATTCTAACCTGTAGTTTACAACAGTAGAAAATTACACTATGGCCCTTTGAGAAGGTATAATTTATGAGATATATTTGTAGTTAGGCAGCTGATAAGGACAGGATATGAAAAGGAAGGATCATAGCCATAGGGAATTGAAGTGACAGAGGAGATAATTTATGTGATTCAAGTAGGACGGTATAAAAGGTTTCTGCAGAGAGCAAGGTCAACTGTGTACAAAGCTTATTCTGAAAATGTTACATTTAAATTAATTAAGTTTATTTTAATGGAACTAGAAGTAGCTGGTTCCACACACAGTATGGCTTTTATCTGGCCAGGATAAGCTTTGCTACTCTTCATTCCTCTATTACTTAATGATAAAATGAAACATTATTTTAAGGCATTCTAAAAGAACAGAATTATGGCTGATGGGTAGATAAGTCTGAATGAAAGTAAGACACAGGAGTGGTGATTAGGGCATTGATTGTATCAAGAATATTTAAAAAATTGTTACTTTTTTCCCCCTCTTAGACACTTGTCACACTGATGACAGGATCAAAATTAATTCCACAAAATATAATCTATTTTCACTTCATGCTTTTTTCTCAGGCATGAATACTATGTTTCTAAACAAAATAAGTAGCATCAAAAACTATTAATGAAAAGAGGTTAGTTTGTGGCTCCCAATATAAAGAAAGTTGTATAGAAATTGCAAGAGGTTACATTGTAACTATAAAAGTGAAGATGAATGCTGCAGGACTGTTCCCTTTAGGTCATCATATTCTCGGAAGCAATGCTCCTATTGTCCTGAGATGAGTAGAAATGAAAGGAAAGGCTAGGACTTCCCCAGTCAGTGCTATCAAGATATATGACAATGTGAGGTATTTACCATAATGGCATTATTTGATGATCTTGAACTCAGGCTTTAAATGTGATATTTCAGTGGCAATAAAAACAAAACGCTAAGCTTTTCTTCCTTGTGATTTTTAATTGTTGCTATTATTTTGTTAGGAAAATGAATGAGTCAGTTGAAACCTTGCCTAAGTCAATTTAAAATAATGCACACGTATGCGGTTTCTGTGATAGTCCTAGCACAATTCTGTAGTCCTTAAATGTTATTTCCAGTATGCTAATATTTAGCAAATACTACCTTGAGTTACCCCATGCAGTTATAGATTTCAAACCTGTCTTTCCATAAATAAATTTTGCTACATAGATATAGGCAAAATGATAGCCTTCTGGAATTAGCATTTTGTATGATTCAGTAACATTCTGTACATGATGGCTTGAATTTTGCATGTGTTAATAGGTTTAGATTAATTTACAGATTTGATTTAATGTACTCTTTGTTGTGATGCATTATATTGTTGTAAGGCTTACACAGCTAAGATTTATCTTCAGTTAATATTTTAATTTACTTCACTTACTTGCAATAAATTAATTAAATTATGTGGAACTACATTTTTCTCCCAAAATTGCATCAGTGGTTACCAGTCCTTGCTCAAAAGTTTCTTTATGATGCCAACTGTGTGGTGATGTTCCCAAATTTACACCTCACTTTTACACAACAAGGAGTTTCAAAGTTATGGAAAGCTCAATGTTTCAAATTCATTAAGCACTTCTAGTAGAAGCTGAGGAAGTGGCTCTAATGGAACAATTTAGAGAAGAAAATGGGTTAAGAACCAGTAAATTTATGATGCTGTTTCTCTTGGACAGTTTTAATGTCACAGATGCTGTCACTGGAGATAACTTAAGGGAGAGATAACAGAAGAGATAAATAAAAAAAAAATGGATGTAGGGATTTCTTTTGTTGTAATGGTTCTGGCATTTATACAGCAGTCTTTTCTGTAACAAAGCTGGAGTCGGTAATTAATCTGGGCATTGTACAAGCTATTTTTTCTCAGCAGCAATTAAACATGTAAGCATTTTAACAAAATGAAAGAAATAGAAATAGGAAAGCTGGGGATAATTTGACAGGTTTTCATACTATGATCTCAGGTTGTTATTTTTTTTTTCTTTTTTTTCCCAGTGTGAGAATTTAAGAATGTTTTTGTTTGGAACTTTTTATGCTGGAAAAAATTAGAACACTTCGATATCTTTTTGATTATAACATATTTCATATGCTGGGAGTCTTTTAGCATTAAATTGGTGGAAAAGTGGCATATACTTTTGAAACAGTTAATTAAAAAGAAATTGGGGGGGTTAACTTGTTAGTTTTATATTTGGAGAGAAGCAATGTCTTTTGCACTAACGTTATAGTAGATGACAAATGAAAGACAATTGAAAGAGCCATTGAGAAATGAAGTGGAATATTTATTGCCAAGGTATCCATTTGATTTGTTACATTTATTTTCAAATATTCTAGTAGGATAAAGAAATGAAAAGAGAAACCAGTTTCAAAAGGAAAGTATTTTCCTAATAAGATCGAGTTTCAGAAGAGTTTGCCATTATCATGTTAAAAAATTAATTGCTTATGAGTGTTTGAATTCCTTTCTGTAATGTAAGGAAGTAATTAAATGCTGTTAAATTTTATCCTATTTATTGAAACGACTTCACTTTCTTTTGAATTTTCTCATTATCTTCCATCTTACCGTTAAGTATTGTGCAAGATCATAATGAATTAGAACTAGTATAGAGGATTTAAACCTATATTTCATGTTTCAAGACTGCATGAGCTATTGAGGCCCTTTTATATCTGAGACTGGAGAAGGGAAGAAGTGTAGAAAATAATGCAAATATTTGATTGAATATGACATTTTACTATGAACTTTAAATGATAGGAAGGAGCTGATCATGAAATGAACTAACAAGGGGTCTTTACGTTTTGTTGTTGAAGGGGCACATGCACTATCTCCATGGACAAGACAAATGGAACTTGTCTTCTCTAATAAATGGGTCATATCTCTTTTGGCACCAACAGCCCGTAGTGTTTTCTGAACCTCCCTCTGGTGGCATGAGAGACATTGAAAGGATTTCTGCAGTATTGTGTGTAACTTACCACTGTATCACCACCAGTTCGACACTTGAGTTACTCTCTGTGGCTGTCACTCTCAGTACTGATTCCTCACTTCCAGGAGCATTGTAGATCTATGATCTGAAGTCATTTTTTTAAGTGCCTATATGTACCTCTTATAATAAATGAAGACGCTCACACTTGAAAGGCAAATTGGAGCTGTCGTCTGTTTACCCTCACTATACACTTGGTTACTTGATTCCTGATCTGCCTTCTCAGGGCAAAGCAATTCCAGCTGTAATAGCTTGGCACCTACTGCCCTGGATATTTTGTCACACAAGAATAGGAAAGGGAGTAGATTTATCTCACTCTAAAAAGTTGGCCCAGTCTTTTATTCCCTTAAGGTTCCCTTATCTTCCTGGAGAATTGTCTCCAAGTGATTTGTCTTTCTCTTTATACCAGGGTAGACAGTAGGCCAAGGTGTCAACAGTTTTAGACTCAGTTTAATCAGGAGATGAAATAGTTGATTCCTCAGAGTAAAAGTGTGGAGAAAGCACTCAGTGATACTTTTCTGGACTACCTTCCAAGCCTCACACAGCCTGCAGTGCAGGGACTGTCAATCTGTCAGTTGGGGTTTTTTGGTTTTGTGGGTTATTGAGTTATTTTATTATTTATTTAATTTTATTTACTTATTTAATTTATTGAGTTAATTTATGAGCTGATATAGACTTCTAGCATCTGCAGTACCCTATAACAAGGAGTTCCAAGACCTTTGCTGATAACATGATGTTTTTTTATTTCATGCTTTTTTTTTAACTGAAAATGACAAAAACAAAAGATTGTTTCACTTTATCTGTGATACAATACAGCCAACAAAACCTGAAGTATTTCCCCCCAGTCTCTTCTTCTAGATAATAACAATTTTAATCTACTTAGTTGATTTTTGAAGTCCTTGATTGTCCTTGTTGCCACTGTGTATTTCTCAGTTCTGCAACATTCTTTGTTGAAAAGTGCTGGCCAAATAGTATTCATGATATGGATTGAAAATTACATAATGGTGTGTTCTGTTTTGTTCTCTTTCCCTTTCAGAATAATTCCTCACTTTATTTTTGGTTGCTACTCTGTGTTTAGCTGGCATTTACATAAAGCTATTATAATTCACAGATTACATTCTTGGGTATTAATAACCAATTTCAGAGTCCATCATTATGTATGAAATCAGGATCCTGGTCTGTTTTCCAGTTTTTATCACTTTACATTTATCAAAGTTAAGTTTCTTCTGTCTTTTTGATAGTCATTTTATGAACTTCAAAGCAATTCTGTCTTATGGTTCTTGTTTGGAAGGAAGGAATAAGGAAGGGGAGAAACTGCTAAATAATCAGATTCTGAACAGTAGATGTTGTATTCTGTCCTGCGATAAGTTGATATATTGTCAGTAACTAAGTTTCTCAGAAACACAAGAGGAGGGGGAAAGTAAAATGAAATAATAAAACTTGGGCTCTCTATAGTTTTTTTTCAGTCATAAGAGTATGGTGGATAAGGGAGGCAGCCTGAGACACAGAAGCAAGACTGGAACCTAGAGCATTACCAGAAACCTGATGCCATCTTAAGAAGTAATGAATAGACACCCAAGATGATGTGTTATAACAGTGTTGGAAATGGACTTTTCCAGGCTATCAAAGACATAGTAAAATGTGTTGCTACCCAATGAGCCTTCACAAAGTGCTAGACCTCAGAGTAAGACCAAAGGAAAAGATCTGTCCTGGAAAGATGTTGTACAAAGGAAACAAAAATGTTCATAAATCTCTTTAATTTTGATTCTGTCTTTCTTGAGTATTCTTTGTTGCAATGGCCAAGTTGTGTTCTAATAAAATTTAGATTTACTAATTCAAAGCCTTTGTAGTATTTTTGGTCTCCTTAATGGAAAGAAAAGCTACAAGTATATCCATCTCAACGTAGTGGTTGATGTAGGGTCCAATTGCAGTCACAGTGGTGAATCTGAGAAATTCTCTCAGTTTGTTGGCAATTGTATACGTAGTCTAGACTGACTGCTAATTTTATTGGGACTGTCTTGTGTTCACTTGTCATATTATAGATCTCACCAGCTAATTTTAAAAGCATGTTTTTCTAAAGATTTCTGGAACAGTGACTGTACATGTTCTAGCTAGTATAGATAACACGTCCATATATAGAACAATTTACTGATCAGAACTACCAAACTACAATTTTTTTGGTTGGGGGTTTGGGTTTTTTTTGTGCTTGTTTTGGGTTGTTGTTGTTTAGTGGGTTGGTTGGGTTTTTTTAAAATTTAGTTGCCTTGGACTCCAAATTAATTCTAAGAGGACAACACAATTACATCTGAGACAAAGGAATGAATCAGTCATGAATTGTATAAATAGGGAAATAACAGTAGTAGTAAACTCTCATTGGTCCTTGATGATGGACCATCCATCCTTGGATGGGCTGTTTCCCTCTTCTGCAGTTCCTTCATGGATGAGGTAGGTGGTTATGAAAAGAAAAAAAAATGCCAACTGATAATACATTAGATATCATATTGCAAACCAGAGTAGTAACAGAATTACTGAGTAGACTGGAAGCAGCCACATCTACTCTGCTCAGATATTAGAAAGCTGGAGCTGCACTCACAAATGATTTTTTAAAAAATAGTATGCCACAGTGGAATTATATGGAGACAAATAGGGAATTTAAAGAGTGGGATGTAAACATGTAGTAAAAACCAACTGAACAACAACAAAACGGCCACAAGGGACAAGCTTACAGTCCTTTGTATACTGCAGCAGAACAAGTGACAGGATGGTGTGAATTAGCAAGAGCAGGAGAATCACCTGGATTGACAGGATATTTGAATATAGTACACAAACCCAAAAATTAGTCGGGCTTAAAGAATGAGCATACCATGATCAGGGACAAATGGTGATACTGGAAGCTTTCCATGCCTGTGCAATGAAGAGAAACAATGATGACACTTGCTGCTATTGAATTATCTTCTTTGTTTTCCTCAGTTCTTCTGTGAGGACCCTAGTAATAGCCACAAACATTCATGCATCATTATGATAGCTGGCAACATACCCTGAAGTTATTAAAGATGTGGATGTGAGCCAAAAAAATGGATTTGCTGTCATGAAAACTGTTTTTTGTCACAGTAACATGTAAAGGAGGAAACTTTAAAATAGTAGTATGGTTGGGAAATTAGCTACAGTGATAGTAACTTTTTGTGCTGCTGCTCTGCATGTATAATGTAAATATCAGCTGTCACTAGGTTGTTATCTTTCCATCTCTTGCTACTGTAAGTAATCCCTTTAGCTAAAGCTGGAGAAACATTGCTTAAAACAAACAAACCCCAACATGTTCACTCTACAGATCAAATAACTGTCTGTATTTTATGGGTAGTTTTAAAGGAATAGTAGATTGTACCTGTCAGTGCCAGCCACTTTCCAACCATATGAATTACGTTGCCATGGAGCATAAATCTCTAGATGTCAGTGGCCTGTCTGACCCACACCAGCACATGTGTAATTAGTAGGAACTCTTAAATCTACATGCTTCTTATCTTAAGGGAAAGTAGTGTTGTAGAATGTATACAGTGCTCACTGCTAGAGTTCAAGGGTTCTGGAATTCAGTTTGATAAAAGCTGAATTTTGTTATTGCTGAAGCATGTGAATTGGCCTCTCTAGAAACCTGGCTGTTTGTTGGGTACTATAAAATGACCTTCAAAGTGTATAGCTTTTTTTTTTTTCTGAAATGAAGCCAAATCCCATCCTTTGCTTTTGTTTTATCAAGTTGGTCTTTTATCTCTCCTGATGCATTTGAGGTTAAGTGGGAAGACTCTCCAGGTGCAATGCAGTAATAGTTTTATGTTTTTATTGAACCAAGCATCCCCTCTGCTAAACTTTAAGGTGTGTGTTTTCATAGTTTGACTGAATGGCATGCTGGAAGGATGAGCTGAGATTAGCGTAATCACCTGCATAACATGCACCATATCTTTTAATGAAGTTCCTGTTTTAAAGTAAGTGAAGTTGAGAATTTAAAATAAGCAGTGATGGAAAGTCCATCTCAGGTCCTTGTAATTTGCTTCCCATAAATAATTTCCCCAATTAAAACTATTTTAAAGACTGTTTATTTCTACTAAGAACTTTAATTTCAGCTTTCACTCACTGGATTTTAGCATAGCTTGGCCTGGACTATCATAATAGGTGCTTATTATAGTAACTTTAATTTTCTTAATTAAAATCCATTACACCAAAAGTAATTTTGTAACCCCCTGTCTAATTCTTTGTTAAGAAATTCAAGTTCCTACTTTTCCCATTGTTTTATGAGAGATTGATGCTGGATTGGCAGTCTTACTCTGAAGTTGTTCCATCTTTGAATTTTAAACAAAGGCACAAGGATTTTTTTCCTACTTTTCTAGAATGTCAAAGGAAAAATCAAAGTTAGTCCAACAGTATATCAGATTAAAGAGAGAAGATAGGTGTTACAAGCTCTGGTCTCTCTCTTTACATTAGAGTTTTCTGAAATAGTATGTAAGTTTTCAGAGAAACAGCTACTTTTTTACTCTTTTCATCAAGCGTGTCATCTGCATGGCTGTGGCATTGGATGTCATGTTTTACAGTCAGAATTGTATGTACATTGCTTATTTCCTTTTGAATAAAGGACTCTTCTGAATAGGAAACAGACCTTTATTATCTTTAATTAAATTAGTTACAATGCTGATGTGACTCCTATGCCACATTGTATTTTAGGATTTCCAGACTAACAAAACTACAGCAAATCCTGCAAACACACAGCTGGGGAAGATAAGTTTTTCATGTCATCATGGATGGCTATTTATGCATTGTGCTTTATTTAAAACATCCATCAGCAAGAGAATAACATCTGGAAAATTTTCAGTAATAAGCCATCAAGTAGAATTAAGAAATTCAGTTCTTATTGTTAAAACTTAGTTCCATCACTGCAGATTTTTACTTTTTTTTTTTTTTAATTAGAGGAACAATGGTAAATAATTATGGGATGGTACATCTGGCTTCTCTCAGAATATGAGGCCTATTCTGAAGGGGTTTACTAGGGACAGAGAAGCTTTCTGTAATGTGTTTAAAGAAAGAGCAGATTTAATGATCACAAGGTAAGATGATAATTTTCCCTAAGATTTTGAAGAGTTTCACAGAGGGAGCTGAAGAACAAATTGCCAAGTGAAGATACCAGGCAAGTGAAGATACCAGGCAATGTGTGTGTATACAGAACTTGGTGGGAATGTTCAGAAAGATTATTACTGGTTCTTAATATTAATTGCTGAGGAAAATGTCTACTGTAGTGCCACGGGGCTTTGTTAGAAAACAATCCTGTTTGATGTGTTAATTATGGAGCTGAAAAATGGACCAGCTTCCTCTCCATAGTAGGGAAGCTTGTAGACTTTACAAGGACAAGGGGAGACTGTTGTCACCTACTGTGTCACTGTGAACTTGTACAAACTTTGGGATAGTTGTGCCTGTAGTTCAAATAGCTGCAAGATTCTGTAGTGCAGGAAAATAATGTTTCATCTGTTGGAACAAAAGTGAAAAGCCTCTTAATGAAAATAATTAACAGTTAGATAGTTTAAAGCCTAACAAAGGAAAAAAGATGCATGGAGATTATACTAGCAGCATTCCTATTGTAGTGAAAGCAGCAGGGAAATAATCTCCTTAAAAAGACAGACAAACAAAAAAAAATCGCAAAAAACCTGAAGGTTTTGACTTTCCATGGGGAAAAAAAAGGAAATTGTTTCATTTGAAGGTAGTAAGTTGATCTTGTGGAATAGCGAGTTCTCCTTCAGAGAAATGAAGAAAAGCTGCATGGAAATACAGAGGTAAGGTTATTTGTAGTTTCCAAGTATGAGGAATTGTAAATAGGATACTTTCTGTGACAGAATGACCCTTATATGCCAGAGCAGGAGCTTGCAAAGTCATGGCTAGAGCCAAGTTTAGGAACTTCTGTTTATTTATTTGGAAGAACTGCTGGAATTTGGGATACAAATTCTGTGTTATGAGGGGAGCAAACATAGTTTAAACCAAAGATGCTTAATACCTCTCTGCTCTTGTAAAATACAAGCTGGTATTAATAATGCCAGTTTAATACAATGAATAAAAATGATAAGAGGTTAAATGGATTTACTGAATAAAAGCTGTATTTTTTTTCCTGCAAGTTCAGAGATTGATGTTTTTTCTTAAGAAGGATCAGAATTTGAAAGTAAAGTTTTAAAAGGTTATGGTCTTTTTACTATAAAGGAGGATCATTTTTGTAAACTGATCATATCTCTAGCAATCTAAATGTCTTATACAAAAATTTTGCTACTATGCTGCATGTAGAAATTTGCAGTCATTTGAGGGGAAATATGGTGGAGAGAGAATTCAGAACATAGGATCTGCACCAAGGACCTGATTTAAAATAATTTAGTTTTCCTGGGCTTGCAGTATGACCCTACGTGAACCAGCATCCCGGCAGCAGTGACCTAAGAGGCTTTGATCACATCCAGAACTCTGTGAGAAGACTTTTATTAGGAAGCACTGAAGAGCTGTGTGAATACAGAGCGATTTGTGGAAAAAACTTCAGTTGTACAGAAGTGACTTGGCAATTTTTTGCTGTGGCTTGGGTTCCCTTCGTGTATAGGTTCCTTAAAATCTTCTGTTTCATTAAGCATTTTAATAAACTCCCCAACTTTGACAATAAGAGTTACTTAGTGGACCAAAGCATGATCTTATGAATAATGCAAGATAAATTATTTGAATATAGAGACTTTATGTATGGCTGTTTAAAACAGCTATCAAGCATTTTCATTTTTTACTCATCTTGACATAAATTGCCTTTCACATCAAGCAATTCTACTCCTGTTTCTTAGAGCAAACAAATGTGAATTTCCTCCTGTTTCTTGTGGTTCCTACTGATAGGTCTCACCAAATCACCAGGTGATTGGTTTTTTTAGGTGTTTTAGGAATCGGGTTTTATACCTAACATCCTCCTACAGTGAGGCTCTGTGCTGTAAACTCCACCTGCGAGTTGAATTCGTAACCCAGCCTCTTGTCCATAGCTTGTTTTCAGGCTCATATCACAGTTTGTCTAAGGCATCTGAAATGCCCCTCCGAGTGATTGGATACAACTCGAAGATTTGCTGGACCAAGTGGGATGTACAACCACTGCCACATCGTGGTGCCACGTTCCTCAGGGCCAGCTGTGGGTGAGAACCTGCAGCTGTGAATATGGTGAAGCCTTTAAAATAGAGCTGGTTTTCTAAGCCAGATACTAGAGAAAAACAGTTTGGACGTTGCACACAGCTTGGGTTTGCTCAGCATTTTGGAGCACATTACCACTATTCGTAGTTGAAGTAGAAGAGGAAGCAGTTTGTGTGCTTTCTGCTATGCTGACCTTTATGCTGCAGTTTGTACCTACCCTGTGAGTTCTTTGGGGCCTTTTTCATTTCTGAAGGCAGTTTTCCCTCCCGACTCAGTCAGGTCTTGGTGTAGGCAGTTGTCTCCAAGACCGAGCTGCTTACTGTGACTGAAAAGTGTGAATGACTCAGCCATTAGCTTTTTATAGCTTTCCTGTTTGTGTGTCAGGGCATTCCATGGTCACCACCCTGCTGGCTTTGCTACCACTGTAATCCTCCTCTTGTCAAGGCCTTTCTCCTCCGTATTTAATGGTTTATTGGCTAGAAGGCTGGGTTTGTATAATGGCTGCTTCCATGTAAGAACTTTGCTTTGTTGAGGTTGCACCAGAATCTCAACCCGAGGTGGAGGGTTAGCAGTTAGGAGAGGGGCTGTGAATCCAAAATGAAATGAAGAGCTTGGAAAAGCTCAAATTAAAAATTCTCTGTGTGGTTAAGCTTGGGAGTGAAACCTAAAGATTTATTTTGGCTTGTTTTTTTTCTGCCTAAGTTTTAGGAAAGAGGAAGGATATGAAACAAAATAAACAAGCATGTCAAAAACTTGTTGTTCAAACATGTGGAGGCAGGTACTCCTCCAGCCTGATCTGCTGTATTGGGCTGTCATTGACTAATGATAGGTGCTTTTATATGTAGAAAGAGATGTTCTTTATTCCTTTTTCCCTTGCTCTTTTACTCCTCATTGTTAGCCTCAGCATTCTCCCTTTATTTGCCCTCTTTGCAATTGTGATGCACTCATTCTTCTCTTTGTCTTTCTGTCCTTACTTGTATTCTTGCATTAGTAGAGACAGAAAATGGGCAAATGGTTTGAGAAGTGTTGGAAGTCAGTCTGTCTTAAATATCAGACCTCTTGCAACTGCACTTCACCCTGCTCAGGTCAACCTACGTCTGCAATTGCTCAATACTGCGGATAGATGTAAGGTAACAGCAGGATCTCAGCTATATGTGCCACCAGGTATCACTGCAGACGTCTGCCAGCCAGATTGACTAAGAGGTGGGGTTTCTAGGACTGTGCATATTCCTGGTATTGCTAATGTCTGAGCTAGTTTGTCCTGTGCTCCATCCGACCCTGCACATGTACGAGGTATTTCAGAGCCAGCTTCCATCTAATGTCACACTGTTACACTCCGTAGGCATACTCAAGGACATAGCCATGTAGTATTTAGAGTTTTAGCTCCCAGTGAAACACATAAACGTCTCTGTGAAGTCAATCAGAATTTTGCTGTGTCTGTCCCAAGAGATTGTGTATTCAACTGTAAGGAATTCCATATTCTTCACCTAAGCCTAGCTCTGCTTAGAGAGGTGTTTGTTTTGACATGATTCATCAAACTGAGGATGCCAACCAAGAAAGCACAGTCTTTCATTCAGTTTCTCAGCCATCTTAAAGCAGTTTGTGCCCATGTCCATGAAAAGGTGCTCCTGTCCTCCCCTTCATTTATGCCGCTGTGGCTGGAGCTGTGCTCACCTTACTGGTGCTGTCACTCACATGGCTCTACAGTTGGGTAAGGAACTGAAAACTCGCTTTTCTTTTGTAGGATTTAGTTAGTGTTCAACCAGGTGATGTTCTTGATAGAATCTATAGCTGTTGCCAAGCATGCAGAAAGAGCTGCCCTGGCCTCTGAGCTGTGGAAGAACAGGTCAGTTTATATCACGTGTGGAAGTGCCCTGTTAGTCTGGAGGTGCGGACAGAAAGCCAAGATGGTTATTGGTGTGGGAAAGCATACTTTTAAAACAGTCCATATACTATTGCAATATTAGTGCTATCATGTATTTAATCTTTAGAAATGAAGTGAGGGCTAAATTATTGTTATTATTTTGCCTTTTGCATCCTCTCATCTTACTGTCTTGCTACCTTGCAGGACACCTTTTTTTCTAACCTAAGACAACCATTTTTTGCCTGTCAGTAGCAAATAGTATACTGTTGGAAGTACAGAATTGCCCGACCAGTATTGCCCATCTAGTATTGCCATCAGATTAATCCTACAGGTTTGCTATAAATCGGGTAGAATGTTTTTTCCTTCATTCAGTATGAAATGCTTAGCATCTGTCTGTCATGTCCGGAGTATTCTGCATTGCAGATGTGAACTGGACTAACAACTGGCAGGCAATGCCAATTTATAAAACAATATCAGTTTGCTTCAGGAAATGTTTTTGCAACGTCTTGCGTGAGCAACAGTAAAAGTATTTTAACTCTACATTTAAATTGGAGCAAAGGATTGTGATGAGGTGTCACTTGTGAGCAGTTTATGACCATCAGAATCTGCATTTGTGTAAGTTGTGAGGAAAGCAGGATTCTAGTGGAGGAAAACAGTGTTAGAGTGTGATAGACAAGTAATTTCATGTGCAGAATATTTTGGGTTTGTGGAAGGTCCCAAAGAGTAAGATTGTGCGGTGTGAAAAGGTTGGTGCTAAGGTTGGACGCCTATCTGTGCAGTATGAGCTAGGGAGCCTGCTTTGGCAGGGGGGGTTGGACCCGATGATCTCTCGAGGTCCCTTCCAGCCCCTACAACTCTGTGATTCTGTAGTTGTGAGGTGAGATTTTTGGTGACTGTTGCGTTGCTGAGGAATTCCAGTGAAGCAGTTTTTTGGTTATTGTGATATATGTCCCTCTGATTCGTGTTAATATGGAATAATGTTGGGGGTGCATGATGACAGACCCATAGTATGGTCACGGTCCTGGGAGGGACAGTTTGCGATTTTGCATGTACAGAATGAAGTATGTCGAAGCAGCAACAAACTATATAAAGGATGTGCAAATCTTCGCCTAAAGGACCACAATGTAGCACGTTGTGTGCATTGTGATACCTCTGGAGAAACAACTTGTCTCTGAAAAGAAGGTAATCAAGAAGGAAGAAGAGAGAGGCTCCTGAGTCTACAGAACCAGCTGCCCGACCATCAGCAAGACACAAGCTACAGGATGTCTTGTGGGGGTTACCTGGAGGGCACTCCAGCATGTCAGTTTAAGATGTTTATGGTTATGTCTTGTGGGGGTCGCCTGGCAACACTCCAGTCTGTCAGTTTAAGCCGGTGGGCTGTGCTATCCCTGGAAGGTATATAAACCAGGGACTGGAACTGTTCGGTGTGCATCTTGGTGGAGCGGAGACTACCGACGCACCCGGTGCTGACCATGCACCCCAGCACCGTTTGCTTGCCTTTATTAATTTAATAAATAGTTGAATTTGGTTAAAATCCTGTTTCGGACGAAGTAATTTATAACAGTTATAATACAGGAATCCACTCTAATGAAATTGTTGACTAAAGTAAGTATTTATTTTCTCTACAGATAGGCTTTGAGGAGAGACTACCTAGACAAATGGTCACATTGAACAATAGTCACTGGACTGGGTAGAGACACTACTGATTTCCTATATTTAGGAAAAGCTAATATCTTAAAGCAAGAGATGGACATATTTTGGTACAGGTTCTAGGAGAAAAAGAAGAAAAAGTACGGTTTGGCAATAAAACTAATTCAATATACTCTTGAAAAAATGTGGAGGTAGTTTCAGGATTAAGATGGTAATAATATGTATACTTCTTATAGCACTATTATTAACAGTGCTACTCATTTACTTTCCTGATTTGATAATATCAGGTTTGAAATTAAAACTTAGTAATCATGTGTTGCCAATTGATAATATATGTGAACAGTTTTTCTGAAACTACCCACTAAAAGTATTTTAACTCTGCAGTCATAAAAACAACGTGGAATTTTAATTCAGTGAGATTTACTTCACAGAACAACCAGTGCACATTTCCAAATTGGAATTCAAATGAAAACCTCTTTGCATTTTGAAGAATGGATTGTTGTCAAAGTATGCTTCTGACTAATGAAAAAATGGCAATAAGTTAGAAACTCCAGGGAAAAGCAACAATAATTTTAAAACACACCCCCCCCCAAAAAAAAAAACCCATTTAGAAATTAGTGGACATCAGTCTACTCTAGAGAATGATAGGAAAGGAAATCTTTCACTTGTAGCTACTACTGCTTTCTCTTATACATCATAATACACTTTTATGTTTATATGGAAAATGTTATGGGATGCCATTATCCTCTGCTCACATGGGTTGTCTTTCTCACCGGTACTGCACAACCGCAGGCCATGTACAAGCTAGGAAGCAATTTATGTTTTCAGTGAAGTACTTAAAGCTAATTGTTTGGGGAATAGTTGATCAAATAGCCATAAGATGCGGTTAGCATCCTTTCCTTCATCCGTGGAGCAGTCCCTGTTGACCTGTTTAGTCTAGGGAGATTGTTGTAGAAATGGTAAGGAAGATGTATTCCATCTTTTTTTGGGGAGCAGGTAATAACTTTTTAGTCTTTTGTCATTTAAAATTGCTGTTGTGACAGCAGCTGGAGAAATGTGGAGGGTAATACACGAATCTGACTTTTTAATTTTACTTGTTTACTTTTGCTGGGCAGATTTTACTGTGAATGAGAAACTTTCTTACAGATTTTTAATGAGGCTTTTTCTTGTACATATCCTTTTTAAAGTTGAAAGCATTATTCACCCTTTT
The DNA here is from genome assembly GCA_022605575.1 of Laterallus jamaicensis coturniculus. Taxonomy (NCBI): domain Eukaryota; kingdom Metazoa; phylum Chordata; class Aves; order Gruiformes; family Rallidae; genus Laterallus; species Laterallus jamaicensis. The sequence continues at coordinate 37,996,910 of JAKCOX010000005.1, forward strand.
ATATTTGAATTTTTTTTCCTGTTTCTTAGTAAAGGTTGACACTGAGGCGGCATTCTGATTGAAACAACTGATCATCCAGGTTATCTTTTGTGTCACCTGTACTGTGTCACCCACTGAAATTAGTTTGCTTCTGTAGGCTTTGGACTGTGTTAGAGCTTTGAATATATATTTCTATAATGAGACATATATGTTTGAGTACCCATGTTAATAGTTAGTGAAGAAAATTTTGCTTATTAAAAAGAAAGGAACTGGTCTTGACACATGTAAAAGTATCATAACTCATAAATTATTGACTAGAGTTATTGTCTACTTAAAATTTGTTGAATTCAGAGGCCAACTGGAGTAACAATCATCTTTATATGGAAAAGAAACAGGTTCTGAAAAGATGATTAAAGATTGTCTGTTAGAAAAATGAGAGTAGCTCCCACATTAATCTTATTTACAGCAACCAGAAACTGTCTCAGTTTTCTTTAATCGCGTGCATGGGTGCTTTCAGCACTGTAACAATTTTTTGCATAAGAGTAGAAACTGAATGGTAGCAATTTTAGTACATGCTAGATATTATCAGGTAATTCTGCTAATGAGAGGAGGCTGAAGGCTAGTTTTACATATGATTTGTAAATACATTGATTAGAGAGTTCTGACATGCCTCTCTTCTAGCAAGTATTTCTTCTCCTAGCACTACAGTGGCAATCTTTTTCAGGCTGTGAATGAATTTTGCATAGGCTGACTCATCTGTTAATTTTGAGTGATAGTAATTAGTCAAGACATTATCCTGAATAAAGCAGAACTTATTTTGTATATAGGAGAAAATGTTTCAATACTGAATACGTACCTTACAGAATTAACCTTTATAAATGGGTTTGATATTCAAGGAGCAATAACTGAACTTCCTTTGATTATTTTTTTGCCCCACTGAATTGTTTGTTTGTTGGTTGGTTTGGTTCTTTTTAAATATTACCGAGTTTAGCTTGTTAGTTAAACATAGCTTTATGGAGAAAACAACTTTAAATATTTGGGATATTATGGACAGAGGGCTTGATTTTGGTCTGACTTATGCAATGTACAATATATTACAGGTTTATATTTCCTTGATAGAGTTCTCATGGTGCTCTAGGTATTTCCGACTTCTAATTTTTTAAAATTTTAATTGTGAAAGAAATGGAAACATTTAAACTAGAATTAAGAACTTTTCACTTTTTCTTTTCTTTTTTTTTTTAATTGACAAGCTAGTTTATGTGTGGCATTGCTTGTAACTGAATGCTTGTATCACTTTCCAGCCCTATGGGGTGTGTTGTAGGTCTCTTAGAACCCAACAGATAGATTTTTCTGTATTTGGCATTTCAAAAAGTAAGTCAGGTCTCTTGACTCTTAGGCCTAAGGTGGTCTGGAGAATCCCTTTTGGTTTTAAATAACTACTGCCATTTTTGCTGTAAACTTATGAAATCCTGAATACTGTGGGGAGGTTTTAGTCAAAAAGCTGAACTGTATTGTTGAATTCATTGTGGTCCATGTCTTGGGGGGTTGACCTTGGCTGGCTACCAGGTGGTCACCAAGCCACTCTTTCATTCCCTGTTCTTAATAGGACAGGGGGAGAAGAAAGGATGAAAACCTTATGGATGGAGATAAAGACAGGGATAAAGACACGAATTACCATCAAGGGCAAAGCAGACCTTGACTTGAGGAAAATTAATTTTTATGAGAAAAAAAAAATCTGTAGCACTTTCACCCTCACTTTTATCCCAGTCTCAACTTCACTCTGTCACTTAGTCTTCTACCTCCTTGCTTCTTCTGCCCTGAACAGTGTAGGGTAGGCAGGGAATAAGCATTGTAGACAGTTCATAACACTTCATCTCTGCTGCTCCTTCTCTGCCCTTGGGGTTTGTGGGATTGTGTCTCACACTACCTCAGTCCTCACACTGTCAGGCAGTGCTTTGTCCTTTCTTCAATGTGTTTTCCCATGTATAACCAACATCACTGATGATCTCAGTGTCCTGGGGTGGGTCCATACTGTGTCCAGCATGGGGAAACCCCTGCCCTCTTCTCGGAGTTCACCTTACAGTCGCTACCCCACCAAAAAGCTTTCCTCCTACACGCAAGACAACATGTATGCAATGATAGGGTATCTATACAGGATATATAGGGTATCTATACAGGAGAGAAAAAAATTCTGGATAGAAATGTTTAAGCACTCAGCGGATGTGGCAGTGGTGCACCTGGGAGCTCTTGGGAGTAGAGGAATGCTAGCAAGATAATAGAGAATGTTTTATATGTCAACAGGAGCAGCATACGTGCTTTTCTCTGAACAAATTATATGCAGTGTTTGGATATATCATGGATGTTGTGTAATTTTGTCTGTTCTAGGGAGTATGACTTCTGCAACGTCACCTATCATTTTGAAATGGGACCCCAAAAGTTTGGAGATCAGGACTCTCACAGTAGAGAGGCTATTGGAGCCACTCGTTACCCAGGCAAGTATCTTCAATTTCTTTTGTCTCTTCTTTTAACCTGGTGCTGTGTTACTCATTTTATATAATTATCTTCATAATCTTTGATAATAAATATCTTCAACAGTTTTTGTTTGTGATCTCTGGTGGAAAGCTCTGTTCAAACATGTTTGGAAGTTCGTGCTCTAAATAATTTATAGACTGAAAGTGTGAGTGAGAATACAGTAGCAACAACTATTTACTTGTGTTCGTCTTTTAAAAACAGTTTAGTAATTTATGAAATACCTAATTTAAGACAGGGATTGACAAGAGTACATATGCGTGGTTTGTTGATATACCATGGAAGACAGGTTGGCATTGAAAACAAACAAAACCTGCCAAATTAAAGAATCCATTGAAACTTTTTTTTCATTTCATGCTGTAATTGACTGGGGGTATGTGCTCAACCAGTTATCCTTCAATGAGTAAAATTTCCTAACAGAAGGTAAAACATTTGTCCAATGCTCTAAAAAGAGCAAGACAGCAGTGACACTACGTAACATATATGATGTGTATGTTAATATTTTCTGCCTTTCTAATCACATAGAGCAGCTAATTCATAGTCAGAGAAAATCTCTGTCTGTCTATGCGCATCACGTTCTCTATGTCTACAAATTTACATGTGCTGCTAGTGCAAGCACAGTGGCAGGAGCTCTGTGGTCCAGAGAAATATGGCAGTAGACATCAAACTCCTGTCACTATCAGCGTGATTTGCTGAGCCCATGGCCTTATATCTCTCTGTTTCTGAGTTGCCAAGAATAATGGGAAGCTGGTGACATAATTCTGTCCTACTAAGCTTCAAGATGGGTAGCTCTGTTATGTAAAATACACTTGCAAGTAATTTTTTTCTTCTAGGAATGCTCATTATATTAAAATTGAATGTTGGCTCACCCAATCTGTCCATCCACCTGTTACTAACGGGTTTCCCATAGATATTGTAGAACTTGAGACTGACTGGTCTGCTGGTTAGAAATGTAGGCCACTTTCTTTTCAGAGACCAGACCTGATGGTTTTGTTTTCAGAATAAACAGAGATTTTTTTTTTTTTTGTAAAGTCTCTATTGTGTTCCTTTGCTCCTTAGATTGAGCTGCTTTCAAAATAAATTACACCTATTCTTCTCTCTTTGGGTTTTAAAAAAACCAAACCAAAACAAAACACACCACATTATCTTTCTACAAATTATTCTGAGCATGAACATCTCTAACAATGTACACAACTCTACAGACTCCAAGGGAGAGAGATATATATTTCATTTAGCATTGCTGTTGCTAACATGGTAATTAACTTTCATTATAATTCTTGATAAGTTTGTTGCTGATATGGAAGACAGACTAAAATCCCGAATTCGTTTTAATACTAACTGAAAATGAGGTTACAAGCTTGATGTTATTCTTATCTCCGTGTTGGTATAGGCGGCGAAGCTGCTGTGAACCATGATCTATTGTGAAAAGAAAATACTTCATCTTCTGTGAATGAATTTCCTGATTTTCTTTCACTTTGTTTTATTTTCCAACACCTTGCTCAAAAAGTGGAGTATATATCAGCCAAGAAGTGAAAGTACATTTATAGTTCTGTAGTTTCTCAAGTTGTTCAACTTTTTGCTTAGCTCAATTTTTGTTTGATAGCACAACTCAGCAAATGTAAATAAAGAAATTACAAGCTGAACTACTGGGCATGGATTTCTTAGGTGGTGGAAACTAAGGTGCCCAAATCCTTGTCTTTGTATTTTGACGTGGAACAGTGTGTTTGCATTTGAGTGATATGTCAGACCACTAGAGAAAAAAGTGCATTCAAGAGCAGCAAGAGAAATGATTGGCTGTTGTTTCATTCAACATTTAGGAATATTTCTGTTCTGATTTCTTCACTTGATAGGTTTCTAGATAGTATGGATATATATATTAAAAAAAAAAGCCTTTTTGAACATGTAATTGAATTTCTCCTATTAGAGACATAAGTACTTTTACTTATTTTCTTCTACTTTGGATCCAGTAGAGTATATTTGACTAATACATGGGTTTTGTGCAAACAAAAATCACCAAAGCTTAAAGGGATGAGAAATGTGCTACTTTCAAATCGTGTTTATCCGTTGCATTTTTAGCTTAGGTTATTCAGCTGCTCTTTCTGCTTTGCTCAGATAAGTTATCAATCATGCCAGTTCAAAGGTTTTTCTTTTTTCTGCTTCAAATTGCATATACAGTCTGGTTGACCTAAGTCAGGAATAGTGTCTTGTTCACCTCTGTTTGGGCTTAGATTGCAATCTGTCTGTGAAGTGACATCCTCCACAAGACACCATGTGTACATTCCACATGCAAAGGTTTGGATCTCCTTAAAAAGTTTCAAAGCACTTTCCCCCCGAAATAGACCGTCTAATTTGAAAGTTTATCTTGGCAGACAAAGACATAAATATTTAATTCCTAATCAGTTTGCACTCTGAATTCCACTGTAGATTCATAAAAGCTTCTTAATACAGAAATCATAGGGAAGTTCATCCATAAGTCATTAGTAACATGTCACTGGACAGAAGAGAGAGATTTAATGGCCACAAAATGCAGCAGAACTGTGCTGTATGAGTTCCTGAGCAACCTGATCTGACTTTAAAGGGAGTCCTATTCTGACCAGGAGTTTGGAGTAGATGGTCATGTATATCCTGAGGTCATGTACAGTCAAAATTTGCCTGATTCTGTGATTTCTAGCACCACCAAAACAAATCCATGTTTTATTTTGTCATTTCCACATGAATATTTAGACTATCCTCTTGTTACCCAGGCTGTGTATGATTTTGGAGAACTCTTGAAAAAACAGAAATGGCAGTACATCAATTTTTGGGTTCCAGAAATGCTAATCAAGTCTTTTGTGTCTCTGTGTCTGGGGGATTTAGGCTCTGAACTCAAGGTATATACAGGCACACAAGTGACAGATTTTCAAATGGTGGCACATCCACCTATTTCTACAGAAATTTTTGGGAAGTAATGCAGAAATGTGATGTGGATTTGAAAAAGAACCATGTCGGTGAGTCAGAGGAATGGTGCATTAAACCTGAATTTTAGACAAGATCATTAGTGTTCTAGATGAGAGAATATGGATAACCTATGAAATGATTTAGGAGAAATTATAAGACAGGAAGGTTGTCTTAGCTGGAGGCAAAAAAAAAAAAAAAGATCCATTAACTGATCATGAGAACACATTAGAAATGAGAGGACTGCATTTATTCTAGGAAGCCCTGAACTAGCAAACTAATTAAAACTTTCTCCAGCTGTCAGATATTGGAGTCTTGGGGCTTGCTGGGGTACCTGTTTTTCCAGTACTTGTTGTTACATTTAAAGAGTAACAGATATGCCCTGCCACATGGGGTTTTTTTTGCCATGTTACTATTATTGAAAATTTCTAAGAAAGATTGCAAAATTTATTTGAAGTTCTGTTTTCAGCAATGTTGAACTTAATATTCAAAGTGTGATTCTTTTCTCTGGCTTCAATGTTGCATTTAGCTAAAAGTAGAAGGTAATTGTATTTATTGCTAGGGTGGTTGTTTTTTTTTTCTGAGAGTTTAGAATAGTTAATCTCTTTTATTCTAACTTCTAATTTTTAATTCTATGAAATTTTTATAAGGAAATGTGTAACTACAATATATCTTCAAGGGATACTGCCTCTTATTCTCACCTTCATGAATACTAACCAAGGCGAGTTAAATTTTTGTTGGACTGTATATGGTTTTCATATAAAAAAATATCATTAAATTTTTAGAAAGGGCTTCACTGCCGTTATCTGACATTTTAGATATAGCTGGAAAATAGTGTTTGTGGAGGTTGTCCATAAGGACACAGAATTGGTTGGTTGGTTGTTTCCAGTAGTTTGGCATAATAATGAAATAGTAATATAAGTACAAGATATATATGTTAAGTAGAGGGGAAAAAAAACCCCACAAAAGCAAATGAACAAAAACTCAAATGTAAACCAGTAACATTAATGCAATAGTGTTTCTGGAGAAACACCAAAAGTACTCATTTGTTAACATATGAATGAAGAGATGAAGAAGTTATATGCAGTTTTTGAAGATAAAATGTCCTGGTTCTGGCCAGGCCAGAGCCAACCTCCCCCAGCAGCAAGCCCAGGTGAGCTGAGTTAGCCCAGGTGAGCTGCATTAGCCCAGGTGAGCTGAGTTAGCCCGGGCTTTTTCCACACCCCCTGACATCACTCACGCATAAAAGGGGCTGGCTGGGGCAGGGTGCTCCTGGATGCCTCCAGAGCAGCCTGAGGGTGGCTGGGTGTTGGGTCAACCCTTGCATCAGTGCGGTGCTCTGTGTGATCGTTGATTCGGTAAGGTGTTCTGTTATCATGGGCTGTGAGTGTAATTTTCTATGGGGTGGTGGTATTGTTCCTCTTTCAGGGTGCTTTTGTCAGTAAACTGCCCTTATCCTACCCCACGGGGACTCTGTTTCTCCTCCTGGACTTGAGGGAGTGGTGTGTGGTGCTCAGCCACTGTTTTGGGGCTGAAACACCACATAAGATCTGCTCTTTTTGCTGAGACTTCAGTTTTCTAGTGTCAACATGTAGTTTTTCTCAATGAACTTTCCTAGATATGTAGATGGTAGTGTGGCTGTTCTAGAAACATGCCATGCAGCAGTTGTGCTTTTTCCAGTCTTTTTTTGACAATTATATATTATATCAGATTTGTAACAATACATAGATATTCCTGATGGAGATTTATTGTGACTGGTGATGATTTCCTACAGTGTGACACATTTCTCTCCTTCCAGCTTTGCTGTGAAGAGACTGTTCTGAGTTGCTGCCTGTTTTGTTTTTTTTTCCCAGTGAAGATGCCAGTTATAGTAGCTTAGTATGAAACAATAGTATGTTGTAAGGCAATTAATTGAATAATGATTTTGCTGCTTTTTTTGTTTGCTTGTTTATAGTATCACTCAGTAAAATTAAGTAATTTATATCTATGAAATAAGTCATTACATGAAATTCAAAGTAGTGTTTAGTGAGGATTTCTTCTTGAAGAACTTGTGCCTGGTCTAACTGCTTCTGCAGTGTTTTGGGGAAATGGAATGACTTCTGTTTTGCTATGAGAAACAAAAATGTATTCACAGCCATTCAAGTTAATCCAAATATTGCTTATATTCAGCAAACATCGCTTTTTATTGCATTTGGGCCCTAAATCTGTTGTGCTTACTAGTCTCCATGGGGAATACTGGTTATTGTCAAGGAGGAACATCTGAAGCACACCTATGCATGTACGCACGTAGATTTCTGTTTGGAGGGTTTGTGAATGTGTATGAATGTTTCAAAGGATTTTGATAAGAGTTGAGTAACTGTGCACTGTGTGCCTGGAATGCATCTTCCCCTTGTGCTAGTAACTGTGCAGAATTTTTGAGTAATTGCTCCCTTTTGATAGCTAGATTGAGCTGAAGTTTCTTCAAGGACAGACCTAAGGGAAAATGAATTATAAAAGCTTATTTTTTGATCATTCTAGAAGCCTTCCAGTACCTAAAGGGTCCTGCAGGAAATTTTGAGAGTCTGGTTGATAGGACATGGGGTGATGGCCTTAATCAAAAAGAGGGTAGATTTTGGTGAGATAGTAGGAAGGAATCCTAATTTCCTCAGTTGTAATATTAGGCTGATTAGGTGATGGCCATTTGTGTCAGGAAGTCAGAGCTAAATAATCAATAATGATAATTAATTTGGAGTTTTTCTTTTCTGACTGAAACTGAAATTTAAGCACTTTTAATGAGATTGTTTCATTGTATAGGAACAGAGTTGAACTTCTCCATCAGTACACTATTTATCACTGAAAATATTTTTTGAACTAAAACCTAATATGTGCCTATTTTATTTTGGGATGGTTATTTCATCCAATAGATTCTTCAAGAAACATCTGCTGTATTCTGGCCATCGCTCTTTCCTCTTTGCCATCGAATTCAGTAACAATTGTGTGTCTCTGTAAACTCTAGTTGAGATCATCTCAGTGTGGTTACTTTCTGTGCTGGCTAAGGGAACCTTTAACTGAATTTTATCTGTTCTATTTTTATTCTCCCTTGCTGGAAAACTGCTATTTATAGTAGGTAGTGTCCTGTAAGGTCTGGACCTTGTCAGGCTCTGCCTGCCAGTAATTTTATTCACTTTTTAAAGGTGTTTATGAACGTGTTTGTACTTTGGAGATGATGCATATGTGTGTGTTAACATTTCTAGAGGGGGAGAATGAGGAGTCAGTGCTTTAGGTCTCATCCATTTACTCCCATGTTTTGTTTTATGGAATAATGGTGCTTAAACTCAGAGCAATGAAATAACGATGGCTTCTTTTTCTTCTCTTCTGCCACAAAAACAATACAGAGACATAATGAGAAAAAATTATTGGTGTATCACAGCTGGAAATGCAAGTTATGGTGGGACTGTCATAGGCGTATAATAAATGGTGAATGAAAAAGCTTTTGGCTAAAATGGAGATACTCTGCTGTGTAATTGTGTATTCTTAAGCGCTAGTCGTCCCATCCATTGGTGAACTCTTTGATCTTGTTTATAATTAGCAAATTAATAGTGATTCAGGTTTACCAGAAGGTGTTTAATTTCATGTGGTATGGACAAAACTGTTTTCATCACAGTTTAACTTTTAAAAAAGCATTTATTGCTTTGAGTCTTCAGTCTGACAGGTAGTCTGACCTTATGAAGCAGGTTTGCTGTGTGAGACACGAATATATCCAAGTTCAATGAGTAAGTTCTGACAAGGATTTTGCTGGATGTCTTGGAAAATTCAGTGAATAAATAAACTTATCTGATTTGATGCAGTTCTGTAAGTTGTGTCATGGCCTTGACTATTACAGGAACAGAAGATAGGTGCTCTTTTCCACCTGCAGAGCTGATATCCACTTATAAATTGAGATCCATCTGTATTCTTGAAGTTTGGACTCTTTGGGTCCAGACTTCTGACATCTCATCAAAGCAAACCAAGAGAAGACATGGAATAAATAAGTATCTACTGACAGGAAGACATACACTATGTAGAAAGACATCTTTAAGTAGACAGTGTACACATTAATATAATCTCCAACCCCAAACCTTGTTACTTGGCAAACAGGGATGCCAGCTGTCCTTAAAAAGAACCAAACTTTTCAAGAGAGAACTGCCATAAAGTTTCCCCCCTCATGGCTGATTAGGGCGTAATCATAATGCGGGCTACTGTCTTGACTGAAGTGTAATACATAAACAACAAGAAAGGACAGCTGAAAATCAAGCTAGAGTAAGCACTAAGATCTTCTGTTGCTATCTCCAGTTATGGCTCCATTGCAAGAATCTGTGAATTGCAGTGAAGAGATCAGGTTGGGGGGGGGTAGAAAGCTAGAAGAATCTCTCCTCTAAGTGTAGGGCATTCATCAGGGAGGAATTAGTGTAAGCAATTGTATAGCTGAAGTCTGGGAAGGTCCCTGGTACTGTCTTCATCCTGACTCCCTGGTATCCAGTGATAGGACATGTGGGAATGGTTCAAGCTGCACCAGGTGGGGTTTAGAGGAAGCATTTCTTTACCAAGAGGGTGGTGAAACACTGGAACAGGCTTTCTGGAGAGGTGGTCGATCCTCTAAGCCTGTGAGTATTTATAGCATGCTTTAACTTCTGGTCAGCCCCCTGAATTGGTCACGCAGTTGGACTAGATGACTGTTGTAGGTCGCTTCCAAGTGAAATGAATCTATTTTTTACTCCTACCAAATTAGTAGAGCCAGAAGTTTTGGAACTTGTCTAGCCATTTTCCTAACTATTCTTTTCTTGCATATGTTTTTCTTGCAATTATTTCATGGAAGAATTTTCAGAGAATAGTGTTCTTGCCTGGGACTTCCAAATTTTAAGCAAGACGATCAAACTAATATGAGTAATTATTGTAATATCTATCTTCTACTTGTGTCCTTGAAGATGTATAGCAAGATGCAGTGAAGCAGAGCTGAGTCTGATGTCCTCAAACATACGACTCAGCAGGTTCTTAACAATCCTGTTCATTTAGTTGGGGTCATCGCTGTATAAAGGGGAGCATCTAATGGTTTTGAGGGAAAATTGGCTTTGGTTGCATTTTTACTTGATTCTTCTCAGTTTGCTTGAAAAGCAGTTATGTTTTATTTTTTCAGAATATCTCGTGAGCTATGTATCCCTTCCAAAAATGCTCACAGTCAGCAAATGTATTAGCAAATTACAATCATTTTTCTTTTATGTCAGAAATGCTAATTGAAGCAGGATAGGTATATCAGCTGATGTTTTAAAAGGTGATTTCATAGTTAATGGCCGGTGGCCTTAAAAGAAATAATGGTTTTTCATTTTGGCTGATAAGCAAATTCTTTTTGATATCATAAACTCATACTTAGTAAAAGTATTTGACTGATCCTTTCCAGTGGTTTAAATGGAGTTCAAATAACTGTTTATACAGTAATTTATAGAACTATAATTGTTTGAAAACCTAGAATATTTTGATAATGTAACGGAGTGCTTTAATAGGGAGTTAACTAGAAAAAAGGAATTTTAATATCACCAAATGTGAATCAAGTATATTGAAAATTATGTCAGTCATGTACTGTATGAGCAGGGACTTGGTATGGTTTGTTAAGCAGCACCTTCAAAATAGGTGTTATGATATCCAGCTGAATGTGAGCTCACAGTAGTGAAAGATAATATAATCCTTAAGTGGATCAGCTGGTGGGGCAATATTATTGATAGAACATAGCATTAATGAGATTATTATGGAAGGATTCCCTGTTTGCAAAAATGATGTTGACAGATTGGAAGGAGGTCAGAGAGAGTTTATGTCAACGATTGAAGTTTTGTCTTTTAATGGTAGGTTAAAGACTGTATGTATTTCATTTTTATGAAGGCATATCAATAAAAAGAATTTGTCATACATTAACTGTCAGTGTAGGTTTTAAGACTATTTCTGGTATTCCCTGTACTGTAAATAATATTCTAGAATTAAACAATTCAAATACGGAATTCACACTCTGAAATTAAAACATCCTGTCATTCAAATGATTTTCAGTAAGAATGTTGGAATGCAAATGCTTACAGGAATAGACTGTACTTAAGAGGTATTACTATTTCAACCAATATACATTTCTCTATGAGCAAAATGTTTTAGCACAGTGGAGAGATTTTTATGTGACAAAATCTTCTGGCTGGAAACTAAAGCTATAAATAAATATAAGTTGTAAATAAACTATAAATAATGTACCTGCTGGAAAAGTTCTCCTAGAATGGTCAGCAACTCGGTGCTAGCAGAATTTTTTATTAAAAACTGGATGTATTTTTTAAGACCATGCCTAGGTCGACAAGGAGTTTTAAAACTGGGAAAAGAATTACTGGAAGAACAAAATACCTTGCACTAATGGGGCTTCTAACTTTATGAATTGGGGGGAAGCAGGAGCAGAATTACTTGGGTTTTGTCTTAGATTTAATAGGAAAATGGGAAAATATGTACACAGCCTATTGATTAAATCTGTATGCTTCTAATGACTTCAGAAGCTATTTGAATATTAAAGTTTGTAATTTGTCTTAGCTTCATTTTTGAGTGATGTAAAAATCTTACTTGCTTTTTATTTTTCATTAAGTTAATTTGCTGTATGTCATCAATCCACTAAAGTTAGAAAGGCTACAAAATAAGCCTGATTACAAAAAGAATGCACTAATTACAATATTTTGCTTTGAGGTGTTAATTAACCTAATTATAATAGATCCATGATCTGAAAAGCAGTGGTAATTTTTTTCCGTTTCCCTTCCATAAGTATTTCTGAAGATTGACTCACTTCAATTCAAAAATCTCAGGGCATGGATATAGAGATCACTTTTTTCCTTTCCTTATTTCTTTGGAATATAGATTATGTTGGGTTTGCACTTTTCAATGGATCCAAATACATTTTGTAGCTATCTTTGAATGTTTTATAAGATGCAGTAGTACGGAACTAGAGAGAGATGAACTTTTAGTGTATTTAAAACAAGACATTGGTTTCCAGCCAGAGAAATTTAGAAATGTATTGCAGTTTTGCCTTAAGCACATGGTCTAAATTACTGTTATTTAGTTACCTGTGTGGTAAATTAAGTTTTAGTATCTCTTCTTGAAGCCTCCTAAGTGGTTGGTGTTCTTAGTTATTATGTGCCTGAGCAGCAAATGCTCAGATTCTTTCAATGGGATGGATAATATTTTCCCCTTGACGTATTGAAGTTTCTCTCTTATTTAATGTATTTCTGTGTTTTCCCTTTTATGACTGATTAATGGGCTTATTGAGCAAATGTAACTCATGCTTAGAATATTCAACGCAGATAAGTTCAATGTTGTGCAGATGACCTTTGAAGAATAAACAAGCAATATTGTGTTGCTGAATAGAAATTTTCCTTTTTCTAGATTTCTTTTTTTCTTAGAATAAGTCTTTCTGAAGTCCTAAATGAAGTCAGTACTAGAATTTCCATTTTCATTTAGTAGATGGGGCAGTGTGGAGCAAGGGACTAGTTGCTCAACTTTTTTTGCTCTGAGCTGACAGCTCGCTCATAAATAAAAGAGTATTTAGCAAAAAAACATGATTGTAACAAAGTAGCACTGACACCTTATTTTAGGTGAGTATTTTTCTTTATAAATTAGTTTTAAATATAAAATACAGATGGAATTGATTATACATGCCTTTTAAAACAAAGAAATATGGGTTAATTTTAGTGTGGAAGAGGGGATTGGACCTGATGATCTCTTGAGGTCCCTTCCAACCTTTACGATTCTGTGAAGAGGATGAACCATGAATCACTCCTCACCTGCTAAAAGCTACCGGAGACAGGACTCCAGATTGCACTCACTCTGCTCTCCTTTTCCAAACCATCTGTATCAGCATTGATATTTGGTACATGTGCCTTAACAGTGTCCTGTCTGCACCCCTTGTTCTGGGCTGTGCGTGGCATAATGGATCCTTGAGCAAGAGGGCAGGTTGGTTTCTCCTACTTGCCCAATATTTGGCAGCAGCCTGAGGTAGCCCTTTGACACTTGCTTATTGTCATGAGGTCTTTCACAGTTTTCATGGAACCTGACTCATGTGACTGCTTTGCTTATCTTGTATCATGCAATCCAATATTTGAAGATTTTTCCACCTTTAGTCCCACCTGGAAAACTCTTGACAACCTATGGCACGTTCAGTCCATATCCTGTTTTCTATTTGTCCAGGGTTTCCCCCCCCCCCCCAAACTTTATCTTGCTGTCAGAATGGATTTAGGATGGAAGGGGTGGGGAACTGCTGAATCCTTGGCTGTCTTCCTGACAGTTTTTTGTGGACTTTCTCTGACTTATTAGGGAGCACTTATTGCACCAAGTCTGGGTCTAGTGTAATTACTTTCTCAAAGCAACAGACTGCAAGTTAGTCAGTTTTGAAAGGTTCATGAGTGAGTATAAAACAATATACTGACCTTTAAAATTGTGAAATAACAAGATTGCCTTCTGCTTGTGACTGTCATGTATCGTATATCATATTATTGCCTTTCAATACCTACCTGAAAGGGTCCTACAAGAAACTGGAGAGGGACTGTTTACAAAGACATGGAGGGATAGGACAAGGGATAGTGGCCTTAAACTGGAAAAGTGTGCATTTAGATTTGGTATTAGGAAGGAATTTTCTGGTGTGAGAGTGTTGAAGCCCTGGCACAGGTTGCCCAGAGCAGCTGTGGCTGTTCCTGGATCCCTGGCAGGGTTCAAAGCCAGGCTGGATGGGGCTTTGAACACCCTGGGCTGGTGGAGGGGTTCCCTGCCCATGGTGGGAGGTGGCACTGGGAGGGCTTTGAGGTTCCTTCCAACCCAAACCATTCTGTGATTCTATGGTCCTATTATTAGACATGCCTCCTTTCTTGTTCTAAAACCTTATCTGCTTGTACAAATAGTTAAACTGTAAGTTTTCAGAGCAGGATTTTTGAGAAATGAGATTTGCAACAGGAATTAATTTTCCCGATTCATTTCAGTTTGGTCTATAGCAATGAAAATGTATTGTATCTGCTTATGCTAATAGTGAGTTCTTTTATTAGAAAGTATTAGAAGCATAATGAATCCAGGGTACTGAATGGCTACTGAATATTGAGCCGTTTCCAGGGGATACATATTAAACTATTCAATTTTTCCCAGTGAATTACATATATCTGCACTCTGTAGTGCAGAACTATTAAGCTTTTACTACTCTGCTTGAAAGACTTTAATTACCAGGTAGTTTTTTACTTTTCTGAAAAAGTAATTGGCTCAAAAATTTGAGGAAGATGAATGCATGAGGCAATACATGTATTTATATACACGCAGACTTCTGTGTGTATATAAAATTATTTTTCTTACTTGTCTTCTCCTGAGTCCATATAAGTTTAATCTATTTCCTTATCTCCTGTCACATAATAGTTCTTTGAATGCTTCCATGAATTCTAATATTTGGTTTTTTTATTTCTTTTTAATTTGAGGGACTCTGTTTTCAGATATGTATAAGATGATATTGTTGGCTGTTGGAATGTGGTGGTTTAAAAAGTGGTTGTGTTGTTGCCACTTAGGTAAAGGATAAGTTCACTGTCAAATAGTTATCTTAATTTTGGAATTTCTGAATTCAACAATGTTCTTGCTTGTTTATTCAAGATGTATTTGGGCTGCTTCAGTTATTTCCAACTACAAATGAATGTCCTTTTACAGACATGTCTTCTCATCCAGAGCATGTTTTTAATTGCATTATTGGAAGTATCAAGAATTTAGGAGTGGTAATTTAATTGCGTGTGTATTTGGACACAGAACAAGTCCAGGAGGTGAGCTGTATCTGACCCCTTCCCTGTGGTATAGATATATCTGGAAACAGAAGTTTCTAATTCCTTGCTAGCTTGCTTGGACAAGTAAAAATGAGTTAGGATCATAATTTTCCTTTTTCAGATGTTGGTTGCTATCTTGTTGCTGGAGTTTTTCAGTCTTTGTTATGGACTTCCCTGTGTTCTTGTCTTGGTTGCCTTGTCCTGTTTTCTTCAGTTACTCAGCTGCAGTGCGCATCATGAAGATTGAAAAGTTGGTTTGTTCTCAATCAAAGTAAAATTTAGGAGCTTCAGCATTTTATCAAAAGTACTTTGTCATCATTCCTCAGCCATTGTTAGTTTGGACTGTGACTTGAAACTGAAAGGCTAGACCTTGTTTTGAAGTATGCATACCTGCTGATGTGGCAGTTGTCATACTTTTGTTACTAATATACCCTGTTATACAAGGATTATAAATTCTCTGGACTGAATGCTTGAAGTTGTACATATTTCCATTAGTGCCTGTCAACTTTGTTGATAGATATATGCTAGTAGTGTAATATACAGAGGGGACTGATGCAGCTCAAAGCAATTTCTTTTTCTCTCAAAGGACATATTGGGAGTGCTTCTATTTATGTATGTTTTAGTTTGTTTTTAATATTATGTAGAAATTAGTGAGAAATTTTTGCTAAAGAGAAAGGTGGGGTGGGTACTTTGTGACATGAGTAAAAATTGAAGTTGTTCCTGGTCTTTAGGGTCTATAGTCTGCTCTAGAAATTGATTTTCTACTTGCAGTAGACAAACTGCAAGAGTGGAAATTATTGTTGCAATCATCATCCTAGAGCTTTTGCAGGTGTTTAAATTTTACTGGTCAAAAGTTACTAAGCACTTTGAAAATTGACTGAAACATTGAGCTCAATATTGAAATCACTGCATAATATTTTATACATCTTTAATGAGATTTTTAGTAATGCATATGCTCTTCACACCTCTCGGCCTTTTTCATTGAACTAAAAATGTTCCAAAGTTAAATTAGTATAATCAAGTTACACAATTGTGTTCTCTGTTCAAGTGATAGGCCTTGGAGTTTTCTCTTTACACTTAGGAAAGTATCCTCAATCACTGTAAGGGATTTTCCCTTGTCTGCTTGCAGTTTGTGTGGTGGGGTTTTGTTTTGGGTTTGTTTGGGTTTTTTGTGGGGGGAGTGGTTGTTGTTTTTGTGGGGTTTTTGCTTTGGCTTGGTGTTGGTCTACCTTTCTTTTTACAAACCAGCGAAAGCCCTGTAGGCTGGATGAGCCAGCAAGGACGTTCAGGGTTCGTAGATAGCTTCTTTTACATTTCTTATGGAAATTGTAAGCCCAGAATATCAGTTTGTACTGGGCAGTGTGAGTTTTGTGTATTATCAAGTACTTAGAATGGTGTATCTTTATATATGCTTCTTTCAGCAGAGAAATTCTAAAACAACTGTGTTAGAAACTAAGTCAGAATAAATTAAGCCACTTAAATGATACTTCCCAATTCATTAACAGTGATGCTCCTAATGCTGATTTGCCTTGAGGCAGGATGCATCCTTCAGAGTTGTTCAGTCTGCAAACTTTTTCTCCATGTCTGCTGAGAAGTAAAGGAAGCAGGAATGAAATTTGTCTCTCTGGGGAAGTAGATGCAAGACACTGCCAGTCATAACAGAACTGTGATTGGATCTGCGGATGTCTCTGCCAGTGATCTTGTGAGCTGATGCCCATGAAAGTGCTTTTAAGTAGCCGGTAATTTGGTGCTTAAATTTTGGAAATGGGATGGCTACTCCTGTGAGGAATTAAAGTGCAAGTTGCTACGAGTGTCATGTCCCTGAGTGCTGGTTGAGAGGTTTTTTGGTCTTGTGCATCTTAAAATCAGCAGCTGATGAAGGTACATGCTAATGTGCTGTTCACATGTAGTTGTTAATCCATTACCCCATCACTTGCTGATTTCACTACAGTCCCTCTGCTACTTGAGACAAAGGACTTCAGTGACCAGGGCACCTGCATTTTTATCTGGAGTACTGTTATCTGGCGCTCTACCTTTTATTTCTGTTCTAAAATCTTGCATAGTGTTGAGTGAGTTGCTACAGTCACATCCAGTTGAGGTTACGGACTCAGCCAATGTAAAGCAGTATAAAGAGAGGCTACTAGAATGGCCAGTGTTCATACCCATGCTGTGCTTTTTGAGCATACTTAGAAAAACAATCAAGCCCTTTCATTTTTGGGTAGTATTTTCTTCTCCTCTTAACTCTCAATTGTCAAGAAGCATTTGGCTTTCTAAAATGTTTTTAAAATGAGGAAATTGGTGCCTCTCAGGAATCTGTATTCTGGTGGCAGAGAAGTAATTTTACAGTGGGTATTTCTTCATCCCATGTTAGTATTGGGTGCTACTGCAGAGCTGCTGCTATGAAGGACAAAACCTTGACCTGAAAAGATTATCTGCTAGTACTTCTGCTGACCTACAGCTTGTGGCCATGACAGGGAAACCAAAGGATCTTTAAGTTTATATAAAGTAGCCCTCTCATACCCTTGTCCTCCTGGTCTTCCTTGCAACCCTTTGCTTTTGCCAACTGCTTGGTTTTGTCCCCAGGCACTGTTCTGTTCCAAAATACCAAGAAAAGCTATGAATAGCATGTCAAGAAAGTGGAATTAAATACCCTTTAACTGGAAGGAAAACTACTGAAAATATTTAAGCTCTCATTCTTTATGGGGTGGAAATTTAGTAGAGAAGCAGTTTTAGAACTTTGGAGGTGATGGTTTTAATTTTAGGTTTTAGTTTCCTATAGTAATTTTATGCAGGATTTTCTCAATGCTCCCGTTTAAATAGAGCATTTCAATCTATTCCTTCAGATATTTCCCTTGGCCAAAAAATTTCTACTGATTACATCATTGATCTATGTCCTGTAATTTCTGTTAAAATTATTGCATTATAAAAAAACCTCACTACTCCTTTTAACCCAGAAACTCTTGTGCCTTTCTTCAGGCGCCTTTCTGTCATGGTCTGTGTTTTTCTCTGCCAAACTCTTAGTAGATCCTTGCTTTTACAGTAGGTATATCAGTGGTTCCTTAAGGCTCCCATGGTAACATCTGGTTCCTAGGTAATTCTTTACTCTTTGCTGTGACACAGCTTTTGTGCTAGTGTGTTTTTATTGCAGAAAAGGGCAGGAATTAGCAGGGTTGCAGTTTTTTTGGTTTAGAATTTCCTGTTTTAGAGAAAAGTGTTTTAGGCTAATGGGCTGCTGGGTTTTAATTCATCAGCTGCTTATATATTGAATTTCATAAGTTTCATTTAAAGAAATCTCATTCATTCACTGGAAAATCAGTCGTTACAAATGTTCTGTATACTTGGCAGTATGAACTGAAAATTTAATTACAAATTTTTCCACTGAACTGCTGGCATATACCTAGGTAATATATACTCTTTATGAGTCATCTCAGCTGCACTGAGTCAGCTGCTCTTCTAGTGTGTGTTTCTTTTACTGATGTAACCAGAAAGCTGAGGCTTCAGAGGCCACATATTAAGAGTATATATATTTGAACACAGTATGTATATTTTTTTTGTGATACCCCTTTTCTCCTTCGCGCTACCCATATGATAAAAACCATTATCTTCATTGATTTCCTTGTCAGTGATTGCTGTAAGCTTGTACGATGTAAAATTTGAGGTTACATGGTTTGCTATGCAGGTATGTGATACTGTCACTGTGCACTCTCTGTATGAGATGATGTATTTGTCACCGCAGTATCTGAACACTCTGCAAGAAGAGTATTTAACCAGAAAATGAATATGTAGTCACAGTCTAATTTCACAAAAGTCCAACAGGGAAGCATACTTATGCTGGGTTTCTGCATTTCCATTTATGTAGGGTGGAACTATCGTAAAGCTTTTTTTCCCCTCAAAATGTTGCCTTATGCTGGATTCATTAAGTTCCTCTTTTGTCTACTGAGAGTGTGCGGGCAACCTGATATTCATAAAGCCTTTATTAACATGTATAATTACATTTTTTAGTACTGCATAACACACTTTTACTTTTCATGAGATTTTTCATGATGTTGCTTGTCCTTGTAAATTTATCTACTGTGGTCTAAATTCAGTAAATCTCAAAACCACTTTTTTTTTTAATTGAGTTTTAGTTGTCTTTTACAAATTTTCTTAAGTAAACTAAATCTATATATGCCAAATGGTTCTGTGACTTAGTAGACATTGAGGTTTAATAGATTCTGGGTTTAGTGAAGATTTTTATCTTGATAGAAGCTACATATATGAAAAAAATGTGGCATTTTTACATTACAATTTCTATATTGATCAAGTCCATGTGTTCTGTTCACCATATTGATCAATACTGTATGCCACCTTAGCCCTGAACATTCAGTTACTTTTATGGCAAGTCACACATCGCTCAAATATTTTTCCTTTAATAGGAGGCCTTCTAGAGGTGTCATCTGTCATCACCATCCCCCTCCTCCCTGCAAAAGACAAATGAAAGCAGGGGAAAAAAAAAAGTACTAAATAAAATTCGGTAGTTCTGGACTTAAATGAGTTTAGGAAAATATATTTTGTATATTTTCTCCCATATTATATCTCCTAGCCCAGTTTATATTCGAAATTTGGTTTTACTTAGAGATGAAATACATACAATGTGGCAAACAGAGGTACTTGATAAATAATGAACTATCACATCTATTCATGTAACATACATTTTTATTTTTATGAGTCATTCTACAGGGAAAAATAAGCCATCAATTCCCATGCAAGTGGTAGTGAGTATGTCAGCCCATCTGCAACTGCAGGGATGTGGATTGGGCATACTGGGGTGCAGGTGATAGGGAGCTGGGAGAAGAAACGACATTGGAGATAAGATGCTCATGGAACAAGTGCTCACGGAATAGTCTTCTTTTCCTTGCTCTGAGCACTTCATCCAAAACACAGAAACTGCTTTAAGAATCATCCTCCCACGGTAAATTTTGATACAGTAAGAGTGTTGTCCCTGGGTCTCTTACCAGACTTGTATAAATGATTAGCATAATCTACTTACAATGAAATTCTGACCTGCTTTTGCCTTGTTTTCTAAATGGCTAACAGGAAGGAAAAAACATCCTTGATGAGAGAAGAGTAGTCATCTTGTTTCTTGTCAGCTTAAAAAAAAGAAATGGAAGGAAAAACCCCAAGTGTTTGGAGAATGCCATAGGAAATTTGAAATTTTTAGAGCTCAAAAGAGAGATTGCTCTTTGAGTTCTGTTTTCAGGTGCTGTAGTACTGCAATGATTTATACCCATACATGTTGAAATAAACTTCCTGAAAAAGACTGGTATTTATTCAGTAGGCTTTTTGCTAGTATTTGCTTTTTCCTGGAATGGTTGCCCAGCTGTGGGGTACAATTATAATACATTCTTTTTATCCAAGGTTTATCAGCTAATCCAAAATCAGAATACTTTTCAAGTCCTATGTTGTTACTAAGTTATGCAAAGGTTTAAGATCTGCATTACTTAAAGCAATGATTTGTTATAGTCCGATATAGGAGAGTGTAATCATTGTTTTTATTAGATTTGGGTAAAAAATTAAGGAATTGAGAAGTCCTGCGAGCTTTGGGATTGTCCTGGTGTACTGTTCCCTTTGAAACTTCACTTCAAAGTGGCAGCAATGGCAAAACCAGCCCACTCCCATGTTCTTGCTGGGCAGCTTTTTCTCCCTCTTGCACCCCCATAAACTGCATATCTGCAGTGCAAGAAATGGGGACACAGTCTCCTCAACAAAAAGCCTGTGGGAACTATGTGATCTTTAAGGTCTCTTCCAACCCAAACTATTCTAGGATATTGGCGAAATAACGTGTTTTGAGTAGCATTGCTCTGGAAATGGTAAAACTATTGCTGATGATCTTGTTCACAAAAGTATAGTATAATACACCCAGAATGGGGAACTGGAGTAAATGAGAACATATAATCTAATGCAAATGTATAAATACTTCTAACCAGAACGTTAATAATAGATTGCCTCAGGTTTGATACTCACTAATGATGGAAAGGCAGAATCAAAACTCAATAGCCTTGGTGACTATTAAGCAGGTATTCTTTATGGCACTGAATCACTACCTATGTGTTTGCTTATCAGCTGAGAGTAATTTAAATTTCTGCTTTCTAGTTGTTTCAAATTTTTATTGTTTGCTCCTTGGCCACAATATTTCTTTCTCATTTAACGAATGGTTTCTTACAATTCGATTGCGTGACTCTGGGATTTACTGTGAGCAATGCAGTGGTTCATTCTTACTCGCTTGATTGATGAAAACAATTTAAATTCTTATTAATGCAACTATAAGTACTTGTTTATTGCTAAGAATATACCTAAGTGCCATCCTGACTCAAAGTATTTCCTTGAGATAGCTCCCTGATAAGAACTGGAAGTTTCAGGCCCCTTTTTAGCTCTTGCTTGCTTGTGTACAAGTGTCCATTGGAGAGAGAGAAGGAAAGAAAAAAACAACCCCAGAAATCCTAACCACAATCCAATTCCATCTGGCTTGTGACAGTGGAAATCAATAAGGCTGTCCTGGATTGATTTGTTAAAGGTGCTAAATAGACATTTTTATTAAGTGATATACTTTAAATTCTTTTTATAGCTGTGTGACAAAACTTGAAATATATACATTAACTTTGTTGTTAATATCTGACATTAAATGAGGTATAAAATAAATTTTAAAAGCAGAAAAATTTTTAGCTTGTAGATTTTGCAGGTATCCATAGAGTTACTTTAAATCAAATATGCTTTTAGAAATGGATTGCTACAGGTAAATATAAAGTCAACTTATTAAAAACCTAAGTAAATGGAAATGCCTCTCATAAAGGACTAGTTTTATAGTGAGAAGTTTTTTTAATTATGTATTTCATTAAAAGTTATATTCAAGCTTTAAAATTGTATTTTTCCAGACGTTAGAGTAAAAATTATCTGTTATGTCCATAAGTATGCAGTAACTGCAGAAAGGTAATTAAAAAGTGATGCTGCAGAAGTGTTTGTTGCCAGACCCTGCCACTGCACGTGTGAGTAATGGTTTACATTATTCATTCAGCTACTCTGAATTGTCTTTGCTTTCGTCACCATCAAATGCAATAGCAGACTTGGGCAGATTTATTGCCATTTGTTAACATATTGGTGGAGCTGAATGACCCAGTTGCTAGGCAATTTTAGAAGTGATTTTTCAGGTGGGACTGAGTATGGTTTTTTAGTGCTCTGGTAGCCAAGAAATAATTTTTGAGTAGCAAAAAATCTCCGTGGTTTTATTGAAATCTTCTTTGAGCCTTCCAACGTTGTAACACCCTGACACAGGAATTATTGGTGCTGTGAGATAGCTGCCATGTCCAGACAGCCCCTTTCAGACGCAAAGTCCTATTAAAACCCTCAAGGACACATGTCTTGATAGGCACATAATGCTTGTAAGGGCTGTCAGGCTGAGCTGTGGTTTGCCATGTCTCCTGTCTTCACCAGTGTCCAACTGCAGATAGTGATGGGAGGGTGTAAGGCGCAGTAAATGCATACTCTTTTCTATGAACCACTGCTTGTCAGGAGCCAAGACTTCCTGAGCCTCAGACTTGGGAGCAGAGATGATGGCGGATAACACTATTTGGCTATTTCCCTTGGTGTCCCACGCTTAAGATATTTATAACCATTAATAAGATCCCCCCTCAGTCTTCTTTTCTCAAGGGTGAACAGCCCCAGTTCACTCAGCCTTTCATCACAGGGGAGATGCTTCAGGCCCTAAATCACTTTCATAGCCTCTGCTGGACTCTCTCTCCAGGAGATCCCTGTCCAGGGAGCCCAGAACTGGATGCAACACTCCAGGTGGGGCCTGACCAGGGCAGAGAAGAAGGGGAGGATCACCTCCTTCGACCTGCTGGCCACAATCCTCTTGATGCCCCCCAGGATCCCATTGGCTCTCTTAGGCACTAGGACACACTGCTGGCTCGTGGCCAACCTGTCATCTACCAGGACCCCCAGGTCCTTCTCTGCAGAGCTCCTCTCCAGCAGCTCATCCCCCAGCCTGTACTGTTTCCAGCAGTTAATCCTTCGCAGATGCAAGACTCTACACTTGCTTTTGTTGAACCTCACTTGGTTTCTCCTTGCCCAGCTCTCCAGCCTGTCCAGGTCTCTGGATTGCAGCGCAGTGTCCTGTGTGTCAGCCACCCCTCCCAGCTTTGTATCATCGGTACTTGCTGAGGATGGACTAACTATTCCCTCATTGAGGTCGTCAATGAAGATGTTAAAAAAGATGGGAACCAACATCGAGCCTTGGGGAACACCACTACTTACAGGTCTTCAGCCAGACCGTGTTCCACTCATCTCTACCCTCTGAGCTTGGTCTGACAGCCAGTTCTCAACCCACCTCGCTGTCCACTCATCTATCCCATGGTCTCTCAGCTTTGCTATCAGGATGTCATGGGCAACAATACCAAAAGCCTTGCTGAAGTCAAGGTAGATGACAACTACTGCTTTTCCTCTATCTATCCAGCCAGTGATGACATCATAGAAGCCTACAAGATTGGTCGAGCATGATTTTCCCTTGGCGAATCCATGCTGACTACTCCTCATGACCACCTTTTCTTCCAATTGCTTGGAGATGGCATCCAGAACAAGCTGTTCCATCACCTTTTGTTGCAAAGGGGAAGATTCCAGATAGATATCAGAAGAAACTTTCTTATAGTAAGTCTAGTGAAGCATTGAGAGAGATTTCCTAAGAAAATCATGCGATGGATGTTATTCAAGGTCTTTAAAATTGGTATGGATATGACAATTCTGCCATACCACTGTTGGGAATTGCAGAGGTAGAGCTGATAATGTATTGGGGTGAGAGCCTTGATAATTTTTGAGGTCTTTTGCACACGTTTTATTGGGGGAGGGGCTGTTAATTTGTGGGGGGTTTACCCCCTCTCTCTGAATTTCTGTCCTGTTAAGTCTTTACCTTTTTTCCCCATCAGTGAGTAGTAGCATTTGACATGCAAAAAGTCAGTCATGGCATTTCTTTGATCTGTTCTGAATAGTTGATAGCTTTGTGTATATCCTTGTGTTTTTCTCACTGTACATACACTTATATTTTCAGTATTGAAATTTTTCTACCACTGTATCACCAAATGCAGCAAGTCTCCTCTGTGCTTCTATGTGGTCAACTTAAGTTTTGAATTAATTTCATGAACACAAATTATTCTATATTTTATGCTTGCTGTGTCATCTGTTTCTCTTCCACTTTGTTCATATATCAAATACAAAAATTGTTAATGAATTCTCCAGTAGCTTTATGTCCTTTGTTAAGCTTGAAGTTTTTCAGTTAAAAATCTCTATTACAGGCCCAAGAGGAAGAAAAAAATCTGGAGACCTTTGATCAGAGATTCTCTGCATATAAGAACTTGGGTCTGGGGAACATAGCTGTTACATTTTAATTACTTTTATTATTAACTTACAGGATTCCAGGGTTTGTGAAAGGTTATGATTACAGTCTGTCAATTTCCTGAAAAAAGGGATATGAACAAATGCAAGGCCAAATATTAATATTTTTGTCATAGAGAAAGCAGGAAAGGTCAGGAGGCGTTTTCTGGCCTGTCCCTTGCTTCAATTCTCAAGACATTTTTCTTTAAGAAGAAAATGATTGGCAGATCCTGCTATTCTAAGAAAGCTGTAAGAGTTTCATCAAAGGTTGGAAATGGGATCAAGGAGTAAGTCAAGAATAAACAACCACAAGGTTTGTCCTCATCCAGAGACTGACAGTCAGAAATAAAGAGCGATCAGATTTTACCTAAATATTGTGGGAGTCTTCATGGTGGTTTGCCTTTTTCTGTGATAATTCTCTGCTGTCTCTTGAAAGAGCGATTCTTTTTTCTGTATTAAAAACAAACAGGGAATGTGCTCCTGGAGAGTGTATGTGTAGGTTTTGTTTTCTTTTATTTTTAGAGATTGCATAGTTTCAGGTCAGCTTCTCATTCTGGTAACAATTTATTTCCTTCCACACAGTCTGTAAGAGCCTTGATGAGGAACTTCTGGCTTTCCCACCCCCAGCTGGTGCTCAAGTTTGAGACTAATAAGCAACCTAATGCCACCTTAAAAATTGGGAAATTTATCAGCCGGAGATAAATCAGCACACATTCTTCCTGTGGTAACAGGATTTTAAATGGGGACTTTATCTTTGAGTGCAAGCTGTGCCCCCGAGTCATAGCGAAGCGAAGCTGTGATTCATTACAAAATGCTCAGGCATTAACATCATATGCCTAATGAATAATGTCACGTATTTGGACTTGAGTAACTTCTAGCCTGCACTGCTGTGGATCAGAGCACCGTTGCACCATGTACCATACAAATTCACAACAAAGTGAGTGCTTGTACTTTCAAGAGCTTTTTTTTTTTTTTTTTTTTCTCCCTTGGTCTGTGCTGCTGCTCTGTTTTGATAGCTCTTTGTGCATCTGTTTTATAAAATCAGCATTGGGAATTTTTATGAAGTTGTTTAAGAGTGGGTTATTTGAAACAAAAAACAAGGCTGCCATGGAAGCTAGAAACTCTTTCAGTGACACTGAGATGTGGGGGGGAACACATCTTTCAGAGCATCTGTAGTTAAATAGGAAATAGTTTGGGGTTTAAAAGTTCATAGTTTTGAAATCTTTGTGCAATCAAACTTTAGAATGAATCAATTTTCCATTCATAACTGATTACACAAGTAGATCATAAATATTAACTATTTGAATTCATATTCTGGACACAAATACTGAGCAAACGAAAAATAGATTTCTGTGGTGGTTTGCTAAGGTTGCCTAACTTGATGTCCTTTCTGTGATTGTTTCCATTATGAAATGAAAATTCATAAGCCTCTTAAACAGCATATTTCCATATTCATTTGCCTATGTAAGAACCATCAAGTTATTTAGATTTAGCCTTCAAGTTTGGTTGTTGGTGCCAGATAGTGTAAATATTGAAGATCTGTGTGTGAATTCTTGCAAAAAAAGAACCAAGCCAACAAAAAATTCTCATTTAGAGGCAAACCCTGCCTCATTTAAAGACAATTTTTTATTGTTTTCCAATTGTTTTCAAAGTATGGTATCAATTTTAATTTTATATGTAGTTTAATTCTAAGTTACTTTAATTTGAAGCTACCTTTTTTTTTAAATACTGACTACAAGAAACCAAACAAACCACAATACACACAGACATCCTCAACCAACCCACAAAATTCTCTGGGAATTCTGAATTGCCAACCAAGCCTGTGAGAGAATACACATATCAGTATCTATTCCAATACTGAGCAGCCTTTTGCTCTTGGAAAATCAGGATGTATTACTAGAAACTCTTTCTGCCTGTCTGATACTGTAAGACATCTCTGGATGTGAACTTCGGTTGATTTAGTTACTTAAGAATGGAACCTTTCCTGCTGATTGTATGTTAATTAATCAATTTCCACAGCGTTTATATTCATGGTCATGGGTGAAAGTTTTTCAAATTATTGAAACCAACAGTAACAACAAACCTTGAATGCACAGAGGAATATTAGATAAGAAAGGATGACACCCAGGAAATGTAAATATCCCTAATTATTCTTATATGGCACATGGATTTATTTATCTTTCTGAAAAGAAACATTTCCTGCTACTCAATGTGTATAATAGTTGCCTTAATTTCATACAAATACTTCCAAGAAAGATGTTTGCTCTCTTTAAACTTGTTCTTAATTGCTGATGTCAAGATGCTCATGGAGCTTTACAGAGTTTCTTGTTTGAGCAAAATTGTCTTACTCTTTCCTCAGAAATTAATAACCTTAATAATTCTGTTAATATATTTTTTGAAGTCTGTTGCAGACCTGTGTGACTGGTCAGATGGTTGCAGCAAGTTTTTTCAAGTTTCTCTTGAAGTTGTGGGTTAGCTCTCAACAATTCAGCATAAATTAATATTTGTTTTGTTTCTGGAGATTGTGTTTTCCTACTTCAGAAACAGTCTGACCAACCAGCTGGAAAAAAGTTATTTAGCAGGCTCAAAGCACTCTGTATTGAAATACAGGTTCTTTGTTTTCATGGTAAAGCACAGAGATTTCAGGACTCTCTTGATATCTGGAGTTTCAGAGTGCTGATAGTTTTATTTGGCTGAGATATAGCAGCCCTTTTCATCTTTCTTGGGAGTCATGATTTGACTCTGAAGTGAAACTGAGAATTCACATGAAATTATAACAAATATAGTTTAATGACCTAATTAAATCTAACCTGCATTTAGCTTTTAAAGGAATAGAAGTAACTGGCACTAAATAATGTAGAACTGATCAAACTTTTCAAAAGGGTGTTCCACAGGATGTAGTCCCTATTTTTTCTTCCAGTTCAGATATTAAAACCCAACAAACCCAAAACCCTCAACAGCATTTGTTACCCATGTGCTTATGTATATCATACTCTGTCTACTTCTAAAAGCTCTTTTCACCTTTCTGACTCTTTGTGAATGCAGTGTATCATATTTGTTTGGCCTAGTATTTAATAGAAAGACAGTTCACTTAACAAGGCCTTCAGACTTCTAAACAGGCATTTTTAATGCTAAATGGTTTACTTAATAGATTGTATGTATTTGGTACTTTTTATTAGACTGACATTTCATCTCCAGCCCTTAATGCTAGTACTCAGGAAATGCCTTAAGTTAGTGCTCTATCATGAAAACTGGTGTGTACAGACAAGGTTGGCATGGTTTGCTCATGAAAAGGAGAGGGAGTTTTGTTTCTTTCTTGATAATGATGTTTTTATAGCTTATAGTAAATAGGAAAAAATGAGAATTTATCTAGAAACGGTGTAGGAGATGTGCTCATATTTAATTGTAACTTTAATTTAACAGGGTTAATATAATGAAATATAATGAGTTACTTAGTTTTGTACTTTTATCCTAGATAAAAATAATACCTAAGCTAGGTACAAATACTGTCCTTGAAACAACAGAGACTACTTGTAGCCTAATGTGTAATCTTTCGAGTGTCAGTGTAGAAAAACTTTTGTTTGGTTTGACTAAATGATTCTTCTTTTAAGCCTTTGCTCTACTTTCACTGTAGTGCTTAACAAACATTTCCACTCATAGATACTTATCTTAATACTTAATATTTCTGTTCCAGATTTCCAGATTCTCCTAGCTTATATGTCCTACAGATAATATTCTTGCACAGTGTTACACACCTGTGTTAAGTGCCTGAAACTGTTGATATTGTACATTCAGATGTACTTACTTACAAACTGGGTATTTTGGAGTCAATCCTTTTTTCTTGGAGATCTACAAATTTCAACTGACTCCTATGCCTTTCTCTCAAGATGAAGAAACAAAACTGTCTTCAAAGACTGTGGGGTATGTTTTCACATGTCTAGTAGTCTCTGGAAAGAACTGACATCCTTTCCTTGAGCGATATTTAGTGGGAGAAGAAAGTTTTGTTATAGAACAGTTATGCTCTTGTCTAAACAGTCATATTAGAGGACTTTGTCAATTTTGCAAAGACTTTTCATAGTTAAAGAAAACATAGTGAAGAGATGCTTATTAGGAAGCTGACTGGGGAAAAAAGAAATCTCTTTTTAATTTATTGCAGTAATAGCCCACTGAGATAATTGGTGTAAAAAGTGTAATATGGATTTATATATTGTTAAGGATGACATCCTTGTTAAATAGCTTATTGTTAAAAGTACAGCCTGAAGTCCGTATACTTTAATGTTAATTAATACATTTGTTCCTTAAGGAAAGCTTATTTTGTGTGCCTTTGTGCTGGAATGAGTTGAAAACCAACTTAATGTCACTTCAGTGTTTCAGACATAACACGTTCTCTTTGGCACCTGCTGTTCTGTTCTGCCAATTACCACTTACTGCTGGGAATATATATATCAGATTCTTTTCTATTACATCTCTAAGACTTTTAGTGGCTGTCACTGCCAGTTGGGGTTATTTTCCCTCAAATTTGTAATTTTGTTCTTTCCTTCTCCATATGGTGAAGTTTAATCCAAAGTTATTGTTGCTGCATTGTGTTCAGAAAATCGATGCTTACAGTGGTAAGAGCCACTGGGTTAGGTAGGACTATTTTCATTTGTAGCAGAGGGGAGAATAATCTCATCTCAGTACTATGGGGGGAAGAACACAAACCTAAATCCAGTTATCAGGTAGGCAGACAAATGCCTAGTACTGTGGTGATTAGAAAGGTTTAGGTACCATATGCAGTGGGATAATTAGATGTATTACTCATGATTTTGTTGAAATAAACAATGAAAAAATTGTTGATGTCTTCTCAACTAGATTTGTCTGTGGAATGTGTGGGACAGAAGTAGCTGTTACATCTGTGTGGGATGATGTTGCTGCTCTCTGTTCTTCTGACAGAAAGTCAAGCTCAGCAGGAGGAATACAGGGATAGCTTCTGTTCCTGGCAAATCCTGTGAGAAAGCCAGTACTTGCAGTTTGCCCAAAGGTGTTTTTTGGACAGGTTCTCTTTTGCTGTGTATAGAATTGAATAGTCTATTTGAGTTAGCAAGCTGTACTGCCATGACAAATCCACAGTGTTGAAATTCTAGAATAAGATTGAATTTGTGTGCCAGCGTAGCACAGTACCCTTCTTAATGTATGGAAAATGCTCTACTAAGAAGTAATATCCCCTCCCAGCCCAAATGGGATGAGGTGGTTGTTCTCTAGTGGCAGATATACCATATATTTGACCATCAAGAGACAGCTTTGAATTTCATTTTATTTGAATGCTAATAAGGTGAAAGCTCAGTCAGTTGGTAGTTAAAAAAAACCCCAAAACAACACAAAAAGAAACAAAGCAGCATTTCAATAAATCCCTTCAAATCTCTCACGCAATTTTCTTGTAATAATACAATTGTATTTTTTTAAGATAGCTTTCTTTCCTGTGTTGCTGTGCAAAAGGTACACAATAGAAAGAAACTGAATGTTCTGTCAAGAGAGTGGATCTTGACTGTAGATGAAACACAGGCTTTTCCTTTTCAGCCTCTGTACAATGTACAGAAGGATAGGTGGACTACAAAGCAAGTGAAAAATTGCCCAGGCTTCTGGACTTACAGAACAGTGGTCAAAGGTTGATGGCCAACAATTGCCAGGGGCTTTCTACAGGACTTGGTGTCAAGCTGATATTGTTTAATGTCTTGCCATTGGTTTGGGCAACAGGGTGAAATGCACCCTCAGTAAATTTCCAGACAACACCAGTTTGGGAGGAAGGTCGATAAGCTTAAAAGCCAGGGCTGCCATGAAGTGTACGTATCCCAACAGACTGTGGAAACTGGCTGAGAGAAACCTCATGAAGCTTGTTAAAAGCCAGTGCAAAGTCCTGTGGTGGGATGGAGCAGTCGCTTACCCTGAGAAGGACTGAGGATGGGCTGTCTTGGGAACCCTTCAGAAAAGGACATTGGAGTCCTGTTGGGCAACCAGTTGAACATACAACTGGAGTGCAACATTGTGAGGAAAAAGGGACAAACACATTGAGATAGTCATGTGGGTTTAATGTAAACATTAACAGAAAGCAAACATAAGTGCTTGTTCCCCTCTACTCAGTAGTTGTAAGACCACATCCTTAGTTCTGTTTAAATTCAGGCATAAACAAGATGTTGTTATACTGGAGTGAGTCCTTATCTTACATCAAAGTTAGCCCTGCTTTGATGGGGGGGCTGGCCTAAATACCAAATGTACTTATGAGGGATGTATAACAGCATGATTTCTGAATCTTAAGCTGGCAATTGATATTAAATATTACATGTGAAATGTGCAAAATAAGCAGCCTAAAAAAACACCATTCAGGAATAGTCTCTTCTGTCCTTTTGAGTGAGAATTTATAGGTGCTCTATATTTACAATCTCTATAATATTTTCTTGCTGTTCATGTCGGCATGACTGCATTTGAATGATTGAAGGAGTGCTATTGATGGTGTTGCCTCTTCCTTTCAAGATTGCATTTCAAGTTATTTCAGAACTGAAAAAATTGGGAAACTAAAACGGAAAGACCAAAACAGTTATTTCCTTCTGCCTGTGTACTTGCATCTATTCCTGAGGTTGCCATCACCATGAAATGGATGGCTGAAGGTGAAACATGCCAGATTCTAAAAATTCATAGAATCATAGAATGGCAAGGGTTGGAAGGGACCCCAAGGATCATAAAGCTCCAACCCCCCTGCCACAGGCAGGGCCACCAACCTCAGGCTTGGATCTACACAAAGTTGCCCAGGGCCCCATCCTTCATGATCAGAAATGTTATTTTTTTCAAATCCTGTAATACAAGTAAATTCTTATTCTAAACTGGATACCTGAGTGTGTGCTTATTGATTGATTAATGGTAAAAAATGCTGGGGAAAGAAAAATTTAAAAGTAGAATAGTCTGGTGTCATCTGGTCTGTCTTAAATGGTACCATTTTGCAGAGTTATGATTTCATTGAAATTTTGTTTTGGATAAGGACCGAAATCACATAGTAGCTATGGCTTTACCCTGTCTGCATTTTGCCTTAAAGGAATTTGTGCCATCTTCTTGGGGAAAAAAATATTTTCTTCAAACTCGCGACAATAATTTTAAACTTTCTTCATTTTCCCCAATTGTTCGCAACTCTTGAGGGGGGGAAAAAAAAGCTTTAACTTAATTTCATTCTTCATACTATTGGAAATAGAACTCCCAGAAAATTAAATAATATCCATTTGTGGGAGGTGAGGTTGTGGTATTGAGTTTAACCAGTTGTATGAATAGAGTGGAAGATTGTTTGCTTCCTTTTTCTGCAGTTCTTTATGGGAAAGGTTTACATTAAAAAAGATATGTTGCTTGTTACAGAGAAACTAGTAGGTAGCGTATGTCTGAAGTATTTAACTTCACTTCCAGTACTTAACTGAAATTGAAACTCCTGGGAATCTCTTTTTCTTAGGTTTTCAGCGATGTGTAAGGTTGCTTTAAGTGCTGTTTTGGTAAGCTCACAAACAATGAGGGTACCCCAGGGGAGCCAGCTTTCGAGGCTCCATCCATACCTAGTGGAGGGCACTCCCAGGAGCGCCAGCTTCTCTACTTTGGCAATGGAAGTCTGGGGAGAGAGCAGCTTGCCTAAAATAACCTTAAACTGAAACCTGCCTTTTTGGTTGCTGGCTATCTTAGGTTAGTGTTCAGTTAAGGATTATTGAAATCCTCTTATGTTATTTCCTCTAATATAACATCTTGAACACTGTGGAAAAAAACCCCTCAAAGCCCTGCCAAAGGTAGTATTAAAGCTTCTATTCTAGATGCAGTCTCTATTAAGGCAGGAAATTAGACTTTTTTTCTTTTCCCTCAACATAAAGAGCCCCAGAATTAGTTAGGAAAAACTGTATAAAAGTAAGGAAACTACCATATCTGTTTTTTATTCTCCCCCATCCAACACAACTGTTGCCTGTTTTGTGTTCAAGTTCCTTTGAGAACTAAACCTTAAGCAATGCTGCCTTTAAGATTGTTACCAGTTATTTAAAGTAAAAAGAAGTGTCAAGGAAATGGCACATTAAATATCAACTAGCAGTTTCACTTTGGGAAGTATGTGCTGTTTACAGTGACAAGTCTCATACAGATCCAGTAATACAGTACAAAATACACATAACCCAGGGATTTCACAAGGAGCACGTCCCACTATTACTCTAGTGTGCTATGCCCTCATGTGGTTAAACTAAATATCTTCCTTGAATGAGTCAGACACCCTTTGAATTTACTGTCTCTTCTGCTAAAGAATTGGGAGAAATAAAGATGAAACAGTGAAATGGGAGTTTGTTGCTAGGTGTAGATCTGTTTTGTTTGGTTTGGGGTTTTTTGTTGTACAGCTCTCAAATTATTTGGTACTTGGAGATGAGTATGAATATGCTCACATCTTATTTTGATTTGATGACAAATATGTGCATTTGGCTTGTCTTTTTGGTTTGTTTGGGATTGGCTTTTTTCCATATTTTGAGAGTCAAATTGTATTTAGGACAAACTGACTTAATGTCTGGCTAATACTGGTAACTATAAAATGGAAAATTCGTTGATTTTTCTCTGATGTAATATATAATACCAGGAGTTTTTCCAGTTTTGATACCATTAGAGTAATTCTGTGATTATAGTATGCCCCTAGTTACTCTGTATATCTCACATCATACATGTTCTTTGTTTATAAGCTTGACTACTAGTTCTGTTTTCAGTTTTGGAAAGAACTCGAATTAATGATGTGTTTTAGTTTTTCTTTATTTCACATAATTCACACAGATTGTTAGCAGCTTTTCTTGAGGACTTTGTTTCGTTACAACAAATTCCATATGATAATGACTTTTTGTGTACTTATGTAAGCAGTATAAAGAACTTTTGCCTGAAATGAAAAATTGGTCAAATTGGAGAAAACCACGAAAATGGACTTATGGCCTCAGTGACATTTACTGTTTTAATTAACAAGGAAAATATGTGCCAAAGGGGGTTTGCATTAATAAAAACTGATTAAATTTGAGAAGTAAATTAAAATTGCTGGATGCAAAAATTTACTTAATCCTCAGTTGTTGCTATGACTATTGGAAACAGCACTGAAAGCTAATGTTTCGGTCTGCTTTGAGGTTACTACTGCTAAATGCATTTTTACTGATTATCAGATATGCTACTTACTTTTAGCTGAGGTAGGACACACCTCATGTTTTAATGCTTAAGTGAACATTTTTTGAGTTTTTTCCTGTTAACCACTGCTGAGTTGTGAAGCAGTGATGATTTGGAGCTGACTGACCCTTACTGTTTTCAACATCTTAACCTCCCACATGGATACGTGATGTCTTGCTAGGACAATGGTAAACAGAAGGAAGAATGTCACAAGATCACAGGCAGAAAGGGTTGGTATCTCCAAATGTTGCTACAATTAAAATTCAATCTATGCTATATAAAGCTCATAAGCATCTTTGATTTAGAGCTTTGGAAGATTCTAAGGTATGGAGATGCCAAGTCCTTTTAGGTACCCATCTCCTGGAGTGCAATTCATAAAGCAAAGTTATAAGATTAGGCTTCTGTACAACACATGGTGAAGAGAGATGTTTAGGAGGGAGACTTTGAAGATGGCACTTAGGAAAGATGTCAAAGAAAGTGGACTTTCTAATTTCCATCTCTTTCTGAAACTTACATGCTCAACTCGGAGCCCACATATTATGTCCATCATCTTTGCTGGAGACAGACAGTGGGATTGAGCACACCCACAGCAAGTTTGCTAATGACACCAAGCTGTATGTTGTGATAGACACACTGGAGGGAAGGGATACCATCCAGAGGGACCTTGACAGCCTGGAGCGGTGGGTCTGTACAAATCACATGAAGTTCAACAATGCCAAGGACAATTTCCTGCACGTGGGTCGGGGCAATACCAAGCAGAGACACAGGTTGGACAGAGAATGGCTTCAGAGCAGCACTGATAAGAAGGACTTGGGGGGTATTGATTGATGTAAAGATTAGCATGAACCAGCAATGTATTTTTGTAGCCACAAAGCCAGCTGTGTCCGTGGGCAGCATCAAAACCAGCTTGACCAGGCAGTTGTGGGATGGGATTCTGCCCCTGTTCTCTGCCTGGAGTACTATGTCCATCTCTGGGGTCCCTGGTACAAGATAGACATAGAGATTTTTGAGCAAGTCCTGAGGAGACCGTGAAGATGATGACAGGGCAGGAACACCTCTGCTATGAAGACAGGCTAAGAGAATTGGGTTGCTTCAGCCTGGAGAAGAGAGGGCTCCAGTGAGATGTATTAGCACTTCCAGTCTCTAAAAGGGCTCCAGGAAAACTGGAGAGAGGCTGCATACAAGGGCAGGGAGGCACAGACAAGGGGGAATGGCTTTAACCTGGTATGAAATTATATAGATGAAAGGGAGGGAAGAAATTCTTCCCTGTGAGGGTGGGGAGACCTGGGCACAGGCTTCCCAGAAAAGCTGTGGCTGTCCCTGGATCCCTGTCAGTGTTCAAGGCCAGGCTGGATGGGGCTTTGGTCATCCTGGGATAGTGGAGGGTATCCCTCGCAATGGTTGCAACTAGGTGGGCTTTGAAGTCCCTTCCAACCCAAAGCTTTCTGTATTTCTATTGTTCTAGGATAACGACAAAAAAAGAGAGACTTGTAAACTTTTGAAGAGGTACAGCCTGCCTTGCTTGATTTAACCGAATATGCTGAGGGGGAAAAAAAAGGGTATCTGTATTTCATACTCTTTGGGAGTTGTGCTTGACTGAGAGCAAGCTCTTTTGTGCAATTAGAGGAATAACAGTGAATTAGAAATAAAATGTGTTAAAATGTGACTTTTATATTTTACACGCGTTAAAGGTATTGAGTAGATTCTTCAGGGGTCAGATCAAGCCAGTGGTTTTGCTGAAGACTGTTTACTCAAAGTGATAGTAAGGTATTGTGTAATTTCACCAATTAAACACCTGCTTAGGTTTTTCTAGCATGCCAAAAGTTGTAATCATCAAAATTCCAAACAAGATACCAGAATCCTGTATTCAGGAAGGGGATTACTTAGTTTTCTGAGGATTACAATTCTTGTAGCAGCCCAGAGGCAGATAGGGTATCTTGTAATTAGTGTTGGTGGTTCCAGTGCCATGAAATAGTCTCTGTCCCAGTGATGTTACCAGTTGACAAATGTCTGCACCATATTGTGGCACTGCCATAACTGTCACCAGTTTGCATTCTTGCTTGAATGTGCTTAGCTGTTGAACATATGCTTCTGTATTTTTAGGGCGTTTTCTGGGGTCACAGTTGAGGCAAGTTGTCTGGGTGGTGTTGGGAACCTTGAGTCATGCATGCAAGCAAGTGGATACATAGGGAATTTGAGGAATATAAATCTGCTCTCTGAGTGTATTATTAACAATACTACTTGTTTATGTGGTAACTCCTTATATGATGGAGTTATAAGAAAAGAAGCTGAGATTCATATTGGCCTTCTAAATAGCATCACAGTAGTTTAGTGCCAGTGATTAACAGCAGAACTTTTTTTAAAAGGAGAATTAATTTTTTTTTCCTAATTTATTAGATATTAGAGACAAAACATATTGGGGAAACATTTTATAGGCTTAACTTCCATTGATTCTTCTTTCAGTTGTGGAAAACACATTGCAGGTTTGAATGTCTGTTGTATTATATATCTTTTTTTCCTGAAAGATTTGTAGGAGGACAGTAAGCAAGATGAGTTGTTCTATTTATTGTTTCATTTTTATCATCTTTTTGTTATGAGGACAAGTAGTAGGAAATTCCATGGAAGGTTAGTAGTTCCTGAAGAACTCTAGAATACTTGCTGAAGAACTTTAAAAGCACCTTATGTAATATTCAGTCACCCTGGCTAGGGCATAAACCTCTTCCCATGGTGTGAACACTGATAAGAAGAATATAAATTAACAGTAGCAGTGTTGCTATCTCTAAATTACATCCTAAAGGGACATCATGTAGTCAGAATAGAAATATGCAGATTTGTTCAGGAATTTGTATTTGGCAGATGAAACGTGAATCAGAGCACCTAGCTGTCCTCAAGCTAGATTGGATTAAAATATATGGGCTCTAATCAGTGTTGCCTGAGTTATCTATGTACTTAGCATCCAAAAGGTAGGTGTGCCACTGCATTTTTTAACATCCTAGCTAATAATTTATACATTAGAGAGAATAGACTGCTTATTAATTCTTCTAACCAGCAGGTGTTTGCAAACACTGAAGGAAACTGGAAGGAGTACAAAAGGATTGGGTTAAAACACTGGAATTTGATGTGGATAGTGAAAGTTATATTTATCAATGAAAATCCTAATATCTATATATAATGGAGAAAGAATTTCAGTTTTATGAATTAGGTAGGCAGCTGGTACTAATTGTGCAGAGATAATTACAAGAGTTAATTATGTAAGCTGTTATGATTTATGGGCTTAAGGATGGTGGCAAATTACTTGATGAAATAAATTGAAGAATGGTTATTATCAGAAGAAGGAGTTATGTTAAGGACTGAATTGTGCTGAGCAGAAAATCTGTGTTCACAGTTATATTGGTATAAAAAGGAAAAAAACCACCCAGTTTTTTATATAGTACCAGAGAATAAACATAAATATGGAAAAAACCCAATTAGCTGATTCTGTGTTGTATGTGAACGAAGTAGCAATATTTTTTGGAAGTATTTTGCTCCATAGTATCTTTTAGTTGGATTAAAATTACCTAGTGAGATACTTCTGAGAGCTGTATCTTAAAATAAATTAGTATGTGCAGAGTAGGTAATATATAAAGCAAAGTCCCATGTGATTTTGCTCTGGTTCTGGGTGGTCGAAGTGAAGACTGTCACAAACACAATGTTTAGGTCTGTTCTCTACCTCATTTTGAGCAAGGAATTGAATCTGATCTTCCTGAACCCATGCTAATGCTTTAGCCCTTGTCAGTGCTTTAACTCTTAACGTAATCTGTTTCTCTCCCAAAATATCTGTTTCATCCTGCTGCCAAAGGAAACCCCCCACCCCCCCCTTCCAAAAAAAAAACCAAACCAAAACCAAATAAATCCCAGTCCTGAGACAGTTTGGGAAATAAAGTTCATGTTTTCCAGACAGTTGCAGAGCTTTCTGTGGTGAAACAAACTTCTTTCAGAAACAGGAGGGGTTTGAAAAACAACACTTAAGGGGATACCATTAGTATAACCAGTGAGGCAATAAGATAGTGCATTCGAGTGGAAGGGCAGCCTTATTTCTAGAAGCAAAAGGGCCCTTACACTAAAATGTCAGGGCTGTCTTTTTTCAGGTCATTGAGTGTTTCCAGCAGCTTGGTGATATATGAGTGTGTGAGAAGAGAGGAATAACTTGTAGCTGTTCATATTCAAGAAATGCCACTGGGAAGCACAAGTAATATTTACTTGAAAATAGAGGGGACATAAGGGAGAAGAGTGAAATTTCTTGCAAATAATTAATGACCTTTCAGAGAAACCCTCTTACATTGATTTTCACCTGTCACAACCAAGCCAAAGTATATTTATGATTGTTTTTCTTAATGTACATTTTTGCACAACCATATTTGATTTACCTGCTTTGTTAAATGAATGTTGTCTACCCTTTGAAAAACTCCAACAGCATCTGTAATTGATATTTAAAAGTCAGAGATTCATAGAATGATTTTTGTTGGAGAGGTACTTTAATGATCATCTTGTTGTCCAGTCCTGCCATGTACAACATCTTCCACAAAGATCAGGTTGCTCAGAGCCCCATCCAACCTGATGTTGAATAAATCCAGTGATGGGGCATCCACATCTTCTCTGGGCAGCCTGTTCCAGTGCCCCACCACCACATCATAGAAAAATAAATTCTACCTAATCTTTCATCTCAATCTCTCTTCCTTCAGCTGAAGGCCATTCTCCCTTGTCCTGCCCCTCCCTGCCCTTGTCACCAGTCCCTCTCCTGCTTTCCTGGAACCCCTTTAGGGACTGAAAGGGACTCTGAGGTGTTCCTGGAACATTCTCTTCTCCAGGCTGATCCGCCCCAGCTCTTTCAGCCTGTTGCCATAGCAAAGGTGCTCCAGCTTTAAGATCATCTCTATGGCGTCCTCTAGATTACGCCAACAGCTCCACATCCTTCTTGTCCTGGGTACCCCTGAGCAGGATGCGGATTAGTGGCAAACCGCGAGCATTAATAGTATAATAATAAAAAAAGAATATTAATCTTATCTCCACATATATTTTGTAATGTGGTTATGGAAAATCTTAAGTAGCTCATGCAATTCAGCAAATTTTGAGGAGAGAGAGGAGCTAAAGCATTACAATTCTTAAACTTTTGGCCCGTGCATTTCAGAATTCTGTAGGAAAGACCATTTAAGTCTCTCGGAGTCGGGAATGTTTTTCTGTAAACTGCAGCTGTTGACTTGGGATTAATTTGATTAGGATGTGATCTAGCTCTATTCTCTTTCACTTCTGGCATCCCTGCCTGTGCGTGACCTCTGCAGTAGGGAAATCCATGCTAATAGAATTTTCTGCTCTTAGCAAAGACATCCTCACCTTCCTTTTGTGCTGCTGGAGTTGTGTAAGGAAGACTTAATTCAGGATGGGACTGAACTATTAATTAGTGAAGTTCTGTTTTTCCAACAGAGACCTATGCTAGAACTGTGTGAAGCTTCTTTAATAAAATAAGAGAGCAAGGTTCCCTAGTGTGATCACAAAGCCAGGATCATTACAGGTTGCCAAATGAGCTTATGGTAATTATCAAGTGGTATATTTGATAATTGTACAGAATTTTGGGTGAGGTGTGCATTAATCAGTAACAGAAGCTGATAGAGACATTATTTCCTTTGTACCAACATAAGTAGGGTATTTAAAATAAACTAGTTAGCTTTAAAGCCCTGCCAGAAAACTAAGCTGTTGTCTTTTCTTTATCCTTTTTCTTTGACACCTCCCCCCTTTTTTAATAACACAAATGCAGTTGAAATGTTCTGGGTAGGCATTTCTGACAAACTCAAACATAAGGTAACAGTTTTTTGGTTTGTGGGGTTTTTTTAATTGTACAACTTTTATTGTGTTATAGGTTGATGAATGGCTTTTTTTTAAAAGGAGAAAGTACGTAATATGCCATGGGGTTTTTTCTGTTACTGGTGTCAGAAGTCTTCCTTCTCTCTTCCCCTCTCCCAGTGCAGCTGACTTTTCTGAATGGTATTTCTAATTTTGGAAGACGGTTCTTTCTCAGCATTTCAAACTGGTAATTTAATGTAATTCAAAAGAAGCTGACACAAGGTGGGCGAGATTGCAAGATTCCAGTTTTTGAGTGGCTTTCTTCCTGCAAAGGCTGTGTATTATGTATAACCCAGCCTGTTTGTGCAGAGGCTGGAATCTTGAATTCCCCTTCTCAAAGTGAATGTCCTCACCCGTATTGAGGACAATTCTTCTACTTGCTTCCTGCCTTTCAGTCATCTGTCTCTTGCAGCACAATGGTCTAACTTCTTTTAGAGAGAAGAAAACCCCACTGTTTGCTAGCACATGCTTCATGGGTTATGATACTCCCTCTTGAAGGAGATACTCCTGATGCAAAGGGAATTATCCAAACTTCTACTTTCCTCTTTTTACTAGAACAACGTATTAAAGGTTAAGGAATAACTTAAGGGACCGTGAATAAAATCTGCCTAATAAATACAAATCATTGTACTTGTAAAAATAATTTGAGGTTTTTCCCTATATGCAGTTTGAAACTTCCTTCTTTCAACTTGTTCCTGTCTGTCTTCTAATGGAGACCCAAAATTGAACATGATATTCAGGGTGTACCAGGGCACACTGCTAGCTGCTTGGCATCTAGAAGGGTCCCTCAGGTCGACTGAAGCAGCTTGCTTCCCAGCCAGTTACTCTCCTGTGTCTTATTGCAAAGTACTTACCAGTGCAGGACTTTGTGCTTGTCCTTGTTGACTTGTATAGGGTTCCTCTGAGTGACAGTCCTGTCCTGAAGCGCATTAACTGATCCTTGCAATCCATCGCATGCAACTTGAGAATGCACTCCATTTCTGGCAGCAAGTCGTCTCTGTCCCTAATATAGGCATTAATAAAATCATAAATGCAGAGGAACACAAGATATACTCACTATTAAATTTTTTCCATAATGGAATAAGTCCATGACAGTTTCTTTGACTCAATGCATCCTGAAGATGACCATGAATGTTCACAGAATAAGGTGCTCTGCTTTCTATGCAGAGCAGTGGCAATTACAGTAGAGATTTCTAGTTCATGGTAAAAGACTAGGTAACTTTGCCCTGTTCTTTAGAAAAAGTTTCCGTTTTGAAAAGACTCTGTCTTGCAGCTTGGAAAGCCAATCTGAATTTTGCTTTTTGTCTTTATGTTTCCTTGGAAAAAAATGCCACCCAGTGATAACCAATGACCAGCCATATCCCATTAAAATAAACAACAATTATTAAAAATTATATATGTTCAACCAATTACTGTTTTTCCTTTGCATATTAAATACATATTCAAGAGTTTTTCACTACTTGTCTCAGCAGTTTTAGGAGGAAAGCTTCCTTTTTTGCTCAAAGCAGTTGGTGTAAATTCAATAAGGATGTGTACTTTTCTAAGTATGTTTTAGTCAAAATTGACTGGAGGTATTTGTTGTGTTGTGAAGGCTGTCTGGAAAATGTTTTGCTGGTTCTGCTGAGACCACTGATGCAACATGTAGAAACGTTCTGTTAAAGATCATGCTTATATATAGTGTGTATATATCTCCATATATATATAGTGTGTTGTATATATATTAAAACACCTGTTTATATATACCAGCAAAACATGTTGTAGATTATCAAGGTAAAATATTCAGGGTTTATTTCACTTAATGTAGCAATTTAATACGTATTGCTTGTTCTCAGTCTGATTTTCTAGGTGCCCTTCCCTGTCAGTTATCTCTTGTTGACTTTCTTTCTGCAGGCACAAACTTACCCTATTTGATGACATCCCTTTCCCATTTGTTGACTGTTTTAGTTCAGCACTTGTAGACGATCTCATAATAGGTGTGCAACTTTTTTGTAGGTAAGGTTAAGTGAAAAGAATCCTGCACAGAATGAGCAGATTTACAGGCTTAAAATCCAGTAACACGCATTTTGTTGAATTCTAATGGGAAACATAGAAATTTGAGGGTGCCAAAAGTAGTCTGAAATACAACCAATTCCTGGCTATTCATGGGACTCCAGCAGTTCTTCTGCCAGCTACAACTTCTTTGTGTTTCTTCTATTTCGAGAATTTACTTTTTTAGCTATTGACCCCTGCAGCTACCTAATGAAGAGCTGTGAAATAGTCATTTGTCTAAATGGATTATCTGAATATGTTATCTGAATTGTTATAGTGGTCTAGTTCTAGTTTGTTCAGTAAGTCCAAATAATTAAGATCAAGTTCCGATATTTTTCTCTTCCTTTGCAGATCTGCTGCATGAATTTCAGCATGTACTTAACAGATTTTATTGCCCGCTTTACATGAAAGCTTTCCTTAGTCATCCTTATGATGTGCTGGACAAATCCCTTCCATTTGCTAAACTTGAGTTGGGCTACAGAGGTAGCCTTCTTTCTTTGCTTACAAAATTCTTAAATAGACAGTGATCGATGACAAAGGAACCAGCAGGTAATTTTATGAAGAACAATTTAAAGCAAAACCTCATAATGAAGATATTTCTATATAAAAATAGTGGGGAAAAAAACAGATGATGGAAAACTATTGCTTTCCTGTAGCCAGGCTGAGTCCATCTGAAAAAAGGCTCTGGAATACTTTTTTTTTTTTTCACACAGAACATCCCTGCATCTATGCACATGGTGGTTTCAAGCCCTGATGATACATTTTTCTTTTTTTTCTTAATTTTTCTTTCTTCTTCTATAGTCTATACTATAGTGAGCTGAAAAAAACAGACAAAACCACGCAGAGCTCAAAGAGTTAAAAAAGAAGGTAGCACAAAGAATATGAAAAAAGGCTCTCTGGTCACAACTGTATCGAACACCTTGTCACGGTTCTAAGGAGATGGCAGTGAATT
Organism: Laterallus jamaicensis coturniculus; assembly: GCA_022605575.1. Classification (NCBI taxonomy): domain Eukaryota; kingdom Metazoa; phylum Chordata; class Aves; order Gruiformes; family Rallidae; genus Laterallus; species Laterallus jamaicensis. The sequence goes on from JAKCOX010000005.1 coordinate 38,039,591, forward strand.
TTTATATTTCAGTTTGAAATCTTTTCCTTTGTAGCTGACTTAGATAACAATTTTTTAATTTTCATACAGTAAAAGTCTGCAATAACACACTGTTATTTCACCTCAACCCTGGTTTACCCTGGTTAGGGAGAATTGCATCCCTCAGCATTACAGACCCATTGCTGTGTTTTCCTGCATTTCACACCAGATTCCTGTCTTACAGAAAGACAGCCTTTACTGCTGGACTAACAGAGATTTTTGGGCCAGCAAAGAGCTGTGGCATACGCTGTGCTGTATTGTTAAGCTTTTGTGGTTAAAGTTTCTAATCCATTTGTCAACAGCTCAATAAGGAATTCCTTCAGGAGCGTCTACAAATGTGGAAGCAGAGTTTCTTCTTTATAATATTGGGGAGAAAGTGCCATCATTTCACTGTCAATATTTTATAAATATACCGGAGGAATACTAAACTGAATAGGTTTAACCTGTACAATCTTTGCAGCAGGAGCTATTCATTCCTTAATGTCTGGAAGAGAGCCACAATGTTTTTGTCACCACTTGAATGTAACTGACAGTACTTATCTCAAAGGACGATTGCTTTTCGAATGGTTTCTGACCTACATGTGTTAGCTTTTCTTTTTATCTCAGTGTATTCTCTTTTTTTTTGGAAAAGAAAAACAGTGACAAAAATGGTACTTTAACACCAATGGCCTTCCATACCTGTTTCTTATCTTTTTCTCCTTCACTGCTTGAGTGTGACTTGCTTAGCTGAGATTAAACACAGGTTAAAGGGGAAAAGCTTTATTTGAGGGTATGTATTGCCATGCTTTGGATTTCAAAGTTTGTTTTCTTTAATGCATGTGACCTTTCGGTAACTTAATGGTTTTAAAAAAAAAAAAAAAGATGGGAATCGACTTAAGTGGCCATCTATTGTTATTTATAGTTGAAGAATTGTTCCAACTGACAAAAACTTGTTTGGTTTTGTTTTTTTCCCCTCAAGGTAACAACGCTTGTTAACACAAGCAATAAAGGACCATCTGGCAAAAAGAAAGGGCGCTCCAAGAAAGCTCATGTGTTGGCTGCTTCAGTAGAGCAGGCCACTCAAAACTTTTTAGAAAAAGGAGATCAGATTGCTAAAGAGAGCCAGGATCTCAAGGAGGAATTGGTTGCTGCTGTAGAGGATGTACGCAAGCAAGGTATGTCAAACAAAATGCTTACAGGTTGCTTTATTTGGTGTTTTTTAAGGTTTCTTCCAAGATGAGGGTATTAGCTGCTCTAATAACACTGCTGAAACTGTCCTGTATTACAACGTGTCTGTTACATGGCATCTAAGTATTAAAATAGCCATGGCAGTGAGTCTAAAGAATGTTCTAACTTTATTTTAAAAATGGGTATTGTTTTCTGTGTGCTTTTTTTGTTTGTTGGGTTTTTTCGGGTTTTTTTTACCAAATAGTGGACTCATTTATTACTTAGCCCAGTGCCAAAGCTTATTGTTTAATTTTCAGCATGTTTTTATTCTCTTATGTGATAAAATGACATGATTTTTTTTTTCACTTTGCTAAATCTGAGTAGTGGTTTAGAGCCCAGGGATACAAATGTAGAATTAGGATTATGGTGCATACATTTCTGAATAAACTAACAATTATCAACCCTACAGTACAGCAACATAGAGTTATTTGCGGTTTTAAGTAGATATTAAAATGTATGTATTATCAAAGTCTGAAAATAGATGGAGAATAGCAATATTAATATTATTTTTGGGGTGTTGGTGATTAGTAAGAATGATATAAGCATTCATTTACATACTGCATAGTTAAACTTCTCAGGACACTCAGCGTTACAAAAAATTGCCTTGTTGGGTATGAGACTCCGGCGTGGGATAATAACATTTACTTTACTGGCAGAAATCTCCCCTTGATTTTGCATGATGGAATATTTGAAGTTTTAATTAGTACTATAAGAAAACTGTTTTAAAATAAGGCTTTGAAATTGTAGGAGTATCAGGGATATCCATAATGTCATGGATATCATCTGACAAGTTTCCTTTGGAAGATACAATGTGTGTCAGATGCTTTCAAATTTATATATGTAATTGGGGAAAAATGTTTTCAATATATGCTTATAACAAAACTTGTCCCTTTTATTGACTTTGATTGTAATTATCTTTATTGAAGCAGAATTAAGTACCTTTCATTTTTTCACTGTTATAAATCCTATAATCTAAAGATCCCATCTGCCAGTATCATCATCAATCCTGGGTTTTACAACATGACTGGCAGACCTCCAACTGGGCTTTTGAAAGGCTTCTAAAGGACTTAAGAATAAAATAATGATTTTTCAATGACTTAGGCTCCCAGAAATCATACAATGTTGGGTTTTTTAACTTAAAAATTTAGTCTCAAATGATCGCCTGAGCAGGCAGGGTTAAAATCTTGTATACATTACACTGATTACTGAATATTCCAATCTCTTCTGTCCTGGGGCTATTTCTACCTCCTATCCACTGTATGTAAATATGGATTCAATCTTTTCTTGTGTCTGTATGGTTTTGATTTTTGTTGGTGTCCATATGTCACTCAATATTTACTAATATATCATAATAGATTATTTGGTGTATGTTCTATATGCAGTGTTGTGCCGGTATTCTGGGTTTTTTTGCCCCTTGTTTTTTGTCGTGGTGTTTTGTTTCAAATTTAGTTCTGTGTGGTTTGGGCTGCGTTTTTTTTAAGCATTTCGATGAGGATAGGTTGAGTGAGCTGGGTCTGTTCAGCTTGGAAAAAAGAAGACTTAGGGGGGACCTAATTAGTGTTTACAAGTATCTTAGACATGGGTGGTAGGGGGAATTGGCCAGCCCCTTTTCAGTGGTCAGTGGGGACAGGACTAGGGGCAATGGTTGTAAGCTGGAGCACAGGAAGTTCCGCACCAACATGCGGAAGAACTTTTTCACAGTGAGGGTGACAGAGCAGTGGAATAGGCTGCCCAGGGAGGTGGTGGAGTCTCCTTCTCTGGAGATATTCAAGTCTTGTCTGGACGCCTATCTATGTAATATGAGATAGGGAGCCTGCTTTGGCAGGGGGGTTGGACCCGAAGATCTCTTGAGGTCCCTTCCAACCCCTAAGATTCTGTGATTCTGTGATTCTGTGATGCTGATGCGTGGTTGCCCAGCATTACAAATTAATCAACTACTTCAGCTTCCTGTTGCCTACATTCCTTATTTTAATATTATGTCGAACTTTAGTATGTCATCGTCAGTGCTGACACGAGTACCCTTGTTTCCACTGAATTTACAGCTCACTGTCTCTGGGGCTGCAGGGCTGGCTTGGTTTTCTAGGAGCCTTCAACTGAATTAGTCATCAGCCTAAACTGTTGCATGCTGTCTGATCTAAGCAAATATACACTGCTAATGAATGTGGTATCAGAGCTGCTTATCTTTATCATTTGAGTTGTGTATTAGTTAATAGTGATTTCTGTGTAGAGCTTTTCTTTGTGAACTGGAGGCATCTGAGAGGATTTGCTTTGGTTTTCTTCTTGACTGAATTTCAGACTTGATAAAAAGCCTAATATACCTTATATTTATCTCTTTTTTCCAAATCTTCATTTAAATAAAACCAACAATGATGCAGGAAGCAGAGAGGAAAAAAAGATCATAAACATTATTGTACAGGATGATGCAGGCACTTGTCTTTTGTCAACACTATAGGCTAGAAAAAAGGTCTGTCAAAAAAGTGGGGCAGCTTTTTTGGGTCTGTACAACATGACTCCATAATTAGGAGAGCAGGAGACACCAAACACCATTATTAGCATACACGAGCTGTGTAAACTAGACCAGCCTTGGTGCAATGTGAAATGATATGTTTAGCTCAGTGACATAAAGAGCTGGATTAATGAACTGAGGCTGTGTTTTGCCAGAGTATTGCTAGTTGATTTTCTGGCAAAATTCCAGCTAGGATAATTACACCGTCAACCTAAAAGCGTCTCCTGCAGTTACAGCTGGCTCTGGTGTGCTCATTTCCTCCCCTATATTGCTGTACACGCTTACATGCTGCTGTAGGCAGAGGCAGTTCATCTGGGAGTCAGTCACTTTGCATTGATAGGCATGAAATGAATGTATTGTATAATTTGCAAAATATTTTGGAATGAACCTGAATGCAAATAGCTTTAAAATGCTTGTTACTTAAATAACATGGAGGGGGCAATTATATTTGGATAGCTATGCAAAACTGAGGATCAACAGTTTTGATTTATGAAGTTGAGTTCTAACCCACGAAAAAGTAAGATAGATTTTTTAAAAATGGTTTTCTTTCCCCTTAACTTAATGTAAAAAGGGAGTAAATACTTTATGAGTAAAATTCATAACTACGTCTCTGAGTGCATGTATTTATCCCATAACAGTTCCATAGTATAAATACTTTGTCCATATAGTTGAAAGCCACCTAAGTGCAGCTATTGTGCTATTGAAAACTTCGCTGTGCAGGTATTTCTTCCAATGATGTCAGTGCTGTGCAAAAGATCTCCCAGATCAGAGCACAAATGAGACGTAGGAAATTATGATTATCGTTCATGTCCTCTTACATTAGAGGTGAAGGAGAGCAGACAGTCCTTCTGCATAGTGAGGTTTTGGGGAGGAGTCACATTTTTGTATGCTTTTTGTTTAGAATAACCCTAAACATTAAAGCCTGAGAAGTGCAGAGGCGTGAAGAACTTAGCAATACAGCCTTAGGAAGGGAACAGAGGGGTATGCTCTCATAGCATAGGTGTCTAAGTGCAACTGCTCCCTTATTGGTCGTTAGATAAAAAGGAAATTACTTTTGGAGAAGACATTTGGGTTGTGATTCATGCAAAAAAATTGAAAGAACTGCCAGTCCATTGGGCACAGGTTTGAATAAATTTTTAAGAAACAGTCTAGGAGGCTGAGAGAAGCAGGACAAGGAAACAAATTATATTTAGGTAATTTTATTCTATCTATTAAATGACGATTTAATGTCTGTCAGCATTGTCTATATTGTAGATATTTGCTAGTGAGTGCCTGGCTTTAATATATTTTCGTAGAAGTTTTCTGGAGTATAGCTAAAGAACTTCTAGCAACTGGTTGTGTTCAAAAATTTTGCTTTTCAAGCAGGGTAGATACAACTTCACATCATAACCTGAAACTCATACTGCAGTCAAGGGACAGAAAATAGCTGTTCATAACTTCTATGTTTGACGACAGCATAAACCTGAAGTAGACTTAATTTTTTTCTCATTCAGAGTTACACAACCTGAATTAAAAATATAATCCATATACTCCATGACTGTCAGTGAGTTTGAAAGCATGTATCAACATCTGACCCACAAAAATAATTTGACTTTCTTAGTAAATTTTTCTCTGTGATGGAACATATTAAAAAGTGGCACTTATGCTGCTTTATTGCTTTAAACTACCTAGTTTTTAAAACTTCTTAAATTCAGATTTTAAGGTAAACCCTGGGAAAGGTGTTCTTCCTTACTGCTACCCCCGTCTTCAGTTACAGTGGGAGAAAAGTAGGGAACCTGTGCATTTTTGGTGGTGGGACCAAACTCCAGAATACACATATTTGTGATGCTGGTTGCTTTGATAATAAATTATGATGCTGTTTAAGATCCTTTGAACTCTTATGTTCGATGACAGTCGTATGAAATGGAGAGACAATTTCTCCCTTCATGTTTGTAAGGCCACATGCACTGTCTCTTAGCAGCTGTCTCAGTTTTGTGTTCCCAGAGACTACTGAACGTGCAGCATTCTTGGAGACTTAAACTGAGTTCAGCTGGAAGTTTATATTTCAGCAGGCTTTTAGTGATTGTACAGTTTTCTCTCCATTTGACCAACAGTTCCTTCCTAAGCCCCAGTTCCTGCAGTTGTGTGTTATCCCAAGGCTTTAAGACTTGTTGCCTGGAGATTTTGACTTTCCTGACTGAAGCAGAAAGTCCCTGCCTAGAATTTGCCTTCCTTAAAGCTTTTCACTCTCTTTAGATGACTTTTTTTCTGCCCTCTAATAAAATCAGTTTTCTTTTTTAATCACCCTAAAGAGTGGTTAACAGCCATCTCTGTTTCCTGAGGACTGTATGTTGCTCTTCTCTGTACTCCCCCTCCATTTCCTTCTTTTCACAGAACCACAAGGTTGGAAAAGACCTTTGAGATCATCAGGTCCAATCATTCCTGTCCTAAGCTAAACACATCCCTAAGTACCTCATCTACCCTTTTATAAACACATCCAGGGAAGGTGACTCAGCCCCTCCCTGGGCAGCCTGTTCCAGGCCCTGACAGCTCTTACAATAAAAATTTTTTTCCTAACATCTAACCTGCCCCTGCCCTGGCACAGCTTCTTGCCATTTCCCCTTGTCCCATCTCCTGTCCCCTGGCTGAAGAGACCATCGCCCACCTCTCTACAACCTCCCTTCGGGTAGTTATAAGTGGTGATAGGGTCTCCCCTCAGCCTCCTCTTCTCCAGACTAAACATCACCAACACCCTCAGCTGCTCCTCATATGATTTGCCCTTCTTTACTACCTTCAGTGGTCATATGCTTACTTTGTGTGTTGCAGTTTAGAGCCTGAAAGTTCCCCCATCTCGTGGTCTCAGATCTTCCATTGCCTGTTAAGCCTTCCTGCTTCAGTCTTCTCATAACCTAGTTCTGTATTCACATAAGGTTCTTTTCCTTGTCTCCTTTTCTCTACCAGTAGCTTACATTCCTCTCTGAATTCTTGACTCTAGATGCCTGCTTCACAGCGTTCTATTAACCCATTCTTCTGATTGTACTTAGTTTGACCCATTTGACCCTCCCTAAATTTCCTTTCTTTCTCACACTGAGAGCCTTACCAGTAAGCCCATCTAACTTGCTTATAGTGTGAACATTATCTTATGTAGCATGTTATGCTGACAGCTGAGATGGACTTGCATAGAAGTCAGCTGCAACAGTTTCCATGAGCCCTGATTTATCCAATGTACTCTCTCTGTTGTCTTGATTTGTTTATGAAACAAAAAACCCAAAACCAAACCACAAAACAACAACAAAAAACCCACCACCCAACCAACTAAACACAAAACATTGTATCCATTAGCATTTGAAAGATTTCCTGGAACAGTTTGGGTGTAAAACCTAAAATTACCTTAAAAATATAAAAAACCCTCACCTTAGCTGAATACATTACACTGGTTAACATGATTAATAACAATTCAACTGATGGATGTAGGCTTGCGCTCTCTTTCTTTCTGCTAGTTCTTCAGCATTCTTCAGTGGAATTACTTCATGAGGATGTTTCTGTAAAAGCCATTAAAAGACTTGTCACAATGTAACTTACTACTTGTGGGAAAGGAGGAAATTCTTTTTATGGAGAAAGCAAATTATGAAGTATTGTCTGATTTCTGCATCTGTTTTCAACTTTGAGTCCAAGTGACAGGATTCAAAATGACAGGTTGATCTGCAATTGAATATATTTAAAGGTACTGTGCTGTAATAACTAAGCAGTGATTGCCTCAGGGCGCTTTTTTTTGTATTTCTGGCTGATTGTTATTCCCAAAGTCTAAGTTGACTGGAAGAACTGTAGGATATCAGGTTTGAATCTGGCGAGTATGAAGGAGGAATAATAAATTCTTTAAAATAAACTAGTACGTTGGATAATAATATTTTATAGCTTAGAATTTGTCTACATAACCTATTTCTTAACTGGGCTAGGATTGGAGAAATCTTTTTTAGAAAAGTGTATTCACATAAATCTGTATTCTCCCTAAGTTTTACTTCACTGAGGAGAAGACTTATTTTTGCTTATAGGAGTCAGTGACTGCTATTTCTAGATAGAGGAAAAAGTGTGTGTAAAGAAAGGATTGGAAAGAGATTCTTTGAGCCAATGGACTTTCTATTCATTTCTGAAAGATGGAGTGCAACATGTGGTCGGCCCTGCTAATGGGAGCCTTGGTCTGCACTTTGGAAGAACCTGTGTTTATTATAAATATATTCTGTATTACGGCAATAATTACTTATGATGAGGTACTCTGTAGCTTGCTTTTGCCCCATCTCTCTGACAGCTCACACCTGTCCCAACAGGAAGATTTAAGCGTGGAGGTTTGAAATCTTATATCCAACAAGTTGCTGCAGCCATGGCCTGAAAACTCGATCTGGTTATTCAAAAATACTCAAAATCTATTTGGAATTGCTTGTTTCATTTGGAAGCGACTTCAATTGTTATTCATGTTTGCAGTGTTCATCCTAAGAAATGTGGCATGCTAAATGTCATTCTATACAAATACTTTGCTAGCTCTTTCACATGCTCTTCAAATCCATCAATTATCTTTCAGATCTCAGAATTTAGCTTCTGAAAGACATAAAAGTTCCTTCTCTGAAATGATTTAAAACACTTCTGATGAAAGAGTAGATATTGTATAGAATCTCCAAGACTTGTACATATACAGTGTCAGCGCTTCCTGAATCCAGTAGTGAGACTGCTGGAGCTTTGTGATCCCAGGTGCAGGCAGTGCTGAGCACACATTCTCAGTAGGCACGTATGCCCAGACACACAGAGCTCATGTATACGTACATGCCTGACCACACATCAGACACTCGGCGCTCACACAAACTCAACAGCACCAAATGTCTTCCATTCTCTGGCTGATTAGGATTGAAGGTCTGTTAGTGGGGAATTTGTATCTATCAAGTAACCCTTCCAGTACCTGGGTTGGCTTCTCAGTCTGTCCCATAGCTGGCTCCTGAATTCTCGTCTCCCCAGTTGCCCCACTCCCAAAGTTGTGCAAACACATGGGAGCAGATATCTCTGTTATTTCCAGATGAGGTCTCTCCAGCAGCTAGATATTCAAAACTTGGCCCAAGGCATGGCCAGAGAAGTTCATTGGCCAGCTATTTGGTCACACATGGGTAGCCCCTTTTATCCTTTTAGATTTCCATTCCTTTAGCTTCCCAAATCATCTCAATCCTTCCTTTTCTTCACCTTTAGTTCCTCCCCTTAATATCCCATTACAAGCCCTGTGCTTCCCCTTCATCCCATAATGAGCCCTGTAGCCTTCGGCAGGAAGCTAAAAATATAAAAAAGAAATGCATACAGGAAACTTCCTGTACATGTCCTTAGTGGTTCAGACAGTTGGGGGGAACAGGGGGGGTGTGTGGTCTTGGACTGATGATGACAGTGGTTCTTGTGCAAGCCAGCTGATGACTGAGAGCCTCTGCTTATTCTCTGCAGCATTTTCAAAGGATTTATTTCTGTTAACAGCCTTAGTTAGAAATTTTCTAGTATTCATTTCAGTTTCCAATATTTTATTTAAGCTCTTTTTAGTTTTAATTTATGAAAGTGACTTACATCTCCCAGAAATGTTTGTAATAAAGGGTGGTTGGAGTTTGATACGGTGCTCTCATGTGACAGTTTGGACAGATATTGCAAAAGCTCAGTGATATATGTTAGAAAAATAATATAAATGATTAAGTGAATTTTCCTTTTTTCATCATACATGTATTTATATTGTCTTTCTTGAAGATTTTATTACGATCGTGACTCTGTAGCAGAGAAGAATGAAATTACTTTAGAATGTCAACTTCTGACAGTTGTCAAAAATTAAATTATCTCACAAATTGAAAGTTAGAGAAATACTCTTTCTTCCAGAAATACTTGACTTGAATTCTAAAATCAAATACTAAAATTACCACTTGTTCTTTTTAGAAACACTTTGGTTAAGAAGAGTTTTATTTGAAAAGATTCTAGAAATACACCACAGTTCAAAAAAAATCCCCAGAAACCAAACTATCAAGGGATTGTAACTAGGCAGTTAATATTTTTACTGCGCCACCCATCACAGTATAGTATTAGTATGCATGAAACTTATGAATCGGGTCAAACTTACAAAAGTTTCGCTAGGGTTTAGAAATATGTATATAAAAAATAGCATCTTACAAATTGGAAGAGGTACCATAGGCTGTTATCTTCTACTCTTTAGTCTTCCAGGTGTAATTCTGGAACTGGTCCACAGTCAGTAATCCCCAGCTATATTAAATATATGGCCTCTAAGTTTTAAGATAACCATGAACAGTATTCTGCAAGAAGATTTTCTGGCAGGCATGAAATCTGTATGTAAGTCTGCTCTGTGCATAACTCAATGTAGGGATTTGAATCGATGTCTGTGACCCCTCAGTAGAAAGCTGTTACCATGAAGCTGTAGAGCATCATGGGATGAGCACCTTGGACTCTCCTTTTGAAGCTGTTCTAATTTAGGTGCTAGTGAAATATCATCTGGATCACATCTGACTGCTTGAAATCACTCTTGATTCATTGGGCAGGAATTCTGAACTGAATTTCCTTTTGTTCAACCCAACGTTTTAAAAAAAAAGAAGTTTGCACCCTTTTGAACCAGAAGATCAGTTATTTTACAGCCGCAGTCAGATAGAAAGTATTTGGAAGGAGATGCCTTTCAGCTTGGCAATGAAGCGACCTCAGATGACTGTGTGTAGGTTCCCTCTAAAATTTCCGTCACAGCAATGGAAGTTTTTTAGTGGAGCAAAGGTAATGTGAGTTTCCCCTGCTGTCCAATGTAACTATGGATAGGGTTAGGGAAGCTGGGTGGAGGGTTATCTGGAGACATGGAGCGACATTGTCTTGGAGATGCAAACTGAGGGAGAAAGTCAAGGAGGTGAGCTTGAGATTTGGTCAATACTTTGTGCTTCAGTTGCTTTGCTTTGAATGAAGGAGTTACCAAACCAACCTTCACCCAAAGGAAAGATGAGTTTTCTTTTTTACCATCACTGTTATCCTGTCTTGTTGCCTCCACCTCTCCAGACCTTGTACTCTTCATGGTGCTGAACGATGAAAACAAGCTGTTCAGTCTTTCAAAGTCTGCAACTGGAAAATTTCAAGAGCGATTAAAAACGTGACTAACAAGCTTATACAAAAAAAATTGAGTAAGTGTGGTAAATGAGGTGGTAGAACATATTTCCAGTTTAAAAAAGCAAAGTTTTTGACATTCAGAATATAATTGTGAATACTGCTGTAATTTATCTTAAAAGTGGGAGTCATGGGTTCTAATCTGTTTTACCAGGACTATTTTTGCTACTTAGTCATATTTAATGAGCAAGATGTAAGCAATCCTTGGAGCAATAAACTTTACCTGGGCACTTTCCTTGCACCCTCCTCAGTCCTTTTCCTTGCCTAAACTATATTTCTTTCTGTGTTCTTTTTTTTTTTGACTGAAATTTCCATGGCAGCCATTCAAATTTAAAAGCAGTTGTGAAGAAGCTTCATTCTCCCATGGAATTTAGGCTTTAATTTTGGTTGCTGTTTCAGAAAGTGGTAGTCAATGAGAGAAGTCATAGAAACAACAGCATGAATATTTGAAACACGCTTCCTAATGCCTGAACCCTAAAAGGCACTTGGTCAATATATAAAAGACTTGGTTTTCTTTCCATTTACAGTTTTGACCATGTCTTTGTCTGGAGTACAATTTTTATGTATTAGGAAGGCCAGTATTCTAAGTAATGTTTTACAGAGGGAGGGAATATAAAATGTTACAATCAAATAATATGGGCTGCTGTCCTTGGAGAAGTGCCAAATTATAGTATGCTGATTGACACCTATCTTGTGCTTTCTTGGTTTTAGTCCCTTTGTCAGAGACAAATGTTTTAAATGTAGGTCTGCAAGATCTTAGGTTGCGGTTTACATAGGAAAACTGGAAAAGGAAACTGTTCTTTAGTGCCTATGGAGTTTAGAATTATTTTTATAACTACTAAAAATAAAAGTCTAGACTCTCCACTGATTTTGATTTGTGATGTTTGCAAATCTCATTCATCCATAATTGTTCCAATTTGACTTTCGGAGCTGTGCTTGGCTTTCTTTCATGTTTATTTTAATTGCAGAGACTTCAGTTTATAGCCCCTGTTTATATTATTATGTGACTTCCACAGTATTTGATTAAACCTATGTTGTTTTTCTTCACAAAAAATATATCAACCCTACCTTCCTTTCACCAGCTCCTTCTGGACATTACTGTTTTAAATCACTCTTAAATTTATTCTCTTGATCATGATGTTATTTTATGGCTAATGTACTAGTTATGTTTGTTCACAAGCATGTGCCTGAATTAAGTTACCATTCAGTTAATTCCCACTGCCTGTCATGTTAAATGGTAAAGGAATTTGGCAGGAAATAAACCTCTTAAGTTCCAGCTTGCCCTCAGATATCAGAGGGGCTGGGGGTAGCTGGGCTTTTGGATTTGCAATTCAGCGTTGTAAGTCTGGTTGTGTTCATTAGTGAGCTACCATGATTCTGGATCCACAAATAGTAGAAGCACCATTCAGTCTAATTGCATTCCACGAACTAGCACGGCCAGGCTCAGGTCATTTAGTTGTGTTCAATAGGAATCACCATGGCTGGATTTAGCGAATGGTGCAGTTTATTGAGATTACAGAGTGCAGATTCTTTGGATTGCTGGTGATGATGCACAGCCTACAAAAACAGGTGCAAATAATACAGCAATATAAACCAGCATCAAGCTATGCATAAAGCAACATAAAAATATTTGACCAATACAGCAACAGACATAATTAAGTTTTCTGGGACATCTAAGTATTCAAATCTGACCTGGCATCCCCTTGTGGGGCAGAGAAGAGAGACTCAGTCTGTTGACTGTTCCCAGAAGTCAGTGATGTTTTGTGATGGTATCTTCCATCACAAAGATACAGAGGAAAGTTCACTGTGACAGGAAAATGATGGGTTCAGTTCTGGTTCAGTTCTGGCTGAGGTCAGCAACAATGCATCTTCTCAGTACACCATAGTACATCAGGTCCCCATGGATCATAGAGCCAGTCTGTTGTGTCTCACTCCACTCTACCTTCTGTGTACTGTTCTCTCACAGTCAGCACATCAAGCACATCTGATGTTGCTAGCCCCTAAGATGGCATAGAGAACTTGGTCTATCAGCTGCTCTTCACTCAGCAAGATTCTTGAATGCTGAATCTTTTCTTAAAGCATGAACATAAGTTTAATTTCTAAGTCATCTCCAACAATTATTCCACACTGGCTGAAGCAGTTTCCAATTTTTATTTTTCTTGTATTGTGCCCCTTCCCTATTTGCTTCTAACTCCAAGAATGCTTCCCGTGCAGATAAGCCCTTTTTCTATTTGTTCTACCTCTGTGCAGCTAGAGGGGAAAAAAAACCCTCAAACTGTTCAGGTATTAGGACTGTCCTTTATAGGTATCTGGGCATGCCAGAAATTCTGTTGAATTTATACTGTAACACAGAAACAAAATTAATAGGTCCACATTCCTCATATAATGTTTGCATAGAAATATATACATAGTGTATGCTGAGAAATGAAAGGAAAGTTTCAAAGTCGGAGGAATACGGTTCTGGAATAACCCAGGCATTGCAATAGCACAGGCAGAAGGTGGTGAGCGAGTTGTAGAGTAAATCTGTGTGTGTATGGTGCATACTGGAAGACTGTATACTGTGCTTGTAGGTCAAAGAAAGTAGCTAGACATGATCTAGGAATCCTTCCAGTCCTGTGTCCCTGCATACATGATCTGGTTGAGTGCAAGGATAAGACATGGTACTCTAGAAAACTATTTTGGCTCATTTTTAATTCTATCCAAAGGATAACTTCAGGCTGCATGATAGGACAACCATTTTCTTCTCTTTCTTTATTGGTCTTTATTTTCACCTCCCCTTTCCCTGTTTAACTCTTTTCTTTTTTTCTGCTCTACTTTTGCTATGGTTTTCTTGACTAATCCAATTGTTTTTCTGCCTTTGCCTCAGTGAAAACTAGAGATGTGTATTTTGTTTGGCTGGTGATCTTTTGGGGGGAATTTTTTTTGTTTTCTAATTCAATATTGAAGTAGAAATACTCCATTACTTCTGAATATACTAGTTTAAGGAGCAGAGATACTATAGCTAGGATAGCATAGACATCTGTATTGGCTAACGTCTCTTGACAAGTGCATCGAAGAGATGCAGCTGATGGCTATTCCTGAGAGTTAAGCTCTCACATTTCTTAATATACTTCTGTAGCGACACCTATACTCACAGCACTCACAATTGTTTTCCGTCTGTTCTCTCTAAAAATCTAGCCACTGTTGTGTTTATGAATAATGCATACTGATCTGCCTTTCTGTGTGGTGGTGGTCCATATATTGGCTTTGCATTTTGATCCCTGAACTAGAGTGCAATTTCCCAGCACGAAGTTGAATTATCTGTGTCCATCTGCACAGAAACTCTTGTAGTTTTTACACGTTCATGCAATGTGTATAGTTCTAGGGGGCTCTGTTATATTAACACCTGTATGGTATATGAATTTTGATTGACACTGGCAATGAGGTGTGAGGTTATTAAAATGTTACCAAGTCAAGTTTAGATGAAAGATTGCTGTAATCTTTTATGTATTTTCGCCTGGTTTTGGAAAGACAGGCTTAGTTTCCATGTTAGGTTGATGTTTGGGCATGATTTCAGAAATCCTTGACAAGCACTTTTATGGTGTAAAAATAAGTTCTTTGGGTCCCAAATACAAGTTACCGTAAATAATGCGTGCAGATTATGTGAACGCATAGTAGAAATGAAATAGCTAAATTCTTTAGAAGTCCTGTAGTGCATTCTAGCTCTTAATCTGTGTAAACCTGCTAGTGCTTTTGTTTGTAGCCTATGTTTTTTTTCTTTCTTTTATCTTGTCTTACACCTATGCTGTAGGCTTTCCCATACTGGTGACTCTCCCTGGTCTGCTTTTGGCATTTCTTATGCTCTCATACTGGAGTAACTTTTTCAGGTTTTATATTTAAACTTTTACTGTTATTTTTTTTGGCTTGACCACAAAACCCTGAAGTTGTCAACATTAACATGCCTGTTCTCATAATCCCAGTCAGGGTGTTGCAGAAAAGCTTTCCTAAATTTTTATTTTTAGCCATCTTTATTCCCTCCTCAGATTTTTAGTAGTGATGTTAAGAATATGCTGTTTGCCTCTATCATTTTAATAATCTGCCCCTTCCCTTTACCTCATGCTTGTTCTAAAAGCTGGGTGATTTGCAGCAGCAACACCTCTTGAAATATAGATCTCTAGGCTACAGTGTGCCTGGAAACATACTTTGTTCAGAGCCAGGTGGTCCGTGCTTCTCCTACTGCTTCTGTCAAGTCATCCACATATAGGAACGAAGTATAACAAAAAGCATAAATTAGCACGGATACAAACCCGACCACTTAAAACATTTAGTGAACTGATCAATTCGCTAGGCTGATCAATCTCATCAATCCTACCCACCTCCTCATGGTGCTTCCCATGAGCTGACATCAGTAACTTGTTGCTGTCACTTCTCAGAGCTCGCTGGGATTTTTTGATAAATTCTGTTAAGAAAACAGGGCTTGCTTAAAATTATCAATACTTTGAAACTGAGGCTTATCTCAAAAAAAAAAAAATCAATCTCATCTTAAGTTTTCATAGGGTGTTTCTTTTTTCTTGATTAATGCAGAATGATGGAACTGATTCTAATTATGATTTTGAACTTAGCTCGTAGTGCCTAGGGCATAGATATAATCTACCCGCTACCTTTCTTGGCTGTACAGTATTTGTAAACCTCTTCAAGCCCCAGAATGAAAGTAATATCTAGAAAGATGGAATCTTTCTGCCTGATGGAGATTGCCACAGTACTTTTTCTTAGATAGCTTCCTTTTCTGTGCCTGTTAGAAAGTTGTTTGTGCTTTTCAAATGTTTCTTCTTTCTATAGGTGACCCATTTCACTCAAGTTTTATTAATCACAATTCTCTGTAAAATTCATAAGTTGTTGTGTGGAAACCCATTCAGATATTAAATTCAGAACTATAAATGCTTGGATTAACGGAAAAAGATTTTTCTTTTGTCAGTTACATTCATTTTAGTCCTTTTTTACAATGATTTTTTTTTTCAAGGAATTTACAATGCACAGTTCACCAAAGAGTTGGCAGTGTTTCTGAGTTACTGCCCCTGTAGTTATTTGAATGGTTTTGTCTTGTTTATGTGAGGAAATATTCTTTTCGTTTTGAACGTGCTTCTTGTCTCAGTTCTGCACCTATCTGGCAAAGAAGGTAATACTTCTTTTTAATTAAAAATCTCAATTTCTTAGAATAAACATAGAAGCTGTGGAAAAACTACAGCTGAACAAAGAAACAGCAGGCTTCCTGCAGTGCTGAATCATGCACGCCAGTATTTTCTGCATGGCCGAAATCTGTTCTGCTTCATACTGATGGTTGAAAAACAGTCCTACCACCTTTCAGTATCTGAACTACCCAAAGAAGTGCACCCAGCTTTCTTTGGAAAGGTTTTTATATATTTTTTTATTGGTTTCACTGCTGGCTGAAGTGTGAGAGCTAACTAGCTTCTGCACAGCCTTGGACAATTTGATTTATCAGGCTGTTGGAACAAAGGAAAGAGAGAGCTAATTTGGTAATACATATGCTACTTCAAGATAAAAAGAAACATTTTTCCTTGTTTTCTGTAGAGCACTGAAATTCAGCTGCATGACTTTTTGCCAGGATATGAATAAGGCCACGTTATAATTCAGATGTGTTTGAATTTTTAAGTTTGGTTCTGTGTTTATTGATATCTTAAGAGGTTCGGTGTGTTTTCATGTTCCCCAGCACCCACCACAAGGTTGAATATCTAAAATGTTCGTGTTGATGTTCATGAGCTCTCCAGTTCAGTGGAGGCTAATCAGTTGATTAGTTTATTCCTGAAGGATGTTAAACTGCCGAGTAGTGAGAGTTGCAGACACGGAGGGATTAGAAATAGCAATATCTTCTCACATCCAAAACAATTTACTTTTGAATTGAAATTTAATTGATATTTTATTGTACTTAAATGTATCAGTGATGTTTCAAATGCATTATTAATCTGAGTATTAATTAGAAAAGTTCTTTCTAAAATGTAACATTTGGGAAATAATTGGTTTAGATTGGCATAGATATGTGGTTAAATATCTTAAAGTTCTGTATTTTTTGTGTTTTACTGTCCCTTAGGAAAGAAGTAGTTGGATTAATTAAAAATATGCATTTTAATGGTCTGTGAAGTGAATGAAGAAATGTGCTATTGGATCTAAATGTGAATATTGAATTTAAAATACATACTAGCTTTAAGAATATCCATTGTGCTTTAAAATACATAGTGATTCATCTTCCATCACCTTATCTAAATGTCAAATGTAAAGTGACTCAAATTTAGTGTGCTAGATTGTCTGTATAATCAATTCCAGAGAGACGCAGCTCACGTAGCTGAAATGTAATGGGAAAAGATCAGGCTAAATCATACATTGCCTTTTCTGGCCTTGAAATCTATTAATACGATGAGAACAGTGGTCATTCTTCCCCAGACAGAGAACAAAATCCCAACTGCAAGTGAAAGGGGAAATGAGTTTAAAGGACATAATTGTAAAGCTTTAGAAGAAAAGTGTTAGGCAAGGGAAGATGAAGATTTAACAGCCATTTCTGTGAAGCTTTGGGAATCATGAATAGCATTTTTAATGCATATTTATATTTAGTAATTAGACAGCATTCTTCAATATGAAAATACTCAGCAAATTACTTCCCAAAATTTAACAAATGATTATACAATGTCAAATGGAGATTACTATTGAAGTGAACTGTTTTCAGTTATGGAGAATGGATTTTAAAGTACTGTAAACAAAATGGGATATTTTAGAATATAAATAGCAAATATGATTATTGAAGTAGGAGGAATATAGGCAGTGAGAAGTCAACCATCAAAGACCAGATTTAGTACATTATTCCTGAATCAGAATATTGACTGTTGGCCAGTTTACTGGAACAGACCGTAGGTGGTCCTGCTGTGTTTGGTGAATTTCTATTTAAACTGTCAGATCTGTGCATCCTGAAGGGTTTAGGTTGGTTTGTTTTAATACCAAGTCAACAACCATGAGGAAAGTATAAAAAGAACTGCTTACATTATTTAAATATACCCTATTAGCAATTATAGGTTATTCAGGTCTATCATATTATCATTTGATATCATCAACGCTGTTCTGCATGGAATCTGCAGCTTGGTTTGAGTCTACACACAAATATATTTTAGAATAGCTTCGTAACAATGCTTTTGGTCTAATTACAAGGAGAGCACTCTAAAATACTTTATTAGATCATGGATGAGTTCTCACGTCTTTTTCATCTTCGACATGTAAAACAAAAGACAAAATCTAAAAGAGATGGATTAATTAGGAACATAGTTTTATTAATTTCTTCCATTTGAGAAATGCTCAGGAATGGTACATCCAATTAAGCTGTCATTGTTTCCTTAATGATTGCCAGGTGTTTGGAGTATTGTCTGCATCCCCCTAGTGATAATAGCTGTCCACTGGATTGCTCCTCTGTGCCCACAGTCTTCTATCTCTTAATAAATGTATTAAGGCTTTGGAAAAATGGCATTTCCTTAGTCTATTTACCACTGAGAGCTTTTAATCCATTCCTTTCTTCATCCTATGCTTGCCTTTAAGTCTGCTTATGATTCCAAAAGTTCCAGTAGCCAACACAGCATGTTTATATATCCCCACCAAAAAATGTGCCAGTAAGCAACATTGGTACCTCTCAGCCATCCCTTTTTCCTTTTCTTGTATGCCATCCCCAGCAACTCACACTAGACTAAAACAGGAATTGCTTTTTTTGAAGACATGCATCAGAAGATATCTTCTTTACCCACAAGTCCAGTCAGTGATTTCCATAGGGGGTGGTGTTTAAAAATTGGCAGCTTTTCACATGTGTAAATGAAATGCATCTGTCTCTACAGGGCGCTTTTTTTTTTGTAAACTGCATGAAATTGAAGTTACTTAAACACTTTACACTTTACAATTATTTTTCAACTAGTTTTCTACCCATCATGTTGGCGTTGGCACTTTGTGTGATGTGAGAGAAGACAGTCTGGTTTGATGAGCAAGTAGAAAATTGATATTTTCTTGTCTCACTAATTTTTTTCCAGTTTATAGAAAGCCAGTTTACCATAGTGGAAAAGTCTGCCAGACTTGACACAGTGGAGGCAGCAAGAATGTGTTTGTGTGTCAGGCAAAGGAAACACCATTATTGACACAGAACTTAGTCATGTAGCATAAGAAAACTTGTTGAAGGGAATTTGATGACTCTTAAATAGGATTCTAGTTCATTATCCATAAAACAAAGCAAGCAATGGTGCCCTTCTTTTTCAGGATACTACAAATCATATACTAGTCCTAAAGAAGCCATCATCAAAATACTTGGTTTTGTCAGTAATGTAAAGTGTTAGGTGATAGCAGCTGAGGGAAAGAGCTGATAAGATCCAGATGCAGTGGTACCACTGGTAGGAAGAGTTGTTGTCTCCATCTGGTTTTCTGATTTAATTTTTTCCCCCTCAGATTGACTTTCAATTTTGGGGGAAAAAAAATAAATCCTTTTTTTCCATTTTAAAACTTTAATGATTAGGAGTAGAAAGTTGAATAGGACTCAGGATCAGACATGCAGCGGACTGTATGTTCCCTTTGCCCTTTTGATGCTTGTTTTGTGGGGTTTTTTTTAAATGTTCAGCTTTTGGGTTATACCAAATCATTCATAATTTTGGTGACCTTTGCAATCAACTGTTGATAACTTTTTTCAGAAGTTAAGCTTGTAATACTTGAATTACTAGATGACTTTTATGTATGCATTTTGGTTAAATCACGTAAAGGCATTTTTAACTGCTCATCTAGAAGTACTTTAATATGCAAATTAAAAAGGCATCTTATTTTGAAACCTAAGGGAAACAAGTATTTTTGAGACCCAAGACTGAAAGACTCCATTTCTTGGTGCTGCAACTTTGATAGGAGAAAGAGTATGACATAATCTAATCTTGCATTACCCATCAAGGAAGGATAGCTAGATTAGGTCCCTCAGTTAAATCCTATTAGAGCAAGCAAAGTGCTGTCATAGTGGTGTTGGGAGAAAGTACCTGCAGGTTTGAATCTTCTGATGATGAGATCACAGAAGATGATTAATAATTTGGATACATCTTCTAGTCCTTACCAAAGTGCAGCAAAGTGGCTTATTATGTGGCTGTTACTGGATTCACAGAATCAGGAGATGATTGAGGTTGGAAGGCATATCTGGAAGTCATCTGGTCTAACCCTCCTGCTCAATCAGGGCGACCTAGAGCTGGTTGCTTAGGATAGAGTTCAGATGGCTTTTGAATATATCCAAAGATAGAGCTCCACAACTTCTCTCTGGGCAACCTGTCCCAGTGCTTGGTCACCCTCAGTCAAAAAAAAGTTTCCTGATGTCCAGAAGGACACTCCTGTGTCTCAGTGTGTGCCCACTGCTCCTTGTCCCATCACTGGGCACTGCTGGAAAGACTGTTTCTTTCCAGCCCCAGCTCTCTTAGCCTCTCCTCACAGCAGAGGTAATCCAGTTTCTTCATGAACTTCATGGCCCTTTGCTGGATGTTCTCCAGTACGTCTGTGATCATCTTTGTGGCCTCCTTTGCACTCACTTCAACAGCTCCACATCTATTTTGTACTGGGGAGCCCAGCACTGGACACAGTGCTCTAGATGTAGCACCCTCAGTGCGGAGCAAAAGGGAAGGATCACCTCTCTCCTCCTGCAGAGAGTACTGCAAAGGCACAGCCAATGGTATCCTGGGCTGCATTATGCAACAATAAAATAATTCTAAAAGAAATAAAAACCTCCCCCCCCTTCAAAATGGATGTAAGCACACGAAACAGATGTGAGTTCTAATTTCACAGAAGCAGCTGTTCTACCAGTAATCATTGGAATTCAGGAATGAAGATGGATTTCAGTACTGAGGGTTGGGATTTTTTTGGGGGTGGTGGGTGAGTTGGTTTAGTTATGTTTTGTTTTGGGTGCTTTATTTTCCTACGATGGGCATTTCTTAATGTGGCTAATGGGGACTTTCTCCATTGAATGTTCTAGGTTTTTTAAATAACTAACCTAAGACTCCTTATTTGCAAAATATAAATCAAGTGCACAATTTTTTCTCAGTGAGGTGCCAAGAATTTAGGATGTGGGTCTTAGCAAGAAAATGTCAGACACTATTTGCTAACCAAAACATAAGTGAAGGCTGCGAGGTATCAAGTATTTCTTGTATTTGCAAATGGGATCTCCTAGAAAAGTGCCGATCTTATCACATGTATTCTAGAAGTGTAATTGTTTCCTAGGGCTGCTGAAATAATTATAGGAATGGATATTTGATGCAGAAGGGGAAAACTGAAATACGGCCTTTAATCGGTCATGGCTCATCGCAAAAACGCATGAAATGAGAATGGGACAATGAGAAACACAGTGAAGAGGAATACTTACTTAAGTTCAAGGACAAAAGGGGCAGGAAAAGAAATGGATATAAATTATCCACAAATGCAGTCTGTATGGAATTAAAGTGCCTCTAATGAAAAAACCTATCAGGTTCTGGAGTTCATTTTGGAATGAGTTTCCTACTTTCAGTAAGATTAATTTGGGTTAAATGTCTGAGCTGCTTCTAAGATGGAAGCTTGATAAGTTTGTGAGGGTAGTTATCCTATTAAGTTTATTATTAATTATATTAGGAGATGACTCTCTGCAGTTGCAAGGAAGTAGTCCTGATGACTCAAGACATCCGTGTTTCTTGTGTTGACCTATTTTCACTGAAAGTAATTTAATATAGATTACAGAATAACTTGAAATTAATTGAAAAGAAAAGGATGAATGATAGTTGGCTTGGCTTTTTCCACATAAAAAGGTTTCTCTGAAAAATAATTTGAGTAACTGCAGCTCCAACATTACCTTTGGCCTAAGAGTAGTTTGACACCATTGCTGTACGAGGACAAAAATGTTAATTAGTACTGAGATAGACAGTCCTTCCTTCCCAATTACAATTGGCTTTCTAGGTTTAGATTTTAAATTGTGAACTACTAGATCTTTATAGTGTTTAAGCAACCTGCTATAAACACTTCTATTGATGTGGGTTTTTTATGTCTATTTAACACTGTCTACTTAATTATTTTCAGAAAGATTTATTTCACCTAACTAATTTTTAAAGACAAATAATTACACCAAAGTTTTTAAACTGTTTTGACTCTCCATGTACTTTCCCTCAGTCTGCCAGTGTTGATTTTAAAATCTGTTTGTTGGTTTTATCTCCTTGGATAGTCAAGCCTAAAACCATAATTTTCCTGTTTGCTTTCCTGGTGCTGCTGGTTAATTATAAAATATAATCTCCTTTTTTCTATAGTTCAATGTTAATATTTACCTAAACCCTAAATGCTTATAATATGGCAGAAAGCAGTAACATCTCTTTGATACCAAAATGGAAGCTAAACAATTCTTAGGCATCTGATGATTGTAAAATCTGAACTTGCCATTTCACCATGGGTATACATGAAGTTCAAATATTTTCATGTATAAAACTGGTTGCTCCAGATCACTTCCATCTCACCTGAATCCAACTTAGAGCTTAAATAACAAAAAGGCCTTACTGAGTTTATCCAGCTACATCTATTTCCTTGGGTTCTATCATCTGGATTTGCTCTGAAAGTCCACACTGGATCAAGCTTTCTGCATGTGATAGATGGTTTCCTTTATTAAACAACTGAAGGGAATATGATGCCTTCCCAGCTGTTACACTGATTAGATGAATTCACATTTTGAATCAAATTCCCAGGTTAAGAAATTAGTATCTAACCCTTGCCCACATACTAGACTCTAAGCTATTCTGTGATTGCTCACAACCTTTCATTTTTGCATGGAATATTTTGAGATACTGACATAATAGTAATAATAATGACAAAATATCAATAATAGTAGTAGTAGTGTAAACTTTATGCCAAATTTTTAGTATGCTCACAGCCAAGTGTAGTTGATAATTTTTTCCAATAACTGATGTAAATTATGCATTAGAAAAATAGTTGTGGCCTGAGTGCCTCGGTCCTAGCTTCAGTGATTTTTTTGGCACACTCATGAAAGGCATGAGAATGTAGGTACAGCAAATTTTGGTCCTCCTCCACAAAAACCTCGTTGTTTTTCCGTGGAGAGTAGGTACCTACAACTTTGATGCTGAGTGTTTAAGCATGTTTAGAATTTTGTTTTGTTTTCACTTTATCTGATAATGATTGTTTGTTCCTTTTCTTTTCAGAAATCTTTTGAGAGTTTTGGCAAACTTATGGAAATGTAAGAGAAATATGCAGCCTTAGAAATGAGCCATTTGAATTTTTCTACTGAAGTTGTGTATTATCAGTTTTATCATCCAAGACACATTGCAAACAAATTATAAATGAGTACATATGGTCCTAATGGTCATACAATAAGGAAAAGAGTTCTGATGGGAATTATTCACTGTGACTGCCTTAAGTCACGCCTCCACTATTTGCATTGTTTTATGGGAAGCTGTCATCTGGGATTTTTTTTAATGCTGTTATAATGGTCTTAAAAGCAATGTAAATGTGCTTTGATTTCACATTAGAAGTTCTTCCTGAGCTTCTAGTCTGGTGAAAAACAAGATTTAATTATTTAAATAATAGTGAAGCTTGGGTTCACATAAAATCTCATTTGAAATGGCATTTGCTCTTCTTTCAGCCTGATTTCCTAGGGAAATGAGGCTCATGTAATTATTGATCTGTTGGTAACTCCTAATATATTTCAATTGTTGCCCAGTTTCAACTTATGCAACAGAATGTAAACATAATAAGAGATAATTAAAAAAAAATCAGCAACAAAATAAAAACTCAGACTTGTGAAGAGCAAGGTAGGTGACATTCAACCTTGGCTGTGCTACTGTTTGGCTGGTTGGGCATTGCATGCAGAGCCCTGGCAGAGCACATGCTGTGTCTCTCTGATTGCAAGTGTCATGGCGAAAATACCATCAAGTGAGTTTTCAGGCAGCATAGTAGCAAGATAGGTGAAAATTAACATAAATATATTAATTCAGCTGTGCAGGCATAAACTTTTATTATGTGAATTAATAAAATCGTGATTTGAAAAGAAGGTCATAACAACCCAACTTAAATATAGAAACTGCTGAAAGTTTGTGATGCATTTAGAGACAGCTGAATTTAAAAACAAAAAAGGAACTTGCATATGGTGTTTTCTTTTAGCAAATTTAACAGTATAAAGAAAGCGCAGTCTGTAGATTGTCTTAAAAATCAGTTTTTGCTTGGTATAGCCACAGTATAATTCCAAGTAATGTATCAATGGGCTTGTTGTGCTCCGTAGCTGGACTAGATTATTTTAATTTTTGATTCTAACAAGTCTACACACCAGAACATAACACATTTTGGAGAGATCCGTGATTGTCTAAGTTTAGTAAAGCTGCCTAACAGCAGGGAGCCCTATGCAGCTACACTAGAGCTTAGATCTTGAGTCATCAGCACAGCAGAGTTTAACCTGATTAGAAGTGGCTCTGAGCAAGACTCATCAGCTGGCACGTGACAGGCTGCAGATACAGCCAAGTAGCTTCTGACCGCAAAGACAGCGAGCACCTAGAATTTGGGATTAGAGGCTTCTGTAGCAGGTTGTTTACTATAGCTTTTCAAGGCCTTTAAAATAGCAAAATGTTTTTCTCCTACTCCTAGATCAGATTAATGGTATCATCTTGGAATTTCTATTTTTAATATTTTTTCTCTCATTTCTAGAAGTATGAAGGGAAATTATGCATTTGAAGATTACTATTTTTCAACTAATGCTGCTAAGAAGTAAGGTGGTGCAATCACCCATTTCCTCCAAGGATGACGGTTCTAGCCAGTGGTGCTTGTTTTCACTGTTGCCTAGAACGACACCTAGCTTTTTTTAAGATTATAGCTTATTCAAAAACATTCTAACTCACACTGTGCTTTTTGAATATGTGAAATTTTCTGGGGCCCTCAGAATTTTCTAGAAAGTTTACTTTGTTTTCTAGTCAATTCACCCTTGATGTTGACATCGCATCTCTAGGGATCAGCTGGATTTCAGTTACATTGTTATAGTAATGCTTGAAATATTGTTATTAGATTTTAGTGTAATGATAGGCCCAGGTTCCTCTTCCTAGGTCTAGAACCATATTGTTTTGCAAGTTAACTTGTGAGATATACATGTGCCTTACTATTTTCCAGATCATTAGTGGAAAATCTATTTTTAGGTGTCTGGTATTTTTTTTGGATAATGATGGGCTGGTATATGTTCTACACTTCTGTATGGTCTGTGCACTATATTGTTGCTTTTCTGATAGTTACGAAAAAAAAGGCTGATGGAAGTCCCTTCACTGTCTTCCATAACTCATATACCAAAGGAAAAATACCTGTCATTATTTTTCCATTAACATTGTGTTAAGCTAATAGTTAATTTGACTTCCAGTGGTGTGCTGTTTATTTTTCATTCACTATGCCTTTCTTACATATCAGAATTTGCCTGATCTCCTTGTGATGTTAACCACGTTTCTGTGTAATTTAATGCAACATTTACCTTTTTGGCTGAATTTCATGTTCTGTATTGCATTAAAGTAGAGTATCAAATCTTTGGAAGATGGTTATGATTATTTTTTTTAAGTTATACCCTGTTATACAAGTTAACCCTTGCTGTGAATAAGGCAGAAAAAAATACTTTCAGATTTCAAGGCTTTTGCCACTGATACCTCGCTTTCCTGAATGCCTTGTGCTGTTTTGGCTCACCCATCTTTCCAATCAGATATTTCCTTCAGCTTCTCTCTGTCCTCCTTTTGCTACCACATTTTAACCTAGTCCTAGTCTTACTACTTTAAAAGCTCTATTTTCTTTAGTAGCTGAAGCTTTACAGAAATAGCTCAAGCCCTGTCAGTGCTGAGAGCGTTAAGTGCTGTTTATTTTTTCTTGATGCTTCCACTGCTAAGAAGTAGTAGTAAAGTTCGTCCTCTAAAATCTTGATTCAGTTACCAGGTACCGTGTTGAATAAGATACTTGTTTAATTCCAGCAACAGGAATAATATGTCCAGGTACCAGCATGCTTCATTTGTTGTACAAGAGAATTGTACGCAAGGCAGCAAGTTGGATATCAATGGGATATCAATGGTGAATAGGTAAAGTGAGTTGAGAAGGCTGCATAGTAAATTATAGAAATATTAGGCAGAAAGGGAGTCATAAGATTTAGCGAGGCTAAAACCCATTTGCGCTTGGGTTACAGTTACCCCAGGCAATGCTACAGGCTTTGGTAAGAGTGGCTGGAAAGCAGCCTGGCAGAATAGGATCAGGGGGTGTTAGTCCACAGCTGGTTGAATATGAGCCAGCAGTGTGCCCAGGTGGTCAAGAAGACCAAGAGCATCCTGGTTTGTAAGGAATAGTTTAGCCAGCAGGACCAGGAGGACAGCGACCGCCCTTCTGCACTGGGCACTGGTGAGGCTGCACCTGAAGTGCTTTGTTCAGTTTTGAGTGCCTCACTGTAAGGAGGACGTTGAGGGGCCAGAGCATGTACAGATAAGAGGGACAAAGCTGGTGAAGGCTCTAGAGAGCAAGTCTTGTGAGGAACAGCTGAGGGAACTGAAGCTGTTTAGCCTGGAGAAAGAGGCTTGAGGGGACACCTTCTTGCATCTACAACTGCCGAAAAGGATGTTGTAGTGAGGTGGCGGTTGGTCTCTTCTCCCAAGTACATAGCAATGACAAGAGGAAATGGCCTTCAGTTGCACCAGGGGAGGTTTACAATGGATATTAGGGAATATTTCCTCACCCAAATGGTTGTTAAACTCTGGAATAGGCTGCCCAGGGCAGTGGTGGAGTCCCCATCCCTTAGGGGATGTGTGTAGCCTTGTAGATGTGGTGCTTAGGGACATGGTTTAGTGGTGGACTTGGCAGTGCTGGGGTAACAGTTGGCCGCAGTGATCTTAAAGGTCTTTTCCAACCTGAAAGATTTTTTTCATTTTCTATGATTGGAGGGGAAAACCAAAATTTTTAAAAGGAGAGCAGAGTAAGTATCTGTGTAAGGAGACAAGGTCTGGGGAGAGGAGTGAAGGAGAAGGATGTAGCTCGAAGGCAGAGTTGGAGAGATGCAATTGTGACAGTACTGTTGGGGTGCTCTGTCCTGCCCTCCCTACCAGCAGTGGAGAGTTCCATATTCCTGCTTTTCTTATTTATGCTGATTGTGCTCAGCAGTTTCTCTTGGTGTGTTGGTTTCCTTTTTAGTTGTTACAGGTAGCTGCTCTAGAACAGTTGGGGAATAAAGGGAAAATGGCCAAAAGTATTGAGGCAGTTGCTGTACATGTTTGCTTGTGTCTTTTTAAAAAAAGTTTCTCCTGAGCAACTCACTGTTCACTAACTAAGCCATTCATTTTTTTCTTAACAGCAGTTAGCTTATTTAGTGAGTGGTTTATGATTTCGGGGGGGGGGGGGGGGGAGGAGTGTAAAACATATCTTTAATTACATGGTTTTTTCTTTGTTTTTTAATTCTAGGAGAAACAATGAGAATTGCCTCTTCGGAGTTTGCTGATGACCCGTGCTCCTCAGTGAAACGGGGCACCATGGTGCGGGCTGCTCGTGCCTTGCTTTCTGCTGTCACTCGCTTACTCATCCTGGCTGATATGGCTGATGTCATGAGGCTCCTATCACATCTGAAAATTGTATGCATTTTTAGCATTGTGTATTGGTTTTGCATGTTTTATGTGTAGAAACGGGGAACAAATCTGTAATGGATGGGACTGTTCACATTTCTTACTCTATTTCACTGTTGCTTTTTTATTAAAATGCTGAATGAGATGACAGGTTTATACATTAATCTTACTCATTTTCTAATTTTGCAAAAATTAGTTGCAGAGTCTTAAACCAAAAATTGTCAGATAGCTTCAATGACTGGACTAATGCTGCTGTTAAGCAGCTCTCTGAGCTGAACAGATGCATTTTCTTAACTCACCTTGCCTCTTATCCTGATGGTTTACTAGTCCTTAGAATTACAGAACGGTTTGAGTTGGAAGGGAGTTTTAAAGACCATCTAGTCAAACTTCCCAGCGATGAGGTGGGGCATCTTCAGCTAGAAGTTTGTGTTAGTTCCTGTCCAACCTGACCCTGAATCTTTCCAGAGATGGGACATCTACCACCTCTCTAGGCAGCCTGTGCCCTGGTTTCACCATCCACATCATAAAAAAAGTCTGTCTTCTAGTCTAAATCTCCCCACTTCTAGTTTAAAACCATTGTCCCTGTCCAATTGCAATAGAACCTGCTAAAAAGTGTGTCCCTGTGACTTGTAAGCTCTCTCGAGGGACTGGAAGGGGTAATAAGTTCTCCCCGAGCCTTTTTCAGGCCGAACTAGCCTAACTCTCCCAGCCCGTCCCCACAGCAGAAGTCCTCCAACTCCAAGATCATCTCCGAGGCCGCCTCTGGAGTCACTCCGACAGCTCCATGTCCTTATCTTGGTCCCTCTCCGAGCTGGACGCAGCACTGGAGGGGGCTCTCCTCAGAGCAGAGTAGGGGGGAGCAGAATCGCCGGCTGCTGACGCTGCTCTAACTTGTGAAGCATTGCTATCTTGTGGCAGAGTTTGGGTACTGCAGTTCTAATTTTCATGACTTCTGGATGTATCAAAAAATTGAATCTTTAATTTGGAGTGAGACAATAGCACAAGTGTCTAATCAGTCATCAGACAGGGAAAATGTAATAAAGAAGATGTAGAATTTTCCAGATAGCTTTTAAGGACGTGTGTTCACTCTTGGCTGTCAACATTCACACTTTTATATGGGAATATTGAAAGGCTTTGCAGTTGAATCTGGGAAATTAATTCTTGCTATTTATCAGACTATTTCACTTTTATTGCATAAACTAATAAAAAAACCCCTTATGATTAAAAACGAAAATGTTGCAGAAACTTATATACACAATACTTAAATCCTCCCAAGTACCTGTGTGAGGTTAGCAGAGGAGATTGTTACTTCTTTTTAATAACTGTTCAAAAAGTATTTTCTATTTTTGCTGATTTGGTTTTTTACTGGTGTAACTGTATAACAGTTTTGTATTCTAAAAAACAATGAGAACCCTTGAACTTGCCAACAGTGCAGATAAGCTAGTTTGAAAACAGTTTTTGTAATGAAAAAGGCAGATTTTTCTACAGAGATTCTAGTGAGCTCTGCTCTAATGAACAGAACGCTGCGCTCGTAATTCTCAGTGTGGGACTCTGATCATGTGCAATGTAAGCATTGTCTCTCTCAAATATGCTTTTAATTTTTCCCCACTCTAGTAGTCCATGTGACTGTAGTTCAAATAATCCTTTGCTAACTAACACTTTAATATTATAAACAACAGATTTTTCTAAGCATTATGATAAAAAAGTCCAGATTGAAATTCTTTGATAGATGATGTGCATTGTCACTCTTACATCTGAGATTTCTTCCTTCTGTTACAGCAGTGCTCTATGTTATTTAAAACACAGATGTCCAATACTGGTTTGTACGTGGGTGTGTTTCCTCACACAGTTTGCACTTTTGATTTGCAGGTGCAGTGTATGGCAATGTGGTTTGTCATCTCTGTGTTTGTCAGATAATATTTCCAAGCCAGATCTCTCTGGTTATTTTTAGCAAAATTCAGCTTAAAGACTTGAAATTTGAGTGGGGGTTTTTTTGGTTGAAAAGGGTTAATTTATTTCTGGGGATTGACAGTGTAAATACTTTTATCTTACCATTTTATAATGCAAACTAGTTTTAGAAGAATTAAAATTAAATTACCTGGGAGAGAAAGTTTATATTTTACGAAACTGATGAAAGAACAGTTCCTGTATTGACTCAGAGGTAACATCCAAAGACTGCTGTGAATTCTTCTTAAAATTAATAAACTAAAATCATTCTGGATGTCAGAATTACAAAACCTGATTTGTACTCAAATGTACTGTCACCAGTTTTCAATGAATGCTTGTCAAAGGAGTGAGTTATGCTTCAGACATCATGGAGAAATAGTGCATTTTAATTAACATTTTAGTGTGAATATATGCAGATGTTTTCTGGAAGGGTATTTGGTCACTTCAGATTCTCATTTGCATTATGAAAATTAGTAATGGTGCTTATTGAAATGAATCTTGTGTGGTACTCATAGCTTTATATTAGTAAACATAATTTGTGATCACATACAGAATTATGAATCTGATGTGATTAATAACATGCTCGTTATTAGACAAACATCTGTAGAGTTGAGTGAAGTTGTATTTTTTGAGGGTAGAGAACTTCTCCAACATGGATTTATAGAAGAAATTATAATAAAAAAGGACTTTTTACTTATGACCTTTCTAATACGTACCATAACCAGTCCCTACATCTAGGAGTTTCATGAGCTTAAACCCAGACTGACACAATTATAGTATGATCAACATCTTTCAAAATCTGATTATTAGAGTGGATGCTGTAAGACATTCTCTTGCAACTTTATTCAATAGGGAGCTGGCAGGATTTAAAAATGTATTATCAGTTTGTCATGACTGTGCTTGGCATTCCAAACCTGTAAAAAGGTGAAAGTTGCAGGTGGTTTAATATAAATGATTTTGATATGAAAGGAGGATGTTCATATTTTGCAAGGAATCCTGCAGGACAGAATTAGTTAATGCAGTGGTGCTGTTGTAATTTGTGCAGTCAGATAGTTCTGCTTTAAAAACTGCTGTTCTTTTAAAGAGTAGAAGAGATAATTCTACTCTGAATCGGGTATAGCTGGCAACTCACAGACTTAGTATAAAATTTCCATCACAGCTATTGATTTATGTGCTTGAATTATATATTTTCCACTATAAAAGTGTGGGTTTGCTACTCTACTGCCCTGTAATTTGTAAATCCACAATAAGTAGGTAAAAGCTCAAAATAAAAATATCCTCTCTCACTGGTAGGAAAACACAGTTACAGAAACACAAATGATAAAACGGCCGGTTCTGCATGTAATTGTGCACTTCTAAATTCATTAGACATTAGTTACTGCTAAATTTATGGATTCTCAGCAGCATTTGGGGAGTAGGCTGCAAACCTCTGTTTTGGCATAGGAGCATGTCCCTTCTGGAATTATCTGTTTCTCTTCGAGGGGAGAAATTGTCTGTTGAAAGCTTACACACGTTGTCATGAGCTGAAGCAATAGGTTTTATGAAAAAAAAGGATGAATAGAAGCTTTTCAGTTTTCAATCCTTTTGCTCGGCATTGCATTTTTATCTTGTAACAGAGAGAAATACAACTTTGAATTTTCATGTAATCAAAGGGAAATCTCCTTTACTTATTGTATGAAAAGAGTTTTTTATCCTTTAGCTATTTTTTCTTGCTGTACTTAAGGTAAAGTTTCTCAATACCTTTGGTAGATCAACTTGGTACAACTGGGGTTTTATATCTTTACCTGTTTAGCTACAGGATGACTGTGTGACTGCAGGTATGTTTTCTCTGGTAGATGCTTTTTAGTTTTAAAGTGAGTGAAAAAAGACAGCTGAGAAACAATAAATATAGTCTGGGTTCAATCTATTGTTTTATTTATGTCACAAGAGACAGTGTTTAGGATATATCAGGGCAAATTTCAATCTTAACTTTAAAAAGGAAACTTAAACTTACTGTTATTTCTTGTCCAGAATTAAAAACTTGCCTTTGTTTTCCTGTAAAGCCTGTACCACACATTGAGAACGTATTCATCTGTTTTGTTTCAAAACTGCCGGATATTAAATGTTTCATTTGATAAGCTGAGTGGGGAAATTAATATAGTTTTGTCTTTTACATGGTACCAAAGTGCAGTACATGGAAAATAATGTAGACTGACAATCAGACAGCTTCTCTATTAAGAAACCTAATTAAATTTAGTGGGACTATCATAAAACCACTGTTCAGTGATAGGCATAAAAGCTAAATTGGATCCACAGAATAGGCATTATTGGGTAGAATAGTTACAGACTTTGTAATTAAATGTTAACATGGATTAAAATGCTAACACAGTTGATAAATTATGTTTTAGGTAGAGGAAGCCCTAGAAGCAGTGAAAAATGCAACAAATGAGCAAGATTTAGCAAATCGCTTCAAAGAATTTGGAAAAGAGATGGTAAAACTGAACTACGTCGCTGCTAGACGACAACAGGTGAGTACAATTTTAAAGCAGAGGTTGAGAAAGTTAGTCTTAGTTCTGAAGAGCTTGTATTTTATGTCTAAGCCTGGTTTAAAATGTACAGTAAGTAATTGCTGTGTCACGGCCTATAACTTAATCACACTGATCATACTTTTTTTATGATGTGATGAAGTTTTTTAGAAATGCATTTCCTTTAATAGTATTTTCCCGGTGGCTTCAATTTGTAACAGAACGATGGGTGAAAAGGCAAGTGATTCAGGAGGTTAAGAATAGTTTTTCATTTGATGATTATTCCCATTTAATTCTAATCGATGATGATTTGAGGTCACCATGGCAGGTGGTAAAGCATGAGCTGTTTGGAAATCTAATATTATTCAAATTCAGCAAGAGCAAAAATCTACTTTGTGTTTGATACCATCATTATTCATTTTCAGACATTTAACAAATTCTAAATATTCAATTCACTTCTTGCTAAGGCAGATGAATTAAAAGACCAGAAAGTCATGAAAACCTTTATTCAGTGTTGCAATTTATACAACTTTGTGATAGAGATAACTTTTTCTTGAATACTTTTCTTCTTAAGAGTCCAGTCAATGCTATTGTATAATGTCTCTGTAACTTCAATTGTATCTCAGTGCCACCAGTCACTCAAGGAACGTCTTTGTATCGTACAGCACACCTGATTGAGAGCTGCCTTTCCATATTCGTACATCCATTTACTTTATTTTCTGTATTACAGTCAGGACAATTTATTTCTGTGTCACTGTTGTATTTTGTTATAAAACAGAACATTTTCAGATTTATACTGAAATTAAATAAATGAAAAATATAAATTCTAGTCACTCTATGAAGGGTGATATTACGTATGTTGAGACAGTTCCATTGCAGAAGCATAGCTACAAATAGGGGGAAAAGAAATGTGAAAGCTGATAAATGTATATGACTCTTAAGGCCTTATCAGAGGTATGAAAAGATAACAGAAAATCTTACAGACCTTTTAAAAATGTTAAGGCATGTTTTTATGATGCCATAATGTTTTCCATAAACCTGCAGAAAATCTGACAGCATTAGAAGTTCTTACTTAGATGTTCATATGTTTTTCCATTTATCTCTTTTATTTTGTAGCTCAATACTTTTATTTTTTTAGGAACTTAAATCTCTTTGAAAGCTGTTAACTATCAGTCAGATGTGGTTGAAATTAGTCAATGGGTAGAACCTTTAAATTCAGACTGTCTAGGGTTTTAAAAATTTTTTTGCTCTATTTTCTATGGGTGAACATAAGTAAACTGTTCAGCTCTCCAGACCTCTTTGTTCATATTTTTAAAATAGAAGTAGTAATGTTTTTATTTCTTATGAATAACAAAATATCTCTGGGTAGTCCTAACAATAACCTCTGCTGGAGTCCCTAAGGGGTCTGTACTGGGAACTATTCTATTCATTGGTGAACTGGATGAGGGAATAGAGTGTACAGTCAGCAAGCTTGCTGATGACACAAAACTGTGAGGGGTGGCTGACACACCAGAGGGCTGTGCTGACATTCAGCAATATTTCAAGGGCAAGTGTAGGATCTTGCATCTAGGGAAGAACAGCCCCAGGTACCAGTATAGCTTGGGGACTGGCCTGTTAGAAAGCAGTGGGAGAGGGACCTTTGGGTCCTGGTGGACAGCAGGATGATCATGAGCCAGCAAAGTGTCCTCGTGGCTAAGAAGGCCAGTGGCGTCCTGGGGGTGTATTAGGAGGGCTGTGGTTAGTAGGTCAAGAAAGGTCCTTCTTCCCCTCTACTCTGCCCTGATGAGACCAAACCCGGAATATTGTGTCCAGTTCTGGGCCCCTCAGTTCAAGACGGATGTAGAGCTCCTTGAAAGAGTCCAGCGCTGGGCCACCAAGATGATTAAAGTAGTGGAACACCTTCCTCGTGAGGAGCCGAGCCCGTTTAGCTTGGAGGAGACTGAAGGGTGACCTTATTAATGTTTATAAATTTGTAAAGGGTAAGAGTCAGGAGGACAGAGCCAGGCTTTTCTTAGCAATGGCCAGGAATGGGACAAAGGGCAATGGGTGCAAGCTGGAGCAGATGAAATTCCATGTGAATATAAGGAGGAACTTTTCCACTGTGAAGGGTGATGGAGCATGGAAACAGACTGCCCAGAGAGGTTGTGGAGTCTGCTTCTCTGGAGACATGCAAACCTGCCTGGATGTGTTCCTGTGCAATTTAGTCTAGATGATCCTGCTCTGGCAGGGGAGTTAGACTGGATGATCATTTGTGATCACCTACAACTCCTATTGTTCTGTGATTCTGTGATACCGTACCTAATGTTTGAAAGGCCTTCATGGACAGTGTGATATTACTTTATTTAATGATAGGATATGAATTAAATAGCAGTAATGCAGTGTCATTCTTGTAACATATTCTACGGTATCTGATGCTTGTCGTCAGGGGAAACTATATGTTACTAAAACAAACACTAAATGATATGAGGAATAGAACAAAATATGAAGGAAAGGCTAAAAATATTGATGAGCATATTTTTTAGCTCTTTAAAAGCTAAAAAACATATTCCTAAATGTATTTAGTTTTTTTAAAGGTCTACCTTATGATTTAAAGAAGGACATAGATATAGTACTTAATAAAATATGGCACTTGCTGCAACTGGATTATTGCACTCACATTGCTTTATGGAATCAGTAGAATGAATTCAGGCAGTAATGAAGAGTAATTTTGAATGTTTTATATAAATATTCTCCAGGTCTTTGAATGAGGGTAGCATATAGACTCTTTGGTGTAAGAATCACGGAGTCATGAGGTTGGAAAAGACCTTGTAGATCATCAAGAAGATACAGTGAGCAGTAGGAATGGACTTTCTTTAGCAGGAGGGGGTATTTCTTTCTCTGATTTATGGTAGATTTCTGTCATTGTGTCCATCTCTGAAATCACTGAACAGGATTTATGCAGACACTTGAGCTGTACAGACGATACAGTCTAACATGAAAACTTGCATTTACAACTATAAAAATTGCGTGTTTTTGCACAGGAACTGAAAGATCCTCACTGCAGGGATGAAATGGCTGCAGCTCGAGGTGCTCTGAAGAAGAATGCCACTATGTTGTACACTGCATCCCAAGCATTCCTCCGTCACCCTGACGTTGCAGCTACTAGAGCCAACAGAGACTATGTCTTCAAACAAGTACAAGAAGCAATTGCTGGTATCTCCAATGCTGCCCAGGCCACCTCGCCCACTGATGAGAACAAGGGGCACACTGGCATCGGAGAACTTGCTGCTGCATTAAATGAATTTGATGTAAGTATCAGAAGTGTAAGGGAAACGAAGTTTCTCCATGACATCTACAGTGATTTAAATTAAGTGGTTCTTGAACAGAACTCAGATTTCCCTTTTCTTTCAGGTCCATTTCCTGAGACTGCAGGGGCAAAGTGTAGTCATCGTTTTGTGTTGCTTTTAATGAGGAATAGTTGTTTGCTGCTAATGGTTTTGAATTATAAGGAGATATTTGCACTCATATGCAGTGGCTGAGATATCAGTGACTGAATGGTAAAATCATATTTATCTGATGAGTCAGGATAATAAAATAAAGGTGGTGGTTGAGATGAGCATCCTGGAAACATTAACATTCAACATGCATTATGAATTAAGTTTGTAAGATGTGTTTTCCATATCTCTGATAAACATAGTTGATACCAGTCACTTCACCTGCAGGCAACTGTTTAACTGTTAATTTCATTGACAGCCTTAGGATTTTTCTCTATGGGGAAAAAAAACATGCAGACAGTATCTAAAAATTTGATTTTTCTCTTTAATTTTGACTTTAGGTGGTTATGATGAGAATGATGTTCTATTAACTTTAATTAATACATAGTGTTGCAATACAAGCCTCTGTCCCGCACAGTCAGTAGCAACTCAATCCTGCTGGATGCAGGGTTGAAGTGGAGGTGTAGTACGGATGATTCATCTCATGTCATGTTCAACTGGGCTTCTCTTTCGTGGCAGTGGCTTACTGTCACTGGGTCTACTTTGGAGATGGTAGAAAGGGCAAATCTTACAGGATCAAGGGAATATCCAGGATTTAGTAATATACTGGAAGAAGTCAGAGAATGAGTATACGAATTATAGCAGAAAGGAAGTAGAATTTGAGGTGAAAAATAACAGCAGAAAGTGTGTGGATAGGTGTAGAAAGGGACTAAGCAAAGTAAGGCCATTCACAAGTATTGCAGGGCTAAACTAAGCTTTGTCACACTGTGCAATGAAACAGCACTGCCTGCATCAACTATAACAACATGTTTTTGTAGTACTATCTATTTCTAGATCTATACTTCTTCCTGTAAAATTGTCAGCCAAGATTTATTTAATTCTGCATTATTCTCAGGGTACTCTGAGCTCACAGGTCCCTTACTAGTAAGATCCTGAGAATAATATAGCTGTTTAGTCTGATTGTACTCTGGCTTTTGTGTGGGACTCTGCATGTTATGGACAGCAGAGGTCTGACAGTCACAGAAAACATGTGACTTCTCAGTCCCAAACTGATGATGCTGCTGCTGTCTGCCATAGGCTGCTGTTTGATGCAGAGAGTGTCATCCTGCTAGTGAAAGTAACATTAATGGGTCTGTGAAGAGGATGCGAGACATCTGATATTGTCCCCTGCCTCTTTGTGGGGATATTTGTTCATCGGTTTTCTCCTCAGGTAAAGTCTTTATGTGATGTTACAGGCGCCACAAACACCCATGTGAGATGTGTGGCTGTAATATAGTGTTCTAGTCACAATTACATGAGGAAAACTGGAGAATTTTCTCTTTCTAACTTTAAGAAACTAAATTAAAGCATTTTCCTCTGACTTACTGAGGATACAAAGATTGAAACTGTTGGTTTCTCAGCTTTCTAACCGTGTTCCCTGTTTTGCCTCACTGCTTAGCTGTTGAATGAAATTTTATTCACCACCTAATTTTGCACCAGAGGGTGATATTCCATGAACTCCAGGGAAAGCCAAAATTCATAGCTGCAGAGGTGGGATGATTGTGAATTTACCCTTATGCTTTAGAAGAAAGAAAAATTACCAGGCTAATGAGACTGTCATAGGTAAAAAACACAGTGGAGAAAAACAGTTAATTTTTATACTAGTAGTATATTCTTTCAGCAAGGAAGTTCATATTTTCTGGTGGAAATAATTTTGCAGTGTATTTATTTTACGCTATCAGTCATGTTGATTGAAATCCATTTGTATTTGGTATGAAGTGCATACTAAACCCTGTATTATGTGACAAGATAATTCTTTTATATTAAAAATACACTTATTTTCCTATAATGTTTAAGACCTCTCAGGCTTCATTTTTCAGATTTCTGAATCATTGTTCATGGCTTAATGCTTAAAAATCTGCAGTCTATATTGTCTGAATGCTTTCTCAATCAAAATATAATAATTTGTAATAGAAATAATTATTCTATCTGTTTACAGCACTTCAGCTGTTTTGTTTACACAATAGTGACAGTCTACACAATAGTGGTATAAAGGCATCTGACAGTTATTAGCAAAAAATGTTTGGAAAGAGTTATCATTTATTGCTTCCCACAGATAATTTATGTAGGAATGATGAGAGTTCATGAATCTGTTTTGTATCAGATCTGCTTTAAAGTGTTTTTTGAAGTTGATTGAATTCAAAAGTACATGCTTAATGCCTCTTTTTCTTTTGTCCATTAAGGTAAATGTTGCTGGTAATTTTAGGTCATTTTAATCCAGATAACCTGGCTTTATTAGTAAAATAATTTATTAGTAAAACTTGTTGTATATTTTATTCTTACTAAATATTTCTGAGTTCTTACTGCAACTAAGGATATATCTTTTACCTTCTCTCATGCCCAAATTTGTTATAGTTACATCAAGGAGATGGTAAGAACTTATTGTGAATTCTGTAAGAATTCTCTTTTTGCTCAGGAAGTTGTAGTTTTGGTCTCATAATGTCTCAGGCTTTTCTGATTATCAAGAGACTGCTGTGTTGTACCATGCTGGTGTTGTGGGATTGATTCATTCTGTACTCTCTCTGCTCTCCTCATAGCCATCATGATGTGTACCAGAGACAGGACCTACCCATCACACCAAGTGCAGTGGGAAGGTAGATTAAAAAGTTAGTAAAACTACTGAGTGTGAAGAAATCAAATGAGATGGAGCAGTAAATGGGCACTAGATGAAAACTGAGATGAAGGTGGATGGGGGGATTACATTCCAGTGTGGGGTGGGCAACTCGATAAAGAAATGCAGAGTGTAAAGCACAGCAGGGACTGGAGACAGATACGAAAGCAACATGTTCTGCATGATGGAATAGAGAGGGGCCTCCCAACAGTCAGGAGGGTTCCTCCATTCAGAGTATGGATTGAGCCTGTGATGTCACAGTTTCTAGAAATGTAGCCTTGTCAGTAGGATGTGCTGTCCAAAGTTTAGAGGTGCTAACGACTGTGGAAGTTCATTCTAGGGGGTTCAAACAGGGCACCCTAAAATATTTCACCTTTTAAACAGTTCTTGATACGAAAAATCCACAGTACTGTGTGGGTAGATGCAACAGTTCTGTAAATGTTAAACGTTTACTATGCGTCAGCATAGACCCATAAAAAGGAGTGTTTCTGTGTTTGGAGGAAGGCTTAGATTGTCTACAATAAACTCTGACTCAAGGATAAAATAAATGAATAAAGCTAGTGACTTAGAAGCAGGGAGAGAAGAGATATCTAAAGGGAAAAAAAAGACCCAAAAGCCTGCTTATTTCTTACTCTTAGTGCAGAGAGTATTAGAAATGATGAGTCTGCTTAGCTGGCTTCCTCCTTGAATTTCTGTTTGTACAGGTGTATATGATAGTGGCAACTTCTGTATCAGTGGAATAAAGCATATATGTGCTTTTCAATGTATGTTCATCCAAACAGACACAGCTTGTACTTGATGTTATTTTAATAATCCAATAATTTATTTGTCTTTAAAGTTGCTCACCAGCAATGTTGATCCACGTTATACCTTGAATTTCTCTTTGCAGTCTGATTTCTTGAAGTCTTGGAGTCTTGAATGAACAAATAATTTGGTTTATAAAGGAATTGATCTGGTGGAGAACTGGAAGAGGTGGTTGAAATTATTTTTGCCACAGGAAGTATTTCTGTATTTGAGATTGGTCTGAGGTGTTGATAATATACTGTGTTTTGTTATGAGAGAACAGAATAATTCCAGGCAGAATAACTCAATCTTTAATAGTCTTTTGAACAGTGTAAATCTAACTTT
Source organism: Laterallus jamaicensis coturniculus (assembly GCA_022605575.1). NCBI lineage: Eukaryota > Metazoa > Chordata > Aves > Gruiformes > Rallidae > Laterallus > Laterallus jamaicensis. Next base: position 38,078,773 of record JAKCOX010000005.1, read on the forward strand.
TGGGAGACGATTAATGAGAAAAAGTGTCTATTGACGCTGGTCGTTGTCCTCCAAGACTGTAAATGAAGTTCATACTTAATACATAAACTATCCTAACATATTTCTTGAAATTATTAATAATAATTTAGAAATATTTTACAGGGGTACAGTGCTCCTTAAGCAGAGTTAGAAGATCTACTAGGCGTGTAATGAGAACAAACTCAACCACAGGAACTGAAAAGAGGAAATAATTTGCTACAAGAATAGCAAGGATGCTATATTAAGTGACTATTTTTAAAATGTTATTGCTTTTTGGACAAATAACTGTACAAGATGTTCAGCCTGAGAATGGATTTTGCACAATATTTATGGAATCTCAATTTACTTGTAAATATGTTCTTCAGAGAAGTGGTATGCGATGCTGGAGATATAAGGACAAAATGTGAGCTTCAGAATAAGATTTGAAACGTGTTTGTTTCAATATTGAAACCATAAGGAACAGATGCAAAAATGTTACTGCATGTCTGACAGAGCAATTTTTAAGATGTACTACTTGATCCCTAGGTCTAGAGAAGCACAGGCAAATAGCTGTTCCTGTGCAGTAGCAGTTATGTATGGAATTTAAATAGGGACATCCCTATTAGTGTGTGCTTGGTGAAAGTGTGTTGCAACTTCAGACAACCTCATATGTGACTTGGAATGAAATACAGGTTGTTTGTTGGGTTTTTTTTTCCTTCAAGAGATGAAGTAGCTTTTTAAACTGAAATGGTGTAGGATCCATCATAAAATCATAGAATGGTTTGATTTGGAAGGGACCTCAAAGACCATCTAGTTCTAATGCCCCTGCATTAGATCTAATGGACATTGTCCACTAGATCAGGCTGCCCAAAGCCTCATCCAATCTGGCCTTGAACACTGCTAGGGATGGGGTTTCCACAACCTCTCTGGGCAGCCTGTGCCTCACTACCCTCATAGTAAAGAATTTGATTCCTAATGTCTAATCTAAACCTACCCACTTTCAGCTCGAAGCCATTACCTCTACCATTGTCCTATCGCTCCCTGGTGAACAGTCCCTCTCCCACGTTCTAGTAGGATCCCTTTAAGTACTGGTAGACCATAATTAGGTCTCCCCAGAGCCTTCTCTTCCCCAGATTGAACAAGCCCAACCCTCTCAGCCTGTCTTCGTAGGAGAGGTGCTCCATCCCTCTGATCATCTTTATGGCCCTCCTCACTCCAACACCTCCAATCGTTTTACTTGTGAAATCTTGATGCTTCAGAAGCACAGTGTTGAGATTATTTGGCGCTTTCTGCTCTCCCTGAGTCTCCCCAGAGAGGGGGAAAATGACAGACTACTCATCCCTTGTATGTTCAGGAAAAAATGAAGAGCAGTACAAAGATTTGCAAAATGTGTTTGAGGATGCTGAACTGACCTTTCAAGAGAGGGATAATCACAGTAAATTTTCAGGGTCCTGATGATGCTAGGGGTAAAAACAAGTTTTTTCTGTCGTTGCCACACTTTCCTGCCCATTACAGCCCTTTCTGTGTATTACTTTTATTTTTCCCAGAGTTTTCCATACAGTATTAGCCACAAGAAACTCGAATTGAATTTAGATTGAGGGTAGATACAGGCTATGTGTAAGGAGGAATTTTTTTTTAGGATGAGATTGGTGAAACCCTGGCACAGGTTGCCCAGAGAGGTGATAGTTGTCTCTGGATTCTGGGAAGAGTTGAAGGCCAGGTTGGGTAGGGTTTTGGGCAACCTGGGCTAGTGGAGGGTGTCCCTGCCCATGGCAGGGGTCAGGACCAAACTGGCTTTGAGGTCCCTTCCCACCCAAACCATGCTGTGATTCGATGATATGAAATTGTTTTAATGACCTGTTTCAGAAGTTCATTCTACTTTCAATCTCAATCGTTAGCTTTAAGACCTATTAAGGTTGGTGTTTTATCTGTGCTTGTCTGTGTACAGGAATGTATATGCGTTATTGTGGAAACGTCAGCTCCAGAGTACAAGGGACCGTACTGGAAATCACAGGATTCTGGTATCGAATACATGGCAGAAATGCGACCTCTGTAAGGGAAAGGACTCTTGCCGACAGCAGTTAATTAGGGTCTCGCTTCTGTCATTCGTTTCCCTTCAGCGGCGGGAATGATGCTGCTGCTCTGTATTTTCTGTGTAGGACTGCCATCTAGTGGGCTTCTGGATTTTAATTCCCTCCACCGCAGTAATGTGTAAATTAGCATCGTAAAAAGATTTAGCAATCAAAAACATTGCTCCTGAGTTTAATCATACCACGTTGCTGCCACTTTGTGCAATGGTTAAAAAAAAATTTAAAAAATAAGGTTTTCCACCACACCATGTATTTAACCTGTTTGTAGTAGGACAGTAACTGGTTTATTTGCAAAGGAGTTCTTGTAGTGAACCCTCATCCAGACAGATTTGTTAGAGGTTGTAGAAACACACTTCAAAAAAACCCTAATCGACATTTCTATAAAGAAACATGTTTTCTTTAGCTGTACAATTATTCTGTTGTTGTTCAATTTATTGCATGTTATATCTGTGAATATCTGAACTTTTAAATGTACAAAAACGTTAGCAGGTTATACATCTAATAGCTAAAAAAAATGCCCCAACTTTCTAGTAGGACTTCCCTTGCTACTATTTTAAGTATTTTTAGCACCTCTGAGATGCTTATATATCTCAAGGATGTGATGAGTGAATGCCACCAGTATTTCAGGGAAAAATCACCTCCATTTGCATTTGGAGAACAGAGTCAGGAGGGGACTGCCAGGGGCTGCGAGGGTGGGGTGCTGTTGTACTCCTCCTGCTCTTGGCTGTGCACTTCGACCAGAGTGTGATATTCATCAAACTACGATGACATTTAGTCATCCCACTGTCCCAGAAGGGAAGATCTTCACTTCATGCCTCTGAATTACTTCTCTGTTCTTTTAACACATCAGACTGACTCATGGAAAGCTGCAGTGTGCCATCGCAGTGTCACACCTTGCCCGCCTCTTCAAATTGCGGCTGTGTGGCATGTCTGTCAAATACAGCATCGTGACAGGTAGAAACCTCCGGTTTATTGCTAATCAAGAACTAAATAGCCTTGTAAGCCCTTTAGGCGACATGGACGTGCATAACCAAAACTACAAGCACACTGCATTTGTTTTCATGGTACTGCATGTACTTCTGACAAATGTTATTCCTCACAAATTTCATGGTGACTTACAACTGAGGTATAATCTAAGAATCTCCATGTTACCAGCTCTAAGGTGGTTATATTTGTAGTGGTGGTTTCATTAATGCTATTAAGAAATTTGTAAGAAGTTATGCTGTGTATTTTTTTTTCAAGCTTGCTAAAATGCTGAGTGCTGTGAAAGTTTATGGCTCTATCCATTGAATTTGGAAACAATTTATGTTGGCTGATTTTTCAGATGGAGCTTCCTCCCTTCCACCTCCCAAATCATTAATGTTACTTATGTGTTTAAAAAGTAAACAAAACTGTGGCTGTGAAGAAGCTGTTTAAATTATCTTCAGACTTTCTACTTGCAGAAACCAGCAGATGAGCAGATTCTTCACGAGCAATATAGGAATGGATGTAATAAGCAGGTTTTTGCAAGAGTACATGCTACTTTGGAAAATGCAGATAGAGATAATCATAGTTCTTCTGGAATTGTAAAACTTTTAAAATATTAATTTATTTGAATGCTTTGGTTTTATTTTAGTTTATATTTCTGATTAAAACTGGTGGGTATTTTTTTGTATTGTTGAAAAAATCATAGAATATACTGAGTTGGAAGGGACCCATAAGGATCATCAAGATAATCTATTCCGGATAAATTTAATCACATTTCAATGATTATGTGGTATCTGATAATACAATAGTAAAACACTTATGTAGGATATTTTTAGTTGAAGTATGAATAATTTGTATGGTTAGTTTAAATTTCAGAAAAGGTGCCTTATAGTTTATTACTGTTCATGATATGTTATCACTGTGTAAGATAAAGATGACTTATAGTACTAATTAGTATGAAGAGGTCTATTTGCTGAAAGTTTTTATTCTTTATGAAAACATTGCAAATACTCTATAAACAGTTCTTTATACAGCCCTTGTACTTGGGGAGAACAAGAGAAAATAGCTAGCTATTATATACTTGAAGATATAAGTTTAACACTTTTTAAGTAAGTCTCAGGTTATATTTAAATTAAATTTCTTGGACTTTCAGTTTCAGCAACTGAAGCCAAAATTAATGTACATTTGCACTAATCTTTCTTCAACTGTAAAGAGGCTTGAAACATTTAATTATAAAACCTGAATTATGGTTTGAGTACTTGATTTATGGCTCTAATGTTAGTTAACTAATTAGAAATGTAAAATGTTCCAGTTCATTTGCATTCATCATTCATTAACTGGCTATCATGAAGTGACAGGAATTTGAGACTTTTGAAGGAACCTATTTAACTAGATTTCCTGGCAACTGTTTTATTTCCTTCCAAGAAGACGTTATTTTCTTGTTAACATGTTAGTATATGTGTGAGAACTTTGTCAATAACAAAGTCTGAAATTCAATACCAAGCTTTCTTTGAAAGGGAGTAAAACCTTTCAGAAACAAAAAATATTGTCTCTTTGGGAACTGAATGTCAAGAGCTGTCATGTAGCAGGTTCTCATCCCCGTTCTCTTTTTCCCAAAGCTCAAAAGCTTGCCCTTGTGATGTATTTGAGCAATGTTAAGAGTTTAAAACAAAAATCTAAAATATAATTTATTTGTAACCACCCATCAGAAAGTAAGGACACTGTTATTTTTTATTTTAATCAAAGCATAACTCTGTTTCTTTCCTTAGAAATTCTGTTTTCTTCCCAGAAATGTTTCTTTTTACCAAAGTGAATTAAGAGGCCTAATAGTTCCAGTCATTTTGTGAGACATTAGGTGTAAGAAAGCATCAAGATCAAAAAACCAAACCACTTAATCATCCTGGTGGACAGCAAGTTCAACCTGAATCAGCAGTGCACCCTTACAGTTGTGCTGGCTCACTACCTATGAGGTTGCATTAATAAGGGCGTAGGTAGTAGGTCAAGGGGAGTGATTTTTGTCCCAATGTTTAGCATGTGTGAAACTGCATCAGGCCTTACAGATCTAGTTTGGGGTTCCCTAGTGTGAGGAAGAGTGACACACTTAAATGCATCCAGAGACTGCAAGGATTGCAGGACATGACAAATCGAAAGGGGCTGGCAGAGCTGGGAATCTTTTGGACTGCAGAATTATAGGCTTTGAGGAGGAATCTTGGTTTCTTCAACTATCTAGTTAGGATGGTATAGAGAAAATGGAGCTAGAATCTTATGTTGAGATTAGGCAACGAGACAACAGACAGATGCTGATTGAAGGAAAATTCTGTTTAGATGTTGAAAAAAACCACCCAACAAACCACACTGAATATGATCAAACACTGAAAGGTGGGACAGAGATTTGAAAACATCTTCAGGGATGGTGATTTCATCTTGACTGGATGAAAGTTTGACCAAAATGGCTTGATGTCAGAGTTGTCTACTACTTTAAAGAGGTGTTTAAGGCAGATAACCTCAAGAAATCCATTTAAATTTAAATTGGTCTGTGATTCTGAATTGTCATTAATTGAATGTTTAAACAAAATACTTCTTAAGCCTAAGCATTCATTATAAACAAAGAGTTTTGTGGAATATGGATGAAAAATTAATGAATGCAACTCAAAGGCTTTTATTCTTCATAAGCTAAGGTGTGGTGATCATAAAGATCTCTTTATGTAGAAAAAAAACCCCATGAGTTTATTCCTTTTCTGTGTTTTACAGTGGGGAAATATGGCTTGGATTAATTATAAACCATCAATGTTGCACAATTATTATTTAAAATAAAAGTGGTATTTGTGTGCAGCCTGTACAGAATTTTCCTCAATTTCATCATAAAATATGACATAACTGCTTGTGAAAATATTGAGTTAGATTTCAGTAATCAGAGATATTGGAGAGATTTGATCTGCAGGTTATTCATTCTCAAGACTTGAAAAGGATTGAAATGTTCCAGGAGTATATTCTTGGTAGGTTCTTGGGTCTCAAAAAAGACTGCAAGGTCCTCAAAAAACTCTAAGAATAAAAACTGTAACTCATGACTTGCGGAGAGGTTTAAGATCTGAAGTTTTAAATTTGCTGTATATGTAGAGTGTCTTACACTTATGGCTGTGAGGAGGAGGTAAAATGAGACATTTCTGGAAGTAATGGTTACATTGGTGTAACTGAAACATGAGAACTGTAATGATGCTGTATGGATATTGCTTTAACGTCTATAGATGGAGAGAGAGGTTTGCTACAAGAAGTATGTATGTTGGCTATTGGAAATTCTCTAGTCTCTAGCAAAGAGTTTTTGTTAAGAAAAAAAAAATTGGAAACATGCTTTTTTTCTTAATCACTGTTACTAATGGCTGAAATTGCTAACATAGTTCATTTAATGCAATTTCAGCCTTATTACTACTGAATAAATATGGTGTTGTGAAGATGAATTACTATAGCTGGTGTCTGAAAATCCCAATGCTTATGAAGATAAGTGTGGTGGTGAACTCTATTCTTTAAGTATTATCATTTGACTGAGCAGCACAGCTACATAAATATGCATATGTTCAACTGATAGAAAAGTGATTTCTAATTTAGATGCTTGTAAAACTGCCTTGCTAACTTCTGTGAAACATAGACCCTAGAAGATACATATGAGACATTATTTCACGTTCTGGGTAATGCTGCATTTATTTCTGCTAAGTCAGCAGTTCCTAGAGCTGAAACAATATGCTATCTGGTGAAAATTCTTCTATCAATCCTTTTTATTTAATGAATCTTTTTCATTTACCTGACATCCTTATGTTTATTACTTTTTAACGGCTACACTTTCTGTTAAGTTACAGATTTCTGAGGGCTTGACCTCCTTTTTCTGTACAGTTATGAGAGTTATGTTTTTTATGTGCAGAGTTAATTGGAAGCTTTATTGAGAAATAGGCAGACCTTTTGTAAAAGCCTTGCCCCGCTGAATTAAAGAAAACATTCACTTGGAATCGGAATTTAGCGTAGAATAAGCTCATTCGAGCATCTTCTGATTCATAATAAAGATACAATTTTCAACATTAAAGGTAGATGTTGGTTATGTGTCATGTCCCTAAATCCTGATTTACATTTTAATACACTGGGGCTTTTTTTTCCCCCCAAATTAACTGTGTCATTTGGCTTGTGCTTGTTGATTGCTCTTGGATATTAAAGGAAACAGACTAATCATAAACTTATCAAAATGTGAAAATTAAAATAGTTCATTAACAGAGATCCAGTGTGCTTTAAAATAGGTGTGATTATTAAAAACCTTTAAAGTTTTTCAGATCTGCCTCTTATGTTCCTATTTCGTGACTTGTTTTTGTTTAAAGCTCAAATAAGTGCAGGCCTTACAGAGCATTTTTAGATAATAGGCAATTATGAAACTTCTTTGCATGATTGCAGCAAAAGGTTACTGAATTACACAGTGTTGAGGATGTACCTGTAAGTGGGAGCAGGAGTTTATTTCTTTTGTATTTGGTACCTTGAACTACAAAAGGGAGAAAAACAAGTCAGAATATAATCTAGCAGTGACTCAAAATTGATAATATTACATGAGGTTCTACACTGATGGGGTAAAATTTATGCAGCTTAGCCCTATTTGATATTTGGTAATAAGTTTGATACATAAAGTACACAAGTGTTTAGCAATGTGATCATAATTCAAAAATTAAAATGCCTTTAGTAGAAAACAGTATTTTAAAATGTTTTTTTCTAGTTGAATGAAAGTATTTCGCTAACCAGTAGGCTACTTGCCAAACTAAAGAGGGTGTTAGATTGTCTTCTTGTAGTGCTCTTTTTTAATTAACGCAGCACTTTTTCCTGATTTAAAAACAAGCCAAAAACTTGTAAAAGCCTTTAGAGAAACTTTTAAAAGATGCTCCAGAGAGGGCATCAGAGATATTTCATAATTTTGTTGGTGTGATTATCTAGTAATGGTTTTCTTGCAGTGTTAATTGTTGGGTTGTTTTCTTTGTCATGTAATACTAAGATAATCTAGTAGGACTTCAGCAGTGCAGTCTACTACAAAACATAATAAAAATTAAATAATTAGTTAACAGAGAATATTCTTTTGTCTCTGCAGTCATAACTAGCTTGCACCCTTCATGTTAATTTCCTTAATATTCAAGAAATTTTCAGAACCAGGGATAAATAGTATTATTTTGCTTCAAGATAAAATTATATATGTATAGTATATAGAGGTAAAGAGATACACATCTTGGATGCATACTACCATTGTAGTTGATGCTTGATTTGTTTTATACTATATGCTTCCCAAATAAGGATTGGAACCAGTTTTGTTGCTCTGGAGAGCAGTCTTTTGTAACTATAGGTTGTGATTTATTTGTATATATAACTTTTTTTCCCCTCAATATTAGGCTTTCAGAGCTACTAGATACTTCTGTAATATAGATTTTTTTCAGGAATTTTCTAGGTAATTTATTAATATGAAAGACTAAAAACCTCGTAATGCCAAAGACCCGTGAGTTCTTACAATTTTCCCTCCCATGTTTTCTCTCTTAGAACAAAATCATTTTAGACCCAATGACTTTCAGTGAGGCTCGCTTCAGGCCCTCTCTTGAAGAAAGGCTGGAGAGTATCATCAGCGGAGCAGCACTGATGGCAGACTCGTCATGCACGCGAGACGACCGCCGGGAGCGCATCGTAGCCGAGTGCAACGCCGTGCGGCAGGCCCTGCAGGATCTGCTCAGCGAGTATATGAATAACGTAAGTCACATGCTCTCATTGCTGCCTCCTTTTTCGTAAATTCAGTAATTAAAACTTTCTGAGGCTAATGTTATGACTGTTAATATTTAGCAAAAAACACAATGTGTCTTTATATCAGGAGTAAAGGTAATACTACTTGAATTTATTTAACTACTTAATACTTTGTATATGTGTGATGGAGGTTGTTCTGTCAGTTTAATAGGGTAACTCATGTGAGGTTGTCTCTTTGCTGTGTTAGTTTAACCACTGAAGGTTTTCACTTGCTGTTGGAACTATTAAGTACTTAGTTGCCTTGAAAATAGTGAGTTTAGCACAAGTGCTGTTCACACAGAGAAACACTGCTGCAGTATCTTACATAGAACTATCTCTGTAGGGTTTCAGGAGGTCTCAAATTGTTCAACATGGTGCTAACCTGTAGTGCGTAACCTTTGTTCTGCATAACTTATCCCAGAAAATTCTCTCCACCTAACATTGTGTATTAAGACACTTGAGCACTCTCACTGAGAATGCGGGATAAAATCCTATAGCAACATCAACAAGCTTTTGAAAAATGAAAATGTTTTCTAACGGGTACCAAACTGAGCATACTTTACTTTGCTGTTGTCTGTCATTGTTACCAGAGTATAAAGCAGCACATTTTGATCCTATTTTGCTAAAATCTTTAAAAGTACCATTGAAGAGACTGTTCAACCTTTAGTATTTCTATTTTCATTGGTACTGTTATGGTTAGCTGGTAGAATGATATGATAAAGTATCAATAGTGCAGTCTTCAGTCATTTTATTGTACAGTTCAAAATTAACTGTGGTGTTTTTAAAGTGTTATTCCGTGTAATAGAATCACCACAAGGAATAACTGTTTCTGATGATGGAGAATTTGAAAGCATATATTCTTTGCTTTTTGGTTTTTAGGGAGTGATAGTTGAAAGGTTCTTGCACTGTGAATGAAAGCAGAGTCTGTGCTTATGGGTTAAAAAGAGAGCGTTAGAGAGCAGATGATGAGACTGTGGTGGAAGAGGACTTAATGGGCTGCTTCCTACAGAGTCTTGCTTTGTATAACTGCTACTGGTAGGTGTAATCTTTAAATAAAGGTTAGGTGTAGTCTTTCAAAAGAACTTTGAGAATTGATGGATTGTGACAACTTATTTTGTGGTGCCACTTTTTAAGTGCACAGGTTTTTATTAACAATACGATTTGCTCTTGGACCAGAAGCATTATAATTTTATTTCTGATGCCATTTACAAAGGAAGGAGAGTGTTAAATGACTGTAGGCATTCATGACCACACAGAAGGTGGCTATTATAGTTTCATTGTCTTTACTTAAACACATAATGGTGTGAGCATCTGTTTTGATGGTTACTGCAGTATGTTGGGTTTTTGATTTGTCTTCCTGCTTTATTTTTTCCTATTCTAATTAGCCTGAGCTGCACAATATTTTCTTTAAATTTTCCCTGCTTTATATAGGAATGTAATCAAGCTATTTTTCACAGCTATTGAGTAAACATTGTAAGAACTGAATGTATACTGAGGTAACCTAAAGCGAAGTATATCTAAGCACATCTGGGATGGTAGAATTTGACATTGCAATGAATTTTGTCTTCCAAGATGATCTCAGCAGATACAAGGAATGAGGTTCATTTTACAGATTGACACCTAAGTGCAGAGAGGTAAACTAGGGGTCTCAATTCAGTTCTTTATAATAGATGCCTAGTGCCATTTTAAACTACCATTTTAAATACTCCAGTGCTCGTTTGAAAAGAGGCTTGTCAATCTGTCACCTGGAAGCATTTGGATCTACCATGGGTCTTGTGTCCTATCTGCTAGCTCCTCTTCTGTGTTTGCTCTTGGGAAGAACAGACAATCAGACTCCTATATAGGTGGAATCTTTTCAGCCTCACTTAAGCTTGTGGTAGAATTGATGGAGATCTGGTCAATACTGCAAAGGGAACCTGAAGGTTCAGGTGACTGTTATAATCTGAGATAAATTAAATAGCTGTAGACTCATCAGGATATATTTACTGAATCACCATTAATTAGGATAGAATATTAGATACCTAGCTTGTTAGGTGACTCCTGTTTAGGGACCTAACTAGAAATTGAATTTCATCCATTTGTTTCCCCTGTCAGAATTTACCTTAGTATTCAACCATTTGCTTGTAACCTGGGGATGTATTTTCTTAGGTTCACATTAATGCTAAAGATGTTCATTATCAGAAAAAGTTTTACTTGGAAAGACTTTTAGAAGCTTGGATGAGTTACAGAAGAATAAAACTGAAAGGCATACATCAAGCATAAGATGGTTCTAAGTCTGATCAAGAGGGGGGTTGAGACTGTCACATTAGCTTTGAGATGATTTTTCAAAGATGGACATCTTTAATGTCTTCTGTCCATATAGCCTTGCAATGTTGCTGACACTTTAAAGCCTGTGAAATTTATTCAGACAGTGGTGCTTTGGGGTTTTTTGCTGTTTGGATCATTTTTTGACTGAGGATAGTTGATCAAATGTGCATACTGTTTTTTATTCTCTCCATGAGATTAAGAAAACATACAGCAAATTTTGTGTTTTGTGGTCATATTTGAAGGATATACGAAATCAGGTTGAGGGTACTGGCAATATACTGTCCAGTCAATGTTAGTTAAATTCTTCTCCAGCTTAATATTGTTCCTTTCAAGTTATCTACTTCTATGAATTGGGTTCAGAGAGGCTTTTCTTTTTGTATATAAGATCATTTCTATTTTTGTTTAAGTAGATTCTATATTCCCTTTACCTCTTGGATATTTACATTGCAAAGTAAATCATAGAAGTTAATTGTGGTTTGTGTCCTGTCATATTAAATTTTGAAGATGTCAAGTAAAATATCTAGTGCAAAAGAACACACCCAGAGTGGAGATGTGGTTCTTGAGGCTTCACTGATAATTTGCTTTTCGCACCAGTGGATGGTATTGCAGGCAGGAATTGGAAACTGGAAGGTTTATAGGCAGCTGTATGGCAATACAAGGTTGGCTGTGAGATGGTGTGTCATGCTTTCTAGCACTTCAGACAATGAATGCTGAAGGCAATACAAGAAAAAAAAGGGTTTTCCCAAGTTTAGTGTGGAAGAAAGGGAAATAGCTTCCAACTGAACACTGTAGGAACTTCTGTCTTTTAAGTAGTATCAGATGTATAGGAAAAACTCCTCCACCTGCAGAATCTCCCTCCTGTGTTAGCCTCTTAGAACGTTCCCCCTTTAAAGAGTAAAACATCTTGTCTTCTGTGCTACTGTGGGTTTTTCAAGTACATCTATCATATCTCCTGGTATGTTCCCTGTACCTGAGTTCTGTTTGGTTGCCAAGTGCTTTACTGGACTACAGTGGATTGATATGCTCTGCTACATAGAAAGGTAAAATGTGACAAACAGAGCAATGTTGTTTTCCCCACTCTTCTACCCAGTTTTTATGTATGCATCACAAACTCTTAACGAGTAGTTAATAGTAGTCTTACAGTTAAGACAAGGGCAAAATCTCTCTGTGCATTATCCAGAGCTTCAGTGAAGTAACTTCAATCTGGTTGGCAATTCAGAAAACTAGATGGACAGATGGCACATGGTGAGGAGTGGCCAAGGTCTTGAAACAAGACTTCAAGACATGAGGTGCAGGGATAGGAATTTAAAAAAACAAAAAGAAAATTGCAGATGCACACTTTCAAAATGTTGCCAACCGAACTGTAAAGAGAAGGATAAGACAGATTTCAATGCAGATAAGTAGAAATAATGCTGGCTTTGCAGTTACATAATTTTCTGTTATAAAGGCTTTAGGAAAAGTGACAAATGTATTTAGAGGCGTGTTTTGGTTCCTCCTCCTTTCTTTTCAGATTAATGTTGGCTTGTTCTGTTTCCTGGGTGTCAAATAGGATCTTTTATTTTCTCCCAGCGAACTTTAGAAGTATTCAGATGTTTTGCTCCCAATTCAATTATTTAAGCAATTATTATTTTAGGAGGTTTTTGAATGGTTATCACTATAGGAAAAATAGTCCCTAGGTTCTTTACCAGTTTTATGAATAACTGTATTTGTAGTATGTCACATTGACTGGAGTCTCACAGTACATGAGATGTAAACTCATTGTTTGTGCATCTAATAATGCGAATTTGTTTTATCAGTAACTCTGTCAAAACATTTTATCAGTATGGTGACTATTTCTATGCTGAACTCAGCTGAACTTTAAAATCTTTTCTTTCTGGGAATCTGGGGCAGGAGGACTCTCCATCTGCCACATCCTATGACTTTTTTTTCCAGTCTCTCACAGAAAATTGCTAGGGTTTTTTTTTTACAGATACTTATGTATATATGATAAATCCCATCATTTTTCAAAATAAAATTATGTTTCTAGACTTCTGTTCTACAGAGAAGAACTAAATGCAGTACCACAGAAGCTGTTAATGCAATTGTTTTCCATTTGTCTAAATGAAAAAAATATTTAATGGATGGTTAGTTCTGATTGTGACGTCGTTTCCTGCTGGTTTACTCTCCTGGACCCTTCATTATTTGTATTGGAGGCTGTCAGGGAATAAAAAGCTTAGAAATGTGAGAGTTCCAGCTCTTATCTTCAGGCTTGAGTATTAGAAGCACACTACAGACTCCTATAACCCAGTGTGAGCACCCTTTCTAGCAAGCATCAGGGTGCTGGGTTGCTGATGTCTAAGATGAGAAAGGAAGAACATTATATCTTTAGAAGAATATGCTTCAAAATGGGTGCTTTGGATTTCAGAAAAGCTTATTTTGTTTGGTTTTTTTTAAATTGGGTTTTGGGACAGAATATGTCTATGTCTATGTCCATGTAGAATGAACAGTCAAATTTATGAAGTCCTTGTGTTACTACTGATGATTTAGCGGATAGAATTGAGGACCAGAGAACTGTAGGCTAGCCTATTTCTTTGTTGATACCTTACTGATATTACCATAGTAATAACATGGGTTAGTGTGTGCTCTTTGTAATATTGTTCTCTAAAATTGCTACCAATTCCTGATGTGTGTTCACTGTAACTGAGATGCTGTAGACTTAGATTCACATTTCCTTCAGAGAACAAAGTGTCATATATTGAAAATGCAAAATATAAGAAGAATGTATGAGAAAACACAAGTCTACAGGCAGTTTTTTTTGCACGCATAGATCAGTGAAAAATCTGAATTGCTCAAAGTAAAATTATAGTGCTGCAGTACATGAAAATAAAATGTCCTTAACGGACAGCTGAAGCTACTGTGCTTGATTGGAGAATGAAAAACATGATAGTGAATGAAAAATCTATAAACTTTCAAGATACCGTCTGCTTCCATACATAGCAGCTCCATCTGGATTAATATTTAAGAAAGAATAATAATTTTTGTGTGCATTTCGTTTCTGATGATGACCGTCGCAAGGTTAATCTGGGTGACAGTGAGCAGTGAATTACAGTTAGAGCAATGTCTGTAGATATCTTGACATGAGTAATCAAGGATGAGTGACAAGAGATTGATATCTGGGTCATCAGGATCAACTGATTTAGGGATGACCAACTCAGTGGGACAATTTTTCCACTGATATCATTGAGTTCCTAGCTTTCTTAATATTTGTTGAAGGACGATGGCTATTTAAAGCTGGAGACAAGCTACTTCATTATTCATTTTACACTTTTTAAAGGCTATGTGGGCAATTTTGTCTTTCCCAACATGGAAGAAACAAGTAGAAACACAATAGTTTCTACTAGAGGAAATGTTCCCAAATGTGCAAATGCTTTATGTTGAGTCACAGCATTGCATCTCAGTTCAGGGTTCTTTGCATTTATGCACCCTTCCTGAGTGCCTTGACTACTCATTACTGAACATCAAAGTGTGCTAGCCACAGTCTAATTTAAACCATCTTTTAAGGGAACTACTGCCTCTCTTTTTAATGATGACATCAGGGTCTTGTAGGGGGTGCCCAGTGTTTTTTGATAGTTTTATAGAAATGCTGTACTGCTTACGACTGCACAAGTGAACTTTGATTTATTTCTTCATTCCCATATTTTCTGGTTTTGCAGGTCCCTGTTCAGTGTTTGTTTTGTTTTTCCTAGCAGATCCAGAGAACCACACTAATGGTTCCCATCAGAAACAAACAGAAAAGCTCTGTAAGAAAGTGGGACTTCATGGCTCTGAAATGTCAAATATGTTAACAAATATGTCTTTACTTCAGGTTATGGTGGCTGCAGGTTTACACAGCTCTATGGTGTTTCATCTGTTTGCTCAAGTAGATTTTTAAATTTACTAAATTAATATTTGAGGGGGAGGCAAATACTGTTTCTGAAGCACTAATAGCATCCCCTGAAAAATGTTTTGTAGGTACCTCCTTTATACATACCTTGGTGTGTCATGAGAAAAGCTTTGTATTTCTTCTTAAAGTATAAATAAATCACATGAGGTTTTTTGGACCTTAAGGCTGAATTCCTATATTAGGTTGAGTGTTGTTTCTGACAAGATATTTCTCTCCAAATTAGTGTGGAAGTTTTCTGGACTGCCAGTAAATTCAGCTAAGTGCCTGCATGTGAGGACTTACTTTCTCACTGGCTTTTATGTCTGTATATAATTAATGAAGCCCAGTGATTGATTAGGGAGGAAAGGGAGGAGGCAGTCTAAATCATGTTACATCCCAGTGTCTGAATGAATTCTTTCTTATTATCACTTCATTATTTCATTAAGTGAATTGCACTTTTAAGGATCTCCTTAAATCTCAACACACTCATTGTTTGAAGCCATGTGTTTAGTATTTGCATAACCAAAAAGTGAACTTCCTTGGACTGCTAATATTGCAGCAGGCGAATGCGTGTAGGCTTCTCTGATGCTTTTTCCTGTCCAGACATTTCAGTAGGTGGTGGGTCATGACACTAACAAGCCTTCCACCTCTGGAAAAGAGTAGTACTTGCCTCAGAGTAGTTTCTAAGTAATTTTTTGCAGAGCAAGCCACCTCATGTAGACCTAAGAAGGAGCTCCTTCTTATTACTTCCATATCTATGCTGTCTGTTCCACTTAGTATTCCAGCTGGTGTTACTTTGTACACTTTGATTGGGACTATCTGAACCATTTGGTCCTCAGCTGCCGATAAGTTTTTCAGATTTTTCTGTAGTTTATATCCCACAACTTACTTTCATCCTGGAAATTAGTAGAGAAGCCGAACAGAAAGCAAGCCGGGGATCAGTATCGTTTTTCAGCCGACTTATGCTCTGTCCACAGGAGTTGAGCTTTAGAAAGTACTGTATCTTATCTTAGATGTCTTTTCCAATCTACCTCGTATGGCATTGCAAAATGCCTCTCTTAATTCAGATATGTAAATATATTACCAAGAAGATTACATAATGTCTCTCACTTTTAAGGACTAGGTAAGAGGAATGGTGGAAGTACATCTCATCCAGTTTTTGAGAACAGGATTAAACTAAGTGACTATACATGTACACACAGATATACATGTATACACACACGCACATATATACACACACATGCATATTTATATTTAATTACTTCAAATCTAAATTACACACATGCAGAACTGTTTCAAGAGACAGAGGCAAGCACACCTTTTTTTTGTTTCTCTGAAACATCTTTCCAAGAGCAACGTTGGGGTTTTTGGGAGGTTTTGCTCTTTGTGGTTTTAAAATTTTTTTATTGGTCACTAACAGCAATGAGAGACTTCCACTTCTAAGATTTGTGTGAATTGAAAAGAAAAAAACTCCAAATCACATGTGATATATTTTGAGAAACTAACGATACCTGTATACAGGAGTAAATATAACTTTGTTTAGGAAGGTAAGAGGTAGTTTTGGGAAATTTTAAAATACAGAATGACTGGATTTACAATTAAATTATAAACAGTTGTCTTCAACACTGTTTTTGTGTTGGTTTTTAAAGGTCTTCATCAGTTTTTGCTTCCAAGGCCTACTATATCCTATACACACATTTAAAATTTGGACTCTGCAAAGTTTCAGTGGGATTTAATCACACTTTTAAATGTTTTGCCCAAGTTTATTGTATCAACAGTTCCATTTCCTTAGGGTCCTGAAGGCAACAACTTTCAAAACACCAATTCAGCCAGGGGTATTGTTTTCCACATCCCTCTTGACCTCCTTGTCAGTTCACATAAGAAAATAAGTATTAATCCAGCATCAGCTAACTCAAATTCTAAGAATTTTATTAAATAATAATTTTCTGGTGCCTTTAATAATATTTTAAAATCATTAATGATTGCAATATATTCTAGATATGTATCATCTTTTTCTCTCTGGACTTTCTACTTTTTATGTCTTTGCCTTTAAAAGTACTGGATGCCTAATCAGGAAACACTGTTTTTTCTATGTGTAAATGCAAATGTCTCAGACTTAAAAAATTTAAGTATACAGTAGAAATCTATAAATTCTATTTGTTTCTTTCTTTGCTATTTATCTTAGTAGGAAGGAATGACTAATGGTTAAGGCACAAACCTGAAAGTAAAGTTATTTTCCCTTTATCATGTTTTTGTATGTTCATATGATGCATCATCTTTCTGGGCCTCTTACGTCAACATTAAAGTTTGAGTTCATGTTCATTTAAAGTTTGTCTTGAAGTTTAGATTTTTAAAAAAAAGCAGTAATAGTATTGAAGTATTGGTATAATTGTAGTGTGACTGTTGGTGTGAATGTCTGTCTCTTCAAAGGCATGATTTCTCTCAATTTAATTTCTTTCTCTTTAAAGACTAACTGAATCTCCTTACCACTTGTACTGAATTTTGGCTATAAATAGGCAAATAATGATTTTAAATTTGTTTGTTTGCCTATTGAACTGAAAACTGGGAGAAGAGTGACAGGGTGCAGAATGAAGTGGGCACAACAGCTTTGGGGAGGTTACTTGCGATTTCATTTTAACTATTTTTTTTGTTTGATTCTGACCAAACACCTGAACTGTGTTTCTATAAAAGGTAAAATTAATTTCCTGCATGCCATAGTTTGGAATAAATTGTTTATTAAGTGGACCTCAAGTTCATCAGTACTTTGCCTCCAGAAAACTTTCATTTTTTGACAAATTTATTTATTATTCCTCTTTCTTCCACCTCATATACCTATGTAATCATACAGAACATCTGGCTATACTTTTGATAACTTATCAGAGTAAATGTTCATTTTAGACTCATATAAAAAAAGTATTCAGATAAAAAAAAAATTTAAAGAAAAACAGAAGGACTGAATTTTCTTCCACTGATTTTCATGTTTTAGCTCATTTTGGTTTACATTAATGAGTTTTGTTTTTTTTTCCTGGAGTCTGTTCCTACGTAAGTAATGACTTCTGCATCGGTGCTTTTAATATGCTGGAAATCATTGCCTTAATGCTTGTAAGACTTAGCTTATTTGAAAATAATGTTGTTAAAGCTATTTGTTCACCTGTAGAAAAGTCCTTTAACAATCTTGTGTGTATATATAGCGTGATTCATAACTTCTATAAATTTTATTTGTACTGAAGTTAGCATTTATTGGTCATTATCTTGTTACTTTTCCATGTCTGCAATTCAGAGTCAGTATGAGAGAGGTTTTTCATACATTTTATACTATATCAATAGCAATGCAATTATTAGCTCTACGTATACTGACCTTTTGGTTTATGGATCCTACTTTCAATACTTGTACAGTTGAGTTTAGCTTACTCTGCTTACAGAGTTTTTGGGAATGCATCAAAATACAATAGGCATGGAAATTTGTGAGCCTTTAGAAACCCACGTCAAAAAAGGGTGTCTTCCTGAGGCTACATAACTTCTTTTTTCACTTAAGGTTAGTTGGAGGTTTTGTGTATTCATAATGTACCCAAATTCTAGCAACTGTGAAAAAACTAAAGGCAGCAATGGAAACCTAAGGACTATATTAGCTATGTAAACTTACTCTCTGAGATACTTTTACTCTGTAGGTGAGCAGTCTTGGCTTGGACCCTGTAACAGTGAAACTGTGATGTTTTGTTAAGCGTATGGCTGCTGTAATTTAGGAAATACATGTAAGTAACTCCTCTTAAGCTTTGTCAAAATCTGTATTATTGTCAACTCTTTCAACATTATGACATATGTTTCTGGCAGACATACCCACCCTAACAAAGCCCATGGGAAAACCATCCCACCACAGTTTGAATCCTGTCCGCATGGCAGTCGTCATTCACAGGTGACAAAGCTGATGGCTTCAGCCAGTGGAAGGGCTCCTTGACCATATATGTCCACAGGTCAGATTTGAATTAGCTATAAATGAAGTCCCATGACAGCGCAAATTTGAGTGGGTCTCCTGCAGTGCAGCAGGTCTGTGGTAGAAAGTTCTTCCTGATGAAATCACCTTTGAGCACTTTATAGTAGTCTTTCTTCATTCTTGTTATGATCAGAGGGATCAACCACCTCTGCTGTCAGAACAGCCTGGAGAAGAGAAGGCTCCAAGGACACTTTATTTAGGCCTTTCAGTACTTAAAGGGGGCTCAGATGAAAGGTGAGGACAGACTTTTTAGTAGGGCCTGTTCCAGTAGGACAAGGGACAATGGTTTAAAACTAAACGAGGGGAAAATCAAACTAGATACAAGGAAGAAATTAAGAAACTTTTTATGATGAGGCTGGCGAGACACTGGTATAGGTTTCCCAGAGAGGTGGAAATGCCCCATCCCTGGAACCATTCAAGGCCAGGTAGGATGGGGTCTGAGCCACCTGCTCTAGTTGAAGATGTCCCTGCTTATTGCAGGGTGGTTGGACTAGATGGCCTTCAACGATCCCTTCCAACCTAAACTGTTCTAGGATTCTGTGATGCATAAAAAGCTGGTGAGATGTCCCGTTGAAAATAAGGGGAGGACGGAGGAAGTGAAACTTGCCCTGTTTAGTGCATGTGATCATTGTTTTGATAGTCAAGGATACACTTTACTACAGGCAGAGGTCAAAACTCTTTTCAGATTAGTAATGCCATTACAGTATTTACAATTTGATTAGCAATCAAAACTAGGAAGTCACAGTAATGTGTGCAAATCTGCAGTTTATGGATCCTGCTTTAGCTTGCAGTATTTGCTTTTTGTTTACACAAGGAGTGATCTTAAAAATGAGAACAAGGCACTGCAAGATAGTGATGGTAGAATTCTATGCAATTTAGAGAATTCTTATCAAAATGATGGGGTTAGGTGCCAGAAGAGGGCATACTTGCACACCAGAAGTGTTTTGTGCATCGCTAAGTGTTGTGTGCTGATGTGGTATTGCTGTAATCAAAGAAAATATACTAATATACAAATTTAAGAGGTTATCTTTAGTAGTTATGGGATCTTTAGAATAAAAATAGATTCAAAAGGTTATTTTGGGGAAAAAAATATATATTATGAAATTAACATTAAGTGCAAGCACTATGAAACAGAAATCAGGTGTTCAGTTCTACCTGCGTTTTTGAAAGGCATTGATGTTTTCACTTCAGCAAGGATTTTGTCAGGCAAGGGGGAAGAGCCTCTCCTGCCTTTTTCAAAATATTTCAGATGCACATGTGTGGTGCAGAGCACAGACCATAGAAATACAAGCTAACTTATAAGTTGCATTCTGTATCATTCAAATGTATGATAATGTGAAATGAGATGTATCAGTATTTAGTGGGATTTGATATTTAACCTAGGATATTATCTTATGACTTCCAAAACAAAGTAGAACTGGAAGGACAAAGGACATTGTGTCTTATCACATGGTAACTGGACACGTTTCACAGAACTGTTTGATAGCCAAACACTGGGAGACAATGTAGTTTGTATTTATTCTTCAGACAGGAAAAACATCTCTACTGTGATCAGTTCCCTGAAACTTCCACAGTGCAACAGTAGGAGTGAATTAGTAATATTTTTTTCTTGCTCACTTGTTTTTTAAGCTGAGCTAGAGGAGCATTTTTCATTTTGGTGTGGAATTTTAAATGTTGATCCAGATTTCATAAGATTTATTAGTGTTTGGAGACTTCATCAGAACCTTTCCTTTTTAACAGATATTGCAGTTTTAAAATATTTTGGCATACATTTGGCTTCAACAGAATTAAATGAAACATTTTGTGAAATTAATATATCTGTAGTAAAGTTTTAAGCTGATCTGACATAATACATTTAGAGTGATGTAATGACCATACATTTTCATAATACTTATGTAGGTTTTTTATATGGCTGTCATTTAGCTGCTACCTCAACCAATTATTTCATTTGTTCAGTGATTATTTGAAATAAATAAAACACTGGAAGAATTGCAGCTGAGATGGATGCATTATAATTGTAATTACGCATTGACATTACAATGGAATTTATACATTTTCTTGTAAAATCAGAGATCCACTGAATACAATTCTGTAGCTTTAAGTGGACAATAAGTGAACTCTTTCTGACATGATCTAAAATACCTTAGAGCATGATGTGTAGTAACACCGTTACTATAAGGCTGTCAAATGCATTGCCAGATAGTATTTGAATCCTGGGATCAGATAAATTGGATTTTAATTGAGATTTAAGGGTAAACTGAATAAGTAGATAGGGTAGAATTAACCAGAGACATATTAACATAATGAAACCTTTGGTTCCTTTAAAGCTATTGTATTAAACGCCATACAATCTCTTGTTGAAGAGAGATGTCATGGTAGATTAGAAAGAGATTGACTGATAGGTAAGACAAACAGTGTTATCTAACGTAGTGCCATAAACACATAGTAATAATAATTACATTATCTGGAGCACTGTAAACCTAGGAAACTGGGGGCAAAAGACCCAGTAATTATATTTTATTATAACATTTTGCAGGGAAATAAAAAAGTTCCAAAGTGAATTTTCCCAGGCTGATGGGTCCAGAATTTACTGAGGCTATTGAAAGGTGTTTTTTTCTGTTTCTTATGTATAAGAAGAGAACAGAAGCTGCTGTGATGTGAAATGACCAAGAACACTTGCTTGTGCATTTCTTTTTTTGGTGCATTTCTTTGTGGTGTTATGATATTTTTGCTCAGTGGAATTTTATTTTTATTAGATGCATGAACTTTTTACTGGTAACTTTCCTTTATCACTTATACTGGTACAGTCAAATGAGTAAAATTTTTTTGAAGTTACAAAATTCTTATTCCATTATTTTATCTTTAGACCTATTTTTAATCATTTATAGCTGAACAATATGTCGATGTCTGGACTATGCACTCAGTCTCATGCTCTGACTTGGCTGGCCCTGTGTGGAGCAAGGAGTTGGGCTTGATGGTCCTTATGGGTTCCATCCAACTCAGGATATTCTATGATTCTGTAATGACTAAAGGCCTTGCAATGCAAACTTTAATGTGATCAATTAATCACATAAGTAAAAGCAGGGTCTGTCTCATGAGTAAGACTCCATAATAGCAGTGATATCATAAAAGAACAAGTTGAGGGTTTTTTTTACTTTTTTAAAAAATAAATAAGAAAAAAAGTAAATGAGTAAAAAGAACAAGAAAACAGTATGATGATTCATTGTTACACAAATGTGGAAAGGATTTGGTCTGGAATATAAAATAACTGACTTCTGGTATATAGATACCACCAGGAAAAGCAGTAAGGCTAACTCTTAAGTTTTAAATCTTAATTATATACATTGTTAGATTTAGTTCTTGGTTTTAATGGAAGCGGGTCTCTCCTGATGTATTGTGTGGATAGCCATCACATGAATAATCCAAATGCTCAACTGCAAACATTTTGTTACTGTGAATTTAACTTAGAATTTTGAAATCAGATTTTAAAAAAAATCCCAAAGCATAAAGAAGTTAATGTTTTGCACTATCACATCATGCTTTAACTAGTGAAATAGATTTTGAAGGAGAAATACTGAAGCTTTCTTTTTTCTAAGAAATCTGCCTGCACCTTTGATGGACACAAATTTTATTTCTCTCCTCAAGCATTTTTTTTTGCTTATCTCCAATAAAAATAAATAAGTGAATGAATAAATAAAAGGTATGCCTGATTGCAAGTTTATAAGGCTAGACTTAGAAAGTAGATCTACATCCAACCATTTGTATGTACCAAACAATAAAACTTGAAGGCTCATTAGCTTGGAATGACCCAACTGTGTTTTATGTGTAGGGGTCATTTCTTTACTAATGAGCCACTAAGCCAGATGGCTAACCCCTCAGTAGTCTAACTGCATTAGTGTGATTTAGATTTTTAGGCAAATTGCTTTTCTTTCCTTTTCCTTTTTGTTTTGTTTAGTTGTTTTTTTTTCTTACAGACAGGAGCTAAAGGCACAGCTTTTTCTAGAACTGTGTAAATCAAAATATTTTGCCTCTACATTTAAATGGCTACGGTGACAGTACTTCTTAGGGCTTTATATCAATTTCTTTTTTTCTGGTTTGTTGGCATCAGAGTCTTTTAGATACTATCCTTCCTGGAAAGTATTTGGGAAGGAAAGTTATTTTAACTGTCTTCATCTATATTAGATTTTGCTTCAATAGATAAATAGTCAAACCCATTCTTATTGTCTCATATCTGAGCTTTTATGTATAAAATGCAAATGATGAGGGATTCTGCACAGGTGCAAGTGCAAGAATAATGTTTTTTTAATAAGTGTTTTCTTATAGAGTTTTTCCCTGTCTTTATGAAATTTAGATATTTTGGGTGACTAGCATAAGGAATGGTTGTTCATTTGGACCTGGAATCATATAGCTTCAGAAACCTTTTCCAGAAAAGTGAGGATACTAGCTCTTTGTGGATTCCTTCAAGTCAATTAAGAGATTGCTTCCCTCACAGCATTATCTATTTTAAGTGCCCTTGATTATTTTCTAGGGATGCTTTTCTCTCACCATTGACTAGATCATACAAAGGACAATTTGGGAAATGACTTAAAAATCTATGTAGAGAACAGACCCAAAAAGGAACACCTACTTAAAGAATGGCAGTTTCTGAAGGACAACATTAGTGATACGATTTTGAAAGGGTGTTTCAAACATATTGTGCAAATAAGCAGCAATGATGCTTTCAGCAATCCCACCTTTGAATGAAATTTTGATGTAGCAAATTGTTAGCATCTGTTACTGTGAATAACTTCTTATGATGATTTGCTCCTATCTTATGGGAGTTGGTTGCAATGATGTTAGAAAATTGCGTATAGGTTCTTAGCACTGAAAATCGCTCTTATCTTCAAAGGAGGTAGCTATGTTTGGGGGAATAAGAACATAAAATGGCCCAGAATAAAGCTTTGTCTGGCCTAGTAGCTTAGCTCTGATAGTGGTCACGGGGGATGACTAAAGAAGAGTATAGGAACCTGACAAACATACTGTGATTGTGATTCTTCTTTGACAAATTTATTATTTTAGCCTCCAGCAATTTATGGCGCACAAGATAACTTTCTCTAGAGAGGAGGAATAAAAAGTGTCAAAACATGAGAAAAATAAATGAATTTTAGATGTGAAAGTGCAAGAGAATCTTAACTCTTGTGATTTCCAATGGTCATAAATCTCATATCTACAAGAGGTAGGACATGGGTCATTTTATGATGGAGACACTAATCATAATGAAAAAGAGGAGGTGCTTTCAGTTTTAACCTGATTTGAGCTCATATTTATATGACTTCACATTTTATGTTGTATTGGGTTACGTGTGTGTGTGTGTGTGTCTATCTCGCATTTTTGGCTTCTGTCTTTCTCCAAGATAAATGAAGTGCCTCAGTGAATGCTGTTAGGTAGGAAATGATATTCAAGTCCATTGTTGCTTTTAAAATTTATTTGTAAAGATGAAGCTTCTAGTTTCTACTTGTGAATGTGAATCTGGTTTCCAAATCATACCTTAATTTGTAGCCTGGGAAATGCAAGTGGTGAGGTTTTTTTCTTACTGTTGCCAGAGTAACTGAATGACAATAATATAACTGTTTTTTGTCAAACACTGTAATTAAATGGCTATGAAAACTAAAAAGCATTCCATTCACTGAAGATTGGTTACACTTTTACTGCCATGTAAGCAAAGTTGTAATAACAAAATGATACAGCATCATATGCTGTGTGCATTTTTATTTCTTAATAACAAATTTAAAATGATAAATACTTTTCCTTCTGTAAAATTCTTACTGAATCTCTTGAGAATTCAGTAGCCCTGTAAATGTAATCTGCAGTTCTTTACAATTATAGTTTAAATAGACCAAGTCTAAAGGGAGTCTGCCTATTTGATTTCCAAATTTGCATCACTTAAAATCCAATCAGACCAACTGTTCAGATTTTTATTAGATATGAAATACACAAATGGTTTCAAGGCCACGCTATGTATAGCAAATACATACCTTGCTTTACAGCATGGATTATCAAACTTGTTACTTAGCATGTGGTTCGACCTTCAGCCCACAAAGACTGCTTACTGACTTCTTGAATCGTTGCTATATTAAATCCCTCGATTTTCAGTAACTGGTGGTTTATAGGCCAGCAGATTGCATTTGATTTTGTGAATTTGCTGTAGCATATTGAGTTTAACGGATTTATGCAGGAATGTAAACCAAAAATAATACAGCAGGTGCTCAGAATTTCCGAACACAAGGGCATTAGGCTTGCAGATGGCCGATACGGATAATGACATTGAATAATTTAGTGTGGAAGGTAATCTGGTTTTGACAGAATACATTAACATTTCACCGGTGCATACAGGTGTTTGGGTACCGATCTGCATGCTCCGATCTAAGGGAGACCAGACCTTCTGTGTGAAGCACAGCATTATAATCTCTCTTGCCGTGTTGAAGAAGAATCTGTTCAAAATGTGCTAAAATAGATTTAGAAGACCCTTAGTACTGCAGTCTTTAAAACAATTTCTCTCTGGGTGGTGTCATTTTCTAATTTTGGCTAGGGCAGAAAAGGAGGAATGTTTATTTAATGCTTTGATTATAATTATGTGTTTGTTGCAGGGTCAATCTAAGAAAACACGGCAATTAAACTAAGATTTCTCTCCTGTTCGTGTCTGTTATGTCAAAACATGGCCTCTACCTTTTCCATCCAAATGTAAGATGAGACACTCCAAGCTTTTTTTTGCCATGGCAACAGCTTTAAAATATAGTAGATACAATGTTAATCTTGATTGTTGAGAATTGCAGGGAGACACAATCAGACTAATAACCTGCGACTGTGTTCAGATCAGCTGGCAGGAGCGGTTTGGGTTGCATTTGCTTGGTTGTCTGTGTTCCATTAACCAGTTGGCTCATATTTTTGCAGTGGTCCCTGACACACACATGCAGAGCTACAGAGCATATTCGTTGTTTTTATTCTATTTCAGCCTGAAGTCCGTTTCCCATCACTTATTTTTGAGCTGATGTGTGTAAGTGTAACCAGTTCTCCACAGCCCTTCAAGGAAATACATCTCTCTAAAATCCATATTAATGAATGTAGACCCATATACTGAGCATGTGACTCAAATTGCATACATCTTTATCAATTTCAATCTTTATACTTTTCCAGGTAAATCTAAGGAATTTTTTGCCGTGGCAGGAAAGAACCTGCTGGCTTACATATTTGGGAAGTTAGGAAGGAGAGCAGTTCTGCCATCCCTGTGTAAAAGGTAAATGTTTTGGTGTCCAGCTGCAGTGCTTTAGCCATGCATCATCTCTTGCAAGCCACAAATGTGTCCCTGACTGTGCTGTGTGATCAGCAGCAGAGCTGAGCTAATCCAAATTTCCAGCTTTCAGCAGAAAGAAGGCATGTGGAGCTTGCTGAAAGGAGACATTAAGGTTTGATTTTGATGGAGCCTTGTGTAGGCTGGATCATTTTCCTGACTACTCAAGCACTGGTTTGGTCCCTGGCTGGTTGTTGTTACTGAGTCCAAATAAGAATCTGATTAAAGAAAGGGAAGGAGCTTTCAGCATTGCGTAGTATATTGGTTAAATTGAGTTAAACTTCCTGTTGTCAGCATCTTTTGTCTTGCGTATTCAAAGAGGCAATTGCTATTAGATTTTCTGAAAGTAAGCTAAGACTAGGTTAGCCAAATGTGGAGAATTTCTGTTGGATTGAAGTTTTTCAATAGCATAGGAAATTGAAAACTAGAGGATATCAGGGGAAGAAAGCTTAATACAGTTAGCACTCACTATTTTTATAAAGTAAAACGTGAGTATTATGAATGCCAAGAATAGCCTAACCATCATATTGATTTTATAATGTTGTTTCTGACTCGAGTATTGCAGTGCAGTGACATTTCATTACACCCATTGAAACTATAATAACTGAAGTGCAACACCAGCTGATGGAAATGAAATTAAATCTATCTTCAGTAATAAAGAAGTGACGTTCAGGAAGGATAGAATACAAACCAGTTTTCTAGTTTTATAATGTTCAATTACAAGAAGCTATAAATAAAAAGTAGGAATTTGTTGCAATAGAATTATAGAATCACACAAACCTTTGGGTTGGAAAAGACCTTAAAGATCATCCAGTCCCACCTCCTGCTATGGGCAGGGATACCCTCCATTAGCCCAAGGTGCCCAAAGCCTCATTTGACCTGGCCTTGAACCCTGCCAGGGGTCCAGGGGCAGTCACAGCTTCTCTGGGCAACCTTTGCTAGGGCTTCCCCACCCTCCCTGGGAAGTGTTCATCAAATCTCATTTAATTGCACTCTCCTTCAGTCCTTTCTCCTGACCCTCACTGCCCTTTTAACCAGTCCTTCTCCAGCTTTCATGGAGCCCCTTTAGGTACTGGAATGCTGGCATAAGGTCTCCCTGGAGCCTTCTTTTCTCCAGGTTCAACTACCCCAACTCAGCCTGTCTCCTTAGAGGGGGTGCTCCAGCCCTCTGAGGATTTTTTTGGCCTTCTCTGGACTTGCTCCAACAGCTCCATTTCCTTCTTTACCCGGGGACCCCAGAGTTGGACTCAGTACTGCAGGGGAGAGATCTTACCAGAGCAGAGTAAGGGGGAAGCAGTATCCCCTCCCTTGACCTGCTGGTCACGTTGCTTGATTTACACCCCAGAACATGTTTGGCTTTCTGGCCTTAAAGTGCACATTGTTGGATCATGTTGAGATTTACATCTGCCAATACTTTGTGTGTATCTGCTAACAATCTGCTAACAATCAGGTAATTTTTCTTCGATTCTCAATGAAAAAAATCTGAAAAGAAATGCGTCTCAAGCAACACTATTGTCAAATTGTATCCTACAAAGCATTTAACAAAGTTTCTTAAATATGTTCACATTTGTGGTGACAGACACAAAAAACCACAACCCTTTGTGGGGAAAATATAAATTGGCCTTGCTTTCTTGCTTACACAATTAGAGTCTATCTGGAAATTTCAAGACCTCAAAGCGCTAACGTTTAAGCAACATCAAGAGTCGCTTTGAATAGGAAATTCATCCCTTTGATTTCTTTCACTGAATTATAGTTTGTTTAAAAAAAATAAACAAACCCTAAAAATAAATACAGTCTATATATTTGCAGTAGAAATATTACTGCCTGTAGAACTGTCAAGATACTGAGAGCAGTTTGGCTCTTAAAACACTCATCATTCACATGTTGTCCTTGCATATATTATCTTGACTTTTTCCAATTTCTATTTTAGCATTTGGTAATGCCTTTAACAGCCTGTTACTACATGAACAGATATTAGGATCATCTTTTCAGATCCCGATGCTTGCTTAAGAGGCACAGTAATGAGAAGAGGATGCTAACTCATAAAAGGATATGAAGCTGGAAAGATGGAGAAATATAAAGAAAAATAACAACTGTATTTCAAATGGAGAAAAAAGTTAATTGACATTAATGAGGCCTTGATATTTGGCACAAGAAAATTTTTATAAATGGCACGAAAGATTTTCAGTACTTGTAGAGTTGGTTAGCAGTGAGGTCTTTTAAGAGGAATGTAATTTTTTGATAGTCTTAAGGATATTTTTTTTTAGATAATGAGCTTTAAACCAAATTAATGAAAAAACCCAACCCAAACAACCTTCACAAAATAACCCAAATAAATCCCCTGTCTGCATTTAGTCTACAGCCTTCCTCCTAAACCAAAGAGCTTGTGCTTTTGTCAGGGAGTGCTATTTCTTCACAACAACTTGTCATGACTGGAAAATATGGATAATAGGGGTTGTGAAAGAAGTATGATAACTTTTTTAAATGCTCAAACTTCAGGCAGCAGCTTGCCATTAACATACATTGAAATACATATGTATGTCTGTGTTGTATGTGTGTAGCAGATTCAGAGCCTGCAGGGACCTAGAGTGAGCTGAGGCAGAGGTACTACATGAAGCCTCTGAAAATATTAGGCTAAGTACCTCCTTTTTAGTACTTGCACATAAATAAGATCCTGTGTCAATGAGCTCCTGTGTAATGTGCATTCTACAATGACCCAACATTGCCAATCTATAGGAAATTTCCCAGTAATGTCAGCAAGATACTTGGCTTAGAGATATTTCTTAAATAAGTTTATTTTCTTAAAGAAAATAAAGTTTACTCTCTTTGTTTGAAGGAGAGTAATGAGGAATTCAAACACAGTATTTACCCTTGACTGCCAGTCTGATCTTCCAGGTCACCAATATGGGGAGGAGAACCCCTTCATCTGAAGGTCCTTGAGTATTCATCTGAATACTCAGATGAAAGAAGTTTATAATTTGATTCTGGTCATCCAGAGCATCAGTTGAGATGCAAATTTTGCTTCCATTGTTTTGCTGGATACCAAAGGCAAAGATGTTTTTTATGGTTCATCTGATTCGTGGTGTTCTGCTAAGCGTTGCTATAATTAGATTTTGTTAATCCAAAGAAAGGAGAAACTTGCAGCCCTTCTGGAATCATCATAACCTAATGCAAAAAGAATACAATTGGAGTACTAGGGGATAGGGCTTCACAACAAATAAATGTATGGTTATACTGCCCGGTTCTTCGATTCATGTTCTCAGCATTTTTTCGTGTTGCTTTCTGGGAACAGCAAACCTCTATTAAGAGAGCCAAGAGGGTAGATCTTAGTTTTATTTTGTGATATGCTATTGCAAACAAAATCATATACCATGCACACACCGTGCCATATGTAACACATGATTGCAAAAGGGCATATTTTAACTCATTTAGTAGGTTTTGGAAAAACACAGTATTAAAATTTGTCTTTTTTTAGTTCATTCAGTTCTCTTTTGTGTAAGAAGGACCTAAACTCAGATTCTAAATGACCTTTTGAAAGAGTTATTAAGAATTCAGAACAATTCTTACCATTTTCATCTTGATGTCTGCATTACTCTTAGTAGAGTCATTTTCATTTCCCTGTCTCCTCTCCAAATTTCCTGACATATAACTGACAAGATCTACCCGCAACATAATGAGGGAAGACCTCAGCTGAAAGGGAGCAGAAGGAGCCTGACATTGGGATATGAAATGCAACCTTTGCCTGTCACTTTATGATATTAAAGTGTGTCTGGCACCTGTGATCACATTTCTCTGAGGGGGATGGTAAAAAGTGTAGTTGAGAGAACTTATAAACTGATCTGATTTTGCTATATAACGGTCTTTTTTTCCTTATATCTCAAATTGTATGGTTTTGTGGGATCTATAAATACTTTCAATTTTCTTCCAGGTTCTAGAAATAATATTTCTTCTTTCCCTAGTATATTTACTTGCTTTAATAAGTAAAGGGGCAGAAATGGGTCATGGCTATTGAGAGAACCTGATTTCTACCTGTCCTTTTTAAAACCTAAAAAACCGTGATCCTTTAAAAAAGATACTTGGTGGGGAGAGGGCATTATGGGAGAAAAAAATCATAAGTATCTGTTTTTCATTATTATCCTTGTTGTATCAAGGTGGCAAAGGGACATGTGTGGGTTTACTCCCCTGTAAACATTGCATGCTTTGTTGGCCTGGTAAAAGGAACTTTTGTAACTAAAAGCATCTTGGACTTAACTAATGAAATTGGAGAGGAAGTAGGACAGTCCCCAAGGAAGCCTATGTCTATGGGAAGGGTTAATCTTCCAGTTGTTCATTTCCTTACTGAGTTGCTGGGAAGCAGATCTAATTTCTAGTAGAGAAACTAAGGCAATATGAAAGACTTCCCTTTGTATCTCCTTCCTTGTTTTGTGTAGAAATTTGGCATTTAACACAAGCATGTCAGTTGTCCCCCAAGAGCTCAATCAAGCATTGGAGTAGGTTGCCTACAAAGGCTTTTCAGTCTTCGTCCATGGAGCTTTTCAAGACTCAACTAGATAAAATTCTACACAACCTTGTTTGGCCTCATAGCTGACCCTGCTTGGAGCAGGAAGTTGGACATGATGACCTCTGAAGTCCCTTTTAGAGTGAATTATTTTATGATGCCACAGTAGTTACTGAGTTTGGGCATGGTAACAGCCCATTTGAGAGTTCCTGTGCGTTTCCAGCTGACAGCAGTTTGTATTTCTGGCATTTTGCAGAGTGTGGTAGAACTGATATTCCCATCAGCTGATAAAGTAGCTCAGAAGTAGGGTATTGATTAAAAATGGATACTTGTTTCTTGAAGAAGGAGGTTACAAATGTACTCTGAAGTCACAGTTGATTCCCGACATGCCTCTGCCAGTTTTTAAACTAAAAGCAAATGTTTGGTTCTTTTGTGTCATTTGATTCTATTTTGCTGATTAAAGTACTGACGAGTCATATGTACTAGCGTCGTCTTTTCTTAAATGAGAGAGAAAAAAGATCTTTACTACACTGGTAGTAAGCAGTGTCTTACAGCTTTGTGAAGTAAATTCGGTGCAGAAGTGTGCATTGGTTCTTTGTGTGAGACCTGAATTCCACAAGCAAAGTGTATTTCAGAGCAATCTTCCAAAAATACCAGCAAAACAACAAAAAACAACCCAGTTGATTTTTTTTTTACTTGAAAATCTTGAATGCTTTTAGTGTAGTGGATTACTTTCTCTGTGTATAAATTTTATTTTTATGACTCTATACGTTTTATCACAGAGAGACTTAAATTGCGTGAAGTTAACCAAGAGTGTAGTAGTAGAACTAGATGTGTGAGTTCTTGACAATTCTCTACTTCTCAAAACCTAATTTGAATTTGTTTGAAAGATGCCATTAATTAAAATCTACTGTTGAGAATTTAAGAATGGATGTTTATCATGTTATTCAAGTTTAAGATGAATGTGTTTGTAAAAACAGTATAAATTTGTTACGTTTAACATAAATAGAATTTACATCAGAGTGTAGATTTCATGTTCGTTTACACTTGCATTCATTATGCTCCTGGGAATTTTTTTTCCATTCTCTATCATTTAGAGGAAAAAGAAAAACAACAAAAATTGTGGAATTACATAATAGTAAATTAATTTAAAGAAATTATTTTGTCATGGTATTTCAGTATAATTTTTCTTTTGTATGTTATGTGACACAACATTGTGTAAATGAGGCCCAAACACTTTTGCAGGCTTTCATGATGCCCAGTTGTAGTTAAGAGTTATTAAAAGATTCATGCTTCTGCCAAGGATGTGTATAACTACCCCCCTTTTCACTACTACTACCCCCAATATATAGTTGCAGTTTGCAAATAAATTGGATGAATTCAAAGCTTGAAGGCCACAGGCCAAGAAAGTAATGTGTTATTATGTTACTTACGTCATTATAGCAAAAGGAAACTTGCCAGGTAAGTTCTTTGCTAGTTATAATTTCCAGTAGATTGATTGATTTATGTATATACTGGGAAGAATGATTCTTTGCAAACCTTTCATGAAGTAAGAGACTAATGAGTGCCATCTTTGGTTTTAGAGAATCAATTGAGATTCCGTGTGAATGTTTCAGATTTCTTGGTGGTTTTGTATGTGATTAGCAAATCTGTGGAAATAATGACTTACCTTAGCTTGTCTTTGGTGATGCCAAATTATAAGTCAAGAATTCAACTTTAAATTAAGTTTCTCTTTCTTGTTTTTCACTAATGGTCTTTGAATTCTTTGACATTACTTTGTGAGTTGTGTTTTCAGTTAGCCTAATTAAAACACAATGACTGTCACATAAACTGTATTAACTGAAAAGGAAACTGCTTTGTGTAGGAAGCAGGCTTTTAAAATGTGGTTTATGGGAATATAAGCTTTACCTATTCATTTTTTGTGGGTTTTTTTAAAGATAACTAAATCCCCAAAGTCAATATCATATGAAGAAAAACAGAGTAAAATGAGTGTTCTGTTTCCGTGCAAAAAAGAATTCTGGTTTAAAATTACTGGGCTTTTAAAGAGCTTAATCCAAAAAATCTTGTTGGTCTTTCATTTTCATATTTTTTTAAAGGATTCAGATGTTTGAAATAAATGTGGGCTTAGGTGGCATTAGAAAAGAGTGTAATTTTGGTTTAAAAACCAATTTACATTTTATTTTTTAAAAGAATTTACTGAAACAAATTTAATGATAGTTTACTGTGGAATCAGCATGTTGTAAGAATGTCACCAATTTTAACTTGATAGAAAAGCCACAGTAGCATAATTTTAAATCACTGTGATAGAGCTTGCATACTTCTTTAGTAACAGAATAGATTTCTTTAGTAAAGGAGGTACTGTAAGTTATTAATTATTATTAATGCTGTAGATGTTCATTCAGGAACAGAAAATTCCTCAGCAATTCTTTATTATTTATTGGAGACTGAGAGGTCTGCTGCATGCTCCATGCAAGGATGAGAAGAATTAACACATTTTAAAATACATTCAAAGATGTATAATAGAAATAATGTTGTTATGCCTGCTTTTGTCCTATGTAACAAGCCACACTGATAAGATTTGACTGGCGTTGTGATGTTGAATAGAACATTTGATTTTCAAATAATTGTCAGGAATAAGGTCTCTCACATTCTGTTTTCAGTCCAAAAGACTTTCTTTTTTTGCCAATCCAGACTCTAAGTGCAGAGGTCTTATGCTTCACTGTTACTTTGATTTACCTTTTGTGTAAGGGAGATGCTGTGACTGATGTTTAGTAATGTAACTTCATTGTTCCTCTCTGCTCATTTGTCATTTGAACATATGGCCAGGAGGGCGAAAAAGTTGGTTAGATCCTATGTTTGGAGATGATCTAAATCCCAGCCTCCCTACTTACAGTTCAGCATGCTAACCAGGATCCTGGATGTTTTGGAGAGGGGATTGGATGTACTTTTTGCTCTTATACTGAAAATAATTTATTTAGTTCAGTGTAAAGTTTGTGTATGTGTAAAGGGGGTTGGTTACAGCACTTTTGTGATTACATCTCTTGATTTTATATTTTCTTCTTCTCTGTCTTGTGTTTTATTTAAGAAAAAAGAAACAATGTCGTTTTTACAGACTTAAAATGTTCAGCATAATAAAATTAATATTATGCTCTGGTTTCTAAAAGAATCTTTTAAGTCCACATTCAGTGTGTCAAGAGAAATCACAAATTTTCTGTTGACTTTTTTCCTGGGGCTTTGTAGAAGAACAATTTTTTCTTGTATGGACCTCAACATGCTTACAATACATTTTACACTACTTTAAGGCAATAATTGTTATCTGGTCTTCTAAGGCAGGCCCTTCAGGTGAGTGTTTTAGGCATCACGATTGTGTTATTCAGTGCAGAAACCGAAATGTAGGAAAGCAGAGGAATTGTTTCTTTGTTCTCTGCCTTCACCAAGGTGAAGGCAAGTGACATTCAGTAGTATGTGACTGATCTGTTGCTCACAGTCTTCTCTGTACTCTACGAGTTTGGAGAAATAAGCCTGTCTGTTATAAATATAGTGGGATGTTAAGAATCTGTGTGTATCTAATGAGGCACTAACTCAATTTTTTTAATCTGTAACTAATTTCTCTTTTAGAAATTATAGATCAGTGCAGAGATTAAAATAAATGCAGGCACTGAAGGCTTTTTTTTTTCCTTCAGGGCTCTAGCACGGAAATGTAATCACCCTGGAGGAGACCTAGGTTCTCAGAAATGAGGTCACCTTGGCAACAAAATCTTCTGTTACTGTCTGAAAGAAGCTAATCATTGATTTGGCAGAGGGAGAGAATGACAAAAGGGATCTTTGAGCCATTTCTTCTCGTTTTGGTCGTCTGCTGGTGTTGAAGGTAGTTAGTTGTACAGAGCTTGTACCAGTAGCTGGACAAAGCCCTGGCCTTTCCTCAGTGCATACAGATTCTCAGAGCACTAAAGAGAACTGGTGAACCCCCAAGAGGGGTAGGATGTATTCAGTTTTTCTACGAATCTGTAACCACTTCGGTTTTGTTCAGTGACCAAAAGCGAAGCTGGGCTCGGAGTGCTGTAAAGCCTTTTCTATATATTCTCAGGTGCCTCATTGTTCCAGAGATTTAGTCTGAAAACCATGACATTTCCATCTTCAATGAGATTTGGGGAAATGAATGATTGCAGGTGGTGGCTCTAGGAGTGCTGGGAGGTCAAGACAGATTCCTGGGGGGATAGCCAGCTAGGCTACCAGCTTGTGGGATGCACAGTATCTTAATATTCACAAATTTTATTTATGCTTATAAGTTTGGTATTTTGTTTGTTTTTAAAGTTTACACTTTACTGCCAGAAGCCTGTTTAGCAAAAGACTTCAAACATTTTTATTTGGTCTTCTAGTAATAATGTAGCTTTTGGACCTGACTTCTGTGATGTATCTCACAGGTCATTTACAGGGACAACTTCTAGAGATGGAAACATTGCATCTTCTGGTTTAGTTGGGAATGGAACATTTCAGTGCTTGCTTCAGTTGTTTGCTTTTGTGTTTCTCTGGCACCCTTCTGATAGGATTACTTTTGTGTGTCTCTACTAGTTCTCTGCCATTGTGGTTGCCTGTGCCTTCTTTATTTTCTTACTGTGATGTGCTCTTCTGTTTGTTCGGGATAATAGTGAAGGGAGGAGTTGAGATATTTAACCAAAATGAATTCTTCTTTACATAGCATATTTGGATGAAATGTAATCATGTAAGTTATACTAGGTATCACACTATATGATCTACTGGTTCTCTTTGGCTTTGCTTCTATTGATCAGTGGATCAATAGCAAAGCAGTATATATTTACTTGTCTGAGTGTTAGCCTGCTTCCTCTCCCTGAAAGGATTTTCTGCTATTGTCAGTAGGGCTTACAGTTTACAATGAACTCTGTAATGGCACAATAGGAATTATAAAGGATAACTGGCTCAGTCTTGCCATGCAAGAGGTTATTGAACAAAAATTTGCCATAGAACCTCTGGAATGAATTCCAGTGCCAAAATTGGTGCAGAGAAGCTGTGGCTGCCCCTGAATCCCTGGCAGTGTTCAAGTTCAGGTTGGATGGCGCAGTTTTTTTACCTTTAGATGTTTTGAAGACAGAAATTTAAATTATTGTAAAGAAGGATTGTATAAATCCAAGGACAGTAGAAGGTTTGGTGGTGTTTAATCCTGATGATTATATATAAAATTGTCTGAAGTGTTTTGAACCTTCAGGTTGCGTGAGGAATTATACCATTTCCTCAGTAGGTCTTACATTTCTTCTGCTTTTGTGTCCAGTGGCTGTATTTCATAAGAATTCTAAGCCACTGATAAAATCAGTGAATTGTTTTTTTAAAGTGTTTGAATGTATAATAATTGTTTATTACACCACTTTGTAATGAAGCTGGCAAGAGTGGGGTTTTTTTCCTATGTAACTGCCCCAGGCATACCCTTAGAATGAAAAAAAAGCAAATTGAAAAATATGTAGGGAAAATGTAATTTGCACGAGTCCAAATAAGATGTCTGGTTTCTGCTAAAAATGCATATTTATTTTTAATTGCTATTTTAATTATATATCTCTGAAAAATGCCTTGCGTGTCACTTGTCATTTGAACCAGCAACTTTTTCAGAAACGCTTGTAGGTGAAATCTTGACCTTATGCAATCTGTAGTAAAAAAGCACTTGGAGTTCACAGACATTAAATCTAGCCGTGGAAAAGGCAAACACACAATGTAATTTGGGCACCATTGTATACTGATAAGAATTTCCCACTGTTAGCCATAGATAAAAGAAATAAACATTTACATGTTCTTATGAAAAAGCAAATTAAGAAAAAGTCCCATTTCTTTACACTTTTATGGTGCATGTCACTATAATCAACATAGTTGCGTAAAGCTAAAAGATTGAAAGAGCAACTCTAAATGTAAAGTGGACATGTAATTCATTGCCCATTTTTCCAGTTATTTACAATTCCTCACTCCATAATCTTTGGACTTCAAAACATTGTGTACACATTTTTTTAGGCTATCTTCTGAAATTTTTAGATTCCCTGTGATATGTTTAACTTGTAGATTCTGTAGCTGGTATGTCTTGGTTAGGAGACAGCATCAGAGATTCTGAAATATGTTTTTGGCATTTACTAGTGTAACAATATTTTATATATTTATATTTTTTATGTTTTGCACATATTTTGCAAGGGAAACACATTGCAAAAAATAAAAACAAGTAAACATGGAAACATAGGGAAACATATTTTAGATGTAAAATGCTAGTTTCCCTGTACTTGTATTTAGGAGTCAGATAGTTCATGTGAGTTCTATTTAGTGACAATATATGCTGAATTTTGCAGATCAATAAATAGTAGTTTCATAACTTTAAATAGCAATAATCAGACAGGTGAGATCAGTATTATTGAGATATACACAAGTTAAAGGTTCCATAATTATTATGTAAGAAAAAAAACCACCCTACATCTGGTAAACCACTGCATAAACAGCAAAAGAATTGAGATTAGTGAGGATGTTGGAGAGGGAGCCAGTGTTGCAGATGAAAAGGAAGGGAAATCCAAAGATTTATGGAACATAGAATCATTTTTGGTTGGAAAAGACCTTTAAGATCATCAAGTCCAACCAATAACCCAGCACTGCGAAGTCCACCACTAAACCATGTCCCTGAGCTCCCCATCTAAAGGTATATACAAATGCCTTCAGCGATGGTGACTTCACCACTTCCCTAGACGGCCTATTCCAATGATTGGCAATGCTTTGGATGAAGACATTTTCCCTAATACCTATTGTAAACTTTCCCTTGTAAACTTGAGGCCATTTCCTCTGGTCCTATTGCTTGTTACTTGTGAAAAGAGACTGACCCCCACCTGACTGCAATCTCTTTTCAGACAGTTGTAGAGAGCAATAAGGTCTCCCCTTCATCTCCTTTTCTCCAGGCTAAAGAGCCCCAGTTGCCTCAGCCACTCTCATAAAACTTGTGCTCTAGACCCTTCAGTGGCTTTGTTGCCCTTCTTTGGTCAAGCTCCAGCACCAAAATGTCCTTCTTGTAGTGAGTGGTGCAAAACCACATCCAGTACACAAGGTGCAGCCTCACCAATGTCAAGGGGGATGATCGTACTGAGGGCTGTCTTGTTTCTTTTGTCTTATAAACTGTTTGAATTCCATCTTTACAGCAGTCACTATATGAACATAACTTGGAAACAAAAGATCATGAAGATGCCAGTAAACTTAAAATTTCTGAATCTTATCAGACTTTCTTAAGAATTTAAAGCAATTTTCCTTCACATAGGAATATTTGTCTCTTGAGGTTGGAAAAGAAGAAAAAACTTTTTTTTTTTTAAAGGACTTAGAAGCATTTCCATTAAATATTAAATACTCTGATTAATTTTTTCAAGACTGCAATAATGGGTGAAATTAGTCATTACAGAGTGTTAGAAAAAAACCTGAAAGCGTATTTTATGGCATTTGTATTTCTGACCTGCTGACATTCTCCAGTGAAAAATCAGTGCATCTCTGAAAGAAATAGTGATAGGTTTGAGACTTATATTTTTAAGCATTGTTATTCAGACAAAATTTTTTATCACATACATGCTTGCTTTTTTTTTCCTTAACGGCATTCGCTTGCACAATGTACATCTCTCTTTATCTGTGTTGTCAAACTGTAGGACCTAGTAATTTTATGTAAAGAAAGAGGCAAACTCCTGCTCAGTGAAGCCCGGAGTCAAAATTGCTTTAAGAATCTGTTAGAGGTAGTGTTGGAATTTTTTTCTTCACTACCATCTGATATTCAAGAATCATAAACATCTCCTGCATGCTTTACCATGCTTGTTTAATAATGCAAAGGTTTTGTTTCCAACCTATGAAAAACCAAACACTATGGACCCATTTGACCCACTATTGATCCACTTGAGTGATCATAGCACCCATTTGAAAAATGGCAGACAAACATAACTTCTAACAGATATCCTGTATCCATGGTAATCATAGGGATGCTGACATGAAATCATGGAAGGGAAATTCATGAAATGAAGGGAAAAAACAACAATATCTGCAAGGTTAATTAACTTGGAAAATCAAACAAAAAGAAAAAACCAAACAAAACACATTGCATAGTGTTGCATAGAGAGAAAAAATAAGTGCTCTCAACTTATATGTATTGGAGTCTAAGTGAACTATTATTCTGGAATGTATGTAGAAGTAGAATATATATATTATTCTTCAATCACAGAGCTGTTTGAACAGCTGTCTGCAGAGGAAAATGTACAATTCACTAATAAATACTGGTTACAGATTGAAACTTTTATCCTTGCTTCAGTCGTCAGAATGTAATTTTACTTAATGGTTTTCAGGTATGCTATAATTAATGGGTAGTTATACCCATTCCTTTGTAAATGGATCCTGGATACAACCTCCAAGAACTTATGGTTTTGTTAATCCTTTCCAATAATATCAAAGAAATAATTTTGTTCAGTGAGGCACATTAAATGAGATATTAATGCACATAGCAGATTAAAGAAGCAACACTTGGCTCCTAGTTCTTGTTTGTTAAAGAGGAAAATGCTTCTCTGAGGTAGGCAGTATCGTGGGTCTGTAATAGTTAACTAATACCTTCAGTTAACACTAAATTCTTAATTAAATATGATTGTGCCTACAGTGGCAGAAAGAGCTCTTACCATGCTTTTGTCTGATTGCATCACTTGCTACATTAAGTTCATTAGAAACATTAAGCAGGGAATAAAGGCCAAGGGAGATGAATCATTTTTAATGAATGATGAATGTTACTGAGACCATTTATTAAGTAAGGAGGCATAATAGTTACAAAGAATGTTTTTCTTATTCTTTTATGGTCCATTAAAATATATGTGTTCCTGGTGGTTTGTTTTTGTTTGCTTTGTTCTTTTAAAATTTACTATTAATTAATTATGTCTTAGGAAAAAATATCTTATTTCCTTCAAATGTTTGGCGGTGCAAGGATAAACACCCATGCAAGCACTTCTGTGACAGAAATGTCATGAGGGAACAAAAGACTGCTTCCAAATATACTTATATTGTCCTACTCTGAAAGAAGTATCTTTAGGGAAACCTTAGACAAGACAGAGAAGACAGGGCTTTGAATCAAGGCCAGAAGCAAGCTTTGGAAATCAAGGATTTAAGAAAATTCAGTGCTAGTAGCTTCTTCTCATGTGTAGGGAAGAAATGCAGTCTCATCCCAACAGCACAAAGATGGAGGTTATCTACTGTTACCTGGTTTTCAACAATTTCAGACTCTGTATTTTATAATCAACATTCTCAGTTCCAAAGAACCAATATCTGGATCTCTCTGTATTGCACATCAACTCAGAAGTCCCCAAACCATCACAGCTGGCTTTATGGGATAACGTTGATTCACTTTTCCTTTACTATGTATCACTGATACAGAATTCTTGTGGGTGGAATGTGCTTTTGGAGAGCTTGTAGTTCAACCCCTCTGCTCAGAGCATGACCAACTAGACCAGATTTCTCAGGTTCATGTCTAGTTGAGTTTTGAATATTTCCAACAACTCCCAAATTCTTTCCTTCTAAATACATTATTGTAGAATCCTACTGCCACTTATGTACAAATATGCTATTTTCTTGTGAAACTAGGTTAACACTGTTGGGCTATTTATACACTTTTATTCCTGTTCTGCTTGCCTCTGTCTTTCATAAAGTTATTCTGTCCTGTCTTTTTACTTCATCATCATTTCAATGCTCTACTTTTACAATCATTTTCCCTGTGTGTTGACAGTAATTTCAGTTGATACTAGAGTTTGTGAATCTCTTTCCTTAGGCAAAATCAGGTAAGAAATTAGAGCACGCTAAGTAGAAGGGCTAGATCATGTTTGCAGAAGCTACTGCTGGCTGTACTTTTGCTCTTGAGCTTGAAATTTAGTGTTACTGAAACATATTTTTGTAAGTGTATTATTTAATAATATTTTATGCAGTAATTTCCTTGCCATTTCTTGGTAACACAGCTATGCCTATATCTGAGGGAGGGGGTTGCAATTTTAGAAACTTAAAAG
Source organism: Laterallus jamaicensis coturniculus (assembly GCA_022605575.1). Lineage (NCBI taxonomy): Eukaryota > Metazoa > Chordata > Aves > Gruiformes > Rallidae > Laterallus > Laterallus jamaicensis. The sequence goes on from JAKCOX010000005.1 coordinate 38,119,671, forward strand.
AAAACATGAGAACATGATTAATAGTTTTTGAAACTATTTCTTTTGCCTTGTATAATGCTTTGATTTCTGTCTCTAACCAGACCATTACCTGCATAAGCAGGTCTAGGGAACACTAACTTTAGTTGGGAAGCTTTTCCATCCAGAGAATCGCGCTTTTTGTACAAAAATAAAAGGCCTCATATAAAATCATTGGTATTTACAATTAAAAACCAGTATCGTTATAATTCTTTATAAGATTAGGTGATGTGAACATTGAAGCATTTTGTTAGTCTTTCAGAGGAATTGATAAATAATCTTATTAGTCTTCCTCCACGTCCCAGATTACTACCTTTTTTAGCTCTTGTATGCAAAGATGCTGCTAAAATTATTTCACTGTTAAAACCATTTAAATTACATAAACTTCCCTTCCCTAAATACACAGTTATTATAAGCTTTTCCAGTTATGGAAGTCTCACACTAGTTTCATAGTTAGGATTTTGTTGTGCAAAAAGTTTGCTTTGCTTGGTAACAGAATATTTAATGTTTGCTCTAGTAACTCTACTTCAGAATTTCTCTCTAGAGTTAACATTTCTCTTCAGCCAAGCTTATATAAAGAATATAGCCCCAATAGATGGAAAACAAATGAGGAAATTTAGTTGATGTACTCCCATTTCTTCACTTCATTGAGGAAAATCTTGCCCCATAATAAGTTTATGGTATATCAGTATTTTAATGTTTATGTACAGCTTGTATGATTCAAGACTGGGAAATCCAGGAGACAGATCTACATGTTTATGGAGAGAGATTTTCAGTGCCTTGATGCTTGTATTTTCTTTTCAAATTAATGGAGTGAGAATGCGTAAATAAATTCCATGTAGGATTATTTTGATTTTTATAATGATTGGATTGGGCTGTGTTGCTCACTTTTCTTTATATGCTTCATTACATAAATAGTTTTGCCAATTATTACAGCATTATGTGCTGAATAAAATACAAAGGGACTGAACAAAGGTGTTAGACAATGAAATATATGGACTTACATAGAGTTTTCCACATTTCTGTGCTATCATCTTCAGTGTTTGCAGAATGAGCTAGGCAGAAGGTTTTTTTGAGGGCAAATAGCTGGAAGTACTTGAGATGGTCAAGACAATCTCAAGGAGATTCTTAAATATTAAGGGAAGAAAGGTAAGAAACAGTCTTTTAGGTTTTTCTGGTGACCTAGCATTGTCCCCTTAGCAATGAAACAATTTTAGTTCTTTAAAACTTTCTCCAGTTTTACCTGATTTTAAAGTCAAAAGATCTCCAAGAGATATATAATATTGATTTATGCAGTCAGATGCTCTAATTATCTTCATGTGCAGAACATTTTTACTATTTTATGCTCAAACTATTATAAGTTTTTATCTTGATCACTAGATATATCTAGCAATCACATGTTCTTTGTTTTCAGGATGAGAGAAGTAAAAAAAACCAACCCAACAATCCCCCCCACCCCCCCAAACCTACAGTCTTTTATTAGAGATGGGTTTGTAGTCACAGAACTACATTCTTTGTCTCCTGTCTTTGGCTGTCAGCTTTCTGTCCCCTTGAAGGTTGCGATGCCAAAGTTATTACAGGCAAATACTTCAAATGGCTTGTCAAATCATGCTGATTCTCTTTCTAATCTCAGTGCAAGCTTTCACTTCATCATAGGTCCAGGAAGGTTATGAAATGAATTCCACAGTTAAAGGAAATTTCTTACAAATACCGAATGAATCTGTAGGTTCAGAACCTGTTGGGTTTTTTCTATGTATGTCAAAGGATTTAGCCGTTATTCCAAGAGGATGAGTTGGAATAAAAAATATTAAATGGTGCCAAATAATAAAATGTAATACCTTTCTACTTTCATTTTAATGCAATTGGTTTTGCAGAGTAAAATATAAGAGCTCTATTTAAAAAAAATATAAATCACACTCCATTCCTTCTCTAGTCTTGATATTTTGAAGAAAAAAATGAATAAAGTCTAGAGGCATTTAATTCTCAGGCCTTATCTAAATAATTCTGTTTTCTGACATAAATTCAAGCTAGGGAAGGTACTGACCTGCTAATTATAACATCTGATTCTTCTTGTTTCTGATCCCTTTCTCAGTTTTTATATTCTTTTTAAATGAATACTGCCACCTAATTACAAATAAAAAGATATTACTTTAATTACCTTCCACTATAGGTGTGAAAATAAGTGAGCAGTTACTGTAGCCATTAAACCAAATGGTACAACATTAAATTTCTGACCCTACTCATAGCAGACAGAGCTGTTCAATTCCAATAGCATCTTAAATGTAGTTGAGTAGTTCTAATTATTGCCTTCTGTGAAAACTGTATTTTGAGCTTTGTGCCCTGCACTGTGTTGTTCACAAATAAGAAATAACAAGTACCTTCATCAAAATGCAGTGAGTTCTCTGACATTTTGAAAGAACTGCTAGAACCAGCTAGGGGACAGAAAATAATTGCTGTTCAAATATATAATTTTTTTAGCATCCCTTCTTACTTCACTGGTCACTTGGTGAAGTTCCTAAATGTAAGAAAAAAAGATTGGAAGGAAATAAATTCTGGTTAATTAGATCCTGCTTGCAGGTAAGATCTCACTCAAGTTCTCTTCACCTGGATCCAGATGGAGAAGTTCTCTTTAAAACAGCAACTGTGTTTCTCTTTATAAGAGAAAAGTAAATTCTTGGCGCATACCATACTGTGTATGTTAGATTCCCCATCTTCAACTGAGAGTATGGGGAAAGGGAGAAACGTGAGGTGTCTTACCCACTTGGGTAGTGTCCACCTGGACCTCTTCTGCATATAGGTATAAATAAGTATAAGCAGACACATAGAATTTATAATCTTGTCTCAAAACACTGAATGGATTTTCATACGTGGTTGTTTTTAGGATTAAAGGCCAAAAAATGTGATCAGAATTGCACTGACTGCTATTAAGGTCTTTAAACCTGTGAAGATGTTCTAATATGTGCAAAACTTGTTTTTCATTTCATTATTCTTAATGAACTGAGAAAGTGACTTTTTTTCCCTGTTCAATGAGAAATAGTAATTTTTTTCTTCGCTCACTGTAAGAATAGTATAGGCATGTTGCTTCTTTAGACTTCATTATACCTCCTCTGCATTAACGTAGGCTTCACCTGTATTTTAATATCATCACAGATTTGTTTAGTGCTCCTATAAATAAGTGTACTAGCATCCCCAGTGATTCAGAAACTTCTTGCTCAATTGCCCATATGCATTATTTTGACTTAATCTCACTGATACTTGCTGATATATAAAATGTGTACACATTCTCAAAATGAAAACACAGATACTCTAGAAACTTTGTTCTATCACCTGTCTCTGAAATACTCTTTATAATAATGGGAAAGTTTCATTGCATGGCATAAAAATTTGGAAAAGTAGTATAGAACATTACCCTTCTGCAAATGTTTTCACCATACGTATATGCTTGCCTCCTATATTAATTTCTTAGTAAATGTATCCTAACTTATTTAAGGGACAAAGAATGTCTTTGTTCAATGAAATTTTCAATAAAAAGTACATTATTACAACTTTTAAGCTCAGCACATACTGAAAGCAAATGATTATGCTTGTACTGGATAGTCAGGAGTGCATAGTTAATTGCATTAATATCTAATACTTTTTTCTACTCTTTATGATTAGAGTGTTTTTAATTTTTTGTGTTTGCTACATAGTCAGTGAGAGACCTCATAGCAATTGAAATAGGTTTCATGGTGCAATTTTGGTTAAGTCAAAGGGAGGAAACAACAATTTTTTTCAAAACATCTTAAGTATTTCCAAGAGATTGCGTTTCATCCTTATATTAGTGTGGCACTGAAATGATGTATTCCAGAAAGCAATCTGTTCTTGACTGGTTAATGACATGGACTTTCTCTCTGGTCTATTTTTCTCTACATTTGTATTTATGCCGGTTTGACGTTGTGGCTGGGGAGGCAATGTGTGGGGAAGGTAACAAGAGGCCCATCCATTGGTAGAAACAGTCACTGTTAGCCAAGACAGAAGTAGTGAAACAAGGAAAGGTTTGGTCTATTCCTGCATTATGGGCTGAGTGAGAATGGAACAGAGACAACATTTTCATTAGCTGTATGCCAAGGGTGGTCTGGGGTGGAGGATCTGCAGGGGGTGTAAGGAAGAGTCTGCAGACTTCGAGCTGGAAAGTAATGCAACTCTTAAAATATAATACTGTGATAAGTGATGCAAAATAACTAGGAATTTCTCTCCTTTTGCAGCTTGTCTATATCAGAAAGAAAAATATGAGTCTTTATTGGATGCAGTCTTTGTTTCCTTATTCTACGTGGGCTCTCTAGCTTGCAGAATCCATAGGAACTTTACCATAAAAAATGCTTTAAATCATCTTTGTTTATGCACTAAGGGCAAGCAAGAGACAGTCTAGCATGTGTATCTAGCTTTTAACTGCCTATGCACAGCCCCAAGGAATATACTTATGGGTCATTTTAACAACAGATTGTAATTTGGTTTTGGGGTTTGTTTTTTTTTCCTTCCCTACCATGTAAACTTTCTTCCTCTGGAAACAGTAGAAAGGTGATTATAAAGTTGCTCTGAGCTTTCACATCCTCCGCCAATTCCTCCTGTAAAAGTGAAAACATTTTAAGACAATCTGTGCTGGTCACTTCTAAGCCTAGTTCACTACCTTTTGTTTTTTGTAGTTGTTTGTGACAAAACCAAGCAAAAAATACAGCATTGTGTGGTATACTTGTGTCCTGTTAAGATTAACAAAATCAGAATAAGATGCTACATTTCATTTTGATCAAAAGCCAAAGGAATTAACCTTTATCCCATAGCCTTTATGCCATAATAGTATTGAAGTAAATGTTGAGATTAATGTAGGAATGAATCAAGACTATAATGTAAAGAATGTAAACTAATCTAGTTCATACGTGTTTTCTCTAGACCCTCAATTATGAGTAGACTATTTCTGACAAAGGAAGTAGTGGATTTTTGAGTGTGTAAAGATGATGCATGAGGAGTTGTGAGTCTAAACTCAGAGGAGGAGAAAGGAAACAGCTTAAATGCAATATTTATAAATATACTCTAAAAGTGGTTATATTATTTTCTCCTGACCCTGTTAGGTTTCAGGATGCCCTTATGTGGAAATAGGGTTTCATCTCACTGTTCAAGAAAGTACTCTTCTGGAATATCAAGAGGTGATGCAGACAATGTAGGTATATTAATAGAAGGATTTATTTTATAACCCAATATGGCCTTTCCATTTCTTTTGTCCAAGATTGTTTCCACATTTCTGTTTTATCTATTTGACTTTGACAGAGAATTAGCAAGGAAATCTATATTTAAGATTTTAGAATCTCTGTACATTTTAATAAGTCTTAAATATAACATTCTGCTAAACACTGTGGGGAAAAGGCCAACTGAAATCACTAATTGCCAGCCACTTTTTTTAGAATGGCAGAATTATTTTTGTCTGTAATAATCCTCAGCAGTTTGCTTTGCTATTGTTGGAACATGTTTGACTACCAGTTGTTAAATGAGCTTGTACCATTTAAAAGTGGGAGAAGAACATTTGAAAAAGGAATTGGAGTATATTTATTTTAAATAGGGAAATTAAGCTGTCACAAATACCATTAAGAATAATTTCTAATAGACAACCTTCACATGCTTTTTGAAATTACCAGTTTAAACCTCCCTATGCGTAGGTTTTCTTTATAAATTCCTTTTGGAATGATATGGGCTTCTCTAAATGGTGGTTTTCCCTGCTTTTCTGTGTATTTAGTTTATTGTTATATTTTCCCTACTCTTTTTTTTTTCTTTTTAATGTCAATGAAATGTAAGAGTACGAGAATGTACAAAGTATTTGCCAGTGCCCTGATATTAAATGCATTTTTATTGCAAGAGGTTATTTTCCTGTTCAAAAAATTCTATGGGAAATCTCTTGGACTCTTACAACCCCTCAAGAACCTCATGGACCAGATTGATACTTTTCACTCTCAGGGAGTCTCCTTTTACCAGTTTGTCAGCCTTTCTGGCTTAAAATAATCTTGCGTGGTCATGTTCCCCAGTGGACACATCCATCCTCATCACTGATACCACCATGATGGCATTGTAAGTTGTCAGGTAGGAATTTCATCACTTATAGCTGCTTGTACTGAGCTGCTGGGTGTCTAAGGCTGAGCTGTATTACTCTTGCTTTTAATAGGTATTTGGCCTTCCCTCACTTCTGGTTGTTTACTTCTTTTCTCATAGGAGCGTGTGTTTCTTTAGCCTCCAGCTTATTTGAGAAATGAGCCTCACAGCAACATCACGCTGCTGGAGACTGTATTCCCAGCCCTAAAAGACGTGTGTGCTATTTGTCTCTTTAGCAGTCAGTACAATGGTGTGTTGGCAGGTGAGGAATAGTATTGCATTGTGTTGGAAAATAATGTTTTAAAATTAATGCTTTAAAAAATGAGCAGGGAAATGATGGACCTGCATAAATGAGAGACTTGATGCCCAGAGAATAGAGAGAAAGGAATATAAGAAAAAAACTGCTGAGTACCCAGGAGGACTTGAGATTATTCTGACTCCAGAATAATTATTTGTCCCAATTATTTACATCTATAAAGCTTCAGATCTGTATGTGCAAGAAAACCTATATGCTGCCTTGTCCAGGAAAGACGGACCAACCAGAAGAGACCAGCTCCATGCATGTGTGAATATATTTCTATTGTTATTTCATTAATATTTTCTCTCTGCCCATTCTGGCTGCCTGTTTACGCCCATCTAGTCTGTGTTAGATCAAAATGGGTAAAAGTCAAAATAGTGATCCAGTCAATCAAAGACTTAAACCTTAGTTGCCAGAGTAATTAATTATGAGGAAGATGCTGATTTAGTGCACAGCAGTTTAGGTGTCAGCATTGGAAAAGTGGCAAAGAAAGCAATCAAAGCCCAGTGGATGGTTAAGGAATTCATCTTACAAATAAGGGATGAGATCTGGAGAAAGGACTGTCAACTGCCTGAGCCGAATGACGCACGAATCAATGCAAAAATAGGGAGTGGATCTGCGTAGTACTGACTCTTGGGTGCAAGAAGGAGATTTTTTGAAACTAAGCTGAATTATACTTAGACAAGTTAGGTTAATAAACAGTGCAGATAATATGTATGCGTGTTAGAAAGAAAGAAAGATTCATCTTCTGAAGTGGTGTGCTTGCCTTGCAATTAAATTCTGCTTTATTTTTGGAAAGAACTGCTTGTGGAAGAAAACAGTTTTGTTTAGTGGAAATTTATTCTGTCACAGGTTTCTAGAGGAAGAGTTTACAGGCTTCAATCCAAACTCTTTACTGTGACTTGTAAATGTGAAGATTCCCAAGAGGAATAGAACTGTATAGGTCCAGCTTCAGAAAACTCACTTCAGAGAGCAAGGAGACCTGAAAGATTTCAAAATTAAACTTACTACAGAAATTGCAGTAACATCTGCAAACAAAGCAAATAGAAAACAAAGCAAAACCAAAAAGAAGCACTAATGTGTTTCTCCCCCTACTCCATTATTGTGCGCCCCACCTGCAGTGCTGTATCCCGCTCGGGGGTCCCCAGAACAAGAAGGACACAGAGCTGTTGGTGCAAGTCCAGGAACCTCTCCTGGACAAAGATGATTCAATGGCTGGATCACCCCTTCTTTGGCGAAAGGCTGAGAGAGTTGCATTAGTTCTGCCTGGAGAAGAGAAAGCTCCACTTTTAGCACCTTCCAGTCTCTCAAGAGACTCCAGGAAAGCTGGAGGGGGCTGGTGGCAAGGACAGGACAAGGGTAATGGCTTTCACCTGCAGGAGGGTATATGAAGAGGAGATATCCTCCTGGGGAGGGTGGTGAGGCTGTGACACAGGTTGCCCAGAGAAACTGTGGATGCCCCTGGATCCTTGGCAATGTTCAAGGCCAGGCTTGGAAGGGTCTTTGGGCACTGTGGGCTAGTGGAGGGTGTCCCTGCCCATGGCAGGGTGTTGGGACTGGGGGAGCTCTGAGGGCTCTTCCCACCCAAATCAGTCTGGAATTCTATGGTTCTATATACTTTAAGATGTATTCTGGCTAAGAAAAAATATAGGTTGTGATATATCACATTCAGAAATTTAATTTAGTATATCCTCATATAATCTCTTTTTTTTCTTACGTAAGTACCTGTTGTCACTTGGCTCAATTTTTAATGGGGGAAAACAATGCAATTAGTCACAAAAAAGTCTATAAAGATGGATTGCTTCAATTGCAAGAATTCTATTATGAACATTAAATAGGTAGTAACATACACAATGACAAGCCAGTATGCTTTTTTTTCTACAGACAAATCAAGTAATATATCATATCAGTGTTTAAACTTCTTGGCACACACATTGCAGATTTCTTATTAGTAAGAAATCTTCATGTCAATAGGTTAATTGTGTAAGCAGCTGTAGACATAAGAAGGAAATCAGTCACTAGTAATGTCCACTTTTAGAAAATGTATTATTTTCCTATAAAGGGCTGCTTTAAACATGTAATCAGAATTTTAACACTGGAAAACTTGGGGTTTTTTGTGGTTATTTGTATAAACTCCCTGTGGATCAAAACATATTTCAAGGATTAATCAGTGTTCTCCATTGTATTTGAGGATACAAACATATATCTAAATATATACAAAAAATGATGGAATTTTTGTGGAAATCATGAAAACTTAAAATACCTGACAGCTATTTAATCATCATAATTTGCAAGTGCAAAAATCTGATTCTTTCACATTGATTCAGGTGGTGGTGGATCTTTTACAGACTAAAAATAGAGAGGACAAAGTAGCCTACAAGATATTTGAAAAAATATTTTCAAGACAAATTCTGCATAGGCAGGAAATAATTTTCCTTAAAATTTTAAATTAATTTTATTAATTGAAATATGGTATACATTTGGAGTTGCACTTGATGATCTCTGGAAGTCCCTTCCAACCCCTACAATTCTGTCATTCTGTGATATTCTGTTTACATATAATAACTATGTGATCAAATTTACAGTGCTTGAGGAAATATTTGATCTAAATCACGGAAGGGGAATTTTTTGGGTTTGTAGCCTTGTATGTACATACATTTGATACATGAACTCACTGAGAAATATTAGTACATTTTCCTCTGAAAATAGACCAAATTTTTAAATATAATTTGCAAGAAATTGAATATTGAAGCAAGAACTGAAAAGAGAAGGCTTGCATCAGATTCCTCTGTCTAAAAAATTGACCAAAGAACTTTAAATTAGGTTTCTGTAAGAAAACACTTGAGGGAGAGTTTAATTAGCTTTGGTTTAAACTATTTTTAAGGAAAAGAAAAAAGTTAGCATTGTGGTGATTTGTCCATTGCATACTGGTTTGTGTTTAGAGGTTAAGTAATCACATATAAATTCTTTAAAAATGTATGAAAGCCCATTCACCACTCTGGAGTCTTTTCAAGTGCAAGAATCCTGAAACAAAACGTTGCAACTATTTTACAGTCAAGGTCTTAATTTGGGAATTTTTGTCTCACTGTTCTCACAAGACAGAAAAGTTGACAAAAAAACAACCAACCAACCAAAAAAAATCCCCACCAAAACCCCTATTTATTCACTTTTACCTAATGTGACAAATAGTTTGGATGTCTACCAGCTTCGATTTTCAGAGGAAATACATTTGCCAAAAGGGGAGGGACTGTGGGGCAGGGGGAATGAAAGGTTGGGTTTACTGAGTTCCCACAGTTGAAAAGGAAAAATTCTCACCTGTTTGAGTTCCCCAAAGAGTATCCTCAGCCTCTCCTATGAAGACAGGCTGAGAAAGTTGGGCTTGTTCAGCCTGGAGAAGAGAAGGCTCCAGAAGGACCTTATAGTGGCCTTCCAATACCTGCAAGATGCCTATAAGAAATGTGGGGGAAAACTGTTCACAAGGGCATGTAGCAGTAGGACAAGGAGTAATGGTTTTAAACTGGAAAAGGGGAGATTTTGGTTGGATATTAGGAAAAAAATTCTGTATGAGGGTAGTGAATCACTGGAACAGGTTGCCCAGAAAGGCAGTGGAGGCCCCATCCCTGGAGATATTAAGGGTGAGGCTTGATGGGGCTCTGAGTGACCTGATCTAGTGAAGATATCCCTGCTTAGTGCAGGGGGCTTGGACTAGATGACCTCTAAAGGTCTCTTCCAACCTAATGCAGTCTGTGATTCTATGACTCTGTGTTCTTCCCTTAAATAAAATTGGTGTGCATGTCTGTATGTATTTGTTGGAGTTGTATGGAAGACATGTATTGTGACTTCATTATCGTGAAAGAGTTGGGAATGTCTGCTGTTGATCCATGGGTGCTTCAGGAGAAGAGGCTTAAAAAAAATTGAATTAATTATTTCCTGCTAAATTCTAAATTATATGTAACACAAGAAGACTCAGTTACTTTTTTAGTGCATCTGCCTTGAGCTCTATCTGCGCAGACTGATTGTAGAATTCCTTTTCAAACTAATGCACTGTTAGAGAAGAACTCTGCTTTCAGAAGAGTTAAAAAAAAGTTGCAGATGTTGGATAGGCTCCTCCAAGTGGATTTCTTGGTGGTTAACTTCAGATGCAAAGCTGCATTTATTCTTCTGAACTGTAGTTCTGCAAATTTTTTGCCATAATAGGAGTATTTTGCTGGGGGGGAGAAGTAAAAAAAAAAGTAATGCAGAAGACACTTCAGAGGTTATCCTGAAGGTACACAATAAGCTCTGACACTTAAAAGCTCTACATAAATAGTTTTAACTTTTTTCTTTCCATTGGATTATACTTTCTCTCCCTTTATTTTTAATGTATCTTCAGAACTGTTATTCCTAGTTGAAATGCTTATGATGATGAGCTTACAAATAACTGTTAGCTATTGAATCTTCGTGATTGCTTAATAAGTTATTGTCCTAACTCTTGCATCATTCTGAGGGATGTGTGATTTTATTTTTTTTTCCTCCCTCATCTTTCAGAATTTTATGTAAAAAAGAAAGAAAGGCACAAAGGATATTTAATCTTTTCTTTTGCTGTCATTGCCATGGAAACATTAAAAGTAAGAGGAGCAGTAGGATGAAGATGAAAAGGTAGAGACAGAAAAGGAGATACATAACAGTAAAGAAAAAAGGAAGGCATGCAGCAGTGCATTAAGTTGTAAGACAATCAATATTTAGATATCTTTTTGGTTCAGAAATTCTGTCACATCTGGAAAATCTATACTTTTTAGGCCTGAAATACAGATTACTTTGGTCAATTTGTACAAAGAATATTTTTTCCATTCAGTGCAAATACTAAAACCACAGCTTTAACTTGTCTTTTCTGATGTTTTCATAGTATTATAACTCTCCTGATGGTAGATATTTACAGCTGAATAGTATTATGCTAGGAGGAATGCTTCTGGGCTAGGATGTCTATTCTGTTTTCACTTCCATCTTTTTAACATGTCCTGGACCATTGCCCAAACCCTTTTGAAAAAAAAGGCCTTTCTGGTAAGTGCAGAGAAGACACTGGAGTCTGGATCCTTAAATGTAATTTTGTCTGAAGGACTTAGGGAGAGCATCATTGTTCTTTTCTCAGAGGCGTGAATCTAATCCAATTTTATCTGGATGCACTTACTATAAATATCACCATTTCCCATGTAACCAGCCACTCCCTCTTCTTTTTCTCCATCCAGCCGTCACTAATTTATCAATCCTGTCGCGATTTTGCTATCACCGAGTTCCAGTAGGTGGCAGCCCTGCAGCATTGTCGGTGGGTTGCACAGGATGGATAAAACTGCATTGCAAAAAGCTTCTTTTGCAAAACTCGGCAATAATTCTGAAGTTCTCATCCTTTTCATGCCTATGATTTACCGCTTGGAGGGAATAATGTCCCCAAATCTCTGTTCTATCTATATATTGTCCTATGATGAGGTCTGCTATTATATTCCATAGTAAGAATTTATGTCAGTCCTTTTGCTGCTGTTGTTACTGGAATCTGTTCTTCAATCCCATATTGCGGGTTAACTCTAAAACACATGCAGCGATTACATTAAAATGGTAAAGCCATATTGGGTACAAAACCTCACTCTTGGCTTTATTTCTAATAAATGAATGTTATATGACTCGCTGCATTGTTTTTATTATTTTTTTTGGCAATGGATACCTTGTTTTCATAGCCCAGTTCTGTGTGGGAATGTAGTAGGCTGTTGTGAGAAGTTAGGCTGGCATGAACATCTCTGTATCACCTCTCTAGTCCCTTCTTCATAACCGGCTATAGTGATAGGGGTTGTACTGCTTCTGTTTTTCCTTTTTTATTTCTACATATTAAGCAAATCTTTGCTTTATCATTTATTTAAAGATTTTTTTAGAGTTTCATAACTCTAAAAAGAACCCAATAGGCACTGTGGTAAATTCTCCTACCAAAGGAGAAGTGGTAAGTTTGGAGATAACCTATTTATAAGAACTGTGTTCTTAATTGTTTTCAAGCCAGAGGCGTGTGGCCTGTGTGACCTTAGGGATTTTAGTCTGCTACATACAGATCCTGTAAATCTTCCTTGGGTTCTGGGATGAAATCTTGCTCCTTTGAGAGAGGAAGGACATAAGACAGAAGAACCCTGGTTTCTGAATAAAGCACTGGTATGAGTGCCACGAAGCTGTTATGTTCCGGACCTACTCATACATATGTTATTGTCACAGCCCTTTAAATAGTGTTGGTGTTGCTAAGCAATATTCAAATGATTTAAAGATATTTTGAAAGCAGTGAATACCTTTTAACAGTCTTTTGGGCTATACTGGTTGATTTACTACTGAACTGTATTCATGCATTTTTCTCTGGTTTTCCCCTTTTCTGTTGTTTTGTTTGTGGGGTTTTTTGACTCTGAGAATTTAACCTTTAAAAGTATAAAACCTGCAAGCAAGATTTGAAAGGAGCGAGTTAAAAGAGAGTACCAGCAGGTGGAATTGGGGAGGAAGGTACAGGAATGGGAATGCTCTGCTCATTAATGCACGTTTCGTACTCTTCTGCTCCTTAAATTTGTGAAATTTAGGCAGTGGAGATGAGAATTGCCAGACAGCATGTTGTTGCCTGGCAGCCTGTAGAAATCATACCATGCTACATGAGGCTGCCTGACCTAAGTGAAACTGGTATTTTGCTCCTTTCTGCTTCCTGGTAATTCTTGAAAGAGATGTTGGGATACTGCCTGGTTATATCACTAAAATTTTGTTCAGTGAAGGAACACATATAGCTACTGATATATTTTTAGAGGTGATGCAATTCATATTTTAGTTAAGGTAGTGTATTTTTGACATTCTTAGTTGGAAATTAAATATGTTCTCATGAATAAAGGCTTCATTGCAATTTATGGTGGTAGCATAGGCTGCTACTAATTGTGAGTAATATATGTAACCTATGGATATTTTAGCTGTCTGTGTGGGACATAGATTGTATTTCTCTTCAGAACTAAGATTTTGTATTAGTATTTTTGCTTTTATTTCAATGACATAGTAGTCTTTTCATTTAAATTAATTAAATCTTTGCAGTGCATCATTCATTCTTTAGGGTTTTTTCTTAATTGTTAAATCAAACTCACACTAATAGCAAAATAGAGAAATTCTTACTTTGATTTGCTGCATATCAATCTCCTGCATGTCAGTGCAGCTTATAAGAGCAAGGTTTAAGAAGATATCTTGTTGAGTATGTACAAGTTCCTCTTTGTATTAGTTCTATCAAGAAGAGAAAAAGATCACTGAGTTTTAATTTTTTTGGTTATATTTTATTAACTTAGTGAACCTGTATCTTTTTTTTCCCTCTAATTGGATCTTGAAGAAATAATTTCCTAAAGAGATGACAGTTTTAAAACCTGGTGTTTTACCCATGTGTTGTAAAATGTCTTCACTGGGTCGCTGTTACAAATAATAATGATGACAGAAGAGTTTATTACAAAAGGAAGTAGGTAACAACACTGTAGTTCAGAGCTCCATTCTGGTAGATGCCATACATACTAATTGGCGTAGTGTTATTAGGAGGTGATTAATGAGTTTTCTGAGACAGTCTGCAAATATTGGAACTTTTTAACGAACATTAGGGGAAATAGGTTCTGAGGAAAATATCTGAAAGTCTAAAGTATATGTTAAATATACATCTTCTCAAACAAAATATATTTAGATTGTTCCTTGTTACATCTCATTGCAGTTTGTCTCAAAGAGCTGTTGCTTATGCTTTCTCCTACCAAAAGAGAAATAGTATTTTAAGTGAAAAGCTGTTGTGTTTGTCATGAGTTCTCAGGTATTATCTGACTTTTCTTCTGTGTTTTAAAGTCAAATATGCTTTATAGTCAAAGCTGCTTGAGATAACAAGTCTGGATTGTGCTTGTTCCTTTCTATTGTTGATCACTCCAGTGAGTTTCCCAGTGTTGGTTCACTCTCCCTTCTCAGGTCGTTTGCTTCATGACTTGGAAGCCTGTACTGCATCTGCTCAGTTGCAGATAGTTTTGTAGTTGCAGAGGCTCTAATTTATGAGAACCTTTATTAAACTGAATTTCCTCTTTCATTTTTCTCATGGTATTTATTTAAAAACAAGTGACACTTTTGTTTTTAAACTTTGCAGAGTACATGGTCAGGTAATCTGGCCCTAGGCTTTCTGTTAAACATGTTTTAGCAGGCAACATTTTGAGAACCAGAGTCTCACCTGGGAATTAAGTAATGCCAAATGATAAACCTAGAAATGCCAAACATCTGAATAGGAATAGTTGTCCTTTGGGCACAAAATGATGATAATCCTGCCTTGAGGTAGTGTATTTAACCACGCATTCTTTCATAAGCAATCAAGGTCATAAAAGTATATGGTTGTCTGTTATCTTTCATCCTTGCTTTTGTAATTTTCTAACAAGCGCACATCAGATGGCATCCTCAGCAGGAGCGGTAGCAATGCTCCTTGGAGTTAAGACTAAAAGTCCAGAATCAACATCGAATTTTTTCCCAGAATAAAAATCCAATTTCTGTTTTGGAGCATGGATCTATAATGGGGTTTTTAGGGCTTTGAGGAGTGAATGTGTCTTATTAAAGATGTTTACATGGACAGTTCTAATCTCTGATGTATCTTCTGGTAAGGTTTGCTGGTGTCCAACCTGCAAGTAGTGAGTAGGCTATGTTTCTTCTGACATTAATGTAACCCAAAGAAATTAAATATCAGCTGGTTTGATCTTACTGAACAGCGTACTATAACATTTTTTTTCTTCCCAAAACTTGCTGTTACATTTACCTTATTTTGGAGAAATTTTAATTGAAAAAAAAAAAAAAAGATTTCAAATATCCTGTTTTAAAATTATTGCAACTGTGATTTTTAGAGGTTTTTTCTACTTCAGGGTTTCATGAGCCTTGAAAATCTTGCAATCTGGGCACCTCAGTTCAAGATGGGACCTACTTGAATGAGTTCAGTGTAGGGCCACAAAGGTGATTCAGGGAGTGGAACATCATCCTTATGAGGACAGGCTGAGGGAGCTGTGTCTCTTTACCTTGGAGAAGACAAGACTGAGGGGTGACCTCATTAATGCTTATAAATATGTAAAGGACAAGGCTCTTCTCAGTTATGTCCAATTACAGGACAAGGGGCAATGGGTACAAGCTGGAGCATGGGATGTTCAATGTGAGCAGAAGGAGGAACTCTTTCACTGTGAGGTTGATGGAGCACTGGAACAGACTGCCCAGAGTGGTTGTGGGGTCTCCTCCTCTGGAGACACTCACAATGTGCCTGGATCTGTTCCTGTGTGATTTAGTCTGGGTGATTCTGCTCTGGCAGGGGGCTTGGACTAGATGATCTTTCAAGGTTCCTTCCAACTTCTATCATTCTGTGATTCTGTGATTTATCTCAATTTAAGTGCTCAAGGACATGATCTAGAGGTGGGCTAGTCAGGGTTAGGCTGTAGTTGGACTCAATGATATTAAGGTCTCTTCCAATCCAGGTGATACTATGATTCTCCTATAATTTGCTATTACACTGTTTGAGTTACTAATGTAGACATAGCCAGCAATGGGCAAAATACCACTAGAAAGCAGTATTCCTCTAGAAACGGGAATCTAATGTCTTTTGGAGAAGTGGGTTCTGGATCTGCAAGAGGTACTGTATGTTCAGTAGCCACATTTGAATACCCAAAAAAGTAGTAATTAAAAAAATAATTTGTGAATCAGGGTCAATTTAGGTCATGAATCCAGGGCCGTTACAGAGAAATAGACCTGTCTTCCTAATTAGGTAACTACTTCAATAAAGAATAAGATAATTTCTTAAAGGCAAGGGTTTGGCTCTGCTAAGAAGAGAAATAAATGCTGCTCCAGCCACCAGTAACCATGCTGTTTCTATATTCAGGTGCTGGTATTCCAGGATTTGTCTCAGTCTGTTTAAATTCAGTACTCTTCTTGACCTAAAATTTTCCAGACTGTAACTTCAGAGCATAATGCAGTTGGGCAAAGCATTTTAAAATCTTTATCAATGAGTTGAATCCCTGTCAGTGACTCAGTCTTTCATGTCAGTGTTGTCAGTGAACCCCATTCCTGTCTCAGAAATGCTAAAATTAGCTAGCTCTAGGCCCTCATAGGAGCTTGCTGATCTTATCCTATTGTGAATATTCCAGTCTTATGTCACCTATACATTTTGAATTGTCCTGCTAGACATGCCTATTATTTCATGCTATCTGAGGGGGCAGCTACCTTCACATAACTGCAAGATATTCTAAATACATCACAGCTGATGAGATATTTCCTTTTATAGCCTTGCAGCACTGCAAGAATCCTGACTCCTGACACTATTTTGAGATAAAAGGAGGATGTTTTGTTCTTCTGCATAACTCCTATCTGTTTATGCCAAGCAGAACCATATTGCAGTACTTGTAACTATCAGTGACAAAGAAACTTTGTTTTGTCTATCTGCATCATGGATACTAATGAGCCATATAACGTTGGACATTTGTTACTAACTTTGAAGTGATTGATCATTTTCCTCATGTGTGGATAATTATTTCCCTAAATAGAATTCCTAATATCATGACAAATCACACGGCCCCCTCAAACTGATTCACTCATGTAACTATGGCAGCTTCTTCTATTTTGCTGCAAAGATTTTCTGATTAGTAAGAAATTATGATTTATTTTTAAAAATCAAACTCGGTGTACTTAACAGGGAAACTTGATGCTCTCTTAAAAGTTCTCACTCTGAATTATCTTCTCAATAGCATAATGTCATTAGAGGGTTTTTTTCCCTTTAAACTCTATGTTAGCTCGTAGAATTGAGATTTATGAACAACCACTACTGCACTGATACAGAATCAGAGAATAGTTTTGGATGGAAGAAACAAGTGGGTGTTATCTGATTCAAATCTGCTGAAAGTAAAACTACATTCAGTGTTAGATTAAGTTGCTCAGGGCCTTGTCCTCTTTCCCTGTCTTAGGGTACACTCCACAGTCTCTTTGGGCAACTTTAGTTTAGCGGTATCTTAGGCTTTACCTGGACATCAGTCAAACTCTGTTTGAGTTGACAGGGTGAATTTAGCTACTGGAGTTTTGACAAGCGTGTGAGGAGTGTCTGGCTCTTCACGTGCTTCAAAAGTTTTGGCATGGTCCTCTCCAGGGGTGCTTTCCTGTGTTTGTAGTGGGAATCTGTAATAAATAACTTTGTTTTGTGGATTTTCCTTTTTTTTAATGAAAATGATATAAAGTGTAGATTTCCATTCAAGTAGTTTGCTTCTAAGGTAATCAGTAAAGGGAGGCTAAAGCATTTGCACCTAAATTGAAACAGGCATTTTGCCATAAGGTTGAATGAAGTCATGTATGAATAGCAGCCACTGCTATTCCATGCTGTAGTTCAGCCTGGGTTTTGTGTACTGACTGTGGGTTAGCAGTAGTAAACTGATAATATGTTTGATTGCCATAATTAAAAGCATTTGATTACATCAGCTTGGAACATTTTCTATAATATGATTAAAATCACATTGGAACACATTCAGCAGTTTTACACTTCAATAATATACAATATGGAATGAAAACCTGGCAGTAGCCTGATGAATTCAATGTTGCATGCAGGAATACAGAGTAAGCACAATTACAGTGCTTCAGAAGGAGTGGACAAGTAATGCATTTTAACAAAATTTTGCTTTTGTCTTTGCTTAGTCTTCAAAACGAAGCCTCAGATGTCATGAGTGCAACTTGTAGCTCATTCAAGGTTGTTTGAATGGTTATTTTTGAAACTGTTCAATGATCAGGATACGTGCGTTATTATTTCATACATACTTCACATTTTAAATTAAATGCTTAGCTGAGTTCTTTTCTTCACTGAAAAATCTTGTTTGCTTTCTGCTTCTTTCCTTTCTTGTTTTCAAAACTTGATGTGTATTACTTATTTTTTTACTTTGACTTTGTTTTTTTCTCTTTAAATCTCCCATTCTTTATCCGTTCTACTGAGACTCATTCTTTATTTTCCCTTAATTTACTTCTCAATATAGAAAGTAGCCATGCTGATATCATTCAAGGCATATTATTTGAAAGTGCCTTTCTTCTAAGTTAAATGTCTGAGGGAGACTTTCCTCTCTTGGGTTGCTTTGATTCTTCTTCAGTGTTTCCAGTTTGTCTCTTTTCCCTTATTACATCTCACTTCCCCAAAATTTGTAGAAAGAATCAATGGAAAAGGAAAGGACATTTGGAATTGAACCTTAAAGGTATTAAAAAGTTGAGACGTCATGGAAGGGGAACAGTGACATTGAAAATAAACTGAGCTGTCAGTAAACAAACAGAATGGTGCAAAACTTCCAGAAATGTAAGACGATCTAATTTTTGTCTGTGCTTTTGCCTTGTTTGTCTCCATTTTATAGTATAGTAAATTTTTTGAAGCACTGAGTATGTTTCGTTGGTACTAAGTGGCATACAATTATCTTGCGCATTGAGGAAATAATTTAAGACATTTTCATATATCTGTTGCTTTTATTTTTGAAATTTCATCAGCTAAATTCTTATATATATGCACCTTACCAAACTGATTGTAAAATAACATTCACATTAGTCAAGAGTAAAGCAAGACTCTGGTGTCAGAGCTGAGAAAAACTTGGTGGTGAGTTCTCTGATAGGAGCAGACCTGTAGAAAAACGCGTACATCTGTAGGACAAAGGATTTGGTCATGGGCACCTGATGTTCACATCATACCTGTTTCAGAAGGGTTTGTGACGACCTAGGTCTTGCCTGGACTCTTGGCATGAACTCCTGACAGTGGCTGGGAGCTCCCAAATTGCACCAACTTGTTTAGTTTTATTTGGAATGAGTTCAGTCCATACATCTGAGGAGGAGTATGAACAAAAGGGCAGTAAAGGGGAACCAACAGAGACACAATGATTCTAAAATGCAGATGTAGAGTGACTTGATGTTGCCAAAATGTTTCTCTGTGGAGTTTTACCTATAAAGAGACATTTGGGAGGATGAATCTCCACCCCACCCCACCTTTGTAGTCACTTATCTTAAGTGTTCCTCTGCTTAAACATTTTTCTCTTCTCTGTCATATTATGACTAGCAGTTTCCACTTGATGCCCATGAATCAAATTGTTGTATTCAAAAGATTTCACAAATAATATGGAATACTAAGTGGCAGGTGTTGTTTCTTATATGTTCAAATAACACAATTACATTTTAAAAAGCTGTCACTACAAAGCTAAAATAAAAAAGATGAAAATACTAAAAAAAAAAAAAACCTCAGTGTTATTGCTTATAATTTGATTTACTGCATTTTATAACCCTTTTCTGGTAGGAGGTAATCTTCTCCAAAATTAAATGAAATATGCTACTTTGTCCTGGGAGTATGCATGCAGGGAAAAAAAAAAACCAACAAACCTTTTCCTGGGATTGATGGATAATTACTTTTCCCTCTGAACCAGAGAATTTAATCACACTGGTAAAGTACCGAATTTTTATGATATTAGAAATTTACTTGTAGTGCTTTGCATTATGCTTGTTGTATTCTCTTTAAAAAAAAAAAAAAAAAGTGTTTACATCATCTAGCAGCTTCAGTCATCAAATGACTGTGATATTGAGGGAATTTTTACCAGCACCACCAGCAGATATTGTCTGTTACCAATTCAAACATTCAAAAAGAAATTGCCTTCTCGCATCTTGTAATAAAGACTTGGTGTGTCTTTACAGGGTACAAGTTTAATTAAAGTGGACTGAATTTTGCATTTACTTATGATCATAGGCTACCCAGCATTTAGTGTATAAATAAGATGAAAATGGGTTGGGCTGTAATTGGAGGATAATAGAATTCTCTCACACAGACTGAAAAAGCATTATTACCACTTATATTTGATACATTAACGTCGATTTATTGGCTGAAATGGTGCTGGTGATTTAATTGTTTTTAACATGCTTTTATAATTTGGTCAGCATTATACTACTGCACTGTGAATGTAAAAGTGAAATTTTCAGAATCACTGTGAACTGGAGATCTTTAGCTGGCTGTCCTGGTGTTGGTGTTTTCCAGCAGCAGATGCTCTAGCAAAGAGTGCAAGGAGCAAGGAAAGCGTGGGGTGAGCTTTTCCTTCCTATATCCTCCAAGCTTCCACAAGCTGTGATTTAAAAACTTCCTGAGCTGAAATTAGCATCTGAATCACTGTTTTAATAGCCATCAATGGACCTATAATCCACTCATTTTCCTAAAGACTTATTGAACCCACTCATATGTTTGAGCTTCCCTGCAACAACGAGCTCCTGAAATTAATTAGATATTGTATGAAGTAGTAATTATTGTTAATTTTAAATGTCCTACCTGATTATGCTGTTTTCTATCTCCTAATTTGTTGATTAGTAGCCAAGTTATGAAAGAGTGATCTCTCCCTTTTCACTCTTTTGTGGACTTCATGACTGTTTTCTTTGGACTGCTACATCTGCTGCTCTCAAGAGATGCTAAACCCTCAAATGTATATTTTGCTTTGTCATTTTATTCTTAAAGAAGAATACCCTGGTCTTACAATGTGTATATGATTATCTTTTTAACCTATAATTTTTTCATATGGTGTTTATTAACTTGATGCTATTTAATAAGTTGATTCAAACAACATGGAGGCAGTGCTCATATTCAACTGAATAATATCTTGGAAGAAAGATTTTGTGATGTCAAGTAGTGCAACTTATTAACCTTAGGTGGACAGTTAGAGAATTGCTTTGCATCTTCACAGAATTGAAAAGTACAAGGTCAAATCCAAATCTAGAGAGAGCTCAATTTCAGCCAAGCATTTCAGTAATTTTTTCATAGATTTGGCTGTGCTGTTACTAAGAAAATGGTACTAGACTGGAATGGGGAGTATCCAGAGAGAATATCTACTTTGGTATTCACAGCTGCCTATGTCAGCACTGAAATACAACATGACAAGTTTATGCTGATGTTACACAGTTTATTATCTTTGGGTGACCTTTGTCTGACAGTTAGCTACAGCTGAATACTACTGACAACTCAGAGTGGATCAGTTTAATTTGTTTTTAATACAATTTGCTAATTACTCTTGAAATTAGATTTTCAGGAGGTTTCATTGTAATGTTGGAAAAGGATATCGAGGAAGGAATCGAAAACTTGCAGCAATAAGCACGAGGCCTTAATTTTAGGCTATTTCTGTAAAACATTACTACCATTTTAACAACAAACAAAGGATCAAAATAGGAAGTGGATGCTTGAGAAAAAAATGAGAGAGAGTAATGAAGTTACAGCTAGCTGTTTAATGGGATGTGATGATGGGGAAAATAAGTTTGCAGATTTGACATGCGTTCTCTCCATTTTGCCTCAATTCATTTGCAGTGTTAGGCACATTCCTTAGATTTCCTTAATCCATATGTGCTTTTTTAGAGGAAAAACCTTTAATGTGGGCCATCATATGTTAATTTGTAATGTATTAAGCTAATTTGCTTCTGCTAGCATTATAAAATTAATTACGGTAGTGTAAAATGTGTTGCTGGTCTTCCCAAATTAATTGAAGAATAATGAGATCAGTCACTAGTAGGGAGTCCAACAGAATTCTAATATGGAAGAGCAAAATGGGATTATTTGGTACATACTATCTTTTATTCCCTTCCTATTAAAAAAAGGAAATATTCCATCGAGTGAATGGATTTCCCTAGGATGTTATGTGGTTGCTACGTAGATGAG
Source organism: Laterallus jamaicensis coturniculus (assembly GCA_022605575.1). NCBI lineage: Eukaryota > Metazoa > Chordata > Aves > Gruiformes > Rallidae > Laterallus > Laterallus jamaicensis. The sequence continues at coordinate 38,141,792 of JAKCOX010000005.1, forward strand.
GTCAAGGGATGAAACCTCCTTAGGAGTGATCATGGGGTGCAGTGCCTTGAGTCAAAACCATCATGGAGGTATGAAATTGGTGAAGAGAGTTCAAAGGCAATAAACACTCACTAGCATACTGCTCACATAAATGCTTTCTGAACATGGTAAAGAGTCAGGCCATGCTTTAAAAGAAATGATGAATTAAAGCCTTAACAAGATGATAGCGTCTGTATCAGAGACTGTCATGAGAAGAGCAGGCAGGAGTGAGAGGTAAAGAGCAAGGGCTGCAGGTACTTCTGGGGATTTTCCGTGTGTGAGATGCTTTCACTATCCCTCTTTATGAGGTGGAACAGTAAAGAGCTGGGAGTAAAGGTGTCCAAGACATCAATCTGTCCCTATTCCTCCTCTGACAGGAACCTCCTTTCACCTGGTGCTTTAAATATGGTATGGATTGCTCATCACAGGTTGTCACAGGTGTTATCTCTTGGGCACAGGGTGCAGATCCATAGATTTGTCATTCTTTTCATGGTCTGAGAAATATTCAGGTTTTCTCTACTTACAACAAATTGTTGTGATGGAAAAGTACATGGTAATTTAACAATTTTGGGGACAATTTTATTTCAAATAATCAAACAGGCTAATTAGGTAGCTGAATTTCACAGAAACATTTTGTCTAATCAAGATCTTGGAAAACAGGGGATTTACAGAAAAGAGCAGACCTTTCCTTATTAAATATTATCAAACTATGAAATATCACATCATATGGTGTATTAAGAATGACACTTATCCCCTCACAGAAATCATTTTGCCGTTTTAAGTAATGCAAATAGAAATGTTGTGGAAATCTAGAAATTAATTAGAAAGGCAATAGGTGAAGCAATATTAGTGGGAAATTTTGACATACCAGTTAGTAAAACTTTTCCCATTAACGGGGTAAGTTAAAACCTGGAAAAAAGCTATCTTGGGCTGTTCTGGAACAGGGTCTGTGTAGAACAGACAGAATTCTAGGCTTTTCATGAAAGTACTTTCTTAAAGCGTTATTATTTCCTTATGGTACAATTTACTGATAGTGTGACAGGAGCGTGCAACATGGTGTGAAAGCCTGGAGAATGACACAATGCTACTTTGTACTTTGAGGCTGTGCTTTCAGGAAAAAGCCAAACCAAACAAAAAAACCCCTAAGCAAAACAGCTTTGGACAAACAAATTTGGTTTTGTTGTTGTAAATATAACACAACGTTCTTGGACGTTTAATTTTAAATCATAATTGCTTATGTTGTTGTGGCTTTGAATGATTTATCAGCTTGTGTGGTGAGATGCTAAGTAACTCAAGAAATACCAGATTTCTGAGGTTCTCAGTTAAGGATCTACTTAAAAATTAACTTTGAAGCTGTGAGAGTCCATGCAGGAGGTGTGAAAAAGAAAGCTCTGAAGCTTTCTTTTAGAGCATTTTTTTAATGCCCATCAAGACTAACATCTAGGTCAGGTTGTGTTACATGAAGTGGTAGCTTACTGCTTATCAAGCATGTGGAGGAGTATGTTATCGTGGTCAACATGGATTCACTGGGGAGAAATCACTCCTGACCAATCTGATAGCCTTCTATGGTGGGACGAATGGCAGGGTGGATGGAGAGCAGTAGATGTTGTCTACCTTGACTTCAGGAAGGCTTTTCACACTGTCTCTCATAAGATTCTCATAAGCAAGCTTAAAAGTGTGTGTTGGATGAGTGGGCAGTGAGGTGGGTTGAGAACTGGCTGAATGGCAGCGCCAACAGGTTGTGTGTGATAAGTGTGGAGTCTTGTTGGAGGCTTGTAGCTGGTGGTGTGCCCAAAGGGTCAGTGTTTAATCTGGTCATATTCAATAAATTCATCAGTGACCTGGGCAGAGGAGAGTGTACTCTGGGAGAAATGGCAAATAACACCAGAAGGCTGCCCTGCCATTCAGCTAGATCTGGACAGTCAAAAGAAGTGGGTGGAGAGGAACCAAATGAAATTCAACAAGGCCAAGTGCATGGTCCTGCACCCCTGGAGGAATAACCCCAGGCACCAGTACAGGTTAGGGGTTGGCCTGCTGGGAAGCAGCTCTGGAGAAAAGGACCTGGGAGTCCTGGTGAACAAGCAGCTCTTCATGAGCCAGCAGTGTGTCCTCAGGGCCAAGAAGGCCAAGTGTATCCTGGGGCACATTAAGAAAAGCCCGGCCAGCAGATCAAGGGAAGTTATCCTCTCCTTCTGCTGATTCTGATGATTTTGCTTTAGCAGGAGAGTTGGACTAGATGATCTCCAGGGTCCCTTCCAACCCCCACTGATCTGTGAATCTGTGGAGAAGTAAATTTTTGAGTATTTTAAGGCAGCCTCAGAAATTCAAGTGGATAGTTGCTAAGTTGTCAAAGGATGTCAGGGCTTTGGTAATGTTAGTTTTAGTAGGACTGTGCTGGCCTGTGTTTTTCCTGAGGTTATTTATGGAGCATTCCCAAGGTGGTTGCATTTGCAAAGAATAAAGTTCTTATGCCCTATACGCCATTGTTCTCTGATCACAATTATGATGTCATAAAACTTTATTTTTCTTCCAGAAATGACACTTGTTCCAGATACAGAGCATCTCTGAATTTCTCCTTTTGGAACGTTTGACCTGTAGTCCTTTGAGGTGTCCTTGAGCGTTTTCTGCAGGTTCATATTCCACCTTGGGAAAACTAGGAAGTGTGGGCATGCCTAGCCCATGGGATGAGTATGGAGGCAAAGCAGTGGTGACAAGGAGAGTCTCGAGACAGATTTAACCAAACGTGCTGAGTCTGAATATACCATAAATGTGGGGTGTAGTGTGCCTGATAGGAGTTTGCAGGGGATGCAACAAAAGCTTGCAGAAAAGCTGACATTCCTGAAGGAACCTCTAAGTGAAAGAATGTTCAGGTGTCAAGGAAGGAATTGTTAGGGTGCACAAATGTGTTCTAGTTAGCCTGCAGCTTTGATGCCACTGTGGTTGTGCCTCTTGGAAACGGCAGAACCATCACCATCTAAGGCATATTTTTGCATCTAAGCTGCAGAGTCTAAAAAGTGACATACTGTCTTTTTTTTTTTACAGTACTCGTAGAAATGATCAATTAGTAAAGTACCTACTTTGAATCACTGATCTGTAATGCATGAATTATTAGATTTACATTAAAAATAGTTACAGCTAGACATTAGATATTAACTACTAGGTCTGTTAGGGACAGAAGGTGCAGGGCTGTGTTCTGCATTGTGAAAAAAAACTGTTGACAGCAGAAGAGCAGAAGTTCCCTGTGATTCTTTTCCTCATACAATCATTTCCCAGAATAGTGGCAAATTTGTTCTGAAAAATACAGAATATTCTCGAACCTGAGCAGGAGTGATGTGTATGTTATCTGGGGCTCTGTGCATCACCGAACAGCCGGTCACACGTACACTGTGGTTTGTGCTTTGATGTAATTAATTTCCTTCCTTCCCTTCTTCTGTACTACAAACAGCCCATCTGTTAAAGTGAGTAGATGGTAGACAGCATTTTATCTTTTGGTATGTGAAGTATTTTTGATGTTTTCTGTAGAAATATGAGGCCCTCATAAATCTGCAATGTACTGATCCTCTGCAGTAAGGGTACTTCTTTTTTTGTACATGTGAGAGTTGAAAAAGTATACATCAGTATAAATAATTATAAAGACAATAAAGATAAGTGATTGGCTTATTTCTGATTTTCTCCTTTTTGGAAAAGTAGTGCAAAACCTATGACAAGAACTATCATAAACCATCTACTATTGCCAAGTGATCTTGATCTTTGTCACTTTGATTTTTTTATTTTTGATGAGCATGGCAGACAAATTGTATTTTTCTCTTGCTGAGTGTCTGCATTATAGTCTCACCTTAGATACCCGGTACTTTTATTACAGATTTATAATTAGGTATTAGAATGAAAACATCTCATTACTCTTTATACCTGGTGGTACTTACTGCACAATTATGCTATCAAGTTTGACCACGATAATGTAAAATGTTAGTAAAATGAGCAAATTTTATTTGTTTTATAAGGTTTAGGGGTTTTTTAGAATTCATCACAAGACTGCTAGTTCACAAACAAAGTTGGTGTCAAGTAGGGAGGGAGGCATCATTGTGAATTCAGTGATGGCTTTTGCATTGTTCATCCAATCTGCAATAGTGTGCAACTGATATGGTCTGTTTGAGGAACTTGGCACTTTAGATTGCTGTGAATGCAGCTTCTGTGGAAGCATTGAGGATAGGTGTTGGACACATTAGAATCATAAAATGATTTAGGTGGGAAGGCACTTCAAAGCCCATCTAGTTCCAACCCTCTGCCATGGGCAGGGGCACCTTCCACTAGCCCAGTTTGTTCTCTGGGCAATCTGTGCCAATGCCTCACCACCTTTATCCTGAAGAATTTCTTTCTAATACCTTACCTAAATGTACCTTCTTTCAGATTAAGGCCATTCCCCTTGTCCTGTCCCTCTCTGCCCTTGTCACCAGCCCCTCCCCAGCTTTCCTGGATCTCGTCAAGGGACTACAAGGGGCTACAAGGCCTCCCTGGAGTCTTCTCTTCTCCAGGCTGAACCAGTCCAACTCTCTCAGTGTGTTTTCAGGGGAGAAGGGCTTGAACATGCCTATATACCCACAATCACTTCTTCCATACTGCTGAGGCAAGATAAGAATTTGTAAGCCCTAAAGTATATATAAATTCTAAATATTTTTGTTTCTCACAAATATCTGTATTTTTCAACCAGAACCCTTATAATCCTTGAAAAGCACAAGAAAAAGTAGAGTGAAAAGCTAATTTTGTGTTTTGAATTTATTCAGAAGTCAGTGCTGACCATCAATGGGTCTGCTTGGTTCCCTGGATGAGTTGTACTGACAGTGAGACCACTAAATCTCACCAAGTAAAAGACGGGATTGTCAAACTTCCGAGCATGGTAAGCTTTTCCTGGTCATGTCTGCAAGATAGCATCACTGGACACAAACTGTAATGAAAAAAAAAAAATTTTCTTTTAAATATAAAGCAAATTCTTCCTACAATAAGAATTTAAATGTGTTAAACACTTTCTTCCTTTTCCCTCTGTAATTTTTTTAAAACTAGAGATCTCTTTTATTTGGCAGTTGATAATTCACTGTAAGACTGGCTTGGTAGACATTACAATTATTTTGTAATTAACAAACCTGTTAAACCTCTAGATATAGTAGCACTGATTGGTATATGAAAGCTTGGAATCTGCAAAAACCTGAGCTATACCTCCCAATATTTAGTTAAAAATAAATCCAGATCAGAATCATACAGGAAATTTTGAATGTGTGAAAGCAGATATCATGTTACTATTATTATTCTGCTGGCCATAATTATTGAGAGCACTACGTATGCCTTTAAAAGAATAAGAATTGAATTGTATTATGTTTATCAACATTGATATATTTACATTGAAAATGACCCTGTTAAAACTGGTTTTCCACTGTTTTGTAATATGAGCTGGGGAGCTGCTTTGGCGGGGGGTTGGACCTGATGATCTCTTGAGGTCCCTTCCAACCCCTACGATTCTGTGATATATTGTCATTGACTTGGCTGTAGATGACAGCCCAAAATGACTGCAGTTTTTTACTAGTGTTCTCTTCCTCTGTGTGTCTCTGTAGTTGTCTGAGAGCCCTTGTAGTTTCTTGTCATTGAGTTTATGTGTTTACAATAAGGACTATAAGTACAGCTCTATGTGCAGCGTTTCATTATCTATTATAGAAATTGCTGAGTTACAGGAATGCTAGCTCCTTGATAGCAAGTCTGTCCAGAAAGCCTATCCTGTTTTCTTGCACAATAATACAGTAATACAAGAGAGCCAAAGCAACATGAAGAGGATACCTTTTATGGGACTTTAAGAAAAGATTTCCAGACATAACCATAAATTTACTAATTTGTTTCATGTTAAACCTGGTTGTGATTTAGGAATATGCAATTGATGCAATTAGATATTTAAAACTCATACATCTGAGAAGTTGTCCTTTTAACATGTAAAGAAGATATAAATAACTAAAAAATAAATAGGATTAATCAGTAAACAATATGATGTAGATATGTGTAGTGCATAAGTATTGCCAGAGAGCCTGTAAGCAATAAAAGTGGTAGTTTACCATTTCAGAACTTAGCAATATCAGAGGCTTAAGAATCAGAATCTTATTAAAATCATATTCCTAATTATATGATGCACAACAAACATACTTCAAATTACGTTTTATTTAGCAATTTGGTTTTGGTACTTGCAGCAAAGATGTTTCCTGTTTCGTTTTATTCTGGCAATACGGGTTGGGGAGTAAATGTTTCAGTTTGTCACTTCTCATAAACTAATGGCTATTAAAATTTGATTTCAGGGAATTCAAAATGTTGAAAGTAGAATATTTTTATTTCCCCCCTTGGAAATTTTTCATTGTAGGATTTGTGGAAACACTGGTAAGAATTCAAATAATTGCAATATATTCTTTTGGTTTACATGCTTTTACTCTTTTCAGTAGTCCCATCTCATAATTTGCATATATTCAGGATGGTTGTTTACACTGAATGTATGTGATAAAAGTTAATGAAAACACTAAGGCATGATCTCTTTTTCCCAATAAAGTTATATAGAAAGAGGTTTTATATTACTGAAATGATTCGGCAATGTTTATTATAAAGGATTTGCTGATTTTTTCAGTCTAAAAGCATAGTTGTGAAACCAAACTTAAACTCATTTATTGCAACAGTGGCTGAATTTCATATAAAACTTAAAGAAACTATTAGGCCACTTTTCTGAATATTATCCAACTGCTCATGTCTGTGGATGAACCTTTTATTTTTTTTCCTTACTCTGTCAAAGGAAACATTGTGTGTATTGTGCATTCAGATCATTGCCTAGAATTGCCTATTTTTAAGCTTCAGAGTGCTCAAATGTTAGGGAGTCTTTTGGCTTATTTTGAAATGACTCAGTAGATAAATTATATAATGGGGATTTCTTTTGTTATTAGGGAATTACAAAAGTAAATGTAATGGCTCATCAGTATCCCATGTAAAACAGATTAAGAAATTATTTTCCTAGTGATCTGGATTTTCAAAGATAGGCTGAACATGACAATATAGACTATCATATTTAGGGTCACAAGGGTAAGCCAGAGTGAGTAGGGATGTGGGATCGTTGGGAAGAATATTCCTTGTAAAATAAGTAGAGTTGAACTGGTTGGCCAACACTTGAAGTTAATGAAGGTCTCCAAGTGTGTGTGAATTGGTACCTAACAACATTACATGACTCTTGCTGTTAGTGCAGGAAGGTAAAATACTGGGGTTTTATTTTTTTTTTCTCCCAACTTTTAAATTTTTTATTATTCATCTCCAAAGGTTTATTTAATTTTATTATTTATTTTGTTTATATTATTATTATTTATATATCTATAATAATATTTGTATGTTATGTAATATACGCATAACATTATATAATTAGATAGTACATAATAATAAAATTTATATATTATTTATTTTAGTATTTATTCTTTATTTCCCAAGGTTTTTTATTATTTTCTCTCAACTCTTGACATAGTTTGTATACACTGAAGCCCTGGGATCGCAGCAAAATAAAACTAGATGCCTCTGAATATTTTCAGTTTCTGTGATGCTCTGCTCTAGTGATAGTTCTGGGAAGCATGATTAGGAAAGCCTTATAAACTTATAAATATTAATCTTACTAAATGAAAAATGGTCATTTTGGTAGGGTTGTGTTTCATTCACTGTGAGTGCTGATTTGACATTTTAGGCAGAGGTTAACAAAATACTTTTTCTTTTCCTCTTCTGATCACTTTCTGACAAATTCAGAACTGATGGAATGTTCCATTTAGAAAGAAAGAGAAGTAAAAGGAACAATCAGAACCACTGCTCTGTGCCATTAAAGGTGGGGTTTTTAGTTGGGTGACATTTTTGGGTTAAGCTGCAATTACTTGTGCTTTTGACTTGAAGGAGCTTGAGGTGTTCTCCATTTTTATTTTTCTCCATATGCCAATAACATTCAATACATGTTCTTTTGTTTCCCTTTTATATCTCGTTATTTGTATACTGCAGCACCCTGTTATGATAACCTTCTACTTGATCAACTAAGCTTTTGCTATTTATTTAACTTAACTTACTTTTTCTCTGAACATTTCTTGCTTTTGGAAGTATTTTAGTTCTGTTGAACTACATCAACAGCTTTTTTACTATTTCACATTACGAATCTAAGACCATTTAGATAATCGGTATTTCCTCGTGTGTGTCTCTGACTATGGGTCTCTGACTTGTTCAAGGTGTAGGTGTCTGTAGAGAGCTACAAAGTAAATCTTACACAGTTAACTTTCCCAACTCATGTTGCAGTTACTAACGCAATATGAGATAGGGAGCCTGCTTTGGCAGGGAGGGTTGGACCCGATGATCTCTCGAGGTCCCTTCCAACCCCTACAACTCTGTGAATCTGTAATACTAGAAAATGTATTATTTCCTATTAAACTATGAAATGTATTAATTTCTGCCATAAGGTAGTTTTACCACTTATTCTTACAGGCTATGCAGACAGTCATTAAACCTAAGAAAGAAAGGTAGTAAAATTACTGTTCTCTCCTTCTTTGTGTTAGATGTTTGGGAGATGATGGGACTTTTGTAATGTATTGCATATACCTGCACTATTGTGTTGGCACTTATTGCATAACAAGAGATAAAATAGTGAAGAGTATAAAACCACTCAATCTCTTCGCTTAGGGCTCTATCTAGAACCAATTAAAATCCAGTTAAATCACTGGTGTACTGCATGCACATTTAAAAAACAGGAAAGGTGATAGGAAATTGGTGAGATCAACAAAGCTACTTGAAACTTCTTTTGCTTTCTTTCATCAGACTGATAAAACTTCAAGTTGCTTGTATCCACAAACAGCTAGTCTGTTCTGCAGATAACATCAAAGTCAAGCTCATGATTAGGGAGGAGATTCCTGGTGCTCTGCCTTGCTTAAATCACTGAACCAAAATTTTCTTTCAAGCAGGAAGCAGGCCCAAACCAAAATAGCTCCTTTCAGAAAGTATTTATCTTTATAAAGAGAAATGCCACGTAACCGAGTGCTTGAATTACCAGTACTAAGTGTACAAAGAAGCAAAGGTGAGGGCGAAAGTATATTAAACACCTTTAATCTTTGCTCCAGCAAATCCATGCACCTTGCAAGCACGTTTTTGTTCATCTTTCTGCTCCCTGCTATGTTACTTTTTTACTTGCAATTATCTGTACTATATATAATAACATAATTGTTTACTTTTATGATAATGTTTATATATTCCAAATTGTACTGTTTTTGCAGGAACTGGTAGACCTGTAGCAATAGGAGGTTAGGGAAATATTTCTTAAAAAATGGAGCAGAACTATTGTTATGTTTACTTATAACATTTAACAGGGTTTTTGTTGCTCCTCTTCTGCTCTTGAACAGGGTAGCTGCAGTGGAATGACAGAAAGATATAATTTAATCTAAAAGAGCATGCTATGTTGAAAGTAACTTCAAAGCTATGATTAAATGTACTTACAATAATTAGTTCCAAAGCATTCTAATTCCTAGCAGTGTTTGAAGAATTCAGCATCTAATGAAGTAAAATAAATTACACACCACTTTGTTCATTGAATAACCAATTTTCTTCTCCTAACCACCATTTATCAACAGAGCCTTTCACTAGAAAACTCAGCTCTCCTTTAAATATACTCAGAAACAAGGACCTTCCTCATTCCTCCTCCCACACACATACAATGAGCCTGATTATAACACCTTCATTGGATTATAATGTGGAAAAACTAATAGTTCACTTTGGATTAAGAGTTGAATCATGAGAAAGGAAAATCTCAGTGCAAGCTCTGTAATGCTTTGCTTTAAAGAAATCTTAGTTGATGAAAAAAGAAAAATGGCATTTCCAAATTTCTTTTTTTTAATATTTATAAGTGATACTAAATTGAGAAGCTACATGTTCTGTATAGTTTGAGCTGCAGTTTCTTGTGGAAGAAACATAAAGGTTTGTATTTGCCATCATTGGTTCATACCAAGTCAACAAGTGAGTACTTTGGATGACTGAAGCAAAAAAATAGTGTTTCTTTATCAATAAGTAATCTCACTGACATCATTCAAAATCCTTATCTTACATTTTGAGCAGAGGATGTGAAATATAATGAATTTTTCCTTCCCACAATTCATTAGCAACAAGAAAATTTAGATGAAAAAAAATGAGAGCAATTGAGAGAGATTTCCACATGACAGAGTGCAGAAGGAAAAGGGACTAGCTAGGGGTCGCGTAGCCTGATTTTATTGGGGCTGAGTGGGCATATATTTTAAGTAGAATGAGTAAGTTTACTTTTGGACTCGAATGGTTTGCAGTAGAAGTGGTGCAACAGTTCTTCTGTATATTTTCTCTGGAAATACTAAAGAGTGAGCTGAAATTGGTCTCTTTGTACAACATCAAGAATCAAGCATATAAGAAATCCCTCGTGCTTTTGGGACATCAAAACATACACTGGAAACAAAACAAAACAAAAAGGGGGGTGCCGTGCAGAGAAAGGTCTCAGTTTTCCTAGCAAGTCTGAAATTACCTGTGTCATTTAACGGGGTTCTTGTTCTTAGTGTCTTTTGAGATCGAGATGAATTATTTTTCCTAAAGTGTGAATAAAGTATCAGACTTTCTAACTGCCCATCTAGTGTTTTAATGAGGCGGTCATGCTCATTTGCTCTTCCTGCCTTAGAATTAAAACATTTATTAATATATTCTACTGGACTTTGCAGCACCTATTGACAAACTCCACAGCTTGAACACCTGGCACCACTTTCTTCTCAAGTTTGACTTCTTTTCTTTCTGTATAATTTATAATTTATTTCCTTTTTTCCCCCCATATACACTCTCTAAATTTAGAGTTTGCATACTCTGTACATGTGCCCATGAGCTATGTAACTGAATATGCCTAGGCCTCAGAAAAAAGAATTTAAAATTATTATTAAGAGTGATACAGTTTCATCAAGTATTTACTGTCTGTTGTGATGCTATAGTAATATTAAAAATGACAACAACTTGTGATGCTATAGTAATATTAAAAATGACAACAACACTGGAAGATCTATTTAATAGTTATTTTGAGAAACAATATGACTTGCAAAGACTCACAGCATATCAAAATGAGCTTGCATTCAATTTTTAAATGTTAATCTTAAGCCCTTGGGAAACTGGACACAATTTTTCAACAAGTTTTCTCATTAAGATTCCACTTACAATGAGTATTGTGCAGGAACACTTTAAAACCCGTGGGAATAGCTTGGCTAGATTATTTTCGGTGTGACGTAATATTTCATTTAGGTAAAGTAATGAATAAGCAGACATTTTAGATATATATATCATAATCTAAATGCGCATATCTCAGTAATTACATTTTTATAAGCAGGAAAGATAAATAGATGTAACGGAGCAATTATGACACAAACCAATGAATCTCTGGAAATTAAAAACTGAAAAGTTCTTTGTAGTCTAGATTGCTCGGTGTCATTCTATGCTGATTATTCAGGATGGATTATTTATTAAATAAATCTCAGAAATGCATAGCTTACCTGCTTTTCATTGAGGACAAGATTAGAGCTCTGTTTTCTTATGAAATTGGAATGGATGGTCTTAGCAGTCCTAGTTGTTAATTTGGTATTACGATTTTTACACTATATGGGTGTCAAAAATGTGATGCTGAATGTAAAAGAAGAAAAGTACTGTGTTAAAATTGTTCTTCTTTTACTTTGAAAGTTTTGGTTTCTCTTCGTTACTATGCAGGAATTTTGGACTATACTTGGCTATTCCATGACCATACTGAGCAGGTTTTAATTTTCTTTAGATTTTTTTCTTCCTGTATAGAAAATATATTCTGTTCTGCTTGTACTAAATTACCAAACCTATATATATATAATATATATATAAGTATTGCAGCCTTTGCACATGGAAGCTGCTGCTTCTGTATTCCCAGCTCTGAAAGAAGCCTGTTGGACTAGACTCGTGCATTTGCTGTTTTTCCCCCTTTTTTCTGTTTTTCAATATGTCCAATGAATTGGACAGATTCTTTGGAAAACATTTTCTAATAAGATTCCTACGACTTTGTGAAAACATAGCACAGGCAACAGGAGGTGCCTAGGAAAAAATATATCCATAGAACAAGTGTGGAGTGATGGTTCCCTAGAATGCGTTCCCAGCCTGTGATAAATCACAGCTTGTAAAGTAAGAGGAAACTGAGAATGAAAACCCATTTGTTAAAAAGTTAGTGGAAAAGTTTTATTTCCAGTACTTCCTTCTGCAGATATTAAAAATGTGTGTATAATGTACCCAGTTCTGAGCTGCTATGGTTAACTGGCTACTGTGATTCTTTGTTGTATTTTTTATGGTGAGTAAATCCAAATTCATATCTGGATGCATAAACCAATATTTTCATTGCTTTATTCTAAGGTGTTTCTATACATGTGTTTTTCAAAGGAGAGACATATATTCATGCTGACTTAATCTCTTAAGTTTAAAATTTACTTTTATCTCCCTTTTTTCCAGTAGAAAATATACCTTTATTGAAAGCTGTGCAATGAAAAGTATTTTCAAGTATCTTTATTGCCTTTGTTGCTTTTAAAATATTCACATGATTTTTTTTTTCTTTTTTCTTTTTCAAAAGTCAATGGATTCCTTTTTGGGGGGAGTGGGTTATCAAGCAGCATCACAAACGAGGTATAAAGAACTTAAAAAGTTAAAAGGAGAAATGAAAATGGTATTTTTTGATGAGTCAGATCTTGTTATATGTAGAGAGGTGTGTTCGAAGTTATAAACTTACAGAACTTGGTTTTGCCTAGTGTATTGCTGCTTTTTGGTGTAAAAGGTGATGTATGCTGTATCAATTACTGCTCCTCTGGAAGGTACTAAATTGTGGTAATTAGGCTTGCATAAGAGTACGCCCAGGAAAGGAAAGAAAAAATTCCTAGCTGGTGAAACTAAGCCATTTCCATTCTGATGAAGCTGAAAGATACCCAGATCCTCTTTCCTGAAACAGACTTCTTGCTATGCCAGCTTTTATTGTGTCCACAGCAGAAAATGCATGACTTCCCATCAGTTTGATTGGTGCCAAATATTCTGTATTTTCTAGATTTATTTTGAAAACTACTTTAAAAAAAGAAATAATCGTCACCTGCATCACCTTGGCTTCTTGACTCCCAGAGGTGACTTACCAGAACAATTGAGGGAAGCATATGAATTCTACCAGTTTCAGTAGGCTGGGAGCTCTGGGCTACCTGAGTATCTGTCCTCAAAGTTCAGGAAAGAAAAGTGGTGATCTAGGACCCAGTCTGTGTGTCAGTAATGTTAACACAATGTTGCAGGCTGTTAAAATCTGTATAAATTAGCACTTTCAATGGAAAACTACTGAAGCCATAGAGAAATTATATCTTTCTTAATAGCATTAATGGGCCCATGTTGCATGAAATGAACTTTTTTTTTTTCTTTTGCTCAGGATATGTAATATATATTTTCCTATAAATACTTTTACTTGGTAAATTATGCAAACTTTTGAGCTCTAATCTCTACTATTCCATCCTTTTCCTCCAATGTCATATTTCTGTTTGTTGGTTTAGGCTGCTTGCTTTTTCTACAAAGGGATAGTGCTTGTGGCCATATATGAGTTATAAAACATTGAAAGAAAGCTGAAAAAATTGTGGGCACCTCTAAAATAGGCCTTTTAACATGAGCTTCCCTGGCCATCAGTCACCTTGAAAGTATCACAAACATATATATGTTTTAAATCTGGCTGCTCCTTCAGCTCGGCTGCTTCCTTCTGCAGGCATTTTCTCCAGACCCTGCTCACAGGCTCCAACTGTTCTCTTTGGATGTTGGAAATGATGGTGGTGAGGCTCGGGGTGCTGTTGTTGTTTTGGGGCTGCTCCCATGAGGCTGGCATACATTGTACTGAGATGGGAAACAAGAATTTAGTTTCTGTAGGTGGCAAACACCAACCAGAGGGAAGAGGTTTGTTGGGAGACACCTCCAGTTTTATTTACAAAATAATGGCCTATACCTAATGATTAAAAGAAAGGCAGATTCATAGTGTTCTTGTACAGGAGGAAATAAAAATACAAAACCCAGAGACTGTCCTTGATTCCTTCAATGATGTTACAAACAAAATCATTGTTTTAGCTTACTTAGAAGTAAAAGACAAGTATCCTCAAGAAAAATAGGGATGGATTTTATGGGATATTTGTTACCCTTTCTTATTCGCAAAGCAAGTCCTGCATGTCAGTCTACTGTTGAATTTTACAGAAAGCAGATCAGCTTTTACAGATCACAGATTGAAATCTAACAACACTGAAGTTGTTCAAGGTAAATTTATGAAAAATAAGAACTTGTGAAGGTTACGGGCCCTCTTGCTACTGAAAATCAAATAGTTGGCCTGTATTGCTACATTTGTACGGTAGATCACAGAACCATAAATACAATTACTTTCAGAGGTCATCTTATCCTAAAGGAAGAATGTCTAAAATAATACATATGTCATGTGCATGAAAAATCATTTCTATTGAGTATGAGCATATAATATCTCAAAACTGACTGTCTTATGCATATGATAACTTCATCCTCATGTCATTATTCATCTTAACCTTGGATGTTTGTATAATCACCGGGAGTCAGAAGTATGGACACTTATGACGAATGCAGGGTCTGGTAATAACAGTGACTGTCTTTGGCTATATTTGGAATATTATATTATGGCTCCTCTAGCTCTTTAAATGGTAAGGTGAAAGATGTGGAAAATCTAAAAAACAATGGGCCATAAATGATAGAGGGACATAATTAAATGTGTAACAAGTTTTTAAAAAAAATTCAATAAAGCAATTCTTAATGATATCTTCCATGGGCCATGTAAGTCGATGAATTTCAAGTTCAACCATTTGTGCTAAACAAGGTTAAAATGTCTAAAAGACTGACTATATTTTAATGTGCTATAGCGGAATTAAGAGCCTCCAGGAGTCCATAAAAATATCATCCTTCAGTTCTGAATGCAATGACCATTACCGTGGAAAGATTTAGTCAATCACTGGGCAATAACTAACTCTGTAGGGCTGCTGTAATTGCTCATGTAATTGTGTAACTTAGGTTTACCCAGTTCCAATTCTACCATTGCCTATTCCATTAGTCAGAAATACAGTTTCTTCTTTCTTTACAGAGATGCTATATTTTATACTATTATTACTTAATTCATTTAACATATAGCTAAATTGTCTAATCACTGTTGACATGTGATATGCAGTATCTAGCTTATTGAAAGGAAAATGCCACATTAATTTACTTTGCTTATCTACACATTTGCAAATACTCGGCAATAAAAATTATTTCTTTTATATCTTTCATTCTGGTATTGCAATTAACCCCTTGACTGTCAGGATTTTGCCAATATGTGATACATGGTATTTTTACCATGTTGCATGGTTTCAACGCTCATTGCACCAATTTATTTATCTGTCCTCCCAGTAGTAATTATGTCAGGTTAAACCCATCATCAGCAGTGTAGCCAAAGTATTTGATTATCTCTATTTTGAAAGAGAATGTGGGGATTTTGTAGAAATAAATGTTTTTAGAATTGGATTTTAAGCCTTAGATTCAGCTGACTTCACATTTTCTGAGCAGGGCAGTGTGTGCTATCAGAGATCTCCTGTTAGGTGCCACAGCTATTATACCCTTCATGGGTAAAGGAGATGACTGTGGTGCTGTAGGTAAAGGTTGCACAAATGCGTTTGCATTCTTCAGGTAGGGGGTAGCTGCTAACTGCCTGCAGCTGAAAAACTACATGTGGGGCAATGGGCTCCTGTTGGTGAAAGTCCAGAAATGATCAAAAGCATTGTAATAGCAAAGCGAACACAAAAGTGAAACTAAGCAACCCACTGTCCTCCCTTTTCCTCCCCTCTGATCCCATCTCTTTTCCTTTCATCAGGACACCGTGCTTGCCTTTAGAAAGAGGAATGCTTTTCAATTCTAGGTCTTTTTAATTGTCTCTTTTTATTGTTAGAAACTTGCATACTAAGCAAGTAGAAATTAAGTTTGCTTGCAAATATATAGGTAGCAACAACAAGTGGGGAGGATGCAGCCTGGGAAAGTGAGAAAAGTTGCTCTTTTGTTTTTAATTATTAAAAATAAAATCTCTATGACTTCTTGGCATCTCATTCTGAACATCAGCAGAGGTATTGCAGCTGTCAGGCTTAGGAGGCAGCTATGGCAGTGATACTCATGCTTTCGTGTTTCAGCAGTTATCTTTGCAACTATAAATGACAGAGCCCCTTTTAATATAATTTAAAATAAAAGCTAGAATGCTGTAGACATTGATGGGAATCATGTGGGAAGTATAGCTACTTACCATGACTATATGGCTTTGTTAAACTTAAGAGTTAAGAGATGGATGAGATATTTTGAACAGGAAAAAAAAAAAAGGGGGGTATAATTCCTTTCTTGTTATTAATGAATGTGGTTTGATAAACAAATGGTCAGTTGTGGAATTTCAGGTCCTCTGCTCATGATACAGCAGTCCTTATACCAAGTTAAGATGCAAATCATGTATCCTAAAGAGGAAAATAACATATCTTGGTGTTAGAACCTGTGGATGAGAAGTAGGATGCACAGCACGTGCATTTTCTTACAGCATGATGAGATTTGCAGTTGAAGTGCCTTAAAACAGTAGAAAGAGAGTAAATAGCAATGCTTTCTATACCAAGATCAGGAAGTCAGAAGTAAGAATTTAGACAAGTGATACTAAATTCAGAAGTAATGACCATAAGGATATCTTAAAGGTGGGAAGAACAAAAAAGGAAAAGACAAGCTACACGTTTCAGAATCACAGATAAACAGAAAGACTTTCTGAAAGTAATTACCATTTATTAATAAGTACAAAAATAATGAATGAAACTAATGTTTATTGCATGCAGAATATACACTTGTGTCTACTGAGTAAGAAATGTGGAAGAATAAATTACAAATAAATGGAATCTAAACCAGATTTTTTTCCTAATGTGAAAATAAAGCTGCAGTTGAGTGCATCCTCCTAAATCTAAGAGCAGAAGGAGAGTGGGAAGAGAAGAACATGATTAATCTTTAACAGTAAACTTTTTTCTTGTCACTCTGAATGTCTTGAATCAAAGGCAACCATGCGTCAGATGTTGAGTTTGAACTAAGTAAATGATAAAAATGCATGATTTGATGAAGTCAGAACTATGACTACTATCTGGTCACACAAAAGCCTCTCTTTTAAGAGAGATTTAAGACTGGATGTTTAACCCCTCCCCTGAATCTCTTAACTAACTTTTTGAAATTTAAATTTTAAACAAAAAATTTTAAAATCAGGTTAGATCTCATGGACTGGCATATTGTATTGTTATAATTGTATTTCGGGTTTTGTGTTTGAGGAAGAAATTTAGAGCAGCTGGGGTCCCCAAGACAAGGAGGACATGTAGCTTTTGGAGCAAGTCCAGAGGAGACCATGATGGTGAGGGCTGAAGAAAACACTCCGGGGAGACCTTTTTGTGGCCTTTCAATAATGAAAGGGGAATTAGTGATAGTACAAGGGGCAATGGTTTTAAACTCAAAGAAGGTAGGTTTGGGTTAGACATAAAGATGAGGGGTTTTTTTACTATGAGATTGGTGACATACCAGAGGAGGTTTTCCAGAGAGGTGGTAGATGCTCCAACTCTGGAAACATTCAAGGTCAGGTTGGACAGGGCTCTGAGCAACCCACTATAGTTAAAAGTGTCCCTGCCTACAGCAGGGGTGTTGACTAGTTGGCCTTTGAAGGAATCTTCCAACCCGAACTGGTCTGTAATTCTGTGAATGCCAACAGAAGGTAAATCTCCCTGAGGCAGAAAAATGCCTTTCTTAAACAATACATGAAACCTTTTGAATTTGGTTTGGCTTCTTTATGTCCTGCAAGACATGTTGTCTGTTTAGCTTGTAACTGTATCTCATGCCACCACATGTAAAGGCTAATAAACAAAAGCTGCATTATATTTTTATATAATAAAAGTGGGTTTTGGGGGGAAAAAATACAACTTACAGTTTTCTCTTGTAATGAACTCTGTCTTCCTGTAAACCAGGAGAAACGTGAAGGAAAAAGGATGAAAGCACCCACCAACAAAACCCTTTCTGTAGAGCGTGTAACAAAGAAGAAACATAATTATACATGTGAACTGAAAGAAACAGAACTCCTTACTGCATATAAAGGACTGAAGCCCATGTATGGTGCTAGAGTAAATTAATTCTAGCCTTGTCTCCTTTCTTCTTTCTGCATTGCTGGGTACTTCAGAGAGTCAGTGCCGAGAGCTATGTTGGCCCAATAAAATATTTTTGTGTATTTCAAAGCCAACACAAAATTATACTGCCTGTTTCTTGTCTTCAAATTCATGGAGATATATTTAGAAATACGGTTTCGCCCAAGAGGTTAGCTGCATGCTGTGAGAATCTGTATTCTTGCTGAAGTTTGCAGGGTTTTTTTAGGAAGAAAATGTGCATCAGCACATGCTCCTAGTTTTCTGTTTATGTTAGTGTAGCTAGAGACTGAAGTCAGGATAAATCTGGCTTGCTTATAAAAGTGCATTGTGGAAGCAGTGGTGGGTGCTTGGTGAAGTAGATGTGTTTCATGCACTACAGTAAAGGCCTTGACTATGGTGTGTATATCTTCTGTTTTCTTAAATTGCTTTTATAGGATATTCATTATTACCTTAGTCGCTTATTGTGCATAAGAAAATTGGCTTAATGAATAACAGGGATCTGCCCTTTGGTTTTGGTGTAGCCTGAAGCACGTACCACGCTACAAACAGCAATTAAAAAGTCTATGCTATGATTTTCTTTATTTAGAATCATTTATTCACATCTTTCTTTGCAGTACAGTTGCAACAGTCTACTCTTTTGCTGCCTTTGTGATAGGTGCCATAATTTCACTAAAGAGCAAGAGTGGAACTAAAAAAAGAACCATCTGTACATATGTATTAGGGGTTCTCCTCAACTTTCATGCAAATTTCTGAACTAAACGACTCCACAGCAAACAACGTGAGAAACACTGCAGCACTTTTCTTACACTTGTGAGATAAGAGATAAATAATACCTGTATCTTTTAAATGAATAAAAGCAGGCACCATGTCCCTTATGTAATAGGTACATCTCATCCAGACTCTATCACTTGAAGGTCTTTCTGCTGAACCCTGTGACTATGGCATGTGAAGAGGAAAAGGATCATCATGAGTTGGGTAGGAGGAGTGCATGCCAAGACAGGGTCCTCTCCTGTAACCAATAGTTACAAGGATTCTGATTTCATGTTGGTTTTAGCTTTTAATTTCCATTCACCATGCATGCGCAAGTAGATTGGCAAAGCCCATTGTGCCTTTGCCCAGCTGTTGTGGTGTCTACTGCAGCCAGCTCTGAAGTTAGGAATAGGATAGGTTACAATGTTCAATGTGCAGTGTGTCGTCCTAATGTCTTCTTATTGGTGGCTATTTCCACCTCTCTCAAAGAATCATCAACTGTTCTGTCCCTGCAACACTGAGAGATGACAGTCACTGACTGTTGTGTAGGAATTGAAGCAGTGATGATTTAGCTTACTGCTTGTGGTGTTTTTTGATCTCTCTCATGACTTTTCTGAAGTCATCTCTGATCTGTTTCCTACCTATCTAAATAAATAACAGTGATGTAGATGTTAGTTGGAGGTGTCTCTTTCTTGCATACAAGAAGCTGTTTCTTCTTCCATGCTATGGATTTTTTCCTATTCTCTTGTAAACTAAGACTGGCGTCATATATGGTGGCATTGTCATGGCTGACTAAAAGAATTTAAACTCTCTTTGAGAGAAAGAGAAAAATGAGACATTTTATCCAACATAATGCTAAAGAAAACCTAGCTGAATGGCAGAGCAAAGAGGGTTGTGATAAGTTGCTCAGAGTCTAGTTGGAGGCCTGTAGCCAGTGCTGTGTCACCAGAGTGGGTCTGATCTTAATGTATTTATCAATGAAGAAGGCTCTGCTGCCACTGAGTGAGACCTGGACAGGCTGGAGAGTTAGAGAGGAACCAAATGAAATTCAACAAGGGCAAGTGTAGGTTGCCCTACAAGTTCAGGGCTGGCCTGCTGGGAAGCTGCGCTGCTGAAAAGGACCTGGGAGTCCTGGTGAATAACAAGTTCTCCGTGACCAGCAGTATTCCCTTATGGCCAAGGAGGCCAATGGTATTCTGGGGTTCATTAAGAAGAATGTGACCAGCAGGTCAAGGGAGGTTATCCTTCCCCTCTTCTCTGTCCTGGTGAGGCCACCTCTGGAGTGCTGTGTCCAGTTCTGGGCTCCCCAGTTCAAGAAAGGGAACTACTGGAGGGCTACAAAGATGATAGGGGAATTAGAACATGTCTTGTTTGAGGAAAAGCTGAGACATATGAGGCTCTTCTCTTAGAAAAGAATACTTACTGAGAAAGGATCTTATTGATGCTTATAAATGTCCAAAGGGTTGATATCGAGAGGAATGGGCCAAACTCTTCTCAGTGGTGCCCCTGACAGGACAAGGGGCGAACACAGGAAGTTTTGTCTGAACATGAGAAAAAGCTCCTTCACTCTCTGGGGGGACACAGCAGCATAACAGGCTGCCCAGAGAGGCTGCAGAGTCTCCTTCTCTGGGGATACTCAAAACCTATCTTGGCATGATTCTTTGCAACCTGCTTGACATGATCCTGCTTTAGCATGGGGGTTGAACTAGGTGGTCTAGATTGTCCCTTCCAACCTTCACCAGTCTGACATTCTGTCAAAATGTCAAAACCTGAAGCTGCAGTATCAATGTGGTGTCTGTGATGTGATGATTCTGGCTTCAGCACATGGGAAAATGATTCAGCAAAGCGAAATGTGTTCCTCATGGACATTCTTAATATAAAGGGATGTGGATGTTGGACTTGTTTCCTTTAGCTGATGCCCTTTATATTGTGATTTTTTTTTTTTTTTTTTTAGACAAACTTCTGTCCTAAGTCACGATTTCTGTTGTTCTTTTAAATGGTGTGATGCTTGCTGAATCAGCCCATGGAATGATAGATTTGAGCGTAATGTTTCTGCTCCTTAGTACAGAGCTGTACATGAAAAAACCCATGTTTCTTAGTGTGGGAATTAAAAAGCCCTTCCAAAAAAACAATAGGTGTATATAGGAATAGAGAGTTAATGCCAGGACGAAAAATATCTCTATTTTTTGCCTTAGCATTTAATTTACTATCTATATTTAGTACACTTATTCTGGTAATGGAGTTTCCATATATTTATCAGTGAATGAGGGTTTTTTTTAGTCTGTCTTTTAACTAGAAGTTACGGGGAAAAATAATTACACCCAAAAGTCCCCCAAATGTTAAATTATTTGTAAATGTAAGTTGCTCCATATTTTACATCTCTATTTCCATAAATAAGAAAATTTTATATTCACTTTATTGTCTTTGCTTCTCCCTCTTTCCCACAAGACACAAAAAAAACAGGCAAGTTTTTCTTTTTCCATCTGCTTTCAGTATCTCTCAGCCAGTTTTTTTAAACCTCCAGGTATATTTATTTCATGTTCCTTCATGACCCTTGATCGTTTATAAAGCAAGGTGGTCATTAGTGTTAATTAGAGAATGCACATAGCTGTGCCGTGGAAATGAGACATCTTTTGCTATAGTCAAGTATACAAGGGAAATGCTCTAAAGGAATTTATTAAAGTAATGCATAACACGTTAATTTGGACAGAAAGTTATTTAAAACTTAAGTATGTAGAAGTAGATAATTCAATAGAATTAGGTATATTGAAATTGCTTGGTGAATCTGGTCTCTTGTTCAGGAAACCAGCTTTTTTCTAAAAAACATGAAGACTAACTGACTTCAATACAGTTTCATTCGCCACTTATTTTCAATTATAATTTGATCACATGTTTATGATGTCATCATTTTGCATCACAGTGTGCATGTTTGTGTTTCTTGTCTTTGCAATTGTAAGCACTTTAGGATAAAACTCTGTTATTGTCCTTTTCAATATGGGAATTCACTACACAATAAGTGTATTATTGGCCCTGGGCAACCTTGTCTAGATCCAGGCCTGGAGGTTGGTGGCCCTGCCTGTGGCAGGGAGGTTGGAATTCTATGATCCCTGGGGTCCCTTCCAACCCAGACTTTTCTATTCTATTCTGTGTATGAATGTGCTGGAGACAATACTGTATTTTAGGAGATATGAACTGTCCATCTCACTACTTCATGCTTTGTGTCAGAGTTGCTTACTCCTAAGATTTTTATTGCTAGATAGGTACTGCTGGCCATCAATGCATAAGTGCAGCCATGCGTTGTGATGCCATAATAAATACATTGTTCTGAGATATGCCCTGGTTCCAATCAGTAGGATCAGGAGCTGGGAATGTGGTTAGTGCACAGCAGGGGGAATGTCAGATGGCTAACAGCATCTTGCACTCAGGAGCAGCAGAACAGGTGATTCACAGCTAAGCTAACCCGGGACAGAAGGAAGAAAATGCCAATATAAGTTGAATTTTCAGACAGGGAGTGTCAGAGCTCTAGATCATGAAACAAAGGGTTGCTTTGAAAATCTGGCAGCATTTAAATCATTCCCCTGCATTATATTTTTCCTACACCATTTTGGGCCATAATAAAAAAAAAATCTTGTAGGCTGTTTTGTTTGTTTGTTTATAGTTTTGAAAATTCAAGGTTTTAATTTCCAATGTTAATTCTTCCAGAGGAGGATCTTCAGTTCTGTGACACACAGTGCTTTTGTTCTTGGTGTTACAATCACTATTCAGCTTAAAACCATTGCATTTCTATTTAATTTCTAAAATTTAGTTATTTTCTTTCATTTATTTCTTTCCCCCCCACCCCCATGTTTTTGATAAACTGGCCAAGGTGCTTGGCCACTCCGTCTGCAATGCACAAGCACCTGCCTGCTGCATGAAAACAGGTTGCTAGAGGAAGGGAGAAAGGCAGGGAGAACTCTGTAAAGGAAGATGGATGGATATGTGAAATGTAGGTGGTGCAGTTGAAAGTAGAAAAACGGTGAGGAAGGAGAAGGAATAGGTGAGAAGAGTCTTGTGCACTGTTTGCAAATTTTAAGCTCTGACAGATTTTTGTTTCAGGGGGTGGGGGTAGATCAATACAAAGAATATTGCTCAGAACTAAACTTATCATGCAGAGAAGATACTGTTGGGTCCTGTTTCTCCACTGTAAATGTGCATAAAGCTCTGAAGAATATTTCAGGGGCAGAAAGCAGCGCTGAGGGCTGCACAAATGAAAACAACCCTGAAAACAGTAGGACTCCAGGCACCATAGCGGGGAAAAAAGTTTCAAGTCTGTACCAGCACCACATTACTAAGAAAGATTTACATCTAGCTTTTAAAATAACTGGGTTTTCATGTATTTTGGGAGCGCATGTGCAGCAGAAGTTAGGAGGCTGTATTATCTTGTATTTTCAATGTATGTTATTAAGATACTGTACATTGTATAGTTACAAGATAGATCACAATCTATTAAGTCTGTAATTCATTTTACCCTGTTTTTGTATGTATAACTGTTATTCAGTATACTGTTGCATATCACATTAAAGTTAAAGATCACTTTAATCTTCACTGTTTCAACAGTTAAGGATTTATGAATAGTTTGAAATAATTTTTCCCAAGTTAGACTACTTTCACTGGCACTGAATAATAATAAGCACATCATAGCCCTTGCACAATGTTCGTTTAACAAAAAAAACCTGTTACTTTGCTGTCTTTGGTGTAAACTGCTGTGCAGCATGAGTACAATTTTAATTCATTCTACCTTAATGAAGTATCTTTCCCATCTTCTTTCAGAAGCAAGTAAATACAATTCCTAGTGAAAGACAGACATAGATTTACAGATAGTGAATCGAGGAAGAATCATTTTGATCATCTGTTTTAACCTCTGCATAACACAGAGCAGGCAATGCCTCATTAAATTCCTATTCAAAGCAGAGCATAACTTATAAAAATAAATTATTTCTTTATTATTATTGATTAATTACTTTTATTGCTTAAAAAATACATTTCTTCCTTGCCTGAATTTGATAGTTTCAACATTCAGTCATTGTTTATTCCCATAATTTTGCCTGCCATCTAGCCCACTATCTTCTTCTGGGGCGAGAAATAAGAGCAGAAGCGCAAAGGAACAGGGAACTGAAGTGATTGATAACTCTTCATGTCTGTGGATGATTATGGAGCCTTTCTGAGGGGCTCTATATACCAGGAGAGAAACCAGAAGACTTCCAGGCACTCCCTTTCAATTCACTGGTTAGAGCGCTGAGTAAATAAAATCCGTCTTGATATTTTCTTTTTATCTGTTGTTTTTAGGAGTGGAAAAAGGTATCATCTGTCAAAATGTTCCTATGTGAATGACAGATTTTGAACATTTTGTAATGAGTAACCAATGTTTGGCCTGCTTTCATCTTTTTTGGTTCAAGTAGCTTGGAGGCTGGTTCCAAGCTCATTATCTGTGGAGTTTGACAAGGTGATGCTGTACTAGCACTTTGTCAAAATTATTCTGTTTCCCAGGGCTGCTGGTGGAGGTCATTCTTGAGTTTCTCTGCGTTTGCATCTCCAGCCAGGCTGTTTTAAGGGAACTTGAAGCTGAGCAGTAAGAGCGGAAGATACATTGGCAAGAAGAGAGCAACAAAGTGGTTATAGTGTGCCTGCTGCTTTAGCAGCAGGAAAAGACAAGGATTCTTATACCAAGAAAAAAGAAAAAAAAGTTTGCTGATATAGCTGCTTAGTGTACAAATGCAGGATTCTGTTTTCTGGAATGATTGATAGAGGCAATGATTCCACATTTTATCATGTTGGATTTCTGTGCATAAAGTAGTGATACAGGCCAAAGAGTCATTGAGCTGTCACCTACCTGGCAGAAGGAAGGCAACGTGAAGGGATGGGACAAGTTGGTTCACTGGGAAATCAGTAAAGGCAGGGGAGAGAAAACCAGAAGAGCTCAGTCGAATTGCAGCTTTAAGATAACACAGGAGAGTACCATAAACCAGAGGATGTTTCTATATGCTTTGAAGAGTCTTGTTTGATGCCCAGGACTGACCAAGAGCTAAGACAAGTACATTGGTGTTGTGGAGCTGTTGAGGAATAACTTACTTTGTCTTTTCTATAGTGGAAGTTGACAGTCTTGACCTTTTCCAAGAACCTAATTGCCCACTGAGGCTTGTCTTGCTTTGTTTTCTGTTTTGTTGTTTCTTTAAAAAGTGGCACTTTAACACAATCTATTTACTATTTTTATGGAACAAACAAACCATGAAATACATTAATATTCCATGGATCAATAATGAAGGATTTCAAGCCTAAGAATACAACTGCTTGGTTTTCATTCAAGTTATCAAGTGGTGTATAAAGATAAGTTGACGTGTTCTCTGGCAGTGTCGGTCATGAGGACTGCTTAGGGCTCACCCATATGTAGAGGTTTTACAAGGATCTAGATGATCTGAACTTGCAGTTGTTCTGTGATCTTGCAATTAAACAGAGAGTAAGAAAATGTGATTTGAGGTCAGTAGGTCATTAGTTTTACTAATGGATTTGACTGTAGGTTGTTATATGTCTTCTGTTCATTAGGAATATAGGAACTGCCACTTTGGATTAGACTAATGGTCTTTCAGTTCCTCTGTACTCTTACAACTTGCATTAGGTATAGATTTTAAAAAAATGTGGGTTTTTCCTCTGTGTTTTAGTCTGTGGCTGTTAGAAATGGCCTGTGAAAATTATGGTGACCTCAAGGTGATGGGTTTTTTTTAATTAAAATGAAAAAATTAATTAGCATTTATTTGTCACCTGAAAGAAGAAACGTTGCCTAAAATCTCAGTGCTTTTTACCGAGTTCTGTATAGCTGAAGGTTAAAAAATAACCAGATAATGCCGCAATACCTGTATGTGCTCCTGTCTAAATAGATCAGACAGCTAGATGGAAGAAATTCTGATTTATCTAATGTATTCGTCAATCTGAAAAAGCATTTCAGTTAATTAGAGAAGTGGCTTAGTAAAGGCGCTGTTCCTGCATTTCACAGGGATGAATGTGAATGGACTATGTGTTACTGAAAGTCATCTGAAAGCAAACACACAAAATTAAAAGCATGAGAGGAAGTTCAGAAAGGTGTTGGATTGATTTAATTTTTTAAGGAAAAGATTCACAACTATTACCACTAATATCCAATCGTAGAAGCAATTTTTCATCCAGAAAAGAGCACATTCAAAAGTAAACACAGACAAATTTGGTTTATGCCCACACACAGATCCTTCAAACTTAAATAGTTATTTGGTTGGGAAACAGGGCCCTTGGACTGTGTTCCCACCATCATTTAGAGATTCATTTACTTAGATAAGGCACTTAATCCCACTAGGTCTGTTTCCCAGTAGTAAACCAGAAATAACAATCCTTAGCAGTCTAATTATGGGTGTCGTCTTAGGCTTAATTAATTTGTAAGGAATGTTAATATCCCCATATGAAAACTGGCATGCGATGTGGAGTGTGTGCGTGTGTGTGTATAATTACATTTAATGCACATGCACACACCCTTGTAAAAGAGCACTGGTAGAGTTGCAAGGCCAAACAGTCAGAAGGAAATACGAGTTTTACATATGGACACTCCCTTGTGACTACTCATTATGGTAAATATTTAATTACACTATCATATGTTGACAGCCCAGCAGAAAGCCTGTCTCATTCACTTAACAGCAGTGGAAAATTTCCACCTCTTTTATCCAACTCTTTCTGATATCACTCACTTTAGCCATACAACGGTCCTTTATTCTCCTTACTGATCGTATTTCCAGGTGCCTTCCCCTTCCTCATCTCCTTAACATCCTTAGCAAGTTCTTGAAGAAATAGTTATGCCAAGGTGTTTTTTCTTGACATCTCAAGAGAGTTCCCTGGCATTCAACAGACCCATGCTCATGTAAAAATAGTGATGCTGTTTTCCCGATTACAGGAATGTAGGATTTTTTGAATGCAGTGTGGGTATTGAACAGATGCACATTGACTTTGGAAATACCATAAATTGGCCCATTTTATGTAGGTCAAAGAATAAGACAACTCCCATTTGCTAAAATAATTCCTATTAAATTTCAGATTCATGAACCAGGAATTTTGTGTCAGTGCTCAATGCTCTCTTATGGTTACTTCTAAGAGAGAACAACTCTGTCTTGTTCATGAGGTGCTTTGATATCCATATTTTATGTTCCTAAGAATGACTTCTTTACATGCAAGAAACTGATGAGTGAGACAAATGTTTTCTGAAACTAGGGCTGAGGAAATCTATGGAAAAATCGCTGAAGGCAACAAAATGGAATTACGGGATATATTCTTGCAGACTTCTCTTTGCATTTCCCCAAGCTATATGGGTTCACTGATGCCTTTAAAATATTCTTTCCAGAGGCTAATTTTGTTTTAAAGAGCATGTTCTCTTGAGGAGTGCAAATATAGCTAATCTGTTGTCTTTTGCAGCTAGCTAAAATATATGTATTTGCACTGTATGGATATGCTGTTTAGATGGTGCTGCAGTGGTTCTCCCATATGGTGTTCAAATATTTGAATTCATTGAGATTCATTTAATAAAGCCTGTCTCATTCAGCTGGGAGAAAGAGTTCTGAAATTAGCAGAAGTAACATCATTAGTACCTCCTATTCTTGTGCTTTAATAGAAGATAATGTACTTATTGCTTTTTAGAAAATAGAGGTGATTTGAAAGTAACACGGAAAATGCAGTAGGATGAAATTGGTATTTCTCATAAATTCAAACTTCTGTGAGAGACAGAATTTTTAGACAAGAGAGTTATTACATTGAATTGAAAATATTGCTAGCTATACATTATTGTGGAGACCAAGTCTTACGAGCTTTATTATCATTAGTGTATTTCTTATTTAAGTACTAGCTGTTCTGAATATACAGATTGTATTAGCTCCCTGTTCAAGCTGTACCTCGGAGTTTACTGAAGCAGTAATAAATGATAGAAAAGAAACAGATGACTTAGAGACATGTTGCAGGAGTGTTGCAACTCATCAGATCCACATGCATGTATAGCTCTACATTAACTGTGTACAAGGACTAGCTTTGAGCACTTTCTGTCCTCCTTTCATCTGATCCCTTTGGTCCTGTGTGCAGACCAGCATGTGAAACACTTTTCCCAGCTCAAACCGTCTGGGATGTGGATCATGCCATGAGCCTAGGGGATCTACTGATGCCGTAGACTTAAAAAAAAGGATGCTGTCATATTCAGTGACAGTGTCTCTGTGCAGGTAATCTAACTTTGTCACTTCCTCAGTTTGGAGCAGTAGCACCATTACTTCCTCCACCCTTCAGTTGAATGAGAACAACGTACTAGTTTTGTAGCCCTAGGGTCCTGTTTCATTAATTGCTACATGCAGAAGTAGCTGCATAATTGGGCTGTCATGTAGATCACATGGCCACTAATGCTGGACTGCATCCTTTAGGTTTTAATTCTCACATAAAAAGTACAATAGACTGTTTCTTAGGAAAAATAACACCACCACCCCCCCAAAAAAAAACCCCAACCAAACAACAAAGGAGACCTCATTTAATGAGTTAGCCAGTAGGTCAGCTTATTGTTTGATTTTTGCAGAGATAATAATGTCTTCAAACTCATTGTAGTCAAGAATATTGCTGCTAACTTTGCAATATTAATGAAAGGCATAGACGTATCTTCGAATGATATGAAAGGTGAATTGTACTATCTTAAGAATTTAGAGTTTGCTTTGGCTGTTTGTTCTGTGCAAAATAGCTGTAGGAATGAGATTTCAGATAATTGCTAAAAACCTGAAGTGCCAAAACTGTAACGACCATTTTAGAACTGACCTCTAAAATTTATTTTAGTAACTTCAGTACTTTGGAACCAAGTTGTTTTGAACAATCAAACTTCTATTTTGAATTCTATATCTAGTATAAAAAGGAAGGTCCTGTGTTAATATGGTTGTAAAGAAATTTTTTTTTAAACCTGTAGCATCTATATGCTAAGAATTTATGAGTAATTTAAAAGTATAGTTCTCCCAGGTACAAAATAATTGCAAAGTAGTATTAATGCATTTCTCTGACTTAACTGAGCCTCTCTATCTCTTTCTCTCTAATGCTATGAAGTGATTGTAGGTACATGGGATGTGGTTTGACTGATGAGAGAAATTTGTCAGGACCACTGAGCTCATAAGTTGCAAGGTCCACTAGGGATCATGTGCAATCTTGCATGTGCAGATGGTGAGGATTAGGTGTGAAAGGATGTTAAACCCAAGTGCAGCTGGGGACAATGAAGTTCATTATTAATCGATTGAAATATTTTGAACTGCTAGGTGAAAGCTGTGTAAAATATGCAGCAAGAAATAGCTTTTTATTGATTCAGTATATGTATTATTTAAAAGAAAAATCTTGCTTAAAAGCAAACAACTATTTGATGAGCATCTGCAGCTTCATAAAGCTTGAATGTATTTGTTAAAGCTAATCTGATTGCGTTCACCATGTAACTGCTCTTGAGTTTCCTGGATCTTGAAGATTGAATATACACTTTAAGGCTTAGTGCGAAAGACTGTATCTCAACATGCTACTGAACCTGTTTAACTCCCACCTATTCACCAAACAAACTTAGAATGAAGAGTGGTACTTAAGGAAATTACAAAATCTGAGGGGACAATGATGAAAAAGGAAGTATCTCATTTTGGCTGTAGACTTCAAATTCCCTTAAAAACACCGAGTATTAATAATTCCATTTTAGATGGAAAGCTGAAGATCAGAAAGATGGTAGAACTTGTACAGCACCATTTAAAGGCAAATGACAGAACTGGGAATAGAATCCCTCTACCCTGAACTGCAATCCCATGAACATTGCATGGGGTTATCTGCTATAACTGATGCACTGCAGCAGTGATTTACCAGTGGGGGCTGTCCTGATTGATTTGCTGAAGGGCGAAGGTGATGCAGGTGGGTGGAAGAGAGAGAAGAAACCAGGTCTAGTATACAGGGTAGTTACTTAGAAACTGGGCAGAAGAGGTAATGCACCCCACAGCTCCTTTGCTAAGTAGGTTATTTTGTCTGGCAAACATTATTGGTATTGCTCTGAGATATTTTTTTTTAGGGGTTCTGAGATTTTCCACGTTTCAGTGGCACTGTCTGACAAACAATGAAGAGCTCTTATGAATGCAGTTACTAGTCACCAAGGGGAAGACCTTTGAAACACATATGTAAAAAAGAGAAATGTCCAAATATTAGGTCAAATAATGCATGTGGAGTAAACAGGGAAGAGCCGTGTTATGTTAAAACATGATCGGTGTACCTCTTGCATCTTAAGGAGATGGAGGATTAGAATTTGCAGATTAAAAATCCTTTTTACCAAAATTTTTAAAAAAGGTTTTTTTAAAAATTAATTTTATAATGCTGTTTATACATTATACCATTTGGCAATTCTGTCATGGTGGTAAAAATATATTAATCTTCTCCCTGATGTCTGAAGCTCTTCCCTGATGCTGGTGAAGAGTATGCTTCTCAGGAAGCTATCTAGTACTGAAACCCAAGCACAATGTAGAAGAGCAGGGCAGGTGTCCTCTGGCAATACAAATGTTGTCCTCTCCATCCTTGGAGAAGGCACCTTGTTGTCAGACCGTGGCTAGAGCTACATGAAGAAATTAATCCAGAAATCACATTTAGCTGTACTTATGGTAGAGACATTTTATCAGTGTTATCCACTGTCTTTGTCAAGAAAAATGGAACAGAAATTATATTCCCTGTGTTTTCATGAAGGTGTTCCTATGCAAGCTATTCTGGGTGAGATCAGTCTCTCCTGAAAGGATTCTGACCTTGAGCTCACTCTCTAGGCAAAGAAGAAAATAAGTTTTTTAAGGAGATAAATAGTCTTGTTACTTCTTTTGGAGAGACTTTAGAAAGCCAAGTATTGTAACATGAAACTTTTGTTTTCCTCTTGTTGACTGTGAGGAGGTCTCAGAAAGCTAGTTCCAATAGAGACATCTTGTGTCTGTGTTGGAAGCATGTCTGTTTAAAGTCCCACTCTCTGTCAAGATAAGGGTACAAACTTGAGAAGATGCTGAGCTGGTGGGAGCTGTATGATAACTACTTGAGTGGAAGCATGCTGAGATGTACTAGGAGCTTTCTAACCTAAGTTTTGGTTTTGGACTTTTGTTAGTTTATTTTTTTATTAAGAACATGAAATACTAAGCTAGGATATTGTAATTCTCTAAACAGAAAAGTGGTTAAGACTTGAAATGCATAGAGCAGCATTTAAGGAAGGAGTATGGAAATCAGTCTCCCTGCTTGATGCATCCTTGTAGATCTCTTTCTCCAGCCCAACTTTCCAGCAGTTTACAGTGATTTTCTGTTTAATAAAACTCTATGCAGCCTCTCATGTATCCTTAGGAAAGTGCAGGAGTGTGTCAAAATACATGTTTTAGAAGTGTCATTGATGTCTCTTTTTTGCAGTTCTGATCAGTACTGTTATTGCTAATCCTGAGTTGTCAGGGGGTGAAAATCAGAGCAGCTTTCAACATTGCTAAACCAGGAAAAAAAAGCTTTTGAAAGTAATGCAAATACTTTGTGTTTGGCTAATAAGACCTATTTTTTTAAGCAGCACATTGGTCACTGAAAATGCTAAATTGACAGCCCTGTTAAATAACAACTTCTATTCACAAATGAAAGCAGTAGATGCAGTGGATTGTGATGCTAATTTCCATACTTTGAGCTTTAAAATCGTTCAGGACATACTATTTAAGCACAAAAGAGTTCTTCAAACAATACTGATGCTATGAAATTTTTATTCTTTCCTCCTTTAGCTTGAAATGGCAAGTTAAAAATTGGTTCTCTTGACTAACTTCTCTTTGCAGATGTATCTCTGCTGAGGGTTCACACTGTGATTCTCATACATTATCTAAAGGCATTTCTTATTATTCTTCCCCCAGTTTTATGTATTTTTATGTATAACTACTGACATTAATGGAGCTGCTTCCAGTGTTCCTGCATGTCTAACATTTATTTCATTTTTTTGCTTAGGCAGTATTGTGAATTGAGAATAAAACCACCAGTTTTTCCTTTGGAAATATCCACTATTATTGCTGTTTATTAGAGGCATTATGAAAATTATGAACTAAATGGAGATTATGTGAGGAGAATTAGAGTTTTACTGATAAAAAGTATATAGGCATTTGGGAAATCATAGAATGCTTTGGGGTGGAAGATCATCCAGTCCTAATCACCTGCTATGGGCAAGTTCCCCCTCCAGTAGCCTAGGGTGCCCAAAGTCCCATCCAACCTGGCCTTGAACACTGCCAAGGATCCAGGGACAGCCACCTCAGAGCTGGACACAGTATTCCAGGGGGATCTTATGAGAGCAGAGGGGCAGATTCACCTCCCTCAACTTCTTTTGGTCGTGCTTATTTTGGTGCAGACCAGGATGTTGTTGACTTTCTGGGCTTGAAACAAGCATTGCCAGGTCATGTTGAGCTTCTCACCCACCAACACCCTTCTCCCTTGGGATTACCCTGATTTATGTGCAGGAGCTCACACTTGCCCTCATTTAGCCTCATGAGTTTCTCACAGGCCTACCTCTCAAGCTGTCAAGATCTCTTCACATGGTATCCCTTCCCTCCAGCATGTTGACTGTACCACACAGCTTGGTGTCATCAACAGACTGTCCAAATGCCTGACAAAGATGTCAGCTCCACCATTTCATGGTCACTGCAGCCAAGGCTGCCCTTAGCCTCACATCCCTACTAAACCTCCTTGTTGGTAAGAACAAAGTACAACATTGCACCCCTCCTTGCTGGCTTTTCTGCTACTTGGAGAAGGAAGTTATCATCAGTGCATTCCAGGAACCTCTTAGCCTGCTTATGACCTGCTGTGCTGTCCATCCCAACGGATATCAGCGTGGTTGAAGTCTCCTATGAGGACCAGGACTTGTGAACATGAGGCTTCTCCTATTTGTCTATAGAGGGCTTCATCTACTCGGTCTTTCTGGTCAGGAGTCCTATAGCAGACTCCCACTATAATGTCACCCAGGGGATCAATTTGATTGTGCTTATAGATATATATGGACGATGATTCAATTATTCTCCTTTTACTACATTGATGAATAGATATCATTGTGGGTAAAACTTGTTGGTTGGTTGGTTTGGGTTTTTTGTGTTCTTTTGATAATTCCAGGCTAAATTAGGAACTATATTTTTCTTCTCAAATTTATGAAAGAAACCCAAATGAGAAAAAATAGAAGAATGGGAAGTAAGACCTAATCCACATCATTAATTTTCAAATCAGAGTAGTTCTATCTGTATAAATCGTATACTTAAAGAAGAGCTCTAGAAAACCTCATCTGTACATTGAAAATAACAGGAAAAGTGTCTGACTGGTTTCTTACATGTAGGCA
Organism: Laterallus jamaicensis coturniculus; assembly: GCA_022605575.1. Classification (NCBI taxonomy): domain Eukaryota; kingdom Metazoa; phylum Chordata; class Aves; order Gruiformes; family Rallidae; genus Laterallus; species Laterallus jamaicensis. The sequence goes on from JAKCOX010000005.1 coordinate 38,175,221, forward strand.
CTGCTCATCCTTTGTGTCAAGGTAAACAGTTTGTATTTTTGTTATTTGATCTATATTAAAGACTTTGAAATCCCAGAGGCCATTCTTCATGAGGTCAACAAAGAAATACCGGAAATGAACTTATTGGCAGCACGACAGTACTCAGGCATATCCCAGCTGCTGTTTTAATTGAATGAGAACTTTAATGAGCAAAGTGAGGTTAATGTACAGTCCCAGCTTTCCAGCCGATTAGATTGACAGTGTTTCATTTTACTGTCAGAGTTATCAAAATGTGTTTTTTCTTCCCCATGATATTCCTTTATTATAAGTTTTGCAGTAGTAGGGGAATGCAATTGATATGCAGTCAAATTGTTCCTGACAGAGAGATTTTAAAAGCTTTTAGAGTGGATGTAAAGGAGGAAATTTTGTCTTCGCAGAGTCTGCTTAGCCCATCTATCCACATTAAGCGTCTAACAGTTACACTGAACAGAAATGACATCTTAAAGAAGACTAAGTGCTGCTTAACTTTTTAATGTCATTCTTGGGAGATCTGAAGTTGATTTTTTTTTTTTTTTTTTTTCCTGGTTGCTGTATCACTCCATCATAGGATTTATGAAAAATAAAATTGTACCTGTGTTCTTAATAGCAGACTTTCTATTCTTCCTGTTGCACCATGGAGGTAGGAGTTTTTGTCTTGGCATATGGAGAGAAAGCACCGCACAGATAAACAATTGATGTATGCCTATATATAGATTTGTGAGAAGAAAAACAAGCCAAAAAGAACCTCGTGCATTTCTTATGACCAAACCCCCACTATTGCAGACATGTCTTTTCTGTATCCATGAAGATTCTCATTAAAATTAAGGTTATATTTTCCCCAACATTTCTTGAAGGACTGTTTCAGAACCCCAGTACTGTTTTTTTTAAGAAACTTTGTATTTTTTGGATTGTATTTATTCTAGACAATTCATATCTGATTCATTATATGCCAACAATTCCCATCTTAAATCTTACTCTGTATAGTTTTATTTAATGATATCTTTTAACAGAGTGGTCCTCTAGTGTCCCCTCACAGTCTTCCTTTTGCTAAAACTACATAATCCCAGGTTTGTTGTTTTGGGTTTTTTTGCAGCAATAGTATCTTGACACATCCTCCTAACTCCTTTTTTCTCCTTTGTTCATTTAAATTCCTCTTTCCTGAATGTAAATGACTGCAAGTGCACAATGTTCCAGGTGAAAACTCACCACTGTCTTACGCAATATCAGTAATATTTCCTATTTCTACTTGTCCAACACTTCTAGTGTTGCATTTTCCTTATCTACAGACAGATTGTACTGGTAGATTATATGCATTAAGAGTAATACGTCTTGTCTCCATTACCACCTGATGATTATGTGACTTAGAAAAAATTGTTATCAATAGTCTCTAGTGTAAGAACTTCAGCTTAAAACTCTTAATATCCAACCTACCTCTTATAGTTGAACCTCAGGGTTATCCAGTTCTTCACAGTGATAGTGATTTGAATCTATATTGACGATTCCTTCCATTCTTTCTGCATAATGAAATTTCATGACTGCCAGCATGTATATCTGAGGGCACTAAATGCTTTATATTGTCTAGATTAAATTTACATATATTATGCTAAAAATACATTCTTTTTCTTAATAGTTATTTAAATAATTGGAAAGAAGTATCACACCAAACATCCTTTTTATAAAAACTATCATGTCATCAATGTGGGTCAGAGGAGAATGTATACTCTGTATTGCCATCTCCTGCTTGTAGCATTTGCCATTGAGTTGACTTCTGTCCTGCACAGATTTTTCTATTTCTCTCTTGCACAAGCTGTGCCCTGCCATTTCTTCCTTGGTCATATTGTAGAACCCTACAGATACAATCAAACAATCACCTTCTTCCTAACTCTGTCATTACTGTTCTACTCAGACTTTCCAGTTTTGCCTTATTCCTGACCCTTTGGATGAGCCAAGTGAAAATGTGCTTCCTCATAGGTTCTCTTAGACTGAACTACAGTCTGAGTGCAATATCCCTTTCTACTTCTCTAATTCCTGTCCTCAGAGTTTTGCCGAACAGTTGGAGGAAGCCCTGAGAAGAACAATCTGATCTTTCATAGCTGACTCCTTTGAGTGGGAGTTTAGACTGGTGACCTCCTTAGGAGTCTTTCAACCTGAATGTTTCGATGATCCAAGTGCTGCTTGTTTTAAAGAATCAAAAATCCCTCCTTTGTCTTCCCCACACCTTGTTTTTTGTTGTTTTTTTTTCTTTTCTGGAAAGTGTTCTGATTCAAAAAACATTTTAGATCATGCTTCTACTTGGACTTGGGATATTTGAACATGTGGACTACCTTCCTGAAGACTTTTCTTCGATGAAATAATCCTAAAACTCAACATTTCTTAAAGTATTTCTTTGTATTTAATATTACCTACAAAGGTTTCATCTAAATTGACATTTCTGCCTTTGAGTTACACTTACAAGAAGTACAGAAAAGGTCTATGATCCCTTGATGTGCAATAGATATTACAGCTAAGAATAGTCCAAGGAAGTTTTACTTTGGAGAAAGATTTATTTGAGAGAAAAAGTACTTAACTATTCACATGAGCTATGTCATAAAAGTATAAAAGTTATTTTCAACATTGCATCAAATTCAAGGTTAAAAGCTCATTCAACTCTTTAATATAAAAGGTAATATTTATAGTATTGGTTATATCGGGTTGTACTGCTTGAGACATTTTAATATTAACAATGTAAATGGTTCAACAATGGTACCTTTGAGAAATACGCAATATATATGTATGTGCTGCTACTACTATTCTTATTACCATTATCTACTTTATCTCATTTCCATTAAAGTGATGGATATTAAGCAATATGAAATAGGAATGGCCGTTTTCTCTATTTTCTGCTTTACTAGCTGGCAGTATGTAACTGATGAAAACTCTTATTTTATCAAGCGCATTTTATATTCTGGAGCTGAATGGTGGTAAGTGAATAGTGGAAATAATACTAACAATGAGCATAGTCATTAGTATGTAGAGACAATTGTGAGGTGTGCTGAAGGTATTCACTAACTCCCTTGAGAAACATGGTAATTTTGTAGCCATGCATAATTTTAAATACTTTTTCCTATTTTTAGTCATGTAACAAATATGTAGTAAATGTATGTAACCTAGAAATTAAAGTTGTTTAGCTTTTGTAGATTTAAAAAAAAATCATATTAAATAGTTTAAGGCTTCTGTCAGTTTCGGATTTGCCTTTTTGTCATCTTTTTAATGAATCATACAATTGCCTGCACCACACCTAAAGAAATCACTCTGTCCCTTCTCATTTAATACCAGGATAAAATAGAGTTCCCCTTCCAAAGGATGCTCTTTCAGCCTGCTAAGGTCCTCTTAAGAGTTGTATTGCTCATTCTGTGCTTGACTAATATGTAACTATCCATCCTTTTTTTTTTTTTTTTTAGTTTTTAAGAGTAAATAATCTTCTCTTGTAGGATGTTTTTCCTATATCTCTTCAATGTGCTTGCATTTTCCCCTTATATGTTCTCAAAGAAGTTTGCAGATTTAAGTTATCTTAAAGTATGATCCCCTAAATGGGCTCAGTTTTTTTATCTGAGAATCTCTTCCCCAGTCACTGTCACCTTTCCTTTGTCTTTTTTTTTTTTGGTCATTGTTAACTCTTCAAATTCTGGAAAATATTTTCATTGAGTTCTGCAGCCATTTCCATGGCTGATATGGCCCTACAGTGATCCCTTCAAACATGTGATGCATGACAGTACAAATGTGGGATATAACTAAAAGCAAGTGGACAGTGAGTCTTCTACAATTCATAACTACTTTTCCCAGAAGCCACAAAAAAAAGAATGCTGCAATTTATGTAATTACCATGTTGCACAGAAAATTTCTATGAAAAAAAAATAACAAAATGAGTATGAGCCATTAGTATGCAAAGCTGTGACTCAATACAGTAAAAAGAATTTATGGGCTTGTGATTTCTTTCAATGCAGTTAATTGACTCCCACTTCTTTATTACTTATAAACTGTGAATGCAACTTGAGAAAAGCGCGCGCACACACACACGCACACACACACATTTGTTTTATAAATCCATAACTTTATTTTGTATTGCATTTAAACCCTAAAATAAATTGATCCAGGAATGGGGGGAAAAATAATATATATATTTTATATATATCTATCTCGGATATATATATACCTCAGAGGACCCATATATATTTATATATATGTGGGTCCTCTGATTTGTATTGCTATACCAAGCAGAGTGAAAACCTTTGATGGCCAGGGGCTCCTAGGCTACCCCACATACTTTATGAAACTGAGACATACAACTTTTTTTTAACTTCTGTTTACCCGCAAATTCTTAAAACATTTTTTCTCCAAGTCTCTCATTTGTGGTGCTTCTATGTTGATAGATGATGCAAAGGACTGAGAAGATTTACACGCCCAGAACGCTCGCCATTGCTTAATATAAGGCCCTAGGAAATATGTAATTGAAAATGATAATTGATTTAACATAATTATATCCCTAATCTTCAAAATATTTTTATGTTAATTCCTAGTCAAAAATTTGAAATCTACTCTTCTGGGTTATTTGCTTGTTGTAAAGACAGAATATTAAAAAAACCCTTTGTGTTATTCCCTTGCCTGATTGTGTACTGTAGAGATGAAATTGTACAAATATAATGTGCTGGGACAATTCAACCCTGAGCACAGCAGTCACCCTGCTATTTAAATGCTGGATAGCTGCCAAACAAAAATAATTCATTTCATATCACATTATTTTGAATACTTTGACAAAATAGGGAAAAGCAGCAAGACATTAATTATATGGCTCTGCCAAACTGCAACTTTTAGCAAAGTGTTTTAACTCTTCTTTGCAAAAATTTGCTTGGTATTGAAATGAGGCCAAAATCTATACATACCTCATAGGTGCAGGTAGGTACCATCAATCTGGAAGTTGCTTCAGGATCGTCAGTGACACCAAAAAAAAAACCCAACCCCAAAATATATTAATTACTTAGTAGTCCCACTGTGTTACAGTCCTGTCACGTTCCAAGATTTCTTAAAGACTTACATGGACAAATACACTGAAGGCTAAACTGAGGGATATGAACAGCAAATACTTTGCCTATCTGAACTGTTCCTCAGCTTTTTCTTCTTCCAGTCAGCTTTTCTTCTGGGAACAGATTTTAAACATAAACCTTTACAGTATTTGCTTTATGTCGCCTTTTTTATTTGCCTTGAATGCTTAGAATCGAAAGCTTCTTTCTTTTACTTCTTTTTTAAACTTTTTTTTTTCTTTAATCTCTTCTGAAGTGTAAGACTGAGCTGTTGGTCAGATGAGAAGACTTTCTTTTCACTATGTTCTTTAAAAAATCTGGTCTAAAATTGGACGAGTCCAGTTCTTAGAAAAAATAATTCTGCATCTCACTGATTAGTGAAGAGGTTATTCTGGGAAAGATGTCAAATTCCATGAAGTGCTTTAAATACTACTTCACTGAGTTGTTGTATAGGCTTATAGCCAAATTGTGCTTAAAAGTTCCTGCAGTGAGATAGGCGGTACCGGTGTGTTTCTAAATCCAGAGTCTAATTTAGTGAGAGGAGAGCCCTTCACCTATTAAATACACGCCCACAAGAGCCTGAAAGGGATGTTAGGAACTCGCAAATGATGTTTATACAACACAGTTCCCAGGACGACAGATTGTAGAGCACATCAGTGTCCAAATTTATCTGCTTCCCCCTTGCTTGACTTCCCTCTTCTGCCAGACTGCCTACCAGGTAGACAAAAACGAGGCCAGCAATGTGTTTTGAGTTTCAGAAAAAAACCCTTTTTGTTGCTGTTTCTATGGTTGTTGTCCTTTCTGTTTGGCTGCTTCAGTCCAAAGAGACTTGAGTCAATCAAGGATGGGAAAGATGTGTATCTCTGTTTTCTGGGTCATTTGAGGTGCCTGTTGCAATCCTGCCAGCTTCAACTGGCTTCAGGATGCCTTATGAGTGTGTGTCATTGTCTCCTTAAGGTTAGAGCAGAGTCTGAGGGCAGGGGAAGCCCTTACTCCACTCCAGTACTGTGTCAGTATTTTAACACAGGAGACTGAGAACAGTCTGTGCCCTTATAATGCATTTGTAGGAAACCTCAGCAGCTGAGGGATGGGAAATATTTGTGCTCAGCAATTGTTCTCTTTGTACACACAGAGCCAGAAAGTGTTGCAATTTTTTAAAAGACTGGCATTGATTTACATGCCATTAGGAACCTCTGACTGGCGTTGAGGTGACAATGCATGTAACCACACAGAAACCTCTTTTTCCTCTTTTCTCACATTAGTTTTCTTGGGGGAGGGGGGGTAGTAGAGGGCGTGAAACACAGCCTTGAACTGGGGAGACAGCTTCCCTGTTCCCCAGTTTGAGTAGTGCTTGAAAATATCTTCCTCGGGGACTGAAGTGGTGAATGAACAAATGTAAATGTTACCAGAGCATCTGTTGAAGAACTGATAGAAAGGCTGATGGATTTGAGCTGAATTTTTAATGTGTCTACGTGTATGTTTTTAGGCTAAAAGAGCATCTCCTCATTCCTAGGTGTGCTGTATTTTCAAAATGTGTTTTCTGAACACACGCTGAGGGACTCTCAAATCCAAGCCACATTGTTTTCACCAGAAGGGGAAAAGTGGGAAAACTGCATTCAAGTGTCAAGAGAAAACAAGCAAAAAGCATTTTAGAAAAAATGTTTGGAAAAAGTCTATGGGTATGCTAAAAAATGCAAAGTGATACACACCTTTGGTGAACCTCAGGGAGTATTATGCTGATGACTTAAGCCAGTTATACCTACTATGCTGCAGAAAGCTATGCAGAGAGTTACAGCAGTGCCAAATAATTGTGAAACCCCATCTAGAATCCTGCTAGTAATTGTAAGGCTCTGGTTATTTGGATCAACATATTTCAGAAAATTCAGAGAACATAGAAAAAGGACTGAGCAAAAAATTGTTGAGAAGTATTTAATGGGACTGAAAGTGTACCATGCTTTTAAGTAAGAATGAAAAGATGAGATGGGTAGAATTAAAGGAATTTGGTTATAAACATATCTGAATTATACAGATAGAGGCACAACAAGGGGATTTTTTTTGTAGTCTCTCTTGCATTACACAACAAAAGAGGAAGCAAAACTTTGTGTTTTGCTTTGTGTAAAGACTTCAGGATTTTTTTAATTTTTTTTTTTTAATCTATAAGAATTCAGTCTTTTCCATCCAAAGACCCTGACCTCTATTTATAAACTAGAAAAATCTGTCGCAAAAGATCTGCTTTTACATAGTGGCAGATTAGTTACACAATATATCTTAAGATTGACTTTTCTACCATCCCTCTATTTCCTTTTTTTTTTTTTTTTGACTAAAGAAAAAAAAATCAATCTAGAGTCAATTATTTTTGTTTGGATTTACAAAGGAAAAAGTAGACAGCAATGCTGAATTTAATTAGCAGTAGTGAAGTTGCACATGTTAGTACATCCCACTGTCTCAAAACTATGAGCTTAGAGAAACTCAGTCTTTCAGACTGTGCAAACATCTTGATGGTAGTAAATGGACCACTCATCCTTTAATTAAAGGGACAATAAAAAAAAGTTATTCATCTAGTGTCAGTTTGGTGTGTGGGAGTCTTGGAGACTGACATGCCTTTGTCTGCTTTCTCTGCTAGTGATTTGCAAAACCTCCAGATTCATCTTGCTGCAGGGAAGCCTGACAGCTGTGATGAGCACCAAGCTCTCACGGCTGTATAGCACTTCTTCCAATTGGCTCATCCATCGGTCATGGGAAAGAAAAGAGTGTTTAATGAAGTAAGGGAATCCCATTCAAAATGCTGAATAAGTCCCATGGTTTCGTTTATTCAGATCAGCAGAAAGTATTACTATGCAGTTCCATAGTGGCTGAGGCAAAAGAATAGGTACTAGGGTTAGGTCACTACAAAGGACGGGAGAAGGGTAAAAAGGGAACATTTAAAAATAACCACAACCCACTTAGGTCTAGGAAGGGTTTTTTAAATTCTTCGTTCAGTAGCTTAGAGCCACTGTTACATACCTGGAGCCAAGCCTTTAAAGGAATTCACTTAAATGAGGTCTTAACTGAGTCTTTGTGGATAGCGGCTCATCCTCCAGCCATTGAAGTACACTGAGACCCAGTCGACTAACCAAGTACATATTAGAAAGATTCTAGTAAATTATGGGAAAAAAATGCATGGAGACAGCCAAGTATTTAACCTTCAGATCTTCTGTCCCTGTAGTCTAGATGTGGGGAACTTTCTTTTTAATTTCCCTTTGAGTACAGTGCTGTCTCACTAAGAGATCCAGAGGGGAAAATTTGGGAACCTGCTAAAGATACTACCTGTTGTGTATGTATGTGTGTCCTGGTTCTGGCCAGGCCAGTGTTAACCTCCCCAAGCAGCAAGCCCAGGTGAGCTGAGTTAGCCCAGGCTGTTTTCCATACTTCCTGACATCAGTCCCCCATAAAAGGGGCTAGTCAGGGAGGGGTTCCCCTGTGCTGCTCTGGGGCAGTCCGAGTGTGGCTGAGGCATGGGGTCTGTCATCATGTCTGTGCAGCGCTCAGTGTTATCAATGGGTCGATAAACTACTCTGTGTTATCACTGGGTGTGTGCGCTTTGTCCCAGGTTTATTGTTCTTGTGGTGCTTTTGTCAGTAACCTGCCTATATCCCAACCCATGTGGCTTTGTCTGTTTCTCCCGTCAGTGAGAGAGCAGTGTGCGGTGCTCAGCCACTGCTTGGGGCTGAACCACCACAATGTGTAAAGATACATAGGCTGTGAAGTTTGTAGGAACACAGGACAATGCTAAGTTTCATGCCTGGGTGTGCAGAGCATTTACTAAGAAGCTCTTGGGTATTAAGACTTAAGTTGAAATTGGAAACAAAATCTGCCATTTAAGAAAGAAAGAAAACTTTGACATAGCTAATAGAAATTATTAGAATTGTAATCTCCCTGAGACACGTTAATTAAAATAACAGAACAAATGGTGCCTCAGTGAAGAGTTTGACATGCACTATGGCTTTAAGTTGTTTTTAATAAACATAGTAGACAGTAATATCATTTTAGAAAAAAAGATAAGCAAGAATAAAATTCAAATTTAAATGCAAAGGTTAGAGTAGAACAGATGACTCATGCTTTATCTATATTGAAGTAATTATACAGTGAGAACTCAGAACACTGGCTTTGGACTTATAAAGAGCAAATCAGCATAGTGAGATTTATCTTATAGCTAATTTTATGGGCAATATAAAAGTTTCTGAAAACTGCTACTTGAAGGATGGGTAGGAAAGGTCATTGCCTCTTCGTTTCCCTCCCTTTTTTCCCCCCCCCCACTGAAGGACTTACTCATGTTTACCAAATCATTTTACTTTTTTTGCTGAAATTTCCTATTGAGGCTGTTGATTGCTTTTTCTGTGCATCTCTAAACTTTTCAAATTACATTCATGTCTTTGTATATGATCTGCTGGAAATGGTTGCCAATACTTTTGTAGTGTAAGAGTCTGCAGGCATGGCGATAAACAACACATTCTCCAAGGAGATTTGTTAGATTACTGTGCTTTTTTATTGTGCTTTAACTCACCTGTGAGCATCTTGAATGCTTGCTGGGACTGGTGGCTGTGTTTTCAGAATTGTTTGATCATAAAACAGAACAAAGACATTTTAGTTATGAGGATTATACAGATCTTGATTGAAGCATTTTTAAAGTCTGATGCCAATAGATGTCACCCTGCAGTGTGTTAGAAGAGTCAGATTAGTGGGAGGCTATAAGGTGGTTTGCAGATGGCTGAAATGCTGCACCAAAACATTACAAGAGATGATTTGTAGTGTTTATTTACTTCTCAATCACAATTTCTCGTTTTAAATGCTCTTCTTTATTTTTCCCCCTCGAAATCAAGGTTAAACAATTATTGGTGTCTAATCTGTTTTTAACTCTGCATCCAGGAAAACCAAATTATTAAATGTCATAATTAAATGATTTGCAGCTGAAATTCTCCTGTTTGACAAAAGGAGGAAAAGATTTCTGGACTTTGTGGCCTGCAATTCTAGGGTAACAGTTCAGGGATATAGATGGAAAGATGACTTGCGGGGAGATGCTGAAGACACTGTCCTTGTGGCTTCTTTCCTCCTCTTCTCTACACTAGGTTGCAGACCTGGATGCAATGAGGTGAAACTCAGTGACAGCTAATGAGGGCAAAAGGACTTGATAATATTATGGGGAATTCAGATGAGGTTTGGTCTTTAATATCTGAGTACACGTGTGCTGTAGAATCAGTTACTGTGGAAAGACTTGGAAGTCGTTGTAGGGGAAATACATGTATCTAACCTAATACCTTATGTCATATTTACTGGTTTGGAAATAATTGACTCCTTTGAACAGTATTAAGCATTTATCTTGCAGTGCTCATCTTCAGATTCCTAAGGAACATCTGCCAGTCTTTTAATCCACTAACCACACTGTTTCCTCCCTCTAGCCACTCGGGTAATTGTATCAGATTTCTTAGCAAATTGCTTTTCGTATTAAATTTTCAGTTCACTCTTCTGTTTTTTATAAAGCTTAACAGACCTTTCTTTTCTCAGTGGTTTGCTGTGGTGTTGCTCATAAACAGTTTCCATTTTCATTTTACCTAGGAGTCCATTTAGCATGTCACAGTGCAGTGACGTGGGCAGCCTCCCTCTTTGGGAGTGTTGGCAATCCATCATCAGTTCTGCTTGCAAAAAGTGGAGTAAAGTGCCAGAAGGCATGGGCTAGGAGAAGGGTGGAATGATGTTCTTGCAGGGTGAATCTGTAGGCATGTCTATGTCAGTGAAATCAGTTATTTCTTCACCTTTGTATGTGATATTGAATCCTAACATTTCTATAGGGGCTTTTTTTAGTATTAGAGGAGGAATGGCAGGAATCTTTTGGAAACATTGTTTGGCAACTTGAATTTTCAACATGAGTTTATGCTTTATACATGTATGTATATTTAGATAAATATGCATTCAGACACATGCACTGTATAATATCATTAATACTTTACCATTTTTACCTGTATGGTCAATCAATTCACACATTACTATACGAAGAGTGACCCTGTGATTTCATACAAGAATAACACTGGATCCTTCTACATTGCAAAATGTTTCTTTGGCTTTTTTTTCTCATCCATGCTTCTAGCTATATATTTTAGGATTATGCAGGTGTTCCTTACAAAAGGTTTCTTTGTTGAGTAGGAGTCAGGTGAAGGAGCAGGACTTCTCCACCCACACAAAAACAACTACACCTCTGTGTCACACTGTATTTCACTGTCTAAATGTTCCAGCTTTGTTCCATGCTAGCTCAGATGTTGTTGTACTGTGCATTTATTGAATTCAGACACACTGTGTGATATTTTACCTTATGCTGAGGTGCCATAACCAACAGAGTGAAGAATTTTCTGTTAGATAATTTGACTAGTACCTTAGGCAAAGTCTTTCTTGTCAGGATGGTGGATAAAAGCAAGGAAAAAACCCCTCTCCTGTGACTCTGAGTCTCATGTGGTCAGCAGAAAAGTACTGGATAAAGGTAGTTCTTGATTTGTTGTGTATCAGTTAATAAACCATGCAATAAGAAAAGGCTGGAAGAAGTCCTTGGGATATCACTATTCATTCCTGGAGTGGGGATACAAGATAAACATTTCTCAATCTTAGCCTCACAAAAGGCTGCTGTCTTAACTATCTTTCTTTTAAAAAAACAATTGATTTTTGTTAGGAGTTTTGTTTTTTGGGTTTTTTTTGTTGTTGTTTTGGGTTTTTTTTAAAGGACTGATGTATCAAACATAAGCAAGTTTTCAGGTCTGGAGCATAAAATTTTAGAGATGCTGAGATTCTTTTAAAGGATTTCTGGTTTAGCTTTTGTACTTTTAAGGGGAGAATTACAGTAATAAATTCCTTTAATAAAGTTTAATAACTTTTGTTTTAAAAAATCAGGTGAAAGACAAGGTAGGATTTTTTTTCTGCACAATATATTTTGTCAACTAATCACTTAAGAAAATAAACTTCAGGCAATAAATAATTCTGTAAAACGTAAATAATAATATCCATCAGAGAACAAGTGTTTTCTCTACAGTGTGAAGTGATGCTGGATTCCCAAAGCAGTTAGATGCCTGTAATTGCTTGAACATGTTTTGTAGTTTATGAAATAACCCTTGAGTTCAAAGGAAAAAATACAAATACATGGAAAAAGAAACAAACAAGACCTGAAATGTACTTATAGTATCAGTAGATGTTAGGTAGTGGTCAATAGCATGCTTAACCATGATGTTTAGTTGCATTTCACAGGAGTCACTGATGAGTAAAATCAATATAAAAACCTTTAGGCATTTTATATCTTCTGTTCTACCTTCTGTATGACTTTGCCCAAGCAGTCCATGTATCTATTAAAAAACTGGAATTGTTAAATGATACAACCTTTCACATTCAGTCTTGTTTTCTCTGAAGAATCGCTAATGTAATTTTAGACAGAGTTGTGACAGATGGGCTCTAAGGCAGATCTGGCAGTGTGGAAGTTTAGGTAGTTGCTATGACATCATGAGCCCTGAAATGTTGGTGAGAGGATGATTTTGGAGAAAATACTTAGCGTACATAGGCTTTCACCTGTACTGTGCCATGAATAGTCTTTTGGAAGATTTGACAGCAAAATGATAACTTTTGAAAGATGCACTTTATAAAAATATTTACATTTTATAAATATATTCCACCAAAGATGAAAATGTTGTGAAGGTCAGGAAGACTATTCTAAAAAAAATCCCCAAAAACCTCCAAAAACCCCCCAGCCCTCTGCCACTGTGTTTCTTGGCTCCTGTGTTGAGCAAGGAAACAAGAAAGGATACAGATACACAAAACTTCTCAAAACAAACAAATGCTGGAATTGAAGTGTTGAGCAGATAATGACTCTCTTCCTTTCTCCTGTTTTAAAGGTAGGATTTGAAAGGCAGCTGCTGTGGGATGGAGTGCTGCTCCATCCCCTTGCCTTCCCTTCTTAGGAGAGTTCACAAAGAAATCCTCCTTGGCATCCCGGAAGGGAGATCGTGGCTAATGATATTGTTTTAAATGTTTCTCTTCCGTAACTTTTTTGCCTGTTTTTTGGAATTAAGAATTTAATCTCTCATGTTGTTTTAATCAATTAACATTTTTGGTGTTGCAAAGGGCTGAAATGAGCCTGGCAGATATAAGACATGTAGTTTCCATAAAAGCAATGAATTCGAGCAGGCCACTGCACGCAGGTAAATGCATTAATTAAGCAAAATGTTTGAAAACATTTGGAGATTTAGCAAAGGTGGATAATTTCCTAAAGTCAGCGGAAGGATGAGGTCCTGTGCATGAGGTGTTAAACATTCAGCAAGAGGTAAGCAGCAGAAAGAGATCTTCAGGTGTGCCAGTGTCTGTGCTCTGTTGTGTCTCTTCTTGGAAAGTTATTGCATCTTTAGTGGATTCAGCTGGGGAGGTGTTACATCAATATGCACGGATATCAGCTGCGGTGGACGGGGCTTTGATCTCAAGCTCACTTTTGCTGAATTTCTAGGGACAGTAATACCTGGCAGAAGGACAGAGTGAGCATCTGGAGAACAGGAATATCTTAGGTCGCTACAGCTGTTTGCTTCTGTGCAGCTGAGCCAGAACTTCAGTCAATTCCCTATTAACTTAAACTGTAACAAGATAAATTGAAGTAAAGCAAGGTTGCATTCAACTAAATCAAATTGTGAACGGCTAAATTGAAACAGTGCTCTCACGTAGAGGAATCCTATGACACATTAGAAAGATCATTTAAAATAGAGTTAACTGCAGGAGGACTTCATTTAGGAGTCTAGATTAAGAAAAAAAAAATCATCCCTTTTTGAGTGGGATTTTATTATGTTGAGTGATGAAAGAGTATGGTTTGGAACAAAGTGAAAAGTTAAAAATTTTCTTAAATAAGTTAAAAAATTCCTAGGGGAAAGTGAGACGTGAGTCTAATCTTTTGCTCCCAGTCACCAAAGTCTAAACTGCTGGTTTGATAACCAGGTAAAATTAAGTAATTTATTTCAGTAAAATCAATATGGATTCTGTTTTTGGGGTTGGTATGATAGGCAGGCTTCATTGCCAAAGAGAGATGGAAAAGCAGCAGTCTTGTCTGATGCACAGCGATGCAGTTGAAACTCTGGATGCAGGTAGAAAGGTCAGTACAGAAAACCAGGCCAAAGGAGAGAGAAATGCAGATCCAGCTGTTTAACAGCTCAGCTCACACTTAAAGTCAACTGGAGCCATCTATTGTTGGGTTTTTGTTTGGTTGATTGATTGGTTGGGTTTTGTTTCTTTGGTTGTTTTTTTTCTGTAAGGAGTTTTACAAAATTAAAATCGAAGTGAAGGTAGAGGAGGTGAAGCTGGTTGTTGGGAGATGTCAGTGCTTCGTTCTGACTGCTGTGATTTCCTCTCCTCAGGTTCAGATTTATTTTTTTTCCTCATATTTGTTAATTGGATTTTCTTTTTCATGTAATGAATGGCATAGGCAATTTTTTTCCATCTGGTTTCTTTTACTTTTGATATTTGTAATGCCTTCCTTAAATTCAGCTGGGTATGTTGGTTTGTTTTGTTTGGTTTTTTGTTTGTTTTTTTTCCAAATGGTAATACCTTATACCTGTGTTGCATTTGAGAATTTGGCAACCAATTTTCTCATCAATACATTTTTAATGTAAATGATCATGCAGTCAAATTTGAAATCTCTATTATCTTTAAAAGGTCCAACTGTTGAAATCCCAAAATTTTCTTGCTTTTGTGCTTATCAGTTTCTGCTTCCATCTCACTGCCATTGTAGTGTTTTCCATAATGTGTACTTAGTGATCTGTCAAACAGCTGCTATGAACTACTTATCCCTCCTCTAATCATTTTCAGAGTAAAAATACCCTTGTCTTTAAGATAGGCATTGCATTGTTAATGTCTAGTTTTCTTGACATTCTTCTATGGATCTGCTTCCATATCTTCCTATATCTATCTATAGCTTTGTTTTTGTCTCTGTATATCTATATCTTTATATATTCTTTATCCTTCACTATATTTTTATTGGATGTAGATATTTGTGTTATTTTGTCTAGTTGGGTTTTTCCCCCCTACGGTTTCAAGCTGAGCAATAAAAAGCTGTCTCCTGCAGTGAAGAGTTTTACCTTTGTCAAAGGAATGTAAGGACAGGTTTGCTGTTCTCTCTGCAGACTGCATGGCTAGGAAATCAGTGCTGTTCACTCTGCTGCTCTGTTTCCAGTGGGTGGGTGATTTCTTTCCCAGCAGAAAGGGAAATAGTTGGTTACAGGTTTTAAAAAGGAAAAATAATTTTAAGTTCCTGAACTAATATCTATCTGTGAGTTTTGAAATGTATAACTCACTAGAAAGTTATATTTATGTTTAATTACAGAAACCTTTTTTTTTACTGCTTTAAGATGCTTGTTTTGATTTAATTACAATTATAGGTGATAATTGAAACCAAAACTTTGTTTGATGGTGGGTTACCCTGAAACTCTGATAACAGTCTGAGGTGTTTTGGTTGGTTAGTGTGGACACAGTGATGAATTACATGTTACTTTGTTGTGTTTTGCCCTGGAAAAGTGTTACTCTGTTAGGTTGGTTTGCGCCTGGCAAAGTCTAGTCCAGTCCATAGTCACTGGGGGACTATTTCCCGTTGTTAGATAAGTCTCAGTGGGAAGCTGTAGCCATTATTAATTGTAAAGCAAAGCAGTATGTTAAGGATTATAATTAGATGATGGAAATGAACTGAGACAGGAGGTTTTGTAAAGCAGATATAAGTTTAGAATCAAAATACTATATTATTACTGACTTTCACTGTCACACAAGCATTTATTTGAAGGCATGTGTACATACAATTTGTGTTGGGTAAGAGTAGTTTTCTCTCATGGAGCAAGAATAGCTTAAAAAGTAAAGTTAACCTGATTTTTAAAATTTTTTCCCTTTACTGAGTATAAAGTATCTGGTTGTCATTTGAAAGGATTTGAGCTGGTTAATCCCACCTTCAGGTGAATTATTAAAACTTCCAAACAATCTCTGCAGTCGTGGATGAGGTCAGTTTCTGACCCTTTTTGAATCAAGGGAATATCAGCTTGAGGGAGAAGAGAGACTAATTAAAATGAAGTCCCCAGGCCTGATCATCTCTCAGTGGCAGACAGCTGCAGAACTTGAAAAATGACTTTCTGCTGCCTGGCCAAATTCTGGTTATTTACTTGGCTGGATGATAAAGCCATCCATGACCTTCAGCTATGTAGAAGACTACGAATCTTTTGTGGTGGAGAAAAACCCAGAAGCAATAGGAGGACATAAGAATTTCTGATGTGGGAACTCTCAAATCCGCTTTTATGTTTACGTAAAAGAATTGTCAAAATGAAATATGCAGGGAGAAAAAAGGCTGTGGAAATGTCCAAGACAGGTTTATGTCTAAAGCATAATTTTAAGAAGCTTAACAATTTGCTCTTTAGTATTTTGATGTATATAGTTACATAGCCTTTCACTCATTGAAGCTGTCCATCAGTAGATGAGAAATAAGAAAACAGGCAATGTTGCAAGCAAGTAGAGAGATAATTGGCCAAATACAGAAAACGTGGACTGCCAAGCAATTAAAATATATTAATAAAGCTATAGAAGTGCAAAGTTCTGACTTTTTAGTATTAGTAACTAGGTTTGTAAGTACTGCAATTCAATGCTTTTTTTTTTCTTTTCTTTTTTTTTTTTTCCAAGCTATGTAACAGGCAGATAATGGTTGCCAGGGCAAATGATGTCAAAACCTCTTTCTGACCTTAAAACAGAGTCATGCCAATTACTGATTATTGTGTTAGTCCAAGGAATGATTCCTATGTGGGGACTTCACTTGGCAGTTGTCTGTTTTATGTGTTTCAGAGATACATAGCTAAATACAATGTGTAGTGCAGCTACCTCTACCTTTTCTAATGAAAAAACATCCCAGTCTCATAAATGTGTAGATACCTTTGTGAGCATGATGGTTGCAGTGATGAAGGACAAGGGCTCTTAAGTCTGCTTTACTTGGGTCACATTGTCATTAGTGGCAGCAGCAGTATTGTTTCCTTATACATAACGTTCAGGCAGGCCCAAGGAAAAGACACAGCATGAGTCAAGAGTGCTGCCTTTCCAGCCAAAAACCTAAAACTGACCTGGGCTGCATCAGCATAGAGCAGTCAGGAGACCAAGGAACGCTTAGCACACTATAGTCGTCACGTAGGCCTCACTTGAAAATAGTATGCAAAGAGTATTTCTGCATATGCATATAATTATGGAATTATAGACCCACAGACTGTATGGGTGGGAAGGGCCCTCGGAGCTCCCCCAGTGCCACCCCCTGCCATGGGCAGGGACATCCTCCACTAACCCAAGGTGCCCAAAGCCCTATCTAGCCTGGCCTTGAACTCTGTCAGGGATCCAGGGGCAGCCACAGCTGCTCTGAGCAGCCTGTGCCTCCCCACCCTCCCCAGGAAGGATTTCTGCATCACACCTCCTCTCCATCTGCCCTCCTGCACCTGAAGGCCATTCCCCTTGTCCTGTCCCTCTGTGTCCTTTGTCATCAGTCCTGCTCCACCTTTCCTGGAGCCCCTTTCGGTACTGGACGGCTTCAATAAGGTCTCTCTTGAGCCTTCTCTTCCTCAGGCTGAACCAGTCTAACTCTCAGCCTGTCTCCATAGCAGAGGTCTTCCAGTCCTCTGAGCATTTTTGTGGCCTCCTCTGGACTCACTCCAACAGCTCCATGTCCTTCTTATGTTGGGGTCATTAAATATATTTTATTACATATTACTACCTTTTGATGCATATAATTGTATTACATATACATAAAGAGATATATCTGAAATACTGGTTTGTGTCATTGTTATCAGCACACCTCTTTACAATTCACTGATTGCCAATGTATTGGGTCAGTACATATGAAACTGAGTTAACCTGCAACTCTGAGATATGGCTTTTTACTGTTAGTAGCTTGGCAGTGGTGTCATTAAAAGGAGAAAAGCGCTTTCCTGGGTTTTTTTTCCCTGTTTCCAGAGCTTTCCTGGCTGCTCTGCAAAGGTATCTGGGAAAGGGATGAGGAAGTAAGTACCGTCACACCATCGTAATGGTGCAGAATCAGGTTTTCACCTCTAACAGCAATTATGTTAACCCTGTCAGCAGTACAGCCCCCAAGGAGCAGAGAGGCATGAGGAGTTGTCTTTCTCCCTTGCTGAATACTGGGAAGTTCAAACACCCAGTCCTGCTGCACTTACACCTTGAGTTGTCATCTTTCGGTCCTTGTATCTGTCACTTGATTGCACCTAGCAAATAGCAGCACCAGTAGGCTATTTTCAGCCTAAAATAGCTTCAATTTAGCCATTTTAATACAAAATAATCAGTATGGTTTCCTGTAGCCCTTTATCAGGAGCAGAATGCATCCTCACAGACATATGATAGAATGTTACCAGAATATAAATGCTGAATTAATTTGAAACCCATTAGTTTTAATACAACGATGTCTCTATAACAGTTCAAAATATTGTAAAGAAAGCAACATACGCTATTGCTACAGAACAAATACTGTCTTTAGGCAGATTAGCAATATTAAAATGTCTTTGTTATTTTGAGTAGCTGAACTGTATAGAGAGAACTATTTATATCAGCTTTTCAGCTCGAAAGGGAAGGCAACTCTAAGCACAGACAATTATGTACATCTGTAAATGAGTGGAGAAGTATGGTTTATTTATAAAGGAGTTTATATGCATATATTAGTATGCAGGGTTTATATCCACATAGTTCACTTACATGCTACTTGTTACTTTCTTTTTCTGGAGTTGATACTAAATAGGGATTTCATAAATGTACCTGACTACCTATATATAAGCATATGGATTCTTCAAGATTTTGGATGGTTAAAGAGAAATCATAATGCCACATAAACATGAAAATGATATGTTTTTTAAAATTTATTTTCAAAAATATAAAGCAGTGGAAATTTTTAAGAAGTTAAAAGTTCACTCACAAATACTTATATCAAGCTTGTTTTTATTCCTCTGGCACACTAATTCCATAAAATTCCTCTGAGCAGTGGCTCAGTGATCAGCAGCTCCTCTAGATACTGAGAGGGGAATAATCCATAGCCAAACCCAAGCACTAGCATTAAACCTTTAAAATACACAGATCAAGACCCTACATCATAATCTCTAGTAAGCTTTTATCCTCCTCCAATTAAAAATACATGATTTTGTAACACACCAGCAGTAAAATTCCACTCCAGATATCATCACATTAATGACATTGGAAAACTAAAGATTCACACCCCCATATTTTTTTTTAATGTGCTTAGCTTAAAAATTGCATACTGTAAACACAGTGTACTTCTGTAGTTTACAACTTCATACTATACCCCAAATTCTGATTTTCTGTGTTTATAGGATTCTTCTGTCAGTGCTTTAAAAGCAATGCACCTAATGAAAGATAATCGTCCTTCTGTAGTCAATGGAGAGATACATGGAGGGGGGAAAAAAAAGTCATAGACTGTTTAAGACACCTATTTGTGATGGAATGAATTTTACCTTGAAACTGTCAAGTGTAATAATCTTTTATTCATTCTTTTTCTAAAATAATATCACTTAGCATAATATAAAGTTGCGTTTTGAAGCTCCCTGTAACTAACTACTTAAAAAAAGTCACAGAAAGTTGTGTGGATGAAGATAATTACATTCATCGCAAATGAAGAATTTAATATTACTTATCTTCCTTTATGCTTTATCTGGAGATGTCAAAATACATGACAAAGGATAAGAAGTATCACTGTTGAATTTTGCAGATAGGGAAACTTAAGTACTGTTATTTTACTCGAAGTCACAGAAGGCTACAGTAATATTCCAAGTTATTTAGCGTGTTTAAGGCCTTGTCCATTGGAACATGATGCTTCCCGTAAGTTTTCAACCCAAATTTGATTTCCATTACCATTCATAACTTTAGGTTGAACCATGTATAACAGCTATAGGGCTGTTAAAAAAAACCCCACAACTCTAAATGGCTTTCTCAGTCACAGGGCCCCATTCAACTTGATGCTTTGAATAATTACCTTTTCTTCCTTTTTTTTAGGAAAAGAAATAAAAGGTTCAGCTTTTAGCACCCTCTTCTCTTGCCAAGAATGCTTGGCTTGTTGCTGATGCTAGAAGGATTTACTGATATTTCTTTAATAAGTGAAATCGATATAGGTACTTCATCACAATTAAAGGTGCTTTGTGTAGTAGATGTAGATTTTTTTCCTCTTTTTATCTCTTCTTTAGAAAACTATCTGTCGTATTGAATTCCTTCTCTTAACTATCTTCCTTCTGTTCCTCTGCATCTAAAGGACAAATATTGCATTGAACAGAACTTCCCAGAAAATATATTACAAAAGCATTTTAATATTAAAATGAAAAGGCACTTCTAAACCAGAAAGAAAACATGAGATACAGTTGTAGTCATATTAATAATTAGCATTTGTTGCAGTCCTCAGAGCATTTATTCATGTTTTGATACTTATCACAGGAATTACCATGCTTTTACCCCACTGTGTACTTTTTTTGGGGAAAGGGGGGGGAATCTTCCTGGTTTAACAAGATAAGAATCTCTGCTATCACTACTAGACTCTTTTCTTACAAAAATTAATATTAAATCTTTCTGCAACAGGCCTGTGTATTCCTATGATTCCTATGTATCACCAAACCAAGCCTTGCTGTGAAGTTGTTGTGGATTTTATTTTATGGAAAAATCCTTATCCATGAAGATTTTTAATGTTCCCAACTCAAAACAGTTGTCTGAAACTTTGAGAATTAGGAACTGTGTTACATCTGTGGAATTCAAATGCTTCAAACACTCAATAGTTTTAATGTTCAATACAACGTGTGCGTGTAGGGGGGAGTTCTTCAGTCGATAACAATTTTTACAGGCTAGCGAGGGTTATAGGTTAGATTTCACAAATCACCTTAGGTATAGTCAGAGTTGGATCAGAGCTGCATTTGAAAAGTATCGCCTGAAATGTGTAATTTTGTTTCATTTTGTGTGATCATCTTCAGAGTGATATGAAAATTTACATCACAGATCAAAATGATTGAGGCACTATATAAAAAGTTTCCAGTCCATGTGCTTACACAGGTGGGGACATTGTGCTAAAAATGGAGATCCTTTAATATTTCAATAAAATAATCTTTTGTGTCTGCATTTTGTAATATGACCAAATAATTAAACATGGCTTGTTATCTTTCAATAGATATTTAAACATAGATGCATCTAAATGTGTGTCTATATGTGTTATGGGCATGTGAGGAAATTTATAGCTTATATAAATATATAAAATACATATATGTGTGCATATATGTATACATATATAAAAAATAGAAAACTAGAGTTGTTGGCGGCAAAACTGAATATTTACTGCTTAAAGTACTTTTCAGCATTATCAGAAAGCAGTGTAAATATTGTATCTGTTGTCCCTGGAAAATGCCAGAAAATATTTCTGATTTATTATGTGGGAGGAAGGAAGCAAAACAAGATACTGTGCTGAAAACCTGTAGGAGAAAGAATTGACTAAATAATAATTTTTAAAGTTGTACACTTGCTATATAAAACCTCCCTCCGGTGATTTGAAGTTTATAAATGATGTTTCTCTTCTCCATGTATGTGCTGCACAGAAATGGACTGTTGGTTTTATGTTGGGTTTTGTTATATTTTTAATTCTTCTCCTCACAGGAGCGGTATAGCTTTTTCTTAAGATAAATCAATGCAAAACTATCAAGTCTCATTTTCACTTTTAATACTGTGTTTTACACATCATATCTTTGCCTTTAACCTAAAAAAATAGTGATGCCTGTCTGTTCTGTATTTTAGGTTAGTGGATAAATGGCAGTCATCTTAGTTCTGTTTCACAGTATCTACAATTGCATTTCATTTTCTTCTCTTTCAAGGTGCCTAGTTAATCTTAAAGTATATATACTAAACAGAATAAACCAAAAATATTTTCATTTCAGTAATCAAATAGTTCTGCTTTTATGATTTCAAAATGTTTGGGTTGTTTGGTGGGGTTTTTTGGGGGGGGGGGGGTTAAATGATTTTGTTAAATAGATAACATTAAGAAATTTGATTATTATAAAATATAAACTGGAAAGATTTCAGGATCTCGCTCTTCCATCCTGCCAAAGTTCAAATACAAAGACCTTTTTGTGAAAAATGTATATGTCAAAAGATTAAGTGTTGGGGAAAGAAGCCAAAAGTTAAAGGCAGAAAACTCTTGAATTGAATGGCTGCATATGAAAGGTCAGCTTCTGCTCCCTGGTTAAATGACAGGGATTACCCTCACAATAACTTGTCTTTTAGTTAAACTTAAATGTTTAAGCCTTTCCCAATAACCACTGATCAGTAACTCAAATTTTGAGATAAATCTGTGTTATATAATGAATGAGGCTGCTTCTGTAGGCTCCTTACTTGGTTAACTGTATGAGTTGAATAGTTGGAAACAGGAATAGTCAGCAAGAAGACAAAAAATGATAAAAAGCCTTGTGGCTAAGCCTCAGGGTCTTGCCGTCAGTTTTTATACTCAATAATTTCTTCAGATATTTTGTGTGGTACTTGGCAAGGTGTGTAGCCTTTTCTTAGTGCCCAGACTGAACTCCTTTACTCCTGACAACTGCTTTGAAAATTATAATATGTGTGAATTTGAGTTACCACTGATACTGATGTAGCTTTGAAGGAAGCATGACTTCTGGATCTGCCTCCCCTTTGATTTCCAGCATGGGCTGACCTCTCTGAAAAGAAGGTAACTCAAATTGATAGGAAATTTCCAAGTATAACATTTTTGCTGTGGCAAATACTGAGATCAAAAGTCTCAGTTTTTAGCTGAGATTGTGTCAGTTTTCCAATCTCCCTGTCTAATTTTTAAGTGCTTGATTATGGTGAGGGTACTTCAGATAGCTCTGGAAAGGTGTGAGAAACTGGAAAGGTTTTAGCAGCAAACTTCTGGAAAGCTCTTACAGTCACAGCAAACTGGAAATAATGATTTTATTTTTTTTTTAAAACTTATAATTTGGCCAAATACCCTCAAGCTAGCCTGTCTGTATCTCCTTGATGGCTGTGAACTCTTGGATAAATTTCAAAGTATCAGTGCAAATCACGAAAGTATTAGAGTTATTAAGAAAACAGCTTGGGAAATTAGTATCATGAGGATTCTTAAATGACATTAATAAAGGGATTGATACTGTTTCCTCATATCTTCTGAGAATTCTCAGGAGGACGTGCAAAAAAGCCCCTAAAGTCATCATGCAAAACTGAGGTTGGAATGCTAAGTTGTGAGGACATATATTCCAAAGCATGAAAAGCTCAAGGTTTGTGGGTTTTTTCTACCAAAAGGGAGAAATTAAGAAAAGGTATAGCAAAGAGAGAGTGATTATATTGCTTTTGGAAGTGATGTTTGGAAATTCACATATTTTCCTTCCATTTTCAGTCACTTTTATGGTATTTATTTCACTTAACTTTCTCTTTCTCTTTGTTATTGTCTTCTTCTCCTTTTCCCCTTATTTGTGCCTTTCCCTCTCTTTTCTTCTTCTTAGGTTTAAAACAGCAGCAGAAGAATACCTCCATGTGCCTCCTAAGATGTATTTTTTTTTTAATAATGATGGGCTGAATACATCTCTTTTACCTTCAAAGCATACAAAACATTTCACTATTTTTTTATTATTATTTTTTAATTGCCACAATGCAGCTATCCTTTAAAAGGTTGCAGCAGTTTCAAAACTACATCATTTGGAAAATATGAAAGTATTGTGGCTGGAGAAAAGCAATTAAAGAAATCTGAATGTTTATAAAATAGGGAATTTTTTTTTGATTTACAGAAGCATTTTGGAGGCCCATGGCAGTAGACATCACAACACCCTAAAGAAAGAATTCTGCTCTATGGAACATATGGTCTAAATAGGCAATGGCTAAAGAGTATTTTATCATTCTAATTTTAATTATGATGAGCTAGGCTACAGGAAAGAAGATATTTTGCTGATAGTTCCATTAAATAATTTCTTACTACATAAGGATTCCCATCAGGTAGCATAACAGTTACCTTGAACAGCACAATCCTGGTTTCAGAGATCTAACAACATATCCCAAGTGGTGTGAGATGTCTCTTCATCAGTGGAGTGTCCTAAATACACAACCATGTTTTCTTTTTTTCTCACAACACTAATGTTGCCATCTTCATTGACCTCAAGCTGTTCAGACAGAATTTGATTTGATGTCATTTGATAGTAGTATCTGTAATAGCTCACCACTGTCTCAGTTTGTGCTAAGTCTTAACTGCTGGCATGGAGAGAAGCAGGCCAGCTGCAGTGTTGCATCAACGCCACCACTTCCTGCAACACCCTTGATTGTTCTTAGAGGCTTTCTGTGTAAGTAATGACCGCTGCTAGACTACTCCATGCATGTACCATTGTTACCTTTGCTGTAGGCAGTACTTGAAGGCTGTTAGTGAATATAGAATCATAGAATTACAGAATGAGTTAAGTTAGAAGGGACATTTAAAAGCCATCTAATCCAACCTCCCTGCAGTAAGCAGGGGCCGCTTTAACTAGATCAGGTCGTTCAGAGCTTCAACAAAGCTGATCTTGAATTCCTTCAAGGATGGGGCCTCCACCACCTCTTTGGGCAACCTGTTACGGTGTTTCACCATAGTGAAGAACTTCTTCCTAATGTCTAATTTAAACCTACCCTGCTCTAGTTTAAATCTATTGCCCCCCATTCTATCACTATATGTTCTTTCCTGCACACTCAGGCATTTGCATAATGTAGAGGTGCCATTCTGTGCTAATAGAGAAAGTGTGGATGTACTAGGGAACCTGTATTTAATGTTGATATAGTATGAGAAGTGAGCAAAGAGCTGAGCTCAGGCAAAGTTCCTGACTGCTGCAGCAATCTAGAAAATCACGAAAAACTCTGGAGTAGTCTGCAAACAGTATTTTCAATTGTTTTATGCCATTGTAAGCACTGTATTTCTTTGGGGTTTTATTCTGCTCATTGCCGAGAAGGACTCTCTCCATAAATACCCTTTGCTAAAATAAAACACATCAGTCTGTAGAATAGAAACTGCAGCCATTACCAAGATGGTCACTGTCTTCAGTAGATTTTGCAGGTGGTGATGAATTTGATCATAGCTATAGTTAAGGTGTTTTACTAACAGCAGAAGAAAAGACGGGTGAATCTGTCATGTAGAACAGAAGGGGAATCAGGAGAAATTCTCACAGTAGGGCCAGAATGCATATGAATAGAAATAAGATTTGAAAATGCAAGTTCCATAGGGCATTTTTAGAGTGTGTTTACAGAGAACATGGGAATGAAAATTGGTAGGGGGAAACAAAGTTGAGCTCAATGGCAGTCAAAGTTCAGGGCATGACAGGGGAAATGCAAGATATTTTCATGGACTGTTTCACTCATAGGAAGGTATATAAGTGAGATAATGGATGAAATAGTGTAAAAATGAGAGACAAAAACACAGTAGAGGAACATTTGGTCCTTCTTATGTCTCTCAGTAGACTGTTACATTAGTTCAAGACTCAGAAGCTAAGGGGGCAAAAAAAGGGAACCAGGAGAGAGAACTTGGAGAAAAGAAGGAAAAAAAAAGAGAAAGTAGAATAGTACTAGATGTTAAGGGAGAAGTAAAATAAAACTTGTCTTTGTAGCCCCAGGGAAGCATGTGTTTTTAGAGATGCTGCAGAGCTTGCAGGAAAGGAAAGGAAACAAAGTCCACAATAATATTATCTTTGACATTCTTTTTTCAGGTTTGCCTTTAGTGTCTGGAGAATATCCCTTAATTTTTCAGGATCATAGTATATGTGTCATATAATTTAAAGTATCCAAGAGGATATTGCAGAAGTACAAAACCAGATGGAATCCTTTTTTCTCTTGAGCTTAGACTACCTCAGCTCAGCTTCACTTCAGTAGCTCACTGACTTGGACATCAGTATTTCTGTGATATTTCTGTAACACATATTCTACTTTATGGTTGTGTGTTAGTGAATGAGATTTCATGAATTAAGAAAATCAACAGCTGTTTGACGATTTCTTCTGCAACACAAAATCCTAGTGAAAGAATCATCTATAATTCTTACTACACACCTAATAAGATATGATACCTTTTATTTCTTACCTTGAGAATGATGTTTAGATCTTCAAATTTAGACAAATGGATGGGATCAACTGGTGATTCTGCCCCACCCTCTATTCTGCTTTCATGAGACGCCCCTGAAGTACTGTGTCCAACTCTGGGGTTGCTAGTACAAGACATGGACCTGATGGAGCAAGTCCAGAGAAAGCCCCAAGATGATCTGAGAGCTGGAACACTTCTCCTGTGAAGACAGACTGAGAGTTATGGTTGTTCAGCCTGGAGAAGTCTCTGGGAAGACCTTAGATCAGCCTTCTAGTCCCTAAGTGGACTCTAGGAAAGTGGGAGAGGGACTGGTGACAAGGGCAGGGAGGGACAGGATGAGGGGGTATGGCCTTGAGCTGGAGGAGGGAAGATTTAAGTTAAATATTAGGAAGAAATTATTTAGTGTGAAGGTCATGAGGCCGTGGAACAGATTACCCAGCGACATTATGGAAGTGTTCAAGGCCAGGTTTGATAGGGCTTTGGGCAACCTGTTCTAGTGGAGGGTGTCCCTGCCCATGGCAGTGGTTGGCACTGGAGGAGCTCTGAGGGCCCTTCCCACACAAACCAGTCTGGGGGTCTACCATCCTCAAGGTCCCCTCCAACCCATTCTGTTCTGTAAGTCTATGAAATGCAACAATATACCTTCCTTTCTTAACTCTTCTTTTCTTAGACAGTATACATTTAAATTACTTTAAAGTATGTTTTTTATTTAAAAAAAGTAGTGTAAAAAATGTGAGGGTACTTCAGTCAGTAGATATGTGAAACTTCTACCATGATATTTAGAAAACCTTGGGGTAAATAGAGGAAGACATTTCTGAAAACAGAATTTTGTTGTAGACATAGATGCAGACAGTGCAGAAAAAACATGTGTGGAGGAAATTCTGAGAAAAAGAAAAGGATAAAAAATTGCGCTTTTTTTCTCCACCTGCTGCTCTTTATAAGGGATACAAAGATACAGTCTTAAAATTGTGGGGGAAAAAAACCCCCAAAATTCTGCTTGAGTTCCACATTTTTTCAATTTTCCAAACTTTTCTGAATGTTTGGCCACAGTCTATAGGGTGCTGGAACTTTTCACATTCTCTCCCCAGTTTCAAAAAAGCATGAAATGTGGAGTGCTATAAGGTACATACAGGTCTATTTGTTCATTACAGCTGTGAGTGGATGACCTCTGGGGACTTTAGTTCTCTGGTAGGGCAACTATATTCTGTGAAATATCCATGTGGATCAACTCTGCCATCTACTTGGCCAAATTATAGCTTGGAAATGCCATTTTTAGTAACTGAATTGACTATCAGTTTCTCCTGTGTGATGCATCAGCTATGTCTGTTACAGGAAACATTTGAGTCATACTTCTGAGAAGAGGTTCTTGTGGTTAAGGGACTCACAAAACCAGTTCTTTTTTGATTCTGCCTTAGCCATGCTATATAGTCTTGGTAAACTCACAGAAAATGGCATTTGTCTCCAAACTGTCTGAAATGCAAGCATCAACTGTAATATTGTTTTTTATGATCCTTTGCATATAGCAAATTTATCTACTGAAGAGGATTCCTCCTAATCTAGAATAGTTGCTCATGGTGGTTGCACTATCTCATCTGAAGAAGCCTTCCTCTCTTCCATGTTTCTGAAGAAAGCCTAGATAACTACTTTAGCCTGGATACTTTGGTTTTAAATGTTCATGGTTAGCTGAAACCAACCCTTAATCTGTCTGCAGATTTTTCATATGCAAATTAATGTATTAATGTTTCTTTCTCATGTTTTTCCTATAGAAGCAATAATTAGATTTGACAGGGGGCTGATTGTGTTGCAACATACAAGTACACAGCACCTCAAGACCCATAAAGAAGAGAAACAGGATAGGTGATTAGTGGCTCAAGAGGCAAAAACTCATAAGCATAATCATAGTTTGCAAAAACTATAATAACAAAAAGTTATTTGCTCAATATACTACTACTCAGTATAGTCAACATCATTTCCTAAACTAATAACAAATAATCCAGTATTGTTCATTTGGGTGGAGATTTTTAAGGAAATTTAAAGATTATCAGTTTTGTGTCTGTTCTAAGTCTCCACCCTTCCATTTCTTACTCTTCCTTCTAGGAACTGCCTTGTGTGCTAATGTTTCTGTAGATGTTGCTAATACAGAAGAAGGTCAGTTTGAAAGACTGTTTTGAATCAAGTTCTTTGTTATGACACTTTATTAGATTAACGACATGAATCATATAGTTGATTCATCATAGTTTATCTTTACAAATTGTCATCAAAGAATTACTCAAAGAGCACAAGCTAGATCTCTAAATAGAAACAGTCTTCTAGTGTCCTAAATATATAGTTCTAAAATGCTGGGAAGTATTAAAAATACGCACATACAAACACCCCCAAACAAAACACCCCCCTACACATACACACACACCCAAATTTAGGAAAAGAGTAAGAAGGAATAGACTTTAGAAATGTATAATGACAACAGAAATATAAGGGAAGACAAAATATGAAGGCATGCAAGATTTCCTATATGAAATTCCATACCTGCCGTGATGAATATCTGTTATGCAGTACATGTAAACAGATAACATCACTTAATGTGTTTCAAACATAATTCATAGTATCTGTGTAAATTGCTTTCAAACAATTCCATTTTTTAAATTGGTAGAATAACTTTAATGGAATCATTACAAGAAATGGAGACATGTAAAGGCACCAGCATTAATAAATATTATGATATTGTGCAGTTATACTGGGTTCAGAGACTCTTTGCATTTATTTAGAACATATCATTGAATACCATATTATCAGTTGGATAATTAAAGAATAATGATTATAGAGTGTATACATATGTATATATATTTATATGCATGTTCTGGTGGGAAAAAAAAGGGAGCAAAGAGTATTAATAACTAAATACTGTACTGGAAAAATGTGAGTTTATCATTTTACCAATATGCAATTGCATCTACCCAGAGGGAAGAATCTTTTTTCTAAAGAAAGAAACTTAAATTGCAGTTGATTGATCCTTGTGATTGGAATCTGGAACCTTCTGGAAGGGGTGCATAGATGGATTTAACATTACTTTCTGAGGGGGAGTCGGTTGTAATTGAGGAAGGGATAAGCCTACTACCTCAAAGTTTGTGTACATCTGGAAAAGAGAAGGGCTTTTGATTTATTCAGTCTCCAACCATTTTATCACCAAAGATAGAGGGGGGAGGGGGAGAAAAGAAAAGTTTGTTTGCTGGTGATTCATTCATCCTGGGACATTTTATCACGTGAAATATTCTTGGCATTTGTTTTTTACAAACTGTGAGAACTAAGTATTTCAGAATTGGCATACGTGTCGTATGAGAGGTGACAAATTCAAGGCCAGCACCGTGGATGGACAGAACAGTATGGTATTCAGAGCTAGGTGGAATAAAATATTTTATTTTATATAACTCAGGTGACAAAACAGGTCTGTGTTCTTAGATCTGCTCAGCATTAACAGCTCTTGGTAATTCAGAAAGCATGTTAGTAAGGAACATGGTGTGAGAGCTGCAGTTCGTGATAGCTTCTGTTTTGTCCTTGACCTTTACATTTCAGCACTTCCACCGTCTGCTGGAGTCTGTTGTTAAATGCCAGCCGGGAGTTATGCAGCCATGAAAGATTATCAATTATAAAAAGAATAGCCTTTCAAATTAAGATCAATACAAATTCTCATATTGAGACAAACAGAGCTACACGCAAAGGCATTCAAATGCAGGAACGCAGCAAAGTATTTGACAGCCTGGGTGGTGGCAGGGTGAAGTAGGCCACTTGCTACTCTGTGTAAGTCTGCACGAAGAGCATTGCAAACTGTTGGGACACAGGTATCTCACAGAAAGGCAGACATTCAACAGAATATTTGTAGTTTCTAGCTGTGCAAACAGGAAAGGGATATTGGGATGATGACGGAAGCATATTCTTCTGAAGATGAGTTTACAGTACCTAAAAACTGCCCTGGCCCTATTCACTGCATAGGGATTTTACATATCTATCAGAGTAGAGTTCTATACTGCAAATATGGTCCCATGATGAGATTAAAATGTCTTTTTTTCTTTTAATTATTTAAATTGCTATAATATAATATAATTATAATTTAATTTAATTTAATTATTTAAATTGCTATATCCCCTACAGTTTTATCATAGCACTTTTAGGTTATTGTTTTTGTTTGAGAGTTTATGACTTTTTTGATTTGTGAGAAAAATTATCACATTAACATAGAATTCAATTGTGAATTTATTTTTGGAAAAAAGAGAGCTCAAGTGACAGTAGCCCCCACACCCCTTAAAACGTTTTATATACCATCCGTTCTTCAGGTCATGTTATGTACAAGAGTCTTTGCAATAGAAAATAATATTTTCTACTCCAAATGGATATATATGGAGCCCTTATCTAATTTACACTAGAAAGTAAGATGCTTGAACACTTTTAGTGTATAGAAAATATTTCCTAACTACTGTCAAGTAACTAGTCATAAATATAACTCCAGAATGATAAAGGTTTTAGGAAATTTCAAAGAGAGCTTGAAGAACCATGAGATATTTTCACAAACATTCTGACTCTCTAGTGAAAATCTGTATTTTAAAATTTCAAAACAAGATTTTAATCACTTCTGAAATTTCTCTATTAGATGGTGTTTGGTTTGGTTGGGTTTTATTTTTTCTTAATTTTGAGGGTTGGCATTGTGCCAATTCAGGATCTTTTCTCTTGCCCAAGTATCTGCCAACAAACTTGGATTGCAGGGTGTAGGAGCCCTTACTAATTGCATATATTTGATACATTGTCTAGTGCTTATTAAAAAGGAAAAAGAGAAAAATATTTTCAAGCAAAAGTCATATATTCTTGGGACAGACATATGTGAAAATCCACTAAAAGTGTTATTTTTATTTGTGAATCTTCCCATTAAGCTTGTCAGCAAATTTTGATAGAAAAAACCTGATACTTAGAATTGGTAGGCTAAATAATATTTTAAAATTATTTTCGGAAAGCTTTTCTAATGCTTTTACAATGCTTACCAAAAAAGAAAAAAAATCTGATCCATGATAGACTATCCATAAGTCATGAGTGTGTGAAATTTCATCTGTTTTAACTATTTGATCTTCTATTCATCAAAGACATTCCATGTTGGAAATGTCCAAGAGAAATGAAAAGACTATCAAAGGCAGGAAGAGTTATAACAAGTCAAAAAATTACCCGATTTTTCTATTCTGACCTGCAAATTACTGCATGTTATAAAATATGACAATAGAACCAAACATATGAGAACACTTTTAATTATATTTAAAAACTTCAGAAATAAAGGTTTCTATTAGATGGCTGCTTGACTTTTTTTTTTTAAGTACTTTGGAAAATTGCATCTGAGATGAGATAAATGCAGTTACACATTTAAATTAAGATTATCCTTAGGCTAGTAATCTCATTTACGGTTTAGCAATTTTAATTCAAGTCAAGACAGTACAACTAGTGTCATCGTCCTGCTAGTATTTCTCATTGCTTTGTCAGTTTATTTACTGTTTTTAAGACAATTCCTATAAAGTATAAGTCAAGATAATGTATTATTGAAGGGAGAATACATCAGCAAGTGTTGCTGTTGCAGCCTGGTGAGCTGGACTTCCCTCAAGACATTGATTCTTCTTTAGCTCAAAGACTTGACAAACTTAATAAATTTCCATTTTAACAAGGAGATAAATTAATTGAAAATGAAATTCTGAAAAGTTTGGTTGTTTCATTTTTTTCCCCGTTCTCTTAATTACCATCTTAAAGTTTTAGCTTTTTTAAATATTTATATTCTGGGTATTAAAATTGTAAGAAACATTTTCTGTACGATAAATTTTATTTGCCCTACTAAGAAGGGTTTTTGCTTACTTGCCTGGGCTTTGTTCAGGAAGATATTTGTTCTGTGTTACTGTGCTGCTGCTTTCGTGAATATAAAAATGTCAGCCATTTCAGGTATACAAAGTGGACAAGTAGCTCTGGACATCCTTTCCCTTCCCAACGAGCATAGGTTTGAGGCCTTATTATTAGTAGTATTCTTTATTTTCTACATCTACAGTAGCGGGTCCCAGAGGAAACTGAATTTCCATAGGTGGGTGATTTTCTTCACGCCTGCAGCACTAAATACATTTCTGAATTTGGAATCCTGGCTGTCTAGTTATTACTGTAATAAATAATAATTATAATAATATTATATCTTAAATAATTATTAATTTTTGTTAATTTGGGTGTTTTTTTTAAAATGGTCTTTGTATGAGTAATTCTGTATGTGATCTGTCAAGATATGGCGCTTCAACTTGTTTTCAGTAGCAGTGTATTCCCCAAGTCCCATTGGTAATGTTTCCTTTGCAAAGAACTGTTAAGTTGCTGCGAGATGCACAGTCTGGGAAGACTAAAGGAACAGTGGTTTGTCCTAGGGATGATTTCCTGAATACAATGCTGTTATATTCAATAATTTTATAACAGTAAAGATGAGATCCCCCACTGTACAGTCTGCTAAGTCAGATAGAGTGAAAGCAGGAGGGTGTTTTTTACAAGGAGAAGAGACATCAGGGAACGAATCAAAAGCACAGGAAAGAGCCTTTAAAGAAAAGCAGGAGACATTTGGTTGCATTTGAATCACACGTTCAATGTGTAGTTTAGCATCAAACTTATAAATGTACATGTCATTTAAAAATATAGAGAAAGACATTGGGCATGACTGAGGTTATTGTTGAGTCGTAGACAATGTAAACTGTGCCAAAAGTATGCTGGGTCAGAAGCATTTTTAGTCCTTTCCATTCCTGTTTCTTACCATAAAGGTCTTCAATGTGTACCTCTCTTTAAACTTAAGAGTAATGTTATTTGAGTGGACTATTAATATCTAACTTACTACTACCAGCTACCTTACGGCTTTAGGAAACAAAAGCATGTGGTGCTATTAAGACTTTGAAGTGTACTCACTAACTTACTGTGTGTGATATACACATATATATCTTTCTGTGCATCAATATATTTCTGTATTTTCCAGAATTAAAGAAAATATTACATACAGAAATACTTCCTTGCTCTTACATTGGTTCTCCTCTGTGTATATTTGTGAATCAACCCCACATAAGATGACCTCTGGCTAATAAATATGCTTCTCAAGAACTGATCCATTTCTGATTTTCATTTTCTTACTTCTGGAATGTGTAGTATTGGGGTTAATAGAAGGAGTTTGGGGAAAAGGGAAGGTGTTCATGCAGAGAGAATTTTGTGGACATTGGAGGATGCTTTCTCTGTAAAGTATTGAGTGTGTTTTGCACCATTTCTAACGCTCTGGTATCTCAGATCTGATAATGGTGTTCTGCAGTAACTTGTAAAAATGTTGGAAAGTGGCAGGAAAATGGCAGAAAGTCAAAGATAAATCAGTCCCTAATTGTTTAGCTAGGGATGTTCTAGCAAAAATTGCAAACCAGGATCACCTGTCAGTTGTTTTTATTGTAATATAATTCATTGTTTTACTGCTCATTACCATGGCTGTAAATCAAGCAACATGAGTTTTGGACTTGTTCTTTGCATAACTGAATGCTTTGAGCAATAACCCTTTCATGGTGGAAACCACCAGCTGCACTTAAGGTTGTTTAAAACTGCATCAAAATGGCCTAACAGACGTTGGACCAGCCAAAGTCATCTAGGAAAATAAATCCCAAATAAACGGAGGAATTAATTGAAGAATATCTTCTCACTCTGGGGGTGACGGGGTGGGAAATCATCAGATCAAAGCAGCAATTTGCGGAGCCATTGCAAAACTGGAAAGAGACTGAAAAAAAACCCACTGCAGGTACTTTAGTATTGAAATTTTAATTCTTTCAGTAGCATTTCAGCATTTAAACATTTATTTGATTGTCTAGAGTGACGAAGCATGAGAG
The DNA here is from genome assembly GCA_022605575.1 of Laterallus jamaicensis coturniculus. Taxonomy (NCBI): domain Eukaryota; kingdom Metazoa; phylum Chordata; class Aves; order Gruiformes; family Rallidae; genus Laterallus; species Laterallus jamaicensis. The sequence goes on from JAKCOX010000005.1 coordinate 38,209,324, forward strand.
GAAAATTAATTACTGAAAAATATGGTGGTTAGTGTAAAGCCAATGAAGTGAGATTTGATTCTCCATGAAGGAACCTAAATTGCAACATTTCAATTGACATTAATGGGATTTGGGCCAAGCCCATTATTAAAAGCTCAGCTATTCAGGTAACTATCAGCATCATTGGATGCAAAAAATTTTATCCCCAAATGGAAAATTCGTTAGCTAAATTGAATTTAAGAGATTTTTGCCATCTCAGTTTAAGTAAATATTCTGCTCTTAAGTCTAGCCCAGATGAAAGGCAAACAAAATGCTTTTGTGGATCACAGAACTACTGAAGTTTTCTCTTAGGGTTGTGGGGCATGTAGTTGAGTTACCTGAAGAACTGTAAAAGTTGAGTTTACTTTACACCCTATTAATAAGGGGCAGAGCAAATAGGATCTCTCCTCTGCCTTCCTGAATGTGTATTTTCAGAAGTTAGGCATCTTCAGACCTGCTCATACCCTTCTATCAAGTTATAACAAAACTGAGAGGGAGGTTTGTGAGCTCTCTTTAGAGAACTGTTCCTGGAGTAGGCTCCAGATACCTTGCTGAAGGTTTTCAGTCCCTCCTGACCCAAACAACGCCACAATTCTGGTTCTGTGATAATGTTTACAGGAAAGGCTGTAGATGGGTTCATGACAGCACACGAGTGTACAAACCTCGGTCACTTGACTCTGCAGACTGCCAACAGCATCACATTCATATTTAACAAATACAGAACCTACTGTGATAAATTCCCTGAAATTTAAAAGCTCTGTGTTTAAGGTTTTAATTAGTAAATAAATATTTAGTTGTGATAAAAAATGTTATTAAAAGTATTTACATTTACTGGAAAAGTGATTTTATTTGGCTAGACATGTTTATCGGCCAGATTTGGATCCCATGATGCTAAATATATTGAAAGAAAATGACATTTCCTGCCCTAAAGCAATAGCTTCATTTATGTATTTTCCTAAACAGGACATTGGATGCAATTTGCCACTGTTGCATTTTTGACTTTCCAATCAAACCCTAGTATTTATTTCACAGTTATTTATGCAGTGGAAGTGTTTGAGTTTTAGAAAGTTATCATAAGATAGCTAAGACTGTAACTTTAAGTTTCTGGTGTCATGGAAGTGATTGCCTGTGAAGTGATGGTAAATTCTTTATTAGTAGCTAGTTGGAAAAGTGCAGCACCTGTGGCAAGCACAATGCATATAGAAATGCTAACCGCAATCATAGGTTGTGGTTGTAGTTTATATTTCACCCCTCTTTGTCACTGTTTTGTAGGGGTTTTGCAGGGTGAGATTGGCTGTGTCGCCTCCGAGGGGTGGGAATGGAGACACTAGCAGGTATTAATACTGGGTCCACTCTATCAGTTGTCAGTGCAGAGTTGATGATCTGATATTTTATTAGTTTTTCAGGAGCAATATACTCTATTTTAGCCTATCCTAAGCTGTGTTGGTTTGCAGATCGTTCAATATGCATGTTTGCATAGTTGTAGAAAATTCTCCTGATTTTTTTCCCCATCCATGATTAAGGGAAAAAAAAGTTAATAAATGACAGGAAAAATATTAGTCACAGAAACACTAGGTTGGAAAAGACCTTTGAGAACATTGAGTCCAACCATACATCCATAATATTTGACATCACCCCCACAGTCATCTGAAAAAGAACTCTGTGTGTTCTTAGATTATGCAAGTTAACACAACTATACACACGGACTACCAGATTATGGTTCACCCAGCTTATGGTTTCCATAGTGTAAAAATATGTAATAAATGTAGAGAATGCCATGCTGTGGTTCTGAACTGGAAATGAACTGATTGGTTGAGCTTGCAGGAAGAGTTCTCATCTGGACTTATTTCAGTGTTTGATCACTGTTGTCCCTGTAGATTTCCTTTCAAGGCTTTTCCAAGAATGCATGGATTGAGTTGGTCATATATATGCAGTTCCTATCTTTCAGAATATCTGCAAAGACTTTATCAACACCTGGACTTTTTGGTTTTAAACCAGTGCTAGATTCTTCTTTCACTGGCACATGGTTCTGGGTTTGACCACCACTGTTTATAGTGCAAAGAATTCAACAGGTAAAGTTGTATTCCTTAGTGGTATGCCATGCTTAGAGTGCAGTTTTTGGTTGTTTTTTTTCCCTTTTACTGAATCAAACACTAATCAGTGCCAAGTGATCGTCTAACATATTTTTTATAAGTTAACACAAAGCTTACACCAACTATGAAAGCATGACTGGCCTTAAGTTCATATCCCACACAGTTAGGAAAACGTGCCACGGGTCTTCCCTATATTTGTTTTCTGTTATGCATGAGCAAAACAAAGACAACCGTGTATGTGTGGGACAAATTCAAGTATTTCACCCTGAAAAAAGAGGCAGCCTGCAATTCTGATGTTTTAGGAGCAAGGTAGGGATGAAATTTATCTGTGGTGTTCTTTATCTGCATGAGAAAATTTAATCAAGACACTGCTCATAAACCTTTCTTATTTTCCAGCCAGTGCTGATTTGGCTGTGCTGGGCTGTTCCAGGTATAAAACCAGGGCTCTGCCCTTTCTGCAGTTCACCTGATCTTTAGGCACTTAAAATCACTATGTTTTTCATATTGTCAGCATAAAGGGGCAAGAAGAAAACTTTATCCAGTGCCTTGGGTGCCTGCCTTAGGATGGAAGGAATCAGGCTCTCAATATGCCTTCCTTTTTCCTGTTGAATGTAGTTTATAGGTTCAACTTCAGGGTGGCTCACACCAGGTAACAAATATTGTTGTTCTTCCTTTTCTCTGCCTTCATGTTCATGCTGGATGTCTTGGTTTTGGTGTTCTCTTCAATTCCACCCCAAAATGATGTGAGACCTCCTTATTCATATTCACTCTTACTTACTTACAGGGGAGTATTACCAATTTGGGGAAGAATTTTGCTCTATCTCTTGGTAGCATTTTTTGCAGGATGAATGAAATGCCATTTTAAGTCATTCATTCCTTTTTCATACAAAATCAGGATTTTTCTCCTACTGTTACGTTTTAAAATTTGCCAAGTAAAGATCTTCTCCCTCTTACCCTGGGAGTATATTCCACCTCCAACATACTTCACTTGGCAGAGCCTAGAAAGTTTTAGGCTGCTTTTTGAATGAGATTGAACCAGTATTATGGTTATAGTTACAACTGGTGTTGCAGTATTATGGCTATATGTAGAGCATTCTTAGTTTCATATCTTAAGAAGCAGTATAATACTGTGCATTAAGTTTAGGTTTTACTGTAATCTTTAATTTGGTCACATTTTTTTCCTATGAAGTGTAAATATACCTATGATAATGAATTCCATGTTTCATCCTGTGCACATGCTGTTACAACTTTTAGTGAATTGTATCAAGTAGTTCTATAAAACATGTCCAGAAATCATTCTTTACAAGTAATAAAATTAAAAATAGTCAACTATTTTGTTTACGTTGTGGATATGCAAGTTGTAGTAATGCAGCTGTATCAAGTAGTTGTAGCTAATATTTATGCATAAGTATTTAGAGATAAATGACATTTGCAATGGAAATTTGCTTGCGGATTCTCTATTATGATATAAAACTGGCTTCTGTAGAATGTTTAATCAGCCCCACATTTTGCCTTCTGCTCTTTTCTCCCCTACAGCTTAGGTCTGCTTGATTATTAACCTATCTCTTTTTGACAGAGTTTTGTTTAAGTGAAATCTCTAACACTGTTAGGTTTTTCAGAAATCAGTGTGTAAAACGTCAGTGCTCGATGTGGCAGGAGCCTGGCTTTGCAAGTGACCTGACTTTAAGCTTCTATAGAACTTCTTGTTGAATATTTATATGGCAATAATATCAGGTTAATTTTTGGGTTTATAAATTTACGAGTCACCCCTCTTTTCTGCCCACGAGTAAGTAAATAAATAAATACATGAAATTAAGTAATACACGGAATTACTTGATAATTTCCACTCATGTATTTTAAAAGGGGAATAAATTTTACATAACATACATTATAATTCTGTCACTATGCTAAGCACCCCTATGTATTTATGCCTGCCACCTAAGGAATAATTAAAGCATCATGCTATGCTCACTGATGGAAAAACCAAATAGGTTTGGCATCTGAGGCAGGCATGACTGTCTGAAAAACTACATAAACCTCCATGTGGGTGGAGAACCAGTAGCACTGCTTTTAAGATTGCTACCAGTGTTCACATTGATAAAGTGTGGGACAAATGCCAGTCTTTGAAAAAAGTTTAAACACGCCACAAACTCTTTTTAAAAAGCTTAAAGCTGAACTGTGTGTTATTTCATGGTTGGGGGTTTTTTATTTACTTTATAGAATCAGGTGCTCTGCCAAAACCTGTAAGGTTTTAGTCTCTTTTTCTGTTAGGTTTGACAGAGTATTTATCAATTTACATTTCTCCCATATTCTCAGATATCTGTTATTTAGGCTTCTGCTCTCAAGGAGTAGGTGAACTTTGACCACTGGAATGATGTCAATGTCTCTGAGATGCTGTAACACTTGACTGCTCCAAATAACTTAGAGGGAAATACTTCGATATAAAATCAGACCATCACAGAAACATGGCATGATTTTTGATGGAATGGACCTTTAAATGCTTTCTGGTCCAGCTCCCCTTCAATGAGCAGGGACATCTTAAACCAGATAAGGTTGCTGAAAGCCCGGTCTAGCCTGATCTTGAATGTTTCCAGGGATGGGGCATCTACCGCCTCTTTCGGCAACCTGATCCAGTGTTTCACTACCCTCAGTGTAATTTTTTTCCCCCTTATATCTAGTCTGAATCTCCCCTCTTTAAAACTATTGCCCCTTGTCCTATCAGAACAGGCCCTGCTAAAATGTTGGTCCCCATCTCTCTTGTAAGCCCCTTTTAGGGACTGGAAAGGGTGCTAAGGTCTTCCTGGAGCCTTCTTTTCTCCAGGCTGAATCACCCCACCCTCTCAGACTGTCTCCATAACAGAGGTGCTGCAGTCATTAGATCATCTTCTTTGTCTCCTCTGGACTCACTCCAACAGCTCCGTGTCCTTCATGAGGGGGACCATCAAGCTGGATGCAACGCTGCATGGGGGGTTTGCATATCTCCCATGTAACCCAATGCTGATTGTAGCACAGCTACTTCTTAATAACTACCGCTCTTTCTTCCATTCACATAGCTGGAAGTTTGATAAAGCATGTAAAATTCTGTACCTACCTAGAACATATAGATGGGCTTAATCTATGTACACAGTACGGTGGTGTATTAGAACTGGGCCCAAAATGTGTGCCTTGATAGGAACCTGATTACTTCTACTTTCTAGAGCGATTTACAGCATTTCTTATTTGTGCTGTGCCTTGTTTTCTGTGAATTATAATAGCAGAGCTAATAAAAACCTGCAATAAATACTGCTATCAGTGACATCAGATCAGCAAAGGGCATTAATATTCATTGCAAAAAATATTCTGCAAGATAAAGCATTGGAGGAAGGATAGGCATTTCAGATTATTTTATTGAGATGCCAGAAATTGAAATACACTGTAACACTGATGTTAAAGTATGCTCTCCTTTATTTCATTTGTTCAGTTATACAATCAGTAATTTTTCAGTAAATTCTTCACACTTGGAATACTATAACTTTAGTCAAGTTATAAACCAAAACAACAGTCTCCCCTCCAAAACCAGCTCAGAGTCTGATGCTTAAATCACAGAATCACAAGGTTTAAAAAGACCTTTAAGACCATCAAGTCCAACTGTTCCCATCCTAAGTTAAACCACATCCCTAAGTAGCTCACCTACCCTTTTTTTAAACGCATCCAGGGAAGGTGACTCAGCCCCTCCCTGGGCAGCCTGTTCCAGGCCCTGACAACTCTTTCAGTAAAGGATTTTTTTCTAATATCTAATCTGCCCCTGCCCTGGCACAGCTTCTTGCCATTTCCCCTTGTCCCATCTCCTGTCACCTGGCTGAAGAGACCATCACCCACCTCTCTACAACCTCCTGTCAGGTAGTTGTAGGTGGGGAGAAGGTCTCCCCTCAGCCTCCTCTTCTCCAGACTAAACACCCCCAGCTCCCTCAGCTGCTCCTCAGAGGATTTGCCCTCCAGCCCCTTCCCCAGCCTGGTTGCCCTTCTCTGGACTCGCTCCAGTACCTCAATGTCCTTCTTCTGGTGAGGAGCCCAGAACTGGACCCAGCACTTGAGGTGCAGCCTCACCAATGCCCAGTACAGGGGCACTATTACTTCCCCACACCTACTGGCCACACTATTTTTGATACAAGCCAGGATGCCATTGGCCTTCCTGGCCTCCTGGCCACACACATCCACGTTTACAAATCCTCTTCCACTGAAATATTTCTACTTCTGTCTCTCAATTAAAAATGGCATAACCTGGCATGCTGGCCTTCTCAATGAAATTAGGAGTTGCTCTCAGAATGTTGTTACCCACCGAGTTTTCCATGGGGCTCAGTTTGCTGCATTTACCGACTAAAATACAGATCCCACAACAATCTGCAGTTGTGCATTAGCTTACCAGCTGAAAAATGTTTAACCTACATCTGAAGAAACTTGATATTAAGCCTCAGAGGAATTGATAGATTTAGGGTAAGGAGAAAAATTTTTCTATTTAAATTTGAGGAAAGGGAAAGAGTAGGTGGCTGGGGAAAGGCATACTCCTCGGGTTTCCTTCAGACTGCTACCTGGAGCCTCCCAGCGTTTCTCTTTCCATGAGCTCGTGTTCTGGAGGGGATTGTAGTCTATCTAGGGGATTCCCTTGGGCTGTTGTGGTTTTCTGTGTATTTTATTCAGGAAGGAGGGAGCATTCTGTCTAGGAGACAGGGAAATTAAGTGAATCTTATTTAGGCTAGCAGTGCTGGTGCCTAATTTCTGTATTGTTAAAGCATAAAATTAAGTTCTTGGTAGCTATGCAGTTTTATATAATTATCACAATTTTTCACCAATCAGGGAGGGGGATGAGGGGGTGGTGGGAAGAAAAAAAAATATGCTGTTTACATTAAGGAACATACAGCAATGCTGCAGGAGTATGTGGCAAAGGTTCAGGTCCTCTAGAAGTACAAATATTGATGAGTTCCCCCCTCTTGCCCTTAATCTTTTATTTCTGCAGTCTTTCATCTCTCAGACAACATTCCACTCTGAAATTCATGATGTCCAGGACTGGATTGCAAACTAACTACCACATCCCAATTCCAGCAGCTGCATCTGACGTGCTGTAAGAAAAAACGATGCTCAGATTCAAGATTCATGATCCTAGCTGACCTGACATTTGTGAGGGAGTGAGATTTCACTACTGGTTCTTCTCTGATGAAAAAATTCCCATGTTTTCTATCAGAACATCTCTAAAGTTCTAGTCAAGTATTGTAAACGTGCTCAACAGTTATTCCCTGGCATGTTTTGGAAGTGTAAATTACAAAATCACTAATAATCCCTAGAAGAACATACTTTATTTTGGATTAGGTTTTTAATCTGGCGATAGTTCATGGTTTTAGGTAAACATTTCCACCTTAAAACACAACTACTTTTAGCAAAATGTTTTTCTTACCTGCACAAAGGAACTTCCTCAAAGCACTTGAGTGCCACTGATTTGGATGCCTCTCAGCCACAGTTAAGCTGTGGTGTCTGAAAAACTGATCTGTCCCCTAAAGAGCACATGTACCTAAGTATATTCCACTGAGGATTGAGAGCTCCATTGATAGATTATTTCTCAAATCACTGCAAGAAATAAACAGCCTTGAAAATTTAATCAAACGGGGATCAGCAGTGGTATAAAGCTCTTCAAATGTTTAGAGCCAGAGAAAGGGGATATGGGAGTTAAAAAGGGAGGAGGAGACGAGGTGAAATTGTTACTTAACTACCAGTTTCTGAAGAGAAATATGTTTAGGGAGTGCATTTTGTCTTGTATGTATTGAAAAGGAGACAGCATTATGAGAAGATTTTTACACCTACTGGGACTTTTATGTTGTTGCAGACAGGAATAGAAGAGCAGAATTGATGCTCTGTGTGTAGGAAGCGCATCCATTTCAAAATTTCCCTGGATTTAGCAGTGTAACCTATTCTTCCCCCTTTAACATTTTAAAACTTTATTTTTGTTAGAATTCATTGCAGTGACAGTATAAAAATACATTAAGCTGTAATACAAACGTTGGGCTTGATCCAGGTATGATGATGCCAGTAGGAGTCTTCCTACTGACTTTGAGAAGAATGATCGTTCTCCCAGCAATTATTTATGCCTTCTGGAAAAGAAGCATTTTTAACACAAAAGTGTGACCCATCTACAGGCTTGTTGTGGAGTTTTCAAGGGTTTTTTTAAGCCTTTCTAAGATAAGATACAACAGTGCAGAAGCCATTGAATCTCAGTGTACTTTTTTTTTAAAGCTGACAGAAAGGAAATCATTTTCTATTATATCCATTTTTAGACATTTGAATAAATTGCCTGATTGTTAAAGATACTAAGCATTCACACTTCAGAAGAGCATTTTGTGTTAGTAAATGACACAGGATGTTTTTCCACCCAAACGGAGCACTGAAAAGAGAAGCAAATGTTCTGAAAATTAGTCACCCTAACCTATTCTGCCTGGAAACAAGCTATACCTGGATTTCTCCTTTATGTCCTTCTTTTGGCTTCCAGAGTCACATCATTTTTTGATAACAGCTTTCTGCCTGAGGGTTTTTGTTGGGTTTTGATCTTTGTGAGAGCAAGTGCAAGGGCGTTACTTCTCTAGGGATAGTAAAACTTGAAGAACTCATCATCAGAGAGTAGCCAGCAGCGATGGCTGTTGGTACATGATTTGGGATGTCCTCAAACACAACTGGAGGATTTGTAACAGCTGTGAAGGACTCTCTGGGTTAAGGAACATGAGGCAGGATTGTGGGAAGAGCTCAGGTTTTAATGGAAGGGTTTGGGCTCCATCAAAGGCTGAGAAGATTGAGTGGGAAGAGATGATATGAATGGGATATAGAGGATTTGGGGACAGCATGGAGCAATGGGTTCTTTGTGGAGAGCAATTTGAGATGTTGGGACCTGTTTGGGCTCAGACAACTGTGGGAGTGGAGAGAAGTAAGGGTGTTTGCCACAAATCAAGTTATATCTGTATAGGTCGAGAGACCAAAGATCTCTAGGCTTAAATCTGTTTCTGAGGGTAGCTGCTAACAGCTGCTTAAGTAAACAGAAAGTGGACAAGAGCTGAGTGATCCTTCTCTTCTGGATTCAAGGCATTGTTGAGATAAAAGTTGCATCTGGGACATCTTGTGTAATAATTCTTGACTTTGTTTTACTGCTTTTTGTGTCCTTTTATATATGGCTGCAGGACATTTGTGAAAAATGTATGTTTGTGAGAAAGTATTTATTTTCCTCCGTTTAATCATTCAGTGCAGTTGTCCCCAAGGTCTTGTATAATGAGAACAATGAAAAATTAGCTTCCATTCACCTTTTCCATTAAGTTTATAAATGCATAGGTCTGCCTCTGTTGTTTGGTTGTTGGTTTTTTTTTTTCTTTCCTTCTTTCTCCACAAATTTTGAATGGAAGAATTTTTATACCTCTATTACTCATCTGTATTTTCTGTTTCATGGTGCACTTGTGGCATGTGCGCATGTAGCACACCCCACATCTGTATGGTTTCATGGTAATGGTCTCTCTGCTGTTCTTTTAGAATACTTCCTTCTGTTTGTGTTCTTGATCATCCCAGAAAAATTACAGCTGTGCTTTTAGGGAACAACCCAAATGGACACAAGATTTCTTTCCTGAGTGAACTGCTAAAGTAGGAAATATAGTTGTAAATATACTGTTGGGGTGCTACAAGCACTTTTAAACTGTATTTTAGCTGTTTGGGGTTTTTTTCTTTGTTTCTGAGCTCCTTGTAACCTTTCCTGGTGGAACTCCATCTATAACTTTCCCTCATTGGAAAACTTGACCGTCTGTGGCCTTTTAACAGGATACAAATCTACGAGGGAATTTTTCCTGTGCCAAGTGGTTTCTTATAGAGCTTCTGATAAGGAATCAACCACAAAATCCTACTGATATGGTGGCAGTTTTAAATTGCCTTAAAAATCTTAATGCCTTGCTCATCTACCATTGTCTGGTGATGGGTTTGTAAACAGTAGATGGATCTCTAACTTGATAAATACGTAGAGATGAACAGTCTGAAAAACTTATTTGTACAAATGAGTAAGAAAATTTGAATAATATGTGGAAAAGACACAGGACTTGAGTAAATTTAATCAAATTTTGAAGACCGCTATAACGAAGTACTTTATTTACCTATTTTCCAGTCAATAATTATGATTATAAGAATAAAGGGACTTTTTATTTCCAGAGACCATTTATCTTAAAAATACAACCTTTTGATATATCTAAGATTTGGAGTATAATTATGCTACATTAATCTCATAATCCAAGGCTTTTCATGATCATTAAAACTTTAGTCCTCCTATTGCTTTGGTTTCATCCTTTTTCTGACTTTTTGGCTTGCTGTGAGCTATTTGAGAATTGCACCTAGAGATGTGTTACAGACAGCATGCTCCTGTTGGGATTAACATCTTCTGTTTAATGATGTTGAAGTCACCAGATTTCAGGTCAGTAAGAATTTTTTCTCTGTTAAGAAAAATTAACAAGGATTTTTGGGACTGAGTTGTCTGGTCTGCTTCTTGGAACTGCCTTGTTCCATGAAATCCATAAGGCTGTAGGGAGCAAGGACAGTGGTGATGGTTGTAAGGTGCCATGTTCTCTCCCTGCTGTCAGGTTTGCTTATAACTTCTACAGTCACAATTATAGTCTTTAATTTAATTGTAGGTTGTGTTTTTCTTCAAAGTGTTTTCTAATCCCTGATTAAACCTTTCAGGCTGCCTAGTGGTCCAGTTCAATTCTAAGTTTGGAAGGTCTTACGAGAGTTCCAGTTGTTTTCATAGTAAATTCTTAGTCTTCAGATAAGTAAATTACTGAGAAAGCAAATTATATTAACAATACTTTAGAGAAAATTGTAGCTATAAGATCTGGCTTCTATTCATTGAGCAGCTCTCACATATTCACAGTCATGCTAAATAATAATTTCCCTTGTGCTTTATTATTTTGTTTCTGTTATGCCAGTGTATTAATAAAAATGTCATTATATGACTAACATACATCATCATATTTTTTCAAAGGAGAACTCCTGCCATTTGGAAAAAAAAAAGAACCAAAAACCCAATAGAATCTGGTTTATTGTTCTGACTGGAAAAATAATCATATTTAAATACAAATCATGAAGATGCCAAAATATGAAGGGTTTATAGTACACTTCTAAAGAAAAATCTATTCTTTGATTCTATAGTGATGTTTCTATTTTACCAGTAAATTCCAGTCCTGTACACAGTTACATCTCCTTCCTGCTTGTTTAGGTGCATGCATCTGGCAAACCCCTGTGAAAACTTCCAAACTGAATAAGGTAAAATATTACAAGGTTGTCAGACAGTCTTTATTTAAAAAGGATGTAAATCTGAGGTTACTCAGCTTACACACACACACACACACACACTCCACTGAGTTACTATGTTTATTAAAGTGCTTGTTTACATTATTTCCAAACACAAGTCAAAACCCAATATTCTATACAAATAAAATATATTGGTTTGTTGGGAAAGGAAAGAATTTTATATCATCTGTCTCTTGAGACAGTATTAATATTTATTGCTTAAAAAAGCCATTTTTTTAAAGATGTCAGCAAGAATGGGACAGCTTAGGATAAATTTCTCTGATGCAAGGTACAAGCCATGTTCTCAGTTTTATGTACCTGATAAATGTTGTTCAGCTTTTGTCAATGTCATTGGAGCCATTAGCAGATCGCTTCAAAAAGTTCAGTCATTTAAAAATGAACTGAGCTGTTCTTTATGGACATCCATTATTAAAAAGAAATATAACAGAGTTGTCATGAATGACTTTCATCTCACATCAATTCCCCATCCATGTAACTACGTTGCCTTCAAGGGAGCGGTTCCTAATCTATAACCATTATAGATTTTAAAGTCAAAAGGGCCATCCTGATTATGTGTAATCTGACCTTTGGCATAACATATGACATAAATTTCCACCTGCATTAGGTCTGATGATTAAGCCTGTGCTTCTTTGAAAGGTGATGAATAATGTATCTCACCTAACTTCATCTCTCAAAAAAGTAGTCATATACTCTCAGCTTTCTTAAGTACGTGGAAAAAAGAAAGATTCATTCCATGTGTATTACTTAAAACATAATAAATTGAGCTGCCCGCTGGGGGGGTTTGCTTATCCCCACTGCCTGTACTATGGCTTAGACTGGCCTTGTACTTAAAGTAGCTCAAATTAGTTGATATGAACCCTTCCCATGCAGCTTTGATCCTAATACTTCACTGAGCTTTGATCAGTTTTCCTTTGGGTTTGTTATTCTCACAAGAGTTTATTGGTATTCTGAATTTGTTTGGCTCCAATAGCCAAGTATTCAATCTTGTGTATAGATCCCTATCAGCCATCATAGATAGAGTCAGAATTTTTCCTCCTATAGAGGGGTAAAAATGAAGATGAAACTAGATATATATTTTCCTTTCATGTGAAGTTTGCAAGGTATCTAGGATGAGTCTGTCTGTATGCAGACTTTTGCTTTTGAGTCAATCTATCAAAATAAATATCCAAAATATTCTATCTAAAGATTATAAAATGTCTCAGGAAAAGCAGTTGGGTTATCAGTGCCTCAGTTCTACTTACAGATATTCAATGGAGACATGTTTTTTGTCCGTATGTAGATGTATGAACCCTGTTAATGTTAACTTGTCTCCCTCCAGAGATTTATTACCAAGCATCATTAAACAAAGCCAAGAAAATTGTTGCAATCTTAGTGTTTTTTCTGGGAGGATTGCATTTTGGCGTACAACTGGGTTATTTTCCAAATCATGTTTCATTTACGTTAATAGAAGCAGGACTGCAAATTTTGGCAGCAAGTCTGTAAGTGCAGTTGTCTGACACAAGAGACATCCTGAAAACATATTCAGAACAACTATTTTGATAGCAATGACTAGTAATTTTTTCTTAGTTTCCAATTGCTGCTGGTATAATAATGGATCCTTTTATATCAAGGCATTTTTAATAAATGAATCTGAAGAAGTATTTTAAAATAAATATTCTTAATGTTGTTTTTTCCTTTCTGTGTCTTAATGTTAAATTTTCTGTGATTCATGGCATTTACTCCAACTGGCCTCAACTTCCACCTCTGTGATGATGGCCAACTCCTAGCCTGGTCAGTGGTCACCGTTGGGACTGTTCTTGGCTATCATCTTGAACAGTTTTGTTAAGGGATCATTAATTGACTGCAGGGTGCCTATTAGGGAAACAAGCTGTGTACCACATAAACCTGGTATTTTTGAGATCTCCCCTATTTCTAGTCTTTCTGTGGATGCAGCCCCTAGGCTAGATGACCCTTCATGTACCTTTACTTGCTGATATTTCAGAGCATAGGATCTGGATGCTGAAGGGAACTAGCTGACCAGGAAGACCCAGCTACCCATTGATTCCTGGGAAGTTTGCAGGGCAATGAAATGGTAAGAAAGTTGACAAGCCAGGAATCACCTTGATATATAGAATTTCACTCCTGGATGTGGTTCATCAGATGATGATTGAAACAAAACAAAAAAACCCAAACAAGCAAAATACAAACCACCCACACCCCTCCCCCCACCCCCCCCCCCCCAAAAAAAATAAATCCCTTAGCAAGGGTTTGTCTGGTAGTCTTATTTGAAGGGCTGTTAAAATATAGCCCTGGATGAAAAGACATATAAAAGTGCTACAGCTTGTTTATTTCATGGATTATATTACACAAGTGCTTTTATTTATTAACTGGGAGTGAAATTCCTCTGTTAACTGAGTGAATGCAATTTCTGTGACTGCAAGGGCAAATTAAACCATAGATTGTTATTATTTGCATCATTAGCAGTCAAGAGAAAGCCTTCCTTGTCCAAACCTTGCAAAAAAGGATGTTGCTGCTTGTTTTAAATTAGAAAAATTAGGAAGATAGTCAGGAAGTAGGCTCCTGATGCACTTCTCAAAGGCATTAGACATGGATCCCATCACCTATAGAATGAGAATTACTGAATACTTGTTAAGCTACAATATGTTTTTGCAGAAGAGTGCAGTAAACTGCCTGATTAACAGATATCAGCCCGGATAATCCAACAGTATTGTTACATCATATCATTTTATCAGGTACTTGAATACATTACAGGATTTTCTAGTTGCTGTTTTGTTCCCCAGTGTAAACAGCAAAACTGGTACAGCAAATCTAAGTCAGATGCTTAAAAATATGCCTAGCAGTTGGCAATTTGTCTTTCTTTTAGGCCTTTTCACTGCTGCCACCAAGTATCGGGGGTTGGACCCGATGATCACTTGAGGTCCCTTCCAACCCCTATGATTCTATGATCTCCAAGTCTGCTCTGCATCCCCATTGGTAGCAGAGCTTGGCCACCACTCTGCCGTGCCATACAGTGGTCAGGCTCTGGCTGTAGCAATTGGGGCTTCAGCCACCTTTCCACCCTCCCACATATTCCTTCTGTATGCCTTTAACCACTTCTGTACAGCCAGCAGGAGTTTATCTTATTAATAAGGCCAGGCAAGTAGCAGTGACCTTATTACTGGATATCCACGCTGTATTATATCCTTGTTGAACACATAGATAGTGACAGATCTCTCAAGGGACTGGATCACAGCTTTATTAATGTCCTCCTGCGTCTTCCATCCGTTTGTGTCAGCGCTGTGTTTTGCAGTATATGGCTAAGAACAGTTTGTGTTGTGCGGTATTGGTAAAGGAACAAAGTCTTTTGTGAAGGTAGAAAGAGAACAGGGTGTCTTCGGGTGTTCAGTGCTCTGTGAAGTTGTTTAATGTAACGGTGGTTTAATACGCTGCTTTATGGGTGTTCACAGACCACGGCAAGGCAGGTCATTTGTTAATTGAAGTTTCAAAGTGTTCAGCTGATATATGTTTTCTGGCAGCGGGTGTATTGGAAATAAATGTATTTTATTTGGGAGACATAGGTGAAATTTCAGAGTCACATGGATATAATTCTGCTGCTCTCCTCAGAGCTGGCAGCCTGCACTGAGAGGAGAATAATGCATGATAAAGAAAGCTGCAAGAGAAACTTTATTTATTTGTTTGAACTTTAATACGAAATCTCTGTATACTCAAAAAGCCAGACCCAGTTACTTCATATCTTTTAATGAACAATTATATTTAATCAGCATCGCCTCTGACTTCAGATCCGAGAGGTCGCACATAAGGCTTTCAGGTTCTTCTCTAGGAGATGCTAAGTTCTTTTCATAGGAAATGAGAAAGGACTCCTAATGACACCAATTAAGAGATGGGAAAGCCTTGTTCTGCTCTTTATGGTCTGATAGGTCAGTTAAAATGAGACAACAAAACATACTGCACAGATGGGAACAATTTAGGCTCTTTGTGGAAAGATGAATGTCCATGAGTTAACTAGCAGAAGGAAGAATGAGCTTGCACAGCCCACCCAATTAGAACCTCTCTCCCAAGAAAATAAAATAATTTGGAAACTTTGCAAATGTTGCTGTGTATTTATGTACAAGGATAAAATAGGCTTTTTCGTGGGAGTGGGAGTGCAGAGGTCTAGAAGCTTATTGTGCATCTTGTAACCTTTCCTGGACCATATCTGCCATTATCTAGCTATTATTATACAGACTGAACACCATAAGTAATGGCTGTTTGAGCTGTTTATATACCCCGATCTGTCAGGACATTGAGCAGGATAGTTACAGTGGTGAAAAAGCAGTTTTCTTCAGTGCAGGGCAGAAATACTGCCATTTTGCCCCTGCCATTGGATGTGGAAAGTGTTAACAAGGAATCAGAAAAACTAAGTTTGAAAAACCAAGCTGCAAGGAGAGTAAATCTTTCCTTCCACTTTCATCTGGGAGCATGAGATTTATCTCACAATTTGAATTTTCACCAGTTTGTTTGAATTAATGACAGATTCCTGTGTGCTCTTGCAGTCTCTTTGGAAACTGTAGCCTTCGCACCTCAAATATCCAGATGTCTCTCTAAGATCAGAGTGATACACTTGCAGTTTGAGGGTTTTTCCTGGGAAATGGCAAGATATTTATTAAGTTGGGATGTTTCTGCTTAATGCTGATACTGAGTCAATTGAGTGGGAAAAGGGGGAACAGGACAAGACCAACTGTTAATTAGGATGTGGGTTCTCCATCATGAGAGGTCTGTGCAGGGCTATTGTGGGAAAAAATTAAAATAATGTGTTTTTTAGAACTGAATTCATGGGTAACTTATTTTGTTCAAAGGCATGTTCTTTCAACAGACTGACTATTGCATCTTTTATAAAGCACTATTTATATGGAAGTAATACAAATAAATGTGCATGGGAGGTGAGGGAGAAAAGCTTTCCATAAATTGGGAATTTAAGCTGATTCAGATACTTGGGTATCTGTGGGCTATATAAAGCTTTGCACTAAGTGACTATTGAGAGAAGCCATTTGAAAACTCAATTGTGGATTTAGCATATGAAATTTGAAGTACAAATATATGTTGTGGCTCTGCTTTATTTGTTCAACACTCCAGTATTTTACAGGAATTCTTAATACAAATTGACTGAAATGAAAGAAGTTGTTGCTGGAAAAAAAAGTAAAGAGAAACTGTAAGAATAGAGGTACAAATAGAGACCATATAGGAAGCCACCCAGGCTACACAATTTTTGTTAATAATAAAGGAAACATTTTACACTGGGTTGAACATTGTCTGATTGCATGGATGAAGTTACAAAAATAAGGAATTTAATCTCTGAAGAGATAGCTTGCTTTTGGTGTTTTGATTTGGTTTGCTTTTTTAGGGGGTTTTTTTGTGTTTGTTTTTTTTTAAATTATTGTTATTTTTAACCCCTCTCCTTTGAGTCAGTTTGCTACATGTGATTCCCAAAAGTCACTTTGAAGTTGGAAAACTTTGAAAAACTTTCCAGTTTGTCTCTTTTGTAAAACATCACAGAAAATGTCATGACCAGTCCATCTCATACAGTGCCAGGGCAAGTTCTGCTTCATTTTGTAGGATATTCTCCATGTGGTCTGGGTTTCTGTGCTCTTTTCCAGTACTCAGATTTTGTTTGCATTTTGCCTGTGTTTAATTTTGGATTTTATTTACTTTTTTTTTCTTTCTCTTTTTGACTGCCTACCACCGGTGTAAGGTACAAATCAGGATACCTTCTAGTTTTAATTGTAGTGTGTATTGAACATTGAGACAATATGTAAGAAGAACAAATTAATCACAAAATCCGTGTAGTGACTTACAAGTCCTGCAAATCCAGTGTTCACAAAATCCGTGTAGTGACTTACAAGTCCTGCAAATCCAGTGTTCACTGTGTAGTGTAAAGCCTTTGCAAAAGAGGGTAACTATTAATTTTGCAGTAGTAAAAATCAACATTTTAAAAACTGTAGCTGGTGGGCCTGGGGTTATGAACATGTTACAATATTGCTATAGCATCTAGTTAGTAGTATAGTAGGCTTAAATATAAGTTCCTGTGGTGGGTGGACAGGAGGTGCCCCCGAAAGCCACTCCATCACTCCCCACCTCAGCTGGATGGGGAAGAGAAGGAATTACAAAAGATTGGTGGGTGAAGAGAAGGACAGAGAGATCATTCACCAATTACTGTCATGGGCAAAAGACACTCAATTCAGGGAAATTAATTCAAGTTATAACCAATGAAATCAGAGTACAGTCCTTTCCATGGGTTGCAGTTCTTCACATGCTGCTCAATGTGGGTCCCTCCCATGGTGTGCAGACCATGGACCAGACTTCAGGACCAGATTGCTCCAGTGTGGGTCCCCCACAGGGTCACAGTTCCCCCCACAATCATGGGCTTCTCTCTCCATGGGGTCACAGGTCCTGCCAGGAACTTGTTCCAGCTTGGGCTTCCCCTGAGGTCACAGCCTCCAGTGGGTGCATCCACCTGCTCTGGCATGAGCTGCAGGGGGACAGCCTGCCTCCCCATGCACTCTGGCTCGTGAAGCACTGCCCTTGGTGTCTGTGGAGTTGTTCCTTCCACATATTGAGAATATTTGAGTCCTTTCTCAATCCTTTTTCTGAATATTGAGTCCTTTCTCCAGCTGCAGTTGCTCTTCACTTTGAGCAGCTTTTTCCCCCTTTGTAGATCTGTTACCACTGTTGCTGATGGCCTTGCCCAGTGTTGGGTCCATCTTGGAGCTGCTGGTATTGACTCCGTTGGACATGGGGGGAGCTTCTAACAGCTTCTTACAGAAGTCACCTCTTTAAGCCCCCTTCTATCAAAACTTTGCCACAGAAACCCAGTACAGTTACAATATAGTGTTGTATGTAAAAATATAAAGAAATTTATTAAAATGTATTAGAACTCAACTGCTAGCTGCTCACACATCAGTTCCTAACAAGTTATACAATAGGAAGGAATTAAAATTATTCTTTGCTAGTACTATCTTGCTCCTTATCAGAGAGAAATGATTACTGCATTATGATGTGTTTTTTCATTGAGGGAGAAAATACATGAAATGTTTTAAGATGGTAAGATGTGTGAACATAATAGAAGGAAAATCAAATTAGTTTTATGGTATGCCTTTATTTCTATGTCTTATGTCAACAATGTAAATAAAAAGTTAATATTAGCTCAGTTGCTTCAGAAAATTGATTCGCTGATTTTTATTTTTTCCCTAATGTTTTCCAACAGAAATTTTATCCTAAAGCTTTGATAAGCTGAGAAATGTCCACCTTAAAAATATTTGGTCAGCAACTACTCCCAGCTGAGATGTCATTTCAGAAACCTGAACATTTTAATGGTTATTTATCTTCTCTGAATTATCCTAAATTAATTGATTGTCATATCTAGTTGTTCTTGGGCCAGAATTTCCCTCTAGCTTGAATGAGTCTTCGCTTCTTTTGAAGATATTGGCTGTTCATAATATTATGTCCTGGTTTTATTTGCTCTTCTAAACATAGCAAGTTCCTCAGGGCCCCATTCCTTGCTGAGGCAGCCCTGTACTTCCTAGTGCTCTGACAGCAATTTTCTTTCAGTACTTATATTTGGGGCTTATAGGTCTTGAACAGAACTGATGGAATTTTTTATCCTGTTTCAATATCAATGCCTCAAAAAGCAGTAATGATACCTCTCTATGCCAGCTTCTGCATGAACTCCATCATACACCTGAAAATCCTATTTCTCTTCCTATTTACTGGTTACAAATCTCAGCTGAACATTTTATTTGCATTAATTATGACCAAATGTAGATTTAAATTGTACTGGGATTTTTTAAAGATTGTTTTAACATGTGGAAAGTGAGAACACTAAAGGTAGATAGTTTGCTTGGACTAATGTGATTTTTGCACTAGCTAGCCTGCCCCAGCTGCCTAACTGATGGATATCAGCCTCTCAGCAATGCAGTTTTAATGGTGTTGTCAGAATATGCAGAAATCTACATTGAATTATAAACTCTCAGCACCATCCAGGGTAGTATTATTACAAGACTCAAATAATTTCTAGCTGTATCTCAGAAATTGTGTGTTCATCCCAAAATAACACTGTTCAGACATGATGAATGCTGTATAAAAAGGCACGGAACAGGTTTTGTTTTTCTTTGGAGTTAGCTTGCATATATGATTTTTCTGAGAACTTGCAGCTTTCTGTATCTTCAAGAAGGTACATTTCCTAATGAAATAAGCTTAATTAAGAGTAGCAACCGTAGCTGTAATAATAATATATGTGCATAAGTAATATATAGAACAGGAATTTATAGATACATCCTAAGAACTTAACATAAGGAATGATTAATATCTAGAAATATTAATGCAAGATGTCTTTAACAGCCAGCGTTTTCATATTCCCTGTAGAAATGCAGTGGTAGATGACACCTAGTGGAGTTAAACATTAACTACAGGAATGTACCTAAGCCTGCAAAAATTCATGATCGGAGGAGTTGAAAAGAAAAAAAATATTCCTGGAGTTGTTGAACTTAACTGTTCCTCTTGTTCTTGTTACAGATGTGAGTATTTTGTGTCATTACTGAATTCTTCTTCCTGATAAAAAGTGGTAGTCATGATGGGGCTGTAACAAGAGGAAGCACAACATCTTTTTCAACCACTACCTTTTTTCACTCAGTATTTATTCTATACTTCTTGGGTTGCAGACTTGGAATTATAAATAAACTATGTTTTCCACTTTTAATACTAAAGAAAATGGGATGATCTTCATATAAGAATTATTATACTAATCTATACTGTGGAAAAAAAGAAAAGCATATTTTTATGACAAAATATAGTCTGCTTTTTGATTGTTATCATGGTCTTCCTCAAGGTGTAGTTTCATTACAAAAAACCAATAGCAAATTAATTATACTGGGTGCTATTTCACCAAAATTTCAGTTATTCTTCAATATTAGTCTGAAGAGAGGTTTTCTTCAGAGTGACAGATTTATCAGACCTTTAAATGTTATACAGGTGCATCAAAACACTGGGAAAGAAAAACATGAGGTATGCTTTCCTTCTGTCTGTAGACGGACCAAGGTTAAGAAAACAACTTACAATCAAACTTGATTCCCTAATAAAAGTACAGTTCTGGTCTTAATCTTTAAGGGGGAGCTTTAGTTTGGATATTAGGAAGAGGCTCTTTACAGAGAGGGTGGCTGGGCACTGGAACAGGCTCCCCACGGAAGTGGTCATGGCATCAAGCTTGACTGAGTTCAAGAAGTGTCTGGATGATGCACTCAGTCACGTCCTTTGGCTTGGCTGACCTTGTGTGGAGCCAGGAGTTGGACTTGATGATCCTTATGGGTCCCTTCCAACCTAGGATATTCTATGTTTCTATGAAGAAAATGAAAATAGTAAATTCCTAGAACCACCATTTGCAGCATCATATGCTCACTAGGGTACATGTACTTGGCCTACAGCTTAGTGGATACTTGTTAGTTTCCATTTACAAGATGGGTTCATACTGGCAATCTCTTAAAATGTTCTTCCAATATTTTGCATTTAGTGTAAGCCTAACTCATGTTTCTTGTACTCACCTGTTCATGTGCCACACTGAAGAAACTGTTTTGTGTCTGATATCTGATGAGCAGGTATGTGCCAGGAAGTTTTGTGTTGCTTTAGTTATGTTTCTACTTCTTAACATAATAAGCATGGGACTACAGTCACCTATTTGAATGTACAGAGTTCAAGGATGTTTGTGAAGATGGTGGATCAGGAAGATTTGTCCCAGCGAGAGGCAGCTGACGCATTACTGTGTCTTTCATACCTTTTTATATCTCTGGAGAAACTCCATTTAATAACCTATTTCCCCTGACAGCACCGGTGGTTGATGTTCCTCCATGGCAGATGTGCTAAATTGGCCAGAGTCCATTTTAATCTCTCGTTTACTGGTTCTGATAATGAAGTCTTGACCTCCCAGCAGATGGGACTTGCAAAGCAGTTCTGCTTACTACTAACAGGATCTGCAGGACCAGTCTGTGTCTGAGCATGTGGCTTTTTTATCCAGTGGAGTGGTAATACTGGGTCACAGACTGCAGGGTGCTGAAGTCAGAATAACTCCTGGAATTATTAAACAAACACATATATATGCACCACAGCAACACAATGACTGTGGTAGCCTCTGCTTTGCTGTGGTCTCACCATGTATCCTTTGCAAACAGGAAGTGTGGCAATTGCATGGTGCAGGTGTTTGCACATCTGTATCTTCTGCTCAAGTTTCATGAAAGGGTTGATTTAAAACGCATGCTCAGGACATAAAAAAGTCCTTTGCAGATGCTCTCCTGGCCAAGCACTGAGGCAGGCGAGCTCACTCTGCTGGCCCTAAACCACAAACAACTTAAATTCCAAATTCACCTGATGTGCTGACTCAGCTGTCACCACCGTGAGTAAATCTGAGCCTGACGGCGAGATCCGTATTTATTTAGTGTGTGATAAGGACAGACTTTCCTCAAGTCAGCGCTTCAGGGCTCAATGCACAGTGAATATACATAGAAGCGAAAGATATAAGAGCGAGTTCTGCCTTGTCCACCGGAACACAAAAGCCTTGATATTAAAAGAATAGCTGGAAAGCAAGTTTCTTGAGCTGGTGCTGGCCATGATGCATGGAGTGAAAATAAATTAAAGACCTTTTTACATTGACAAAGACTTTCAAAAGTTAATCTTACAACAAAGCACTGAGGGTTTAAATACTTTACTGACCTAACCGGTGTTCAGTCTGTAGGAATACCCTTTCAGTCAAAAATGTTTAGGCAGGACCGGCTCTTTAGGATTAATATTGAATGGCAGATCTGCATTTACTTTTGTTTGATATAAGTGAGATAAAAACCTGGTTGCAATGTTCTGTGAAATCCATAAATGTTGAGAAGTGTAATGCTTGCAATGGCATTCAGGTCATAGGAGTAGTGATTTTGGCACATACTCTGAATTTTGTTGAGTAAGATGTGGACTTTACAGTTAAATCTAGCCCCTTGATAGACTGCAGTCCTTGGAAACCTGACTGTTATCTGTGACCAGGCTTGTTTCGATGCTCTCCATCTCTTTTTCCTGTGTGATACAGGGTTTTGGAGTGCAAGCTGCACTGATTCCACTAGATGAAGCAGGGTAGCAGTGGTGAGGTGCAAGTTGGCCAAAAGGGCAAACCCACATCATTATCTGCCAGGGAAAAGAAAAGAGGGAGTGGAATGAGGCACAAAAGTGAAAAACTGAATATGTGAAGAAGCAATGAACAGACTTGAAAAAGTTAAAAAAGAAAAAAAAGAAAAAGCAGAGCAGACGAAACCTACCTCACAGATGTGCAATAGTAGTGCAGAAAACCAATATGAAAATAGATGTTGGAACTTGTTTTTGAGCCCCAAGTATATTTTTTCCTTTAATCTATGTTTTCCTACATTTCTGCATGCTCCATCTTTCATCATAATCGTAAATAAATGTTAAAAGAAGATAATTTTTAATTTATAAAATTATATTTTCTCTTGAGAGCCTTACTTAAAGGTGAAGCATTCTTAGGAATGCATTTAACCCAGGAATGTTTCACAATCATTGTTTTCATTGTTTAATTTTAATAGGGAAAATTTAACTTCACTCAACCATTCCTGAAATACTCTTCTTAAACTACCTTACCATGTGTATGAGCTCTGCTTTTATTGCTCTTTAGTTGGGTTTTTTCCTTTATTTTACTTTCTGGTTGATGCAAGGAAAACTGAAGTGGTTCAGTTGTGATTTCTTTATTGTTGCTGTTGAATATTGTTTAAAAGAAGTATTATTTCACATTTTAATAAAAGAGCAGCTGGGGCCATGTTGGTAATCCATTCTGGTTTACATAAGAATTTTCTTCATGGGAAAACTTCACATTATTCTTTCTCTCGTTAAAAAAAAATTGTGATTAAAGAATTTCAGTTATCATCAATTGCTCATTTTCACCCTTGTACCACACCAATGTTGTAGTTTTGTGTGACTGGGTTCCGCTGGAGAAGGAGAGGGGGGAGGGCGGGCTGCATTCGCCCCTTCTCCACCACAAAACTGCCTTCAGTTGTGCTTCTCAGTAATGTAGGACTGCATTGAAACCTCCATCAAGTAAGACAGCCAAATTTTAAAAAATAAGGGGTTTCCCCAGAAAAGAGATTTATTTAAATTCTTTTTTCTAAATCCACATATTCTAGAGCTCAATGTTTTATGAATCTCTGCTCCCCAACGTTCCCTGTGTAAACTTTTGCATCTTTTAATTTTTGCATTTACAATTGTCTATCTCAAGGCTGGAGAAGAGGACAGGTGTAGGAAATAGCTGTTTTGAGCAGATAAAGGGAAGTCAGTCTTGAAGGCAATGTTCCGTTTCAGAATCTCTGCCAGTGCCCCCTTATGAAACAAGATTGTATTGGTGTAGAGTTTCTTAAATGCTATTACCTGAAACAGGTGAAACCATCTGACAACTGTCTTTCTGGTGAATACCAAAATGTGGAAAAAAGTGTGATCAATGGCCAAACAAATTCCATAAGTATTGCTACCAGGGTCACTGAGCATGTAGAGGCAACAAAAATGACATTTTCAGAAATAAGACTTTTCTACCCTATTTGGGAAGAAAATTGGATGAGAAATTATTGAGGCCCTAAGGTAAGGAATTACACATGTTTCGATGACTCTTGCCTTCAGTGGTTTGGGATCATTGTTCATGAGCTCCCTATGTTTTCTCTTGCATGGAATAAAAAAGCAAGAGTAGACACTGCAGTGTTAGTACTGTGATATCTGGGAATAGCCTTGAAAATGTTAACGAATCTCTAATTAGAAGCAGGAGTGTTCATGGGAATTGTGAATCATTTGCTGAGAAAAGCAGATCTGAGCAAATGAAAATCCTCCAAATAGCAAGGACAGAGAGCTATAGATGGAAATTGAGTACAGGCTGATTTCATCTCGCTATCCACAAAGTAACAAAAGGTGTTGGCAGCAAAGGAAAAAAAGTAAGCAAGATTTCAATACAAAAGAAATCAAGTCAAGAAAGTGTAGAACAAAGTTGGGTAGTACTGTACAGATCTCAGGGATAATGCCCAGCATCGAGATCTGCTGCACAGTCCAGATTCTGCTTACCATTTAGTTGCCTATCGCATAGTGAAAAAATCACTGAATTATTTGGTTGGAACGGACCTGTGAAGGTTGCTGGTCCAAGCCTCCCATCATTTTAGGTTAAATTTCTCAAGGTCTTGTCTAGGTCTGATCTTTTGCACATCCTCAAGGATGGAAATTATAAAACAGAGAAAGAGCAAAAGCAGAATAACAGAAATGAAAAGGAGACAGAATCTACTAAGAGACAAAGAGGTGGTCTTGGCAGCCTAATACAGCAAAAGAGAAAAGAAACTGAGATGGATGATGAGTTGATGGTTCAGCCCTCAAAAAGTCACATTCATTGTGATAGACAGCAGTTGAGGTGGTGATGAGCCAGAAACCATTACAGACTAACAACAGCACAGTAGATGAAACCAGAGACTGTAATTATAGTAGATAACTACAGAAGTATAGTAGTACGGAAGTAAAAGAGGGGGGCAGTGTTAGAGCCAGGCAGGTATAGAAAAACTTGGTGCAAGGAAGTCACATAAAACTAGGCATAAGCAATTCAAAAACCTTCACGGCCGCTGTCTAGTGGAGAAAAGTCATCAATGTGAAGTCAAGTCTCATCCAACCATGGAAAAATAAACTAGAATTAATTCTTACTTGAGAACCACTTGAGTGCACTTGAAAGCAAATAAATTAAAATATGAAGGCAGTCAATACCATGTCTTTGTGCTGAACTCTGTACTGATAACCCTGTGCTCCTGCAGGTCAGGGAATGTATGTGTGGAATGAATATTAACAGCACAAGCGGATAAAATAAGAGTGCAGTGACACACATGGAGCTAAGAGGAATGAACATGGGTAACAAGTGATTAGGATATGAAAAAGAGGCAAGAAAAAACATGTATATGCATATATATATATGCAAACTGGGTTGCATATAATTGCAATTTAGCTGTAGATACAGCGTTTCAGAACATACTGTATTATATACTTACTGCCAGTATTTATGTCAGTAATGAACCAGTCTAGTTGTACAATCAGGAAATTACCTAGTGCAAGGTGTATAGTGTTTAAATTATCAATAATACATATTTTAGGGTAAAGTTGGAAAGAGGGAAATTGCCATTTATTGCTACAAAATGTAAATTTTGCTTCTGTCCAGTGAAGCTGATACTTGCTTGCTGTGAAATGGCAAAAATTTCTGGAGTATATTGAAGCAACCCAGAGTTCATGGCCAGCATTTTCAGTAAGAGCAAATGTTTTCAGTGTCTTTCCCTGCCCCCCCCCTCCCCCCCCCCCCGGCATTTTTTTTTTTCATTGAGTTTCCAATTTCAGACAACTTCAGCCAAGTCATTTGGGACCATTGAGGGTACTCAGCTTTTATAGAAATCAGAGGCAGCTTGCCTTAAACCTTGCAATCAGTATTTGAAGCTTTTTGGTATTCATATATTCCTTTGGGCCTCTGTAAACTTCGGCAGAGGCTCAGAGGAGTCAGCAGTGGGATGTGGAGTTTCTGCCTGGCATTTTGCTCCTCTAGCATTTTACTGAAAGGAGACTTATGTCAATGAGAAGAGTCTCAGTGTAACCTACAATTCAGATACATGGAAATTCATACGCCAGCTCCTGTGAAAAGACATGAGAAGCAGACAGTAAGAACGAACCCAGATTACTACCACCAGTTTCTCTCAAATATATTCCCTTTTGGGTGTTTAATTGGGTATATTACAAGCCTGTTTCCCTTCCCTTCCCTTCCCTTCCCTTCCCTTCCCTTCCCTTCCCTTCCCTTCCCTTCCCTTCCCTTCCCTTCCCTTCCCTTCCCTTCCCTTCCCTTCCCTTCCCTTCCCTTCCCTTCCCTTCCCTTCCCTTCCCTTCCCTTCCCTTCCCTTCCCTTCCCTTCCCTTCCCTTCCCTTCCCTTCCCTTCCCTTCCCTTCCCTTCCCTTCCCTTCCCTTCCCTTCCCTTCCCTTCCCTTCCCTTCCCTTCCCTTCCCTTCCCTTCCCTTCCCTTCCCTTCCCTTCCCTCTGTTGCAGATTCATTATCTGAGAAGATTGTTTAGGTTTCAGAAACCGTCACGCTCCATGCAAAGAATAGCTTACACCACCTCCTTCCTTTAACTTAGTGTGAATGTTATACACAAGATAGCTGACACAAAGTTATTATATTATCAGCATCATTTAGCTTCTTGCACTTAGTTTACCTAATTAACATTTTTATTACATTTCATTACTATTGCATATTGAGAAAACATGAAGTCATCTTGTTCAGGCTAAGCACCTATCTATGGCTCAGGGATGTCAACACACTTTCCTTGTCGCGTCAAACTGGATTAAATAGTTAAGCTTTCTAGCTGCTCTAGTACCTCCCCAGTGGGCAAAGGTATGGAATAATCTACGACTCAGGGTTTTCCAATCTTCAGGATCACATTTCTACAGTCTGACCAAATGATATGCTAGAAAGAAAAATGGTGTGTTGACCACGGGACTGGTATTTGATTTCAAGCCTTGATGCACCAATACTTCAGTAGGAAATGATCTTGATGGGATGACAGTTGGCAATCTATCCTCAGTCAGACTGAAGGTTGTAAATTACTGTACCAGGTGTTTGCCATTGTTTCATACTGATAATAGGTAGGAAATTTTTGTGTGCATTTCTGATATGTTATTGATTGAGTTACAGAAGGTCACTAATACCAAAAGGTTGGATGTTTCTGCAGTTACATTGTAGATTTTAAGAAGTTTTTTTAAGAGGGTATTGGCTTAACATATATTATTTTGATAAGTGTGCTGTATTACTGTCAAAACTTTTAGAGTTCAGAAACTGGGGAGGTCAGCTCCTTCTGGAGTTCCTGTAAACACTTTCAGTATTTTATTTTATTTTTTAATGTTCTTGCTATGTTGGCATTAGGAGCATGTAATATCACTTTAACTTCTGGTCAGTGGTCCTTTCTTTCAAATTCTTTTTTGTTTTTAATTTTCAAATCAGTCTTTGTAGCTTATAGACAGAATGACATGACTTTTAAATTATGATAGAAATTATATAGGTTACCAAAAAGATACATTTTATTTTCATAGAGTTCCTATCAGCATGTAACTTTACAGTAGAAGGCTCAATCTAGCTTTTAAAATTGAATTTATTAGTTGTCCAATCAGTTTCTTAGGTTAGTAATCACTGATCATTTAGTACATAGTTTCCTCTAAGTAAAACAATCACATTTCACTTTGGATGCTTAATCATTACTAGAAAGACATTGTAGGATGTTACTTTGATATGAGGCTTCTCAAGCAAAAAGGTGTATCAAACTTCTTTCATAAAACCAGTGAATCTTGGTAGAAATGTTACTATTTAGTTTTCTTTTTTGATTTTTCTGACTGTCTGAAAGGTATTAACTCTATTTTAAAATCAGTTATATCCTTCTTCATTCAATCATTGCTAACAGGTTAATTTGTTTTAAGGTATTATTATTTGGTAATAAAATGAAACCACCAGAAGACAGTTTGAGGTGAAGTATTATTTTGCAGTGAGCAATAAACAGACTCAGGATGTGATAGCCTCTGCCATTTAACAGTTATATTAGGGAAGTCAGGGTGGGTGGAAAAAAAAATGCCTTCCTTGCAAATAAAATGGGTAAACTTTGTGTTTAGATGGGTTAGTTTCCTTGATTCCCCCCTGACATACACAGACATATTTGAAGCAGGATCTGGAAAATATTCATATAGAATGAAGGAGTGAGAAAAGAGCCACTAAAAGTTCCTGGGTAGTGAGGTTGGAAAAGAAAACCTGAGTGTAGACAGAGAGGGAGGGTGAGAGTAGCTGTGCATCTGGTTCAACAGCACTCAGTCTTTATCCGCACATTTAGTGGCAGTCTCTGGTATGCATCAGTAAGCTGCTGGGAGTGCGGCTGACAGACCATACACCTAATAATGAATTTGCTTTACCACTAATTGTTTATTGTGCTGCTTAGCCTAAACGTGTCTGCTAGTGTCCTCACTTTTTTAGGACTTAGTTAAACAATTTGGAAAGCTTGCCTGAGTATGGACTGTAACCTTCACTAAAATCCTTAGATTTTTGCAATTCCTTGTAAGAATGACATCGGTATCACCGATCTGTCACTTCCATGTCTGGGCATCTTTCTCTGCAGCCTTCAGAATCAGCATCCAGGTTTAATTTTCCCTAAATCACTGTTTATGCATACAGAAGATAGGTATTTCTCTGAGGATTGCATCCACATCTGGTTATCACTGCTATGCTTAGAATTAGATTTTTGCTTATCCTAAATCAATTATTTCTAACAGGTGCACAACCATAATCCCTTTGGTACCTGGTACAAAGCAGAGTTAAATGGAAGCGATGCATATGTTAGAGGACCGTTAAGAGTCTTTTAAATCAATTAAATCAGATTCTATTTTGGTTGCACATAATCTCAGTTCTGAAAGCTTTTGCTTTTAATGTTAAAATGTCAAGATTGCAAAATGCATGCACCTTACTAAAAAAAAAAAAAAGAAAAATAGAATAAGAGGAAGTTTTATTCATTACTGTATAGTATTGTTCTTGTACAGTACTGTAGTCTGGGGGTTTTTTTTCACCAGAATTTCTTCCCTCTATGTTTGTCTTCCCATCTCCCGAAAATGTGTATTTTCAGACTTGAGGAAAGAATATAGGAGAAGAAAAACCCAACTCTCTGCATGATTTGCTTTCCCAACATCTCAGCCACAAGAGATCTCAGCCTTGATGGCTTGGAATAGTTTATTGAAATAATCTAAGAGCTTCTTCTTGATTAATCTAATAATTAAGCGCTGTAGTTATTTAGGCTTAAATTAATATTAATAGAGTGTTATTTCTAATAATGAAAATAATCTTTTTTACTTAAATCATAATTTAACATGTTGCTCTTCGTGGTTTTCAGGCCCTTCATTCACATGGTGCCTTTTTTGCTTATTTACATACACATACATGCGTGTTTGTGCCTATGTACCAGAACAAATTGCTAAAAAGGGGGCTTAAAAAGCCTTTTCTTATCCTATGATTTTTTCTTATGGAAGGAAAAAGGTATCTTGACCCACAGAACCATAATACTTACACTACACAGAATAACTGAGGGATATGCAAAACGCAGTCTTTGCCATATTAAAATTGATACAGGAATCTGAACCTGACACTCAAACAATTAGCAGGACCATGAGAATGTGGAATTAATGTCTCCCATTGCAGCTTTCAGTTTGTATACCCAATTAAAGATTCATCGGTCTAAATAGAGAAGGATTATTTATTCTGCCCTTTATCCCTCTGAATGATTTTATGTCTGTCTTCCTAATTCCAGAAAGTGCATTCAGGAGACTGAAATAAAAGTCTTGACAAAATTGTCAAATACTGATGAAGCAGGAATCTCTATTTAAAAAAATTTTAAAATCCCAAACATTGACTTTGGGCTATGGTGTGTATTTTCTGTTTGAAAATCATTTACAGAGACAAAGAACTTCCCTTTTCTGTTATGGACCATCACAGCATCTTTTAGGAGAAAAATATTCAGGTGGATAAGTTACTGAGTTGTGTGATTTATGTTGCAGTTCTCAGTGCTGTTGCTTACATGTGGTTTTGAGGGAAATTTTGGCATGGAAAAGACCTGTGTAGATCAGTTTATCTTCCTAGTTGTGCTCTTTTGTCCCGTTAGCTTTGAAGACTGAGTATCATGGGCAGGTCTAGAAAAAGTAAATAGTGGGGCCAGTGAGTAAGTTGACAATAGTTGGTTTATGCCATAACTTTGATTCTCTCTTTCTCAGAAATTTATTTGAATTTCTGGTGGGTATTCCCTGCACTTGGCTTTGTAGCACTAACTCTGAAATTAGCTCAGGAAAGCTTTCAATCTATAGAATAATTCATAGCACTGCAAAAATGTGAAGGGCCCACCTCTTTTTCCTTGTAGCCATGAGTTCAATTTGTCTTCAAAGCTATGGTCATTACATTCAGAGGACTTCCACGTTGTGTCCCTGTCTGGTTCTCACACACAGGCTGATTTCAGCTATAAACCCTGAGCTGTGTTACACTTACTTTCTGGTTTTGTTTCCATTTTGTTTTGTCACTATTTTTCATGCTTTTACTATTTATTCAAAGAAATATAAATACTTTTTGAGAAAAATGAATAGGAGGAGGGTGAAGGTTTGCAGGAGTTGTGAGCACAGTGAAATAGGACTGTAGCAGTTACTGTTCTGCAGTCTCATGTGAAGCATTTGCAGTTGAGCATCCACATATACAATACTGGTAAGCATATTATTATATGCTTGTATGAAATATTCCTCTTGAATGTATTATAAAATGCCAGGATTAGAAAGTAGGGAGAAGGGCACCCTGATTTACAGAAACCAGCTTAATCAACCAGGTTTCATACTGAACATCCTGTATTCCAGTCCTTCATGCTAGGATTTTTATTTTATTTTATTTTTTATACATTTTTTTAAACTTTGCTATATCCACATGCTGATATGTACTGTTAACTGAAATATTTATAGATAGATAGATGGGAAACCTCTCCTTAACAGCAAAGGTTGTGGCATGAAAGACAGGAAGAAATGCAATGGTTTTGAAAGAGCTGGATGACCTCATAATTCAGGGATGATAAGACCAAAGCTTGTGTATGTGTAAGTTTGGCAGTCATCAGTTGCTAATATTTCTGATTCATAATCTATCTATACTATTCCTGGCCATGTTTTTTTGAATGGAATACCTGAGAAATTCCAGTGAAATTCCATGCTGTCCCTTTTGCGCTGATTTTCACACAGCACTTTTGAAGTCAAAGATCCACAGACAGAAAAAACTTAAGTTTTTTCTTTTTGATTTTAAAGTGACCCTTGGAGCTGAAAACAAATTTCTCTTTGCAGATGTGAAGAGAGACATCTAAGGTCTCTGAAAGGCAGCAAAAATAAGGACCAGAATGTAGAAATCTCATTCACAGGCAAAGGGAAGATGTGAGAATAAGAGTTAACTGTATGCAATTGTACAATTGCAGTTTATGTCCAGTATATTTTTGTCATATATAAATAGATTTTGTCACTTTGATATACTAAAAAAAACCCTGAAGTATATGCCTAACTAACATTAGACTTTTGTATGACAATCGGCAAAATCAGGCTGTGGAATGACGTGCAGGAACCAAGGTATTCCTTTTTTACTTCTGCTGATCTTTTTTTCCTGATTTTAATCAATCCTTAAAAAAATCTCATGAAAACCATTCAACCAAAACCACCTTCTCTTGACTGAGTTCAAAATTATCAATAGGGGGAGAATTCATAGCCCACCTACTCAAAGAAATGCTTTTGAACACCCTCTAGGAAATTTCAGTTCATTAGGGAAAGACCAAAAGCTACAACTACAATGGACTATTAAAAATTGGTCCTGGGTCCTTGCAGTAAGGGAATGTTAGCTGAAAATGACTCCCAAATATGCAGGGAAAAGCAGACCAGCTGATCTCTCTTTAAGTGAGTGATTATAAAGCAACCTGGCAGGACTATTTCATCGGGGTAGTGGCCAGCTATTTGTGCCATGCTGTTTCCATTTGAATGAAAAATCAGCCGCCTTACAGACTCTTATTGTTCTCCATGTGTAGTGCTGTGGTAGATGCAGGGTTGTTTGTTCCTCTTTTGAGTGGTTCAGCACAAAATGGAAGATAAAATAGCATTCATAAAATAAAATTGAATTGTTAGTCTGCACAAATACAGTAAGTACTTACCAAACTGCTGCAAAATGTTGACATTGGCTGTGATTTTTCTCCGGAACTGTGGGATTTTGGCTGGGATTTGATTATCATTGCAGCGACATAAGATTGTGGGTCACCAACTCTATCACTAAGAAAATCATTAGGAAAATTTATCCCGGCCAAGATTTAAAAAAAAAAAAAAAGAAAATTCTACTTGGCTGCCAAGGTATTCCTTCCTCTCTGCACCTCTTTTCTTTGGGCATCTTTTGCCATGTACAAGGATGCTCTGCAAGCAGTATACATGGTCTGAGAGTATATATTGGCTACTACACACCACAGATTTCTAAGCTAAACACTACTTAGCTGAGGATTAATACATCACTGCTCCGATGCTATACCCAGTGCTGGCTTCCAGGTGTGGAAGGATTCTCCTTCATTGCTCCTTGGAACAGGCATCCCATTCCTTGTTGTAATTTTTCTTTTCCTTGGGATTTTAGCTAGATTTTTTCACAGCAGTATTTTTCTGCCTGAATCTTTGAGATGTGTCTTTGACTCCAAGAGAAGAGGTGAAATCTTGACAGAGTGATGGGAAGAGGAGCAGGTATGGAGGTTGAAGGGCAGAACCGGTGACAGAGATTTCAAGGGGGAAAGAATGGATGTGAGCTTGACGGCAGCAGAAATGGAACCTGAAAGAATAGTTAACACGAATGCAAATATTTGGAGGCTAAATGAAAGCTAATGAAATGGGCAAAGAAGAAAGCAAGGGTTTTTTGAGCAATGTCTTTATTTCCACTATAAATGGGAGAAGGAGCACAACGATTAATTGTTACACGTGCCATCAGGATGCAGATCAAAGCAAAAACAAGATCAAAACTCCCACAGTATTATATTTATAAAGTATGGGGTTTTAGGTGTTTGGGCCATTAACAGGTTTCAGTTATACATCAGGTTTCTGTATTTCTGTGATGGAAATTAGCACAGCTCCTTAGAAGTTAAGCAAATCGAGCAGCTCACATTAAGTGGGAATTTGGCCCTCTAGATGCGATCTGCATATGTCTTGACACCAACATACTTTTTGTGGACTTTGGTGGTGGTAATCCTATCTCAGGGTTATAAGAACTTAACTGCTCAGTTTAAAAGAGAGCATTTATGAGGACATTAACTTAGCTTGTAACTGTGGATAGTCACTCTTTTAATTTTAATAATTGCTTAAATCGCTTCCTAAAATTGCCCGATTTAAAACTCTGGCAACTTTTTGTAAATACTGCATCTACACATCACTTCTGTGCAGAACTAACAATGTCAGTGGATCAGGGAGATGGGGAATTGGATAATTTTTGGCTCTTTAGTATTTTTAAACTGCTGGTTCATCCTCTGCAGCTGCCTCACATTTTATAGGTGCACTAAATTTGATGACCGTGAAGGGTTGTTAAACAATATACTGTGATAAAAATAGTTCCCTTTACTGACATTATGTGGTTTTTTTCTAAAGTAGCTCCATAAATTACATCAACAAAAACTGTTTGCACTTTTTTTTTTCCTCTCTAGAATTTGAGACAGGTAAATTAAATTGTCTCTGTAGGATCAAGAGCAAAAAGAAGCATATACAAATGATAGGCCTGGCCCTCCAGCAGTTATTTATAGTAAATATCTTTGTTCTTGAAAATACTGTTATTTAAAGATACTGTTACTGGACCATCCACCCCAGAAACTCTTACGCAGTATCTTTCTTATAAGATTTCTTTAGAGCTTGGTGTCTGAGTACAATTAACAAATACCTGTACATACTTCAGGCTAAATGAAGTAATATAATGCTTGACAAGTGAATTAAAAGCATCGGCCAACCCAGGTATTTCTGAAGAAATTTCCTATATAGTGACAGACTTCTAGAAGCTTGTGTAAATTATATGTAGTATGAAATAAGATTGATATTAAAATGGGACTTTAAATAGTATCATTTAAATAAGAGATAAGCATTCAATTACCTTGATCTAATAGGTCAAAGAGTTAGCACTATGGGAGATGCTGACAATTTCAATAGAAGAAAAGTAAAGGA
Organism: Laterallus jamaicensis coturniculus; assembly: GCA_022605575.1. NCBI lineage: Eukaryota > Metazoa > Chordata > Aves > Gruiformes > Rallidae > Laterallus > Laterallus jamaicensis. The sequence goes on from JAKCOX010000005.1 coordinate 38,243,605, forward strand.
GAAAATATATTCTCCTGAGTCAAGAAAGAAATTATAACAGAGAGAACAGTATTTAGAGGACAGGCATTGTAGGGAAGCTGATAATAAGCTGTATCATAACAGGAAAGGTCATTGAAAGAAACAACAGCTTGATTATTCAGCTAATCAAAAGACTCAGGAAGGCACTTTTACCTGCTATTGTTTCTCAATTTCATACAAGGACATATACTATCTACTAATAAAAGTATCGTAATTACATGTCTACATTATGTTTTCCAGTCCTTATCCTTTGTACTGAAAGTGTGAGGTCAAAAAGATTATATAAACTATAGAAGATAATAGAAGGAAAGGCAAGAATGGGTGATCTGTTTAATTTTGGTTAAGTTAAATCATGAGATTTTGAAATGTTTGGAAAAAAGTTCAGATGTTTAGTGAAATTTTTTTGTCTAAAAAGTAAAGTTGTAAAAAATCCAGCCCAAAAATAACTATATTTGGTTTTACTTCTGAAGTTTATTTTATAGGGCCACTCTTCTTTCTGTATTTGTTCCCCTTACATACTAAAGCACTGACCATATAGATCTTTTAGGGTTCTGATGTAAATCAAACTTGCCAATTCAGTTCTCCAACTCTTATTGAGTTGTTGGTTAATATCTTCTCTTTTTTTAAATTTTGGGATGTGAAAAATTTCATTATCAGCTAAGCTTTTATAAGTACGTAAGATAGATACTGAACATTTTTGGAAGTTATAACTAATATAAAAGATTAGTTAATGCTTATTTTATTATACATATGCTTAGAACTGGTGTGCTAATTAATGATTCAACAGCTCATTTGCTTTTCTTAAAATTCCTTTTATTAAAATAGAATAGGAATAAATTATCAGAATCCATCTTAAAAAAAAAAAAAAGGCAAAACCAAAATCAAAGTAAAACCCCAAAACCTGCATGTCTTGAAAGACTGGATTTTTAGATGCAGATGGACTTTTCATACTTGCTGTAATCTCCTTACTCCTAATGAATAGTTCCAGGGAAGTTTCTCATGATAGGAGGCGCTGTTGTTTTTGGAGTGAGAAAAAGAAGAAAAAGGAGAAAAAAAAAAAAAAAAAAAGAGAAAGACATTTGAGAAATTCAGACTCTCATCATGTTGTGCTTGGTTACTTTTACTTTTTGGTTGTTTCCTAGTGTTACAGGATTTGAACTATAGCATCCAGACAAAATCTGTTTAATTTCAAAAGGCAGTTTTGGATTTACATAATTTGATAGTGTTTCTTGAGATATTGCCATTTGTTCTGAGAGGAAAAAAAAAACCTACCTCAACTTGTGTAAATAATGTGGGAAGGGGGAAAAAGTTGACAAGATGAGCTCATAAATCAATGATGATGAAGAGAAATCTGTCATCAGCTCAGCTGAATTACAAATTGAAAATAGTAGTTTTGCAGTTGTCAAAAGAGTAATAATTATGCCAGATTTCCACTTGTGTGGCCTGGCTTGATTTTTTTGTTATTATTTTCTTAGGCTGTATATATAAAAATGGTTTAGTGATACATTACAGCAATTTTTAAAAACCAAATCTGCTTTATTTTCACAATTTTGTTTTCCTGCTCCTGTAATAGTATGCATTTATGAATCATCCATCTAAACAAGGGTTGTAAATGTACATTTAATTCAAAATTCTAAGGCAATTTTAAGTTTCATATTTATTTTTCAAGAGCCTGTGGAAAATTCTTATGAACTGTGCCAATCGTATCATTTCCATTATATTTGTGAAGAAAGACGAAAAGTAGTTCACTCATTATTTGTCAAGAGCTTCTTTGCTGTGCCTTGGATTCATAGCCTCTTCTGCTCCAATGATGAAAATTGAACATAATTCTCATATAAGCCCTTACTGCAATAGACTACTGCACCCTTCAGAACAAAGAAACAGAAACAAACCTTGCAGAATAAAGAGGTTAAAAAGTTGTTCTGAGAAATGTAGGAAAGTGCAGCTGAATTAAGCCCTCCCTACCATCAGTTCTAAACAATTTGCTAAATAACGATTGGGAAGGTGCTTGAATATTACATTTGGCAATCCCTGACTCTGTTTAAGGCTCAATAATACTTGACATTGACATCCTGTCATGAAGAATTAGTTAAAACATTGGAATTAGAGCAACTAAGGAGGATGTGATATGTATGTAGGTGTTTGAAAAGCATGGATATGAAAAAAAAAAAAGATAAATTGTTGAAGCCGATTATGTAACTGTTAGTTCCAGTGGTGTGTAACTTTGTAAGAAGAAATGAGATGAATCCAAGAAGGATTAAGGCTGAAAATCAGAAATATCTTCATTAAGACCATCAAGACAACTACAAAATTACTCCAGGCTCAGTAATGGTAATGAGCAGAAGTCCCTTGACCATTTACTTACAAATAAAAATAATTTCTTGGTAATGGAATTAATATAACTTATGCTGAAATCAATAAGGACATATGGTTTCATTTTCTGGGAGTTGTATAAGAACTAGATGACTTTGCAGATATCTCCTGGTTCATTTTTTTATCAGCCTCTGAAAATGGACTGTTGTAGTTAAGTCTCCCTTACAGAAAGACATCTTTTACCAAGTAAGTCTTTACCAGGTTTTTTTTTTCTGCCTTTCTTTGAATATAAACCTAGTAACTGAAGAAAAGAAACTTTGTTTAAAAACCTAAGATTCAGAAACAAATAATCCTTTTGCTGACCTAGGTTCATGAGACAGTAGACAAAAGGAGATGACAAATCACCTCCAAAGGTTTCATCTATACCTGTTCTCTATAATTGTTTTTGGGGACAAACGTTTTAGCAGGGCCTGTAGTGATAGGGACAATTTTGAACTAAAATGGGAGATTTAAACTAGATATAAGGAAAATGTTTTTTACAGTCAAGTTGGTGAAATGCTGGACCAGGTTGCCTAAAGAGGTGGTGGATGCCCCATCCCTGGAAACATTCAAGGACAGAGCAACCTGATCAAGTAGACAATGTCCCTGATCATTGTTGGGCTTTGGATTATATGGTCTTTGAAGTCACTTCCAACCCAAACTATGCCATGATTCTATGAATCACAGAATGGTTGAGGTTCAAGAGGATTTCTGGAGGTCTGGAGGACTCTGCCTGGTTGTTGGTTCTCTACCTTTTGAAGTTAAAACATAGATCATTTGTTTGTCCTACTGAATTACAGAAATAGCATCTCAGAAATGCAGGACAATCTTACCATTGTAGATCAGAATTTTATTACATTCTGCATATATCTTCTTCCTTCCCCAAAAGCAATCAAACAAAAAGACAAAACCACTCAGGTAGAATGAGATTCTTTTCCAAATGTTGCAGTTGCATCATCACTTTCCTTGAAAGGTAATGTGTCTTTGTCTGATTTTTCAGACATAAAAATGAAAACTGTCCTAAAAAACAAGTTGGGTTTCCTTTCTTGAGGGTTAAGTAGATAATTTGTCATTGAATTCTTCTTAGTTTGGCTGCTGACAAGTCAGAAAGAAAATGTTTTAACAAAGCCACGAAAAGATCCCGATAAATAGGAGATGCTTGCTTTTAGCTGAAGGATCATTATCTGATAAGTTTGAAAATGTCTTTTAGGTCTTTCCCAAATTTTGACTGGTAATCACTGATAGACCTTCACTAAGGCAAAACAAGAGCATCACTTAAATAAAAATAGGTAAGTAATGCAGAAGTGAAGGAAGCATTGTCTCTCTCCTTATAATACAGACTCTTTTTCTCGTAAAGGCTCACTCTCTTCACCACATCTGTATTTTTAGCTGGATGGGCAGGCTTTTAGCTTTGCTGGTAAAATTAATTTAGAAAAATCCAAAGCAAGCTGATAAGCATTACCTTGATAATATTAAATTGATATATATGCAATACGAGCAATTCAAAAGATTCTTCAAGATTATCATGCCTATTAGAGAATAGCAGGTCTGGAACAGAAATAGTCAGCATGAATATAGGTATCTGTATCTCTCTGTATATAGGTTATATACATAAGCCTATTTATACACTTATATATGGAGAGAGAGAAAGACAGAGAGAGGTGGTGGGGAGAGATTATACTTGATGCTTCTTCTGCCTGTGCTAAACCAAATAGTAAAATATTGAGGCTGGGCTGTGAATTCATTAATGGAGCCTGTGGTTGCACTGGAGTTAAGAAATGAACTGCTACCTTTAACAGTTTTGGAACATCTATGTGAAATATAGAAAATGGTTTATACAAATTACTCATGTGACCTCCCAAATAAATTGATTGAATGCAAACTCTTGGCAGTCCTTGCTCTAAAGTTTGAAAATAAGATAGATTTAAAATAATGTTAATGAAAAATATATTTAATCCTGAACATACCAAATAAAATTTCTAGTGTGTGGTAATCAGAATTTGTCTGCTTCTACACCGTAGTCATTTTCAGGAATAAATGCAATGAAAAGCAGTAAAGCTTAGGAAGTACCAGGCTATGGTTACTCATACACCCGTGTACAAAAAAAGGATATCCAATCAGATAGTTTTAACGTTAAGTTCTGTGTGTCTGTGTGTATATATGTTCATTCATAATGTGTCTCTAGGTTATTTCTCTGGATTCATTTACGTAATGGAAAACTTCCAGTGTTCACTGCTCTATGTATTACATCAGTCTGGATTTAGTCAGGGATGTTACTAAATCCACTCAATTTTTGCCTGAATTAGAACTGAATAGAAACTTTTGAAAGACTGAACTTTTCCAGGTACTAGTTTTAATGCTAAAGCCACAAGTGCAACAACAAAAAACCCTACTTTTTTTTTTCTAAATAATTTGTCAAATGTTACATGCAGAATGGAAATGAAGACACAGAGCATGTCCCAAAGAGATTACAACCCAAACAGAAACTGGATCAGATGCCTGAAAATCTGATATCCCTGCTATATTTAGAAAGTTGATATATTTGGAAGTCATTCTGGTTTAATATACACAGGGAATAACAGTGAGGCTTCAGGTTGTGAAGCTTTTGCAGGAAGTGTATGCATCAGATTAGAAAAAAGAGAAGAGGAAGAGTTTTAGCAGAAAAAAATTTAAACATGAGGATGTGACTAGATGCAAAATTAGTCTTAAAAATCAGGTCTGTAGCCAAGGGAGATACATAATGAGAGACCCTTTCTTGAGAGCTCATGTTAAGATGTTTTGCTAGTAATCATGTGGAAGAGGGAGGTGTTGGAGATATGAGAGAGTTGAGGAAGAGGTGCTGGTGTCAAGCATAGGGACACAAGAAGGGGTGAAAAATTGTATCAGTCAAGAAAAATGTAATGAAATAAAAGTAGTTTAAATGGTAAGGTGTATAAGAAGGGCTCAGAGACAGAGAAAAGAGCACATTTGTGTGTGCACACGGCTAGTTCCAGGGTGGAGGGGGGAGAAGAAAAGCATAGAGAATCTGTGACATAAATCAGACGTTTGAGTAAGGTAACTGTGTGAATGTTAACAGTTGAGGTTGATTGTGGGCTGATGAATATGTGAAGTCTTTCCACTTGTTTCGGCAGGCTTTGAAGCAGGACATTAAGGTGCTTTAGCACACTCGACAGTTAAACAGATCATATCTCCACTCTGAATATTCATGTTCTCACAAAAGCATTATTCCTGATGTGTGGTTTATTGTGTTTAATTAACAGTGGATAAACGACAAAGATCAGAGCTTAAAATAATATTTGGGGTATAATTTAGCTCTAACTTGTTTTACACAGTGCTGAATTATGTGATGTTTGAGATCTTTTGAAGACAGCTTACTTTTCGTAACAATTAATGTAGATCCTCTCAGCTCTGTAATGCCTTTCAAATGTCCTCTTACTAGGGTCACATCCTAGAGAGCTGCCATTCTCTGGAAGGGATAGGAAAATGAAATTCCCATCATCACAGGGCAAAAAAATGTCTCAATATACTTTAAAAAAAACGGGTTTTTAATTGTGTCTTGACAAATATATTGTTTCTATGACTGAATTATTTTCTGAAACAAAATGCTTTCCTTAAAATATTTTTAGTAGTGCTTTCCAAGACAATTTATTTTCAGACTTTAGTTTATGAGAGGAACGATTTATTGTTTTATATTGAATAACTGGCTTATTCTCAGTTTTAGGTCACTGTAAAGTTAAAGATACAGTTGAGTGCCTGGCTGAAATAGGCAGAAAAGTTAACAACTCTGCTTGTGCACATGTGTTTGTGTGTGGTCAATTTAGGCAAATGAGCTGCTTTATTAAAATAAAAGTGGTTCCCTAAAAGAAGGTAGTTTTGCATATACACAATATTGAGAGAACTGAACTTTATGGATGCAACTGAGATATTAATGAAACAAAACACAGACTATAGTGAGAAAAAAAAAGTTTTCATAAAATTATTTATAAATATGGATATGCATAGTTTCAATATTTATACAAAAAAAAGCAAAATCCTAAATATGTTTCCTTGATCTTCTTCTGTGAATATTTTTAGGTAACAAAATATGCATCTTATAAAAAGAAACAACCAATTAAGGAAGCAGAGATTCTGTAGGAAAGGATGTAGGTCAGTTCTAGTACATCATAACCTGATCTGTTCCTAGGCCAGCCATGTATAAGCTGGATATGTTGCCTAATTGCCTTTGTAAGACCTTTACTGAAGTACTGTGTCAATTTGGGGTACAGACTGTAAGAAAAATGAAGGCTGATTGAAAAGAAAAGTAACAATAATGATCATAGACCTAAATATGACTGATGAGAGAAGATTGAGTGAACTGGTGGTGGTGTGTCTGGAGAAGGGAAATTCACTACTATTTTTCTCTAGGTCCTGAACTATGTAAAATATAGCTGCAAAGTGAAACAGAATAAACAGGTTTAATTTTCCTGCTGGACTGAATAAATAGTTCTGGAATAACTTTGAAAGCAGGGAAGGTTCAGATGAGAATTAAGGAAAATGTATTAGGAGTAAAGGGAGTTCAGCATGGAATAATATCGCCTGAGGATGCTGCAAAATCCTTATCAGTGAAGAGCTTTTATAATAGTCAAACATTTGTCAGGAATGATACAATTGATTTTGCCTTGTTGCAGGAAAGTGAGCTAAACAGCTTCTTAAAATGCTTTCAATTATTTTTTCTATCATTTTAGCAGCTAAATAACAATATTTAATACACTTGTATACAATATTTTAGAAAATGAAAGTATAAAGGCATCTTTGAATTAAATTTCACCATATCCCTGTTGTCAAAGCCATCTGGAATTGTTAAAATTTTAGTCCTGTTCTGCATATGAAAAATCTGAGTTAGTGATACCCATTCTTTCTCTTGGCAGTCTTTCCTCTTTGAACTACCACAAAAGAACAAAATTCTTGGAATAAAAGGCAAATGAAAAATGTAGGAATCAATAATAGTCCTGCTAATAAGCTAGTGCCCTAATAAAACAAAACCAGGGACCTGCACCTCTGTCCTTTACATTATACATGACAAAAGCAAATAGAATAAAGCTAATATCGTATGTCCTTGCTTCTGTCTCTACCTTGCACTTTATTTCATTAAGCAGTGGTCTTCCTGTGCCATCAAGTCAACGGGAATTTCCATTAACCTGAAGATAAGTGGCAAAAAGTGAATCTGTATTGTACTGGTGACAATATGTAGATGCACTTTCAATGAAAATGTGAGTTTGTGCTTGTCTGAGTGGTGCCACCTTTTAGATCAAACCTAGCTGTAAAATTCTTGCTACACCTTATTTAAGGCTGATGGCCACTCAGTAATTTCAGACGTATGGTGCAGGCGTATATACCAGTGCAAGTGTATGGATCTCTACAGCTTCAATGTAAAGTTTTGTTGTTCCCTGCCAATTACCTTAAACTGATTCCATTATTTCATTACATGACAGTTTGCGTGCTGTCAAAAATGAATACATGTGCATGCACCTATATATTTCACTATTTGGGCATAGGTAAGTTTAAATTAAGAAAATTGCTGAGATGGCAGCAAGTGAAAATGGTTTGAATTTTTCAAATTAAAATACAAAGTGTTCTTGTTGTTCCTAAAAAGCAATATAGTATGGACAGTCATTTGGAAGAGTCCTAATACAGTTCATTTGCAATCAAGAATAAAAATGCCAAATTTATTGGCACAAATACAAGTTATTTAATCTTCTGTGCTGAACTGTATTTACAGTTAGAAAATGCTTTCTAATATGTAGCCCAAATCTCTTTTGTTGCAAATTGAGCTGATTGCTTGTCTTACTCTGTGTAGACACGGAGGACGATTGAACAGTTTCCCTTACAAATTATTTTAAATCCTTGTGTCTTTTTTGAGTGGCACTTTCGCCTAGAAAAGTTTCTTATCCTGTGAATATCATCTGGTGCTATTCTACTGGCTGTTCAGACTATCCTAAAATGGAAGTATTTGATCAGCTTTAATTCAGCCATTTCATATGCCAATGGTAGTACCTTATTACAAGGATTTTTTTTTCTTTTCTGACATTAATCAATATTTTCAAATGACATTACCTATGTACTTGAGGAAATTGCTCTGAAGTAGGGTGTGAAGTTGAGTGCAACAGTTCCTGAGCCCTGTACTACACAATTGATCAGAGATAAAGGACCTTGCTGTAAGGTGATTTCAGTTATTTTAGTGGAATTTGCTACTGAAATGATGGCTGTCTCTGGAAGTAGCCGTTAAAAGTGACTTTCAGTAGGCTGCTTTCCTGTCTGATGGGACATATGTGTCCTTGTGTGGCTTGGAGATTGTTCCTCCTTTGCTCCGAAATAGGAGTCCATGCTTTTCTGTGTGAGGAAATGTTGTGTCCATAGCCCTGGCTTCACACTCCCAAGAATCCTCCAGATCTTTGGGATAAGCTGATACTCCCTTGTCAGCAAAATTCTGGAGAAACTTCACTCATCTTTGAAAAATCTGAAGCCAGCCAGCTGAATACACACATTTAGCCGAAAATTCCAGCAAAATGAAGTCTGTAACATCACTAGAGGAGTGGAAACCTTCTGGATTAACCAGACTACCTGTGATCTAAGAATCAAGCCTTTTAGATGCCATGGAAGAAGTAAAACAGAAAAAAAAAAAAAAAAGATTTTTTTTTTCTTCTTTAATGCCCTGATATATTAATTTAAAATCTCTCTATGCTACAACCAATCTCTTCCACAGAGTTCTGAAAGAATGGTGTAATTGTTTGTGTTTATTAGTTGTCAGGCACTGTCTAACAAAGGTAGCCAAGGACAGTGAAACAAGATGTGAAGATGCTTATTTAGGAGCACTGTATTGATAGGTGAGAATTAAAGATTGGTATGAGATTTAACCAAATCCTTGATGGAGTGTTGTGTCTAAGGGAAAGAAAAAAAAAAAAAATTCTTTCTCTGGATCCATCCAGACATGTTCCAGGTAAGCCAGCATCACTGATGCAAAGTTCCCATCTGAAGCAATGAGGCACAGTCTCAACAGACAAGCAAAGGGAAAAAGCTTCATTATCATTCTAGTTTCTCCATGATACTGATGTAATTGTCAATCTTTTAAATCCCTGTGATAAAATCTGACTTGGAAATTTACTGAGCTGAACTCCTAACTTCTCAGGACAGGTGTAGAAATAACCTGTTGGCTATGAAAACGTACACCAAATAGGAAGATTGCACTTAAGCTACCGTTATGTGCAATTAGCTTGGCTTCCTACAAGACTCCTGTGGTGAGGAGAGTAATCAACTCACCTACAGACAGTGTGAGTTCAGTCATTAATGCCACCGTATTTCTAGGCCAACCTCCATTCTGTGCAAAAACATAGCACTTGATCCATGGTTGGATAAGGGGACATCCTGCTGTTCACATTAGATGGAAACAGCAATGCTAATGGCAGCATCTCATCAAACCCTAGGTTTGTGCTATACAAAAAAGAAAAAAAAAAACTAAACAAAAAACCCATGTCTGAAATAACAGTGACAGAATCGGTCCAGCAATCATGCATCCATTTTTGAAACGACAGATGAGCTTTGGTGTTGTACATGAAATTCAGGTATAGACAGATAGTGCTTTCTTAACCACCAATATTGTATTTAAAATCTTGTGTCTAAAACTGGGATCTTTGCCTATGAACACTCCTACTCCTTGGCAAAGTCAGAGAGGCAAGACTATGTATCTTGATAAAGGTTTGTGGCAAATGCCAAATGTGTTCCTGCCTGGTTTTGTCATGTCAGCTGCCATTCTGCCTGAAGTACTGTTGAGGAAATGAAGCAGATTTCAATTGCAAAATACAATTTTGAAGTATTCATTCAGTTATCATACATGCAGGTGTATCCTCATAAAATAAGGTTCAGACAATTAGAGATATAAGGACACTAACAAGGCTTTCAAAGAAGGTATATTGTGTCATATACATTTGTGTTTGTTCACTCATATTGAGATAGATTCAGTAAAAGTCAGTGAGCTTGTGCATAAACTTGAATTACAAAACATAGACTCATAGAATCCTAGAATGGTTTGGGTGGGAGGGCACCTCAAAGCCTGCCCAGTGCCAATCTCTGCCATGGACAGGGACACCCACTAGTAGTCCAGAGTGCCCAAAGTTCCATCCAGCCTAGCCTTGAGCCCTGCCAGGGATCCAGGGGCAGCCACAGCTGCTCTGGGCAGCCTGTGCCAGGGCCTCCCCACCCTCCCCAGGAAGGATTTCTGCCTCGCATCTCCTCTCCATCTGCCCTCATGCAGCTGAAGGCCATTCCCCATGTCCTGTCCCTCCCTGCCCTTGTCACCAGCCCCTCATCAGCTTTCCTGGAGCCCCTTTAGGTAGGTACTGGAAGGTGCTCTAAGGTCTCCCTTGAGCTTTGTCTTTTCTAGGCTGAAGAACCATAACTTTCTCAACCTGTCTGCATAGGAGAGGTGCTCCAACCCTTGGATCACCATTGACATTAATAGGATCTTTCCATTATTATTACCTTGCTTCTCAATTCAGTCCTGTAGTGAACTGAGTGTTGGAAATTTGGTGAGGTTTTCACTGTTTTGTGTAAAAAATGTTTATTTTACTATTGGTGTTTTTACTAGCTTTACAGTGAGCTTTCTGCCTTCTGTTGGGCTTGCTTAAAAGTGCATCTGTATATGATGATCTTCGTAGTCTTTCCAGGGATGACAGACTTGACCATGGCATATTTTCTTCTCCAAGATTTCCTAGGAGGCATCATTTAATTGTTAGCCATGTTATTATGTCTACAAGTACACAACTGTCGGTAGCTGTTTTGTATGGGAATTAAATATTTTAGATCTTGTAATGTGCAGTTTCCCTAATTTTGTGTTTTTCTTTGACATATCATTTCACACTTAACTATAAATAATAAACTACTTAGCTCATACATATCAATAAGAAAGTCTGTTAGAAGTGAAAGATTGCTTGCTTAATACCAACAAGTACTTTGGAGAACATCAAATCCCCTGACAGATGAGTGTTGCCACAAGGATTTATTTTGTTCAGGCTTTAACTAAAATAGCTTCAGTTGCATTTTGCTATTTAAGGATATTGAAGTAGAAGGTTATAGCAAAATGATTTATAGATAGTAATTGCATTTCCCAGCTTACCTATTTCCATAAATGAAATCACGGATTCAATTTGTACTTGATCTTGAGCACAACAATGTCAATATTTGTATATTCATCAGTTTAACTAGAAAGTAGTTTTCTTTTGTTCCTGCTAAAAATATTTAGAAGTTTTAGGACACATGCTAGTGTTGTTTTTATTTTTCTCCTCATAAGATACACAGAAAAGTGTTTCTATATTTGGAGTATTTAGATTGTTAATTAAAAGAAGCTTTTGAATTTTAAAGCTGCAAGGCTAACATAGCAAAGGTATGTGTTCTTAAACTGTATTTTGTATGCTGTATAATCAGCATCCCCCAGCAGGGGAATAAATGAAAATACAGAGTCCTGCCTTGTGTCTGGAAGTTGAATCATAATGAAATCATATTTAGTTGCAGAGATAACACACAATCAAATGCCTTATTTCACTAATTTGATTAGGCAAAATCGTGTTGGACTGCAGGAAATAGAACTGCATATTTTGACCACTTGTTATAGAATAAATGTTCACAGTCAATGTCACAGCACTCTGGTGTGATTTAAGCAACTTTGTTTTCTGGTACAGAAATGAACAGAAAAATTAAGCAAATCAAGGTGAAATCAAATAGCTCCAAGCAATCAAAGATAAGAAGATTGTGGGGAACTTCTAAAGCTGAACATGCAGCTTAGCACTTGAGTGAATCTAAGCAAGCTTCCAATCAGGTGCTATAAACAGTTGAGTATATGTTACTTAAAATGAGAGACTTGCTTGTACCAAATAAAATGTTTCTTATGAAGACCAGAGGCAATGGCAGGACTTAGGGAAGAAATGCTATTTCCTAAGTGACCTGAACCCCTCTAGATTATTCTCCAATGTCCTCCTTGCTAATGTCGCTAGTAAAAGAAAGTTTTCCTAGCTATCTTTCCATCCCATTGCTTCAATGTTCTCTTTTTGCTGCCTAAGTTGTTCCTTTGTTGGCTCCCCAGGTTGTCCATACTTGAAATTGCAAGCTGGCCAGCAGGCCAGTCTGAGAACTGTTGCTTCATATGTCGGGTGTCACAGCTATTTAGATACTTGAAATTTCTTTCAATTACCCATTTTTATTGGAATCTGTCACTGTGGTCTACTAGCCAAAACAAGGACTTCACTAAAAAAATAATAAATTGCTGGCTAATATTATTTGCATGGTAATTGCTTTGCAGTGCCTATTAAATCAGTGTTTCTGGCACAGCTTTGTGATAGCAGAAGTAGGGATATTAATATACTGAGACAAAAAGCTTTACTCATTTTATGGTTTTTACATAAATTACTATTTTCCCATGGGAGCAGTGGGAAATGTACACAGTCTTACCCTCAGCCTCATGGGATCTTGATGAGGGTCATTGCATGGGCTGGAAAATCAGCGATGTTTGCAGACGTTTAGGGAAGTGTTTAGTGGGACAGGGTCAGCTCTGCTGCAGACTTCTTGTACCTTTGTGGTCCAGCTGATCGGCACAGAAGCAGAAAATCCAGCCTGTTTCCAGCTTGAAAATGACCGTTGACATGTGCCATTCACCAATCTAGAATGCTTCCATGCATCTTCAGCACAACTAATCAGAATGTATGCTGGAAGTCCAACACTTCAGACTATGTTGGATTTACTGTCTTTGCTTTCATTACCGGTTGAGCACATACACAATCATTTTTACACATCCAGATGAAATGGACTGTCTGACCATACACCAGATGACAGAGGTGACCATATTTTCATCTTTTACAGACAAGAAATACATGAGCTTCAGGTAGCTTCTTATTCAGGATATATAAAGCAACATCTGTCTCATTGTTTGAACTTGCTTTGATTTCTCCATCCAGAGCATTAATCACAGAATCACAGAGTTGTAGGGGTTGGAAGGGACCCTGAGAGATCATCGGGCCCAACCCCCCTGCCAAAGCAGGCTCCCTAGCTCAATTAATGGCAATTACATACTGTATATGTTGGCTGGGAAGAGTCTTCTGAACCTGACCGCATTTGTTAGGTCTGATCATCTGATCACAACTCCAAGCTGATTCTAGTAAGCATTTGGTGAAGTCTGGGATCATGAAAAATAATCTTATGGGAACAATTTTTAATGTTATCTAACATGTCCCACTTTAAGCATTTCTAAGACACTTCATACCAAAGCTATTCTGTCTGTAGTGCATCATTGCATACCATTATTTTTAGCTGCCATGATTTAAAGATGTTACTGGTAAGACAGTGTCACACATTTTCTATATGATTTTTTTTTTCCCCTTAAGTGCTCACAGGACTCACTGCAATTTGTAGCTAGAGTTTAATTAATTATTAGGCATATGTAACTGTCAATCAATAATGTAGATACTTCTGGCTCACAGTTTTTGGAATGGAGCTTGGTTTATGAAGAGTGAACAAATATACCATTCCATCTGTTAGCCAAACCACCTGGCACAGAACCATTTGGGGCATAATTATGTTGTTGGCAAGAGTTTCAAAAAAATGTGATTTCTAGAGTTTTAAGCCCAATTGATGCTTTACTTTGTAGTGATGGAAACCTGACTAATGCAGGAAGGAACAGGGTTTTTTTCACACCTCTGAATAAAATAACTTGTGTTCACCTTGAAAAAAAACACCTAACAGTGACAAATATAGGAACCAAGAGACAGGCGTGAAACAATCCTGAGACCATAATCACAGGAATGAAATTCAAAGTGGTCTGTTGTTATAAACAGTTGAAAGGAGTCACGTAGGAGTTGCATCATTGTCCTTTTAATCTCTGTAGGAAGAGATTGGGACAATTTGGGAAATATTTTTTTCCTTCTTGATGGTAGTGTGAATGTTTTTCTGAACTCAGGGTTTTGCAAGATTGCTGTATCTGCAAATCTATTTTCCTATTCTTTCGGTGATAAAATGTCTTCTTTAATCCTCTGGAAGCACAGAATACACACATAACAGACTTAGCAAATCATATTTGAAATATAAAGAAACTTTCTCTTTTTAACTCCTGGAAGGGAAAAACAAACATACAAGGTTAGCTATAGGTTAGATAAAACTTCTGCAGTAGGAGAATAAACTAGATACACCATTTATAAAGGAAAAGAAATTACACCAACTGTTTACTGCTGGTTGCAAACAGTCTTCAAGGATGGAGTTGAACATCATGCACAAGTGACATGAAAGAGTGTGCTGTATATTGTAAAGATGCAGCTGGGCCAAGGCTGATGTAGTAATATAAGGAGCGTTATGTTTCTACACACCAGGACACTTAAGCAGGTAGTTAGAATAAGCATGAGTCCTTTTTTTACTAAAATTAGTGAGATATAAAACAGAACCTGGTTTGTTTGTTTTCTATTTTATTTTATTTTGAAGTTGTATTGCTTGTTGCTGTTCAGGGCATGTGGTCTGACCTCAACAACTTGTCATTCTCCGTGTCACAGTATGACACAGGTAAAAATTTGCAATTGAAAATACAAAGAAATGAGGTTATTGAAGAGAGGTTTTATTTATGTATAAGAAACACCCACGCAGAACAGTTTGCTTTGTTAAGGTTTGCTTCCTTGTGGTAAAACACTGGTATGCCATATTTTAGTGTCTGGGGAGAGAGCATCCTTAATTTTAATTCTTTGCATGGTTAAGGTAATTCAGTTATCATTCAATTTAATTAAATGGCTTTTAAGATTTAATTTTCATGAAGGGAAAAAAGATCTATCATTAAAATTATGATTGAATGTTTTCTTTTTTTTTTTTTTTAATTGTGGCAGATATTGGGAAAAAGCCTTTGAGACAACTTTAGCAATAAAAAAATGCTTCTGGTAGTCTGTAAAATGTGTTATCTGTAATGAAAAAAGTATCGTGGATATTGTTAATTGTAAGTGATGAATTAGTCTGGAACCTGACACTTAATTTACCCCAGTAATGGCATTCAAGGGAAATCACAGAATACACTAGGCTGTCAATCTGAAGAAGCCCCTCTTCTTCAATTTGTAGAACCTTGTGTGTCTTCAGCTAAAAATTGTGTGAGCAGAGTTAGGTTAAGAACAAGTGCTGTGTTCAAAGATATGCATTTCCTATATGAAACAAAGCATATTTTTGCAGTTAAACAACAGGTAAAGTTGCACCAGTATGAGGTGCTCATCCAACTACTCCAAGTCATCCCATGGCAGGGAGTTGGAACTAGCTGATCTTTGAGGTCTCTTCCAACCCAAGCCAGTCTATGATTCTGTGTTTCTATGATCCACTCACAATCACTTCTATACTGGACAGTATGTGGGCCTCTGTAAGTATTGGTGGAAGAACAGATGCCCATAACGGATTGGGCTGGATGTCTTCTTGCCATTTTGAGCACAGGATCAGTTTTCTTTAGGTTTCCCTGTAAGCTTTTCCTTCTACTTGCGCCCACCTCCATGCTATGCAAGTGCCTTTTTAAAATTGTTTTTTAATTGACTTCACAGTTCCTTACATTGTTTTTTTTCTTGAAACTGTCTTGACAGTGGGCATTATGAATACAAGGGTTGTCTGTAATTGCATCGTAAGGGACAGACTATGACTGTGGATAGTAATGAATTAATTTGATGCTGAAGAGCAAAGTACTTATTTTGTTATATACAAATCATTTGAATAATCTGTTTTCTAAATATTTTTAATTAGGTAAAATTATTGACACATTGGAAATGGGTTCATTTTTTAAATTTAAGATGTGAGAAGTCAAACTGTGCCTTGTTTGTTGTGTTTGTCTTTAGTTTCAGTTGAACAAATTAATAATGACATATTAAAATGAACATAAAAGTGCTAGATCTGAACTTCATCTAAACTAGGGCTTAGTCTTTGCCAAAAGGAAAGATTTTAGAGGAGAAAAGTCTAATCCCTTGCTACTTCGAACCACAGCCTATTACACTGTTGAGGATGTAGTAGACCCGATGAAAGGGCAACCAAGGGCTGTTCACATCTGCTCCAAGCCACCAGGTGTTTTCTTTTTTTTTTCTTTTTGGTAGAGAACAGGACCCTAAAACACACAGTCCCAACACAGTGTTAGGTGTTACCTCAACCAGAAAAAGAGCACAACTCCTTTTCAGTCCTCAGCAGCACCCTTCAGTGCATCCAGCTTAGCATCTCAGCTCCTTTAAACCACAGAATGTTTGAGGGTAAGATTGTTAAAAGATAGGAAGAGAAAATGGTCTGTTATATTTCATTATTCTGGACTCAATGGTTTTAAGGGTCTTTTCCAACCTAAATGGTTCTGTGATTTAGAAAAATTGGTAAAAATGGGGATTCTTCAAATTTTAGCAACTGCCCTGTAGAAGAAAGAGAAAGCAGTAACTGACCAAGAAAAACCCATGTGTGTTTGAAATGTGGGGATGTAAACAGTTCATCTGTCCTCAATTTCTCCAGGTGACTGTAGATGCACAGGCTGGTTAGAAACACTGAAATTCAGTGACTACTCTATGAGTAGGAAATTAAAAAGACCATTTCCAACTGCATGTTGTTCCTAAAAAAAAAAGCACCTTTTTTAATCCAAACCATTTTAGGGGTATATCTACAAAATTAATTCAGTATTCTCATTTTTGTACAACTATTTTTTTTAAATATCTATTTTTTGCATCAGTGATGTCTCATACAATGAGTCCAAAAGTTTATCCTTTAATTTATGATTATTTCTGATGCTAGAGTGTGCATGGGCCCTTGTCACACTCCATATCCTTGCAGATAGGTACAAGCACATCACCAGAAAAAAACTACATCAGCTGTAAAACAGCTTCTGCCCTAAGTAATGATAAGAAACAACTGCAGAATACATCAGGCAGATTTAATGAGGAATAGCAAATAATAATAATATAAAGCGAGGCGACGTAAAATTGCAAGTGGAATAAAAAAAAGGGAGGGGGGGGGGGGTGCGAGCTTGTTTGAAAATTAATTTCCAGCGCCTTGTCTCTTTTCCCGTCCGTGATGTGATTTTGCAGTAGCCCTGTATGGACTGGCCACTAGAGGGGGAATGGGTACACGTTTTGCTCTCGAGCAGCAGCTGTAGGTCCAGGTTCTTTGCCTCCTTCCTTCAGTACAAACTTTCCCAAATCATTCATCCTCTTACCTGTCAGTAGCCTCGCCTTATCTAGCTGTTATAGCCTTTCCTAACTTATTCTTAACTGAACGGGGGGCTGTTTTCTAACTGAAGACGGCGCAGTGATTTATATCAAGCTATTTAATTTCTTGTTTATATGTTTGAGATGTTATTCCACTTTTCTTTTTCTTTCTTTTTTTTTTCTTTCTCTGCACATCAGTCAGAGAATTTCAGAGCAATAGCCAGCAAGATATTTATCCAATTGTTGCATATAACTTACATCTCCAAGGTATGGACGAACGCTTTTCTTGTGCTTTGTATTTGACAATTCAGAATTTCATCCATCACAGTTTCTTTAATCTTCAGCCTTTAGAATTCCCTTTGCCCATTGTTTTGATTTTTGCTACTTCTTTGCTATATAAATAATCTGTCATTTTGAAAAACAACGAACATTTCCTGATTGTAGCTAGGATGATTCAGCAGCCTTGTGACCATACTACGCTCCATTTTTTGGCTGCATTCTATAGAAGGGCACTGTATTATTTGGTGCCTAGCTAGTTTTCTGTGTCCATAGAACTTGTCTTATTTGTGAGAAACTGAATATCTTTTAAAGGCATTTTGTCAAAAGCTCTTTATAAGTCCAAATATAAAATTGGCTTTAGCACATAGCATTTTTCTTTATATTATTAAAGTAGCCCAAAGGTTCAGGACTGCAGGTTATTAGAGGAGCATAGTGTTCCTCCACAGATGACCAGTGACTTAACCCTGTTTTGTGCTATTACAGACCTTAACAAGTCTTGAAACAAAATTAACAGCTACTGAGATAAGACTTACCGGTCCGGTATGATCACCTTTAATCAGTAGTGTATTTTAGTTATCCAGGTTTTGGTGCAACAGCTACTTTTACTAGAAACCTACTACTTTTTTTACTTGCTCCTCCACTCTATTTTTCAAGCTTTTTTTTTTTTCTTTTTTCTTTTAATCTCTTGATAAACATTATTTGGATCTACTGGTTTGTTCTTTTAAATGCACCAGTTTGCTTTAAACACTCTCACTTTAATTTTCCAGTTGCTAACATCTCTATTACCTGGAAACAGTAGATTTGGGATAGATTTTGGTCTTTGTTTCAAGTTTGATTTTCCAGGATTTATTCATCAAATCCTTATTAAGAGTTATCATTAACTGTAGCTTGACTCCTTTACTAATGAAAAGTGACAGATTGGGGCTAGATTATACTACATAAGGCAACAATGTAACCAGAGGGGGAAAAAAAGTTTTCTTTATGAAATATATAGACTGTAAATTCACAGACCTACTTAGCAGAACTTTTTTTTGAAGATCTTAATACTATCATCTAGAATAACCTAATGTGATCCCTAACAGTTGTTGAAGCCAAAGAAATGCATTCACAAATCCCACACAATAGGGTTTACTTCAGCATGGTAGCGCCAGCCATCTAAAATAAATCCTACTGATATAGCATATTTCACCTAAAGTAAAAGTACAGTCTCTGCGGGTTCAGTTCTAAGTGTAACAGCAATAAAATTGTTAAGATTTTTAAAAATATACCAATAAGTCCGTGATGACAGAGCAAAGATGGACAGAGGCTCAGGGGTCAGCTTCATGGATTGCTGTTTCCCCTGCTGCAAATGTGTTTGGATAGACTCATTTTGTTTTCAGATATCATCACAGAGCTTTGCTAACCTTTCATGAGCTTCTCCTGTGTTGGTTTTCACCTAATTCTCTTTCTGAGTAATCTGCTATGGGCACTGCCCCTTTTCAATTTTCCATTTATTTTTTAGCATTGATTTTCTCTACCCCATGTAATTCACCTTTTTGCAGTTGTGCTCAATGCCCTCCACCTTTTGCAAGCTTAAGCATTTTCCCACAAAGTGGGGTTTTTTTTGTTGTTGTTGTTTTGTGGTGGGTTGGGTTTTTTTCCCCACAGAGAGTATGTCAGATGCATTTCTTCCACTCATTTATTGTCTCCATTATTTCTTTGTGTTTCAGACCATAGGATTCACATTCAATTTATTAGACTGCAGCAATTACATAATAAATTCATTACATCCTGTTGTTGTTTGGGAATTTGATCTGACAGTAGCACTGGGTCCTGGGCTGTTTGTAAAGGTAGTTATGGCGCAAGGAGAAGGTTGGTGAAGATGGAGGCAGCCACATATGCTGGTAAAGAAATAGAGAATGCCCAGTATGGAGTGACATTTACATGAAATGAAGGTAAACATTTGACATGCAGTGGCCTCTTTAGCATGGGGATTGCAAACCTTTTAGCAGCAGCCACAAGTTTGTTTGCTGTTAAAAAAAAATTGCTTTGGGAAATAATCTGGGTCCGAGAAGTAAATTTTCTGTCAAGTTAAACTGTAGTGTGGAATCTAGTTTGGTTTTTTTTTAAAAAAAAAAAAGAAAGGAGTGGGGGAAATAGTCCTAGGTGGTTCATCTCATTATTATTAAGATTCTTTAATATTTACCAGGCTCTCTTAGTAACCCAGACTGTGACTAGAGGCACTGAACTATAGGGACAGAATCAGGTTTACTCCCAGGAGTTCATTTTGCTTCTCGTCTTGCAAAGAGGGTTGGTAGCAGATGTGTTTCAAAGGGCTGTCAGTTGTTAAGATGATAAAACTTTCTGGAATGCAGTAGTTGTGGACTGTTCTTGCAGTTTACTTTGGGATTTTCAGGGGTTCGTTTCCTCCCTGCCCTCTACCCCCTCCTTTTTGAATTCACTCTGCGTGTGAAGTTTGGGGAATGAAAAATGGGAGAATGAATAAGAAGGGATAAAAATTAGAGGGAAAGTATGTATAGTATGTATTTTAAAAGATACTCAGCAATTTGTTCCCAGTTTGAGTCCTGCAGGTTTGAAGAGGATGTTTGCTCATACTTCACTGTAACCACTAGAGTACAGAGGTGCGCTGCTGCAGGGAGATGGGGTAGATGTAAGCTGCATCGTCTTCACCGGATGAGCGCTAGATCACTTTGCTATGTCCATGCAGAGGTTGGTTTGGGGTTGGGTTTTTTTTTCAGCTCAGATTTTACTGAAGGTGCAATTCTCAGTCCCATCCCCGCTGTCGTGCTCTTACTCGCTATTAAGAGAAAGGTGGTGGTCTTAGAAAAGGCCACCACAAAGTTTGTGATAAATGAGGGGCCAGGCTTAGTGTCTAACCATGTCAGTCAGAGGGATCCCCTGTGCTGAAAATGGTAATTCAGCGATAAAGGAGGTTTTTATACCTACCTATTAGCTTTGAAATATTGGATTTAGTCATCGTTAGCTCAGAAATTGGTCACGTTCCCATAGCACCCGTGTTGAAAGACATCTTTCTGGCGGTAGTTACTGTGTCTGGTGAGGACTGAAGAACGTAAGAGCAGCAGAATGGTTTAAAATAAAAAGTGCCTTAGCGGAATAGGGGGTGCTGTTTGCCAGGCACAGGAGCATCTAATACTGTCCTTTAGCCGCTGCCAGTTACCTCTGTTCTCAGGAGGTGATGTACACCCTTGGATTTTGGGGAAGAGAAGTGGTGGAAGAGGTGAAAAACTGGCGTTTATTTTAAATATCTCTTATAATGCAAATCTGGGTACTTTGAACTCAAACTCCGGTCAATGCCGCCTGTTACATTTGTCTGTCTCACCAAACTATCATACCAGCAAAAGGGAGTAAGAGCAATAATTGGTTTAAAGGCTGAATAATTGCCTCTGAATGCCAACAAGTGACGTTATCTTTGTAACGAAAACAATTGCCCTGTTCTCACGGAAGTACGATTTCACTGCAAATATGTTCGCTTTAAAGCAGACACACTGCAATAAAATTACAGTGCTCTGCAGCATTCATCTTACATCTTCACAGCCACCCACCCAATTACAGGCTGTGTCTTGCCAGCAGAAGATTGTTGCTTGGTTTCTGTAATATTTTTGTAGCCTTACTTTCTGCTAACTTTAGAGGTAGGCTGCAGTTACTCCTATTCTTTCACCAGGGTTTTGTGCTGTAAAAAAAATAATATATATATAAAAATTTGGCTGGTATGGAAGGTCTTTTCCATGGTTTTAAATGTGTTTTGTTTGGTTTTTTTTACTTAGAATATTCTGAATAATTGTTTCTAAAACCTTAATAGCTCTGGTTTATGTCAGTAATTATATGAAAGGTTAATCTTTAAATCACCACCATTTCCTAAATTCCTAATCAACTTCATGCTTGGAAAGGAACCCGTATAAATGCTCCAATTTGTTAATATTAGATTGGGTTGAGCAGGTCAAGGAAAACTGTAACCTTGGTGCATAATGATAAACTCAACACAGCAAAAATCTCTCAGATCTGTTTGTCATCATAGCTGTGAATACAGAAGCTGAGCATGAGGGAGAATGAAAGTGGGGATAATTAGCAGGAGGATCTTCTATAGCTCAAGATCATCCCTCTGTAAATGTGGGTTTTCTTAAAGGAAAAAAGAGAGATTTTGGGTAGAAAAATCTTATTTTCTAGAAAGTCTATGGTGTGCCGTGATGAGCTAAGAAGTCCAGACAAAAAAAAATAGTGGAAGAGACACGGTGCTAGAGTTCAGCAAACAAAATGATGGATGAGGGGGGTATTGTGCTCCCGGGAGGGAGGGAGTCAGGGTGGGGGGGAGGGAAGTGACTGACGGGCTTGTGTGCACGTATATTTGGGAAAGCATGTTCGTCTGTGCCTCTGTAAATGAGTGAGTGTGTGACTATGTGTGTGTGTGTGACTGTGAGTTTGAAGACAGGGGAAGAGAGAGAGAGAGATACCGGGTATCTTTCTTAACTCTCTGCTGTTGTCCTTGCCATGATCTTAATGTAGGAGGTGAAGGCACTGAAAAACCTTGTTTTCCCTGTGTGCAGAGTGATCCCCTTGCCTTCTCACCGGTTCTCATCTTCCCTTTTATCCTGTCCTCTCACCCTTTTCTCTTTCTTGCTCAATGAAGCTATTTAGTGTCATACCCTCCTTGCCAGAAGCTGTTTCATCCCTGCTTGCACAGTTTTTAAAACTGGTTTCTCCACCCACCTTCAGTCTTGGTTTTTCATCTGTGCTAGTCCTTTAGATATACCATCTTTAAAAAAGAAAAGGCATAGGGAGCCAGCAGCAAGCTGATTTAGTTGTCGTTACTGCAGTCTTTTCTCTCATCTTTTGTCTCCTCTTAATTTCTTCTGTTATTATCGCTGTTGTTATTATTGCACAAGACATAAGCTTCCTAATTAAATACTCCTTCTTATTTGCCATTCTGAATGCCATTGGAGAAGCTGGGAGGGAGTGGTATTCAGACTGTCCTTTTGCTATTAATGTGGAATAAGACACGCACAAGAAACAAATTTAGTCCATCTCAAAAGCAAATGAAGGGCTTTTTTATCAGAACCAAAGAAAATGCTCAAATAGGCACATTTCCAGCACCCCTCAATTCCTTGGCCATAAAAAAACATACAGAATATATTAGAGCGTACAAAAATATCCTTAGGTATCACTGATGATCTTTCTCTGGCACATTTACCAGCTATGAACCAGGCACGGGACTGCATCTTCGGAGTGGTACAGAGCATCCAGCTAGTGCTATGCACATGGAGGAACAGCTTGTCCCCTTGGTTTAACCCCCTGCAGTACTCAAACAGCATGGTAAAGGAGGGAATTTCCAGCTTTAACACAGAATTTCTTTGTATTTTATATATTCAGGCCAGAAACAGAATGTGGTACATTAGCATTGATTCTGTGGTTTCATATCAATTTTTTTTTTAAATAGTACAGAAAGGAAGGAAAAAAGACAGAAAGGAAAATAAATCATCCCTTATATACATTCAAAGCATACACAGCAACAGTTCCTTCATCACTGGGTGCACTGTGAGTGTATATTGATGTTAGCAGCAAGAGATTGCATATTTGAGATCTCTAACACTGGTAGTGTTAGCCATCCTCAAAAAAGGTAGTTCTTTTACTTGCCTTTCACCCTGTCTTGCATGTTAGGAGACACTTAAATAAAAAGAAAGTAATGTTAATTGCCTATTTATAAAAGGGAGATTAGTCCTATTAAGTGGAACATTAAAAAGGGAATATTTAAAATATTTTCATTCCTTCAATATTCCCCAAGCATCTCCTGAAAAAAAAATGCCACAACTAACCCAAAAAGCATCTTTCTTTTTTTTAATTCTTTTTCCTCTTTTTTTCTGGAGCCATTTCAGAAGCCAGCATAAGGGCATCAAAAGAGAGGAAATGACATCTCTCTAGACAGTTGGAGAACATGAAATTTGGAGGAAAAGGTTAGGGAAAATATGTCCCTGCAGTTGCTATAAATGCAGTACAAATATAATAACTCTTATATACCAATGCACGCAGCCGGGAGCAGGATGAATAACTGGGTTTGCAATAGCTGGATTGAGAGGAAATACCTTGCTCCTGTATTTCTTTACAATCCATGTATTTTTCATGTAAACTTTCAGAACAGACATGGGAACCCTATGGAGCACCTCCATTACCTGGAATAGCAGTGACACCCCTCTTTGTACCAGTAGATGCTCAGAGGGTGTCCAGATCTCCAGATACTGTCTGGAGATCATTAGGAGGTTGTCTCTAGAAGATATCACCCTTAGAAAAGATTTCTGCATGAAGATTTTAAAATACATTGTTTTCTGAAGTTTAATAACTTCTGTGCTCTGTGGAGGAACCATCCATCATCCTGCTAAGGGTGGCAAGTCATTGGTGGTCATTACCTCTCTTCAGGAGAAATGGCAACAGGCAATACCGAAATCAGCTCTCACTTAGGAAATCACTGCACCTTTAAAGAAAAATGTTATGTTCAGTTTACTTGAGCTGTCAATGCAAGATGCATGAAGCATAGAGGTGAATAAATTCCAAAGGCAGAATTGCTCACGTCTTTGCAAACGTGGCTTGAGGGTGCTAACACCAATAAACAGCAGGAATAATTCCAGAGGGGTGCAATCACTAGTGTGTTTAAAATACAGCCCACAAATAACGCTAAAAATACATAGAAATACAACCACGGGATGATTTTTGTTGTTGTTGTTGGTATCAATCTTGGATCAGATGTACAAGGGCAAAACCATGACTGAACTAATAGGTGTCCTTACAGCGACAGGGGGGCAGTATAGCAATAAAACTAATTCTTTTTTTTTCTCATATACAGACAATATTTTAACAGTCTTGGTGGTTTTTGGAAGCTTCCTGGCAACTAGCTGTAATCAGTCCTTCTGGCTGCAGTGCTACATGTTGATTTGAGGAACGTAGTCCAAAGTTAGAGAGCCAATTTTTCACGATTAAATTCCCTATTGATTTCAGAGAAGGGTTTAATGGGAAAAATGCATCTAGTTTGGTCCTTGGTTATCATAGAATAAAGTATCTTCTCTTAAAATATGATCAGGCACCCGAAGAGACAAGGGGGCTCTTTAGTCCTTGTCTAGTCTGCCCTTACTTTTAGGTTCATACATGGACACTCAGGTCACTTGGGAGTTTCAGGATGGATCAGGCCTGTGCCCTCTTGAGGCACAGAAACAGTAATGTGCGTTGTTTTAAAGGAAAAAATAAAGAAAGAAAAGCTTAGTTTTAACAGAGCTAGCTTGTTTCAAAGCTGTGGGGGAACTTTCAGTGGGTTTAATAAAAAAGCAGTTGCTTTTCATTAAATTTCTTATGAAAAAAAGTTCTCTCCCTCTATGAGGTCTCATGGCTTTCACAGATGACATTGTAGTCTCACTAAATAAAAATTTTGGTTAAGAGTCTATCATCATATTTAATATTAAACAGGTTGAGATGTACCAAATAGAGGAAAATAAGTTCTGACTTCTTAAAAATAGCGTAAGTTAGGAAAAAATAGAAATTTCACTCTTTATGCTTAAAATTAATGGCTAAAACCTTCTGTGCAGGATTTTTTTTTTCCTGCTCTGTAAGTCTGCTGCAGGCTTTTAAGAGTAGGTAGCACTTCTATGCTATCAAAAAGAAAAAGCCTGTGTTAAATTAAAATGTATCTTAGATTTCTAAACTGTTCCTCTTTTGGTGGTAACTGATGGATAGAGGAGTATTTACAAAGCATAGAAATGTTAGCCAATTCATTTTCTGTAGCATTTTAATAGCACGTAATGCTATATGAAGAAAATTTCAAGATGCTCTGCCTGATGTTCTAAAACTACCTCCTCTTCATTAGTATGAGAGGAGTTGTTGGAAAAAAAATCATTCAGTAGGCTGTTCACATACTGGAATGAAAAATCCAAAATACAAGGAGAGGAAGCCTTTACTTAAGGGCAGTCAAATGAAGCAGCTGTGTGATTCTACATTATTAAATCACTGCTCATACCCATCAATTCCATTTATCAGTCTTTAGTAAGGAGGGTTCATGTACTTTCAGCCTCTGCAGAGATTTTTTTGGAGTTCTTTCATTAGTGAAGGCTGGTGGTGAAAGTGAGGGACACAAGATAGGCTTTGCTAGCGGTTTACTATAGGACCCAGAAGTGTGCTCTAATAACTCTCTGTTACACTCTGACAGTGTTACAGCTGAGATTTTATTCCTGCAACACACATAGGTTTCACCACTAAGAACCCAATAGATTTTGCTCTTCTCCAATCCCCCTGATACCACAGTGCCCAAAGCAAGGGTTTTGTTGCTCTTAGTATAGTTCAAAACCAGCATAAAAGTGGGAAATGCTAGGAAAAGCCCTTAAATTTTGATTTTTTTGGCTTTTTCAAACAAAATTGTAATGAGCACTTTTTTTGGGTGTGTTTCAGTTGTTTGGGTTTTGTTGTTTTTTTTCTTTTTAGTGAGACCTTGCAACATGATCAATTTAGGTACGAAATACTTTTAGTGGTTATGATGCAGGTTCTATGGATCATACAGCAACTAACAAGTGAGCTGTACTTAAAAATCCTCAGAAATCCTGTCCCAGGGACACAGTCACAACTTTAGCCTTTCTGAGGTGCACTGGCTCCTTGTTGTACAGGTAGCACATTAACAAAAATAAAATTCCAGTGTCATGCTTCGTATCTTTAGTAACACGATGTAAGTGAGTGTGTACTAATTACAATGTGAAGCCATCTGGTTAATTTTAAGCTTTCTATTTTATGTGGCTTCTTTGCTCCTAGACTTTCATTTCAACACTCAGTACGAAGAGAAAAAGAGGTTAAACTGTTGCATTTTGTATACAGGGAACAATTCATGTAATATACACCAGTCTGTAAAAACTGTAAATGCTATTTTTTTTTATTATTTTAAACAGTTTTCTTAGTTTACAAAAGATCAATAATTGGTACCTTTTTACACTCTCAGATTCCTGAATATTGACAGATCTTCAAAGGGAGTATTAGCATATGAAATCTTAAGATTGACTGTCCTGAAGATTTTTAAGACACAATAAAGCTAAAATATCAAGTCTTTTAGGCAGCCCCTCTTAACAATTTCGGGAGAGGAGCGCGTCAGAAATCACCAGCAAAGCACAGCAACCCCCCCCGTGCCACTGTCTGCCTGCACGCTGTTATTTGGTTGCACACTGTTTAAATCCCCAAGGAAAATCACACCTCGCATTCCCTCGCTGGCTGCTGGTGACAGGAACAAGATCCGTACTCATTAATGATCACCAGGGCTCCCTCAATGTGGTTGGGTTTGTAATCAACATAATACTCCTGGGCTGACATGGCAGCCATTTGATGCATGGTCTGTTTTTGCTTCTGCTTTCTGCGCTGTGTTA
Source organism: Laterallus jamaicensis coturniculus (assembly GCA_022605575.1). Lineage (NCBI taxonomy): Eukaryota > Metazoa > Chordata > Aves > Gruiformes > Rallidae > Laterallus > Laterallus jamaicensis. Next base: position 38,270,849 of record JAKCOX010000005.1, read on the forward strand.
CAAAGCACTGTCTTAGTTGCCTTAAGCTGGCTGGAAAGCACTTCCAGGAGACATACAACACTAAAACCACGATGAGGAAGGAAAAAATCAGTGCCATGGTCCCGGTCACCACCTTGTGAATCTGAACGGCGTTCTCTGAGTTCTCGCCGGGCATGGTCACGGTTATGGCGTATGTCGTTTGGTCCCCTTCGCTGTCCTGCACGTCGTACGTGGCGGTGGCAGAGCCGTAGCTGAACATTTGGTCGCTGTTGTTGGTTACCGGGGAGAGGGTGTTAACACTCGTTGGGTCCGCCGCGTCTTCACACAAGTGAAAAGCGTACACTGCGTCCAAAACATCCTCGCCCTGCGCGTACTCGGGGGTGGCACAGAGCAGATTGCTGTCGTAGCGACCCTTGAAGTTGCTCAGCCAGGAGGCCAGGGCGCAAACGTTGCGGCTGCAATCCCAAGCGTTCGCAGAAAGGCTGATGCTAGTGAGGGACTTCCAGGAGTCGAGGACTCGAGAGTCGATGTAGGTCAGCCGGTTGGAGTCCAGCTGCAGGGACTTAAGGTGAGGTACACTTTCGAAAACGTGAGGTTCGATGTATTCGATTTCGTTGCCGGAGAGATCCATTTTTTCAAGTTGCCATATCCAGTCCAAAGTGTTTACTACGATGGTAACTTTATTCCTTCGCAAGCAAAGAGAGTGCAGGGAGATGAGCCTGGGAAAATGGGCTAAATTCACCTTTACCAAGTCATTGTGCTCGAGGTGCAGCTCAGTGAGCTTGAACAAGCCTGCAAAAGAGTTTCGAGCCAGGCTCTTTAACTGATTGTATCCTATGTCTAGAAACTTCAGGCTGCGACAGTCCTGAAAAATTCTCACTGGCACGAACTTGATGGCGTTCGACCGCATGTGCAAAGTTGTTAGTTTTCTCAGCCCATGAAACAGGTCGGGCTCCAAAGACTGTAGGTTGTTGTATGATAAATCCACACTGCGCAAGTTTGGCATGGGTCGGAAAGTGGTGTTGGGCAGTTGGGTTATTTTGTTGGAACTCAGGGTGAGCTCTTTAACTCGCCGCAATTTTTGAAAGGCATTCCCCTCCACTGAGCAAATGTGATTGTGATCCAGATAGAGCCACGTGAGCTGCATTAACCCTGTGAACTGTCCATCATGCAGCTCTGAAAGGCTGTTGTACCGCAGAGACAAGCCCATCATGCCCGACAGGTTGCGAGGCATCTCTGTAAGATTCAGTGATTCACAGTACAAAAGCCTGCCCTCACACCGACATAGCTGTGGACACCCACTATTCACGGCTGGAAGCATTTTAGAAAAGATACCCAGCGTACACAATATCAACCCCGGGGGCTTCCTCAGCAGCCAGTTTAAACAGAGCCCGATAAGAAGGAAATCCATTAGCAAGAATATTTCCAAATATGCTTGAGAATGTCCATTGAATCTTTTCAAATTCTACATCATATTTTATTTAAAGGGAAAAAAAAAAAAAAAAGAGAACCCAAACCAGAAAAAACCCCAAAACAAAGCCAGAAAACCAAAGCAAAACAGCAAACAGAACAAACACAGAGGCAAATATTTCACTTTACAGCATGCAGGAGCTGTGCAGCATTAAAGTTCACAGACATTCAAAGGTAAAATGATAGTGATTTTGTTCATGTTAAATGCTGCAGCAAAGAAAAAAAAAATCTTTCTTCATGAAAGAATTTAATTAAAAAGTGTCTTACCCACCCTTTTCCAGAGAGTGACAACCTCCATTCAGTTGCTTCCTTTGTGTTTGGACTAATTATATGCAGAGCTAAAAAAGACCCCTCTGTGCTACAAATTCAGTCCCTTTCAATTTTGTGCAAGGCTGGCAAGCTCACAATGTCTCACTTCGCTTCTGCTCAAAGAGCGAAAGGCTTGTCCAGCTAGCTTTATAGCTGACTCCTAGGACCTGCAAGTTTCAGAACTATGTACATGAGCTTGATCTTCTCCTTCTCCCTCTGTCCTTTTCTCTGCAGTTAACACTGTGGCGTGAAAAAAAGGAAGAAAAAAAAAAAAAACCAACCAAAAAACCAAAACTCCAAACTCTTTACTAACGTACTCCACAGGATTTGTCAATCTGTTTAATGTCCATCATTTGCAACGACCATTGACCGGCACAACCTTTACTCCATAGAGAGATTACCATTCATTCACTGACCGGCTAAGGGTAGCTTTATTTCCCATTCTTTGTTCGCTTTGCTTGTTAGGTGATGCTTAGAGCAGAGAGAGACAGCAAGAATCCCTTCCCTTCAGCTGAGCAGTGTGTTGCTAGAGCATGCAGAGGCACCTAGTGTTCACTGAGTGTCGTAAGCTGCTCAGGATTGTACGCCTGCACTGTGCATCTCAGACATGGGCAGATTGAAAAGGGGTGGGCATAAAACCAACATTTGAGCGAACCAGGAAAGTAATATATGCTCTTTGATGAAATGGAAAATACTTTAAGCCTATCTCGCCATTTCTCAAACGGGCACGCACACACAGCCGCACAAATCATCAGCAGCGAGGCAGTGCTAAGTAGGAAGCTTGAGAATTAGGATTTCTTTTTTTTCGTCTTTTTTTTTTTTTTCTTTTTTGCTTTTGTTTAAAGTCTGAATCTATAAACTGTTAGCCGGGAGAGTGAGATACTTGATTTCTTGGTTTGGGAAGGAAGGAATGTGTAACCCAGTATCTTCGGATTGCCTTTTTTTCTCTCTAAATCTGATGATGAGATTTGCCTTTTGGAGTCTTGGGGTTGGGGGATTGGGGGGGGGGGGGGGAGGCGGGGGGGATGTGTGTGTGATGTGTTTTTCTTCTGACATTGTCTAAATAGAGCATGATTTGAAATTCTGTGCGTTCTTTCTCATAGAAATGCAGCCAGAGCTCTGCAAATAGGAATGTCTGGTTTCATATAAGCTTTAATTACATTTGGTCTTTTTCCATCCTGCATATTTTGTGTGTGTTCAGCACATGCCTTTCCTAAAGGCTGGGTTTTTTTCTTTTTTTTTTTTTTAATGCAGTGTACGCTACGGCACACAAAACTATAATTCTTGCAGCATAAAGATTACTGTGCTTTTGGACTAAGATCAACCTATAGGTTACTCTGACCATGTCGGCAGCATGCAAAGAAGGGGTTTAAAACCCGAGTAGTTAGTAAGTTCTGCAGACTGTGCTGGTTTTTGTTCCGTGTACCAAAAAAATTCCTTGCCTGATAATTTGCAGTCCTCATTATCTATGGGAAATGCATCGACAATGAGCTCTCTCTCTGTAATTTTTACTGACTGAAAAAGATACGCTACTTCTGTCAGGAAAACGCTGGCCATCTTTTCCTATTATGAAATAAGAGTCTAGAGCTTGTATGCTGGTGAATGTGATCGGAGCTGACAGCTCACGATTCGGCATGAATTCTCTACGAAGAAGTTTCACACGGAAATACAAGTATTGCAGAGGATCGTGCTGATTTTAAGTCACCATCAATCTTGAGGTGCGGGAGGCAGGGCAAAGCCATTACATTTGCTTTCTTTTTCACAATCATGTTAATTTAAAAATATATATATATATCTTTTTGAAGTATCTGTTGCAGAGCTATGAAATCGTAGAGCTGCTCGTTGTGGTTGAGTGTGGCTGGTTGCTGTGAGTCTGTGCTGGTAGAGATCAAGGAATGCAGTCATTTGATGCAGTAAAAGTTGTTTTACAGAAGTCCTGGAAAACCTAAGCTCTGGTGCATAAAAATGCATGAAGGAGATTCATTGTGAATGTATTTGCCAAAAAGTATCTTAAATAAATTACAAATATGTACCATCTTGAAGTTTCAGAACCCAGGAATCAATGTGGTCTTATGTACCCAATTCGGTTTATTTAAATATTTCTGCTGTTCACAGCCCTTACATTTCAGTGGTCTCAAAGCAAAAATGTGGTGCTTTAATAGTATATGAACGTCTTATATGTTTTAGCATTTGGGCAGGGAAGCAGAATATGTTCTTCCTTTCCCAAGATCACACTGCTTTGTTCAGAGCCGGCTGTTTATGCAAGTGTCCACTGGTTGCAGTACACCTTAATTCTGTTTCTCCGTACACAAAAGCAGGAGGGAAAGCAATGACAGAACCAGGAGAAAGAGCATTCAAGCAGGAGAAGAGCCTAAAAAAAACCTTGTCCAGGAATATATTCTGTATTACGTGGCTGGATATTTTGATGCAGTTAGCAGGAAAAAAACAAAAAAACCTCCATAAAACTTTACAGAGGGTGAAAAGATGTTCCAAGTGATAAGGTTTTACCCCTTAAAAAAAGACCCTGAGTCCTCATGGGGTAGGTTTTACTACCTCCTCCCATATAACAATTTAGGGAGGATCTGCAAAATAGGCCTTAAAAATTTCAGCTGTGCCTTCAAGAAAAGCTGACATTTTCTGCAAATCAGATGATGATAATGATCACTTTGTTACCATCTAAATGCTATGTATAACATGAAGAATTCCTTTAGCAGAGTTGAAACTCCTTCATGCATCCCTGTGAAGAGCTGAATACTTTTCACTGCTGCTTCTTGCCATCACCTGGGATACAGCCTGGATCCTAACCAATCTGCCTATTCTCACACTGGCATATAGTCTATTATCATTTGGTTTCAGAGGTAGAAATTGGAGCAGACAGTACCAAACTTACATAGCATCAGCTTGAAGACTGAAAACTAGAATTAGGGACCAAGAAGTAATGGCACTAAGCACACTATCTCACAGGTCTCGCAGGTTTATTACGTGAGAGACTCTGCTCTTATTTGTCCAAAATTTGTTTGGAAAAAAGAATCCAGTTGGTCTAAAAACAAGAGACCTCAATATATATTTAGGGTTGTGATGTTGAGGGTGCGTAGTGACCAAATTCAAGAATTCTGGCCCGTGGATCTGAAAAGACAAACCTGGGTGAATATGCATCTTACCCCTGACATAGCTTTGGAAATTTGATTTCCTTCTATATTTTTGAAATGTACTTTTCTTCTCAATAAAACTGGGAATCCACTTTGAAACATGATTGTAATGCAAAGGGCTTAATTTCCACTGTCTGAGCTGTTATCACAGCCAAACTGTTAAGTTTACACATTTTCTGAAGTTTCAAAGCCTCTGGCAAATCTCTATAAATTAGCAGATTTAAATTAGCTTTATTAAATGTGCTATTATAAAACATTTTAAGAAGTGCAAACTAAGTTTTTATGTGTTTAACGGAGATTGATTAAATCAATGTAAAGTAGGTTACAGAAGAACAACGTGAGTAAAGTTTTGCAAAGTTTAGCTTGGAGTCATGACAAGTGCATTTTGCTGGCAACACCCTGCAGAGATCATCAAAATTGTTCAGGTTGGAAAGGAAAATATTTTTCAGTGTGTTTAGTCTGCACATTTTTAATATTGTGTTCAGTTTAATGTGACATATCATTTAACTAGCCTCAGAATAACTTCATCCTTAGTAATTCCTTGTATTGAGTGGCGCTACTGTCTGTGCCGAGATATTTAACCTACCTGAGTTTGCAATCCAGTACAGATGGGGTTGGGACAGAGTAAATAAGATCAAAATCTGGTCACTAATGTCTAAGTATGCATATATACATGCTTTAATATATTAACAAAAAAAACCCGCAGAAAACCAAAATAGTACATTAATTGCTGAGTATATTTCTTCTTTCTGGTATTTTCTGAGGGGTTTTTATCAGTATAAGAAGTGGGACTTTTAGTGGTGATTTTAATTTCCTTTCGTGAATGGACAGACTCAAACCTTGATCTTACATGGTAGTCTTTAATTTTCAAGTGCACTGAACCATGTCATTTTGTATAAAGGAAGCATTTAAAAACAGAAAAGAGGAGAAAAATATGTGACTCCAAGTAAAGCAAATTAAATCTGTTATTTCTCTGGTATTTATATCTCCGTTGTCCCTGACATTTGGCCAGCTGTCCTTTCTGTGTGGAATTTAGGGTTTCAGCTGATAAGAGGTCCATCACCTACATGACGGGTCTCTTTTAGTAAATATAAAAATGCACTACATTATGCAAGCTTTTCACCAAAATATTCCTGGTGACTCCAGGTGTCAAAGTGATAGCTATCATTAAATTTTTGTAGTGCATGGATTTGTTATGACCTTTAAATAATAGATATTCTTATGTAAATCACCTTATTGTTTTTGACAATGTGATAAACACTTTTCTGTCTCACTGCAGTCATTCATTCTCATCAGCCACATTCAGTAGCAGGTAGTCATGTATAGATCTATAAAGTCACTCATAGAAGAGACCTACCTGCCCAATTATCAATGCAGTGGGCAAGTGTCAATTTTCAGGAAAATATATCATTGGTGAGATGAAGTGTCTCTCTTCTCCATTCATTACTGATAGACTACTTGAATAAGCTAAAGAGTTACTGACTCTCTTAAGTAGCTGTGAAATTGCCTATGGATTTCTGGAGGTGCTGTCAAAGCTCTAGAGAGTGTTATTGGTTGCAAATGTTCAGGTATAATGGAAAAATTACTTGTGTTCCAGCAAGTAAGAGCTATGCTGTTCTGATCAATTAATACATTGCTGATGATCGTGGAGCATCCTGGTTAAGCAAAGACTGGTGCTATGTTATGGTCAAGTTACCAGTTTGTTGGAACTCCTACTCTATGAGGAAAAGTGGAAATTTAAGCCTTAGTTTTCAGTTAACTCTTGCTAATTGATATCTCAAAAAATGTCTTGGGAAGTCTTGGAGGAAGAATGTGCAGAGTGCAATGATTAGCAGTTGTACAGGTTTTAGTTAGTCATATTTAATTGGAAATCAATTACTTCCACCTTCAGAAACGTTAAGCTAGAAAAGTTTCCCTCAAGACGTTCCCAAGCATTTCTGGAGGTGCCATAGAATGAGCTGCAGTTAATTTCCAATTAGCTTAAGAGCAGAGAGGACCACAGTTATCCATACACTTGAATACATCTACTTTGCCCTCTTCTACTGTTGATAGTTATCTGTAAGGATTATTTTTTAATAAACTGTAGTGCTAAATGGTCTTTTATTTGTGTTTGAAGTCTCCTTTTCACCGAAAGGATTCTGACATGTATGTAGATAATCTAAGATAGCTATTGACACTATTGCATCTTGCGTTGGTGGGTTGATTGTTTTGGTGTATTTACTAAAATTCATCAAGCCCGAGAGAGTTTGGATGGTGGCTCAATCATGAATATGCTAAAAAGTGACAGAATATTAGGGCTGGTTAACAGGTTGGCTCCCCTGTAGCCAAATTGGTTATAGCCCTAAACCTATTGTGTCTTAATGGCATTTTGTGTCCTTCTCCAGAATAATTTGTGTTGCTCAGAAAGCTGGCAATCCCCGTCTGAGGATGCAGGCATAACCATGCCAGCAAACTCCTGCCATTGAGAAGCCATTTGCATTGCATTGGGATAGCCTTCCTGATGGAAAACAGTTCACTTAATTTTTTTATCAACAACAAAACTTCAGTGGCAGTAAACACTTTTCAAACTTTCAAGGTGCAGCAGGTAGAGGGAATTGAGAGTAGTTTATTAAATCAATTATTAAAAGCTAGGATGAACAAGTTAAAAGCTGTTCCTGGCAGTCTCATGGAAAGTCTTTTTACAAATGGATGAACTACTCTTGGAAAATTTTCCCAGAGCAGAAAATCTGTTCTTCTCTGTATTAGACAATCAGATGTTCTTAATTCTTTCCATTTTCTCCTTTCAAAATGTATTTTAAAGCACGATCAGAAAACGTAACAAACCTTACACTGGCCTCTGTAGATACATTATTGCAAGAAGTGTAGGTTGGTGGTAAAGTTGGTGCTAAACTAGTATCTGGAAATAAATTAAAGATTTGTACTGATCTCTCTTCTGTCACAGAAGGCACTATTTGAATTGACTCCCAAGGGCGTTTTGTAGGAAAACTTTGCTTTTGGATAATCTCACCTGGAAATTATATAATTTGATGTATTCTTAGATCTGACTCCTGGAATTAATGGAGGTCTGAACAATATGAGCTAGATTATGTAGTCGTGGAAGTAGATCATGCACTGTAGCAAAGAGCCTATGGCAAGCAGGCAAATGGATCTTTGTCAGACTATATTTATTATTCTCAGTTGTATGTGTTTCTCGGTATATTTTGGCAGAATTTTGGTGTTTTCATCCTTCTGCTCTGATGATATCCATTATCTGAAGGGAAAACTGAGGTTAATATGTGTTGAAATTGTGGTCATTTGTTTATTGCATCTTCTTGGGAGATTAGAGTGAATCTGAATGATTAGCTCGTACAGAAAAGTAATAATGCAGAAACCAGGTCGAAGACTCACATTTCAGATAGGTCATTGTGATTTTTGCAAACTTAAAGAAGGCGGTTTGTTGACTACCTGAAATATTTATGGCTTCATTACGTATTATTTGCAACTGATGTAATGTCTAAGAGCAATAATCACGGGTCAGGAGTCTCAGAAGGACATTTTTAAAGGCACAACAAAAGATAGTCATGTCTTCTAAAAAAGGAGAATAACCTGACCTTTTTTTTTAAAAAAAAACCTTAAAAATACTGAGGCAATACTGAACATTTTCAATATGGTGGGGGTGGCTTGTATGTGGTGCATGTGTAATTTCAGAAACCTAGCTTTGCTCAACAGCTAATTTAATTTTGTGAGATCCAATGGCAGTCTTTGAAACGTGCCTTTATGATTCTTGTTTGGTTTTATTTCAAAGTATTTATGTAACTGTGCTAAAGACTTTTTTATGTCTTACGAGGAAGACATGTACAATGTAATAAAAACGTTGTGGTGTTTCTTTACTCTCAATAACTGAATAGAAAATATAGTGAATTCTAATAACATGCCCTAAAATTCTGAATATACCTGCAAAGTTATAGAAAGCATATGCAAACCATGTTTTCAATATACATACAATAATATGAATGTAAATTGCCCTCACATTATGTATGTTTTCAAAGGTGAAACAGCAGATTTGGAGGGAAAATAGTAACACAGCTTTAGAGTTTACTTCAGATATGTTTCAGAATCACATTTCCTCTTCTACTGCTGTAATTACGAATATTTAATATTCCTGTAAAATGAAGAGTTTATTGTTTTTTAAGACTCAATTTATTCTTTAAATGAGTGGAAATATGCGTAATCAACTCGAAAAGACAGGAAAAGATCAACCTGTTTTTCAAGATATACAGCATTTTACTGTGTATTTTGAATTCTAGAGACAATTTTTAAGGAACACTTGGCTTACTTCTGCTCTTTTTTTGTAGTGCAAATTAATTATAATTTGACAAGAGAGTGCTTGATTTTCTTCTTCAGATTTGGTGTAGAGCCAAGCTTAGTTAGAGCCTCTAAATCAAAATCAAAGGTCAGTATCTGTGAAATGCCTGTGGCTCAAGATATATTGTAGTTCTTTTCCCATTATTCAGAGATTTTTGTCTATGAAAAGGTGTTTATGTATTTAAGGGGATGCTGTATGTTGCATATGGCTGTGGAAGAATAACCGTTTTTCATTATTACATCAGTAATGTTCCTAACAGCAGTCCTGAAGACGTGGGCAATCAGTGGTGTGCAACATGAATTATACATCTCTCTGGTGTGGTCTATAAATGTCGGTTGTAGGTTCATGTCCAATGGGACATGCCGTACATGTCCCACTGTTGTATCCAGTGCTTCCATTCTGCCCTCAGCCCTGTGGATGATGGGCAAAAGAGACGCTCCCCAGATCTCCCCAGCACCATCATTCAGCCCCCAGAGTCTGTACAGGCATTGCCATGTACATTGCTCAACTGGAGCCTGTTTAGGGAATTGGCAAGTAGGGGACAAAAGGTGATTAAACAAGTTACCGTAGTGATTGCCAAATGTGCTGACAGATCAGACGGGGAGTCAGAAAGGCAAATGGACATAATTTCTGTGCTTAAAAGCACTGGAACTAGCAGTGTCTGTGAGTGAGTCATTAAAGATGCCTACCTTTAAAGACATCATAATCCTGGAAGCAGCAACATGTGTCCTGATCCTCACTTTCCTTCTTCTAATTACATTGTTGGGTTTTTTTTAACTTGTTCTATGCCTTAATTCTTCCAATATCTATGGGGTTTTTTTCTGTTTCTAGCTCTACATTTCAGGGATTGTCGCTTCCTGTGTCCTGTATAATGCCCAGCGTGGACTCCCTTTTGCTATGTCCTAATGAATGTGATAATAATCAGCACAGCTTGGATTTTTGAGGCAATAATTGTTGGACAAAAATTAGTGAATTACAATACTCCCAGATATGTCAACTGAGGTTTGGTCACATTGTCTTTTTGCAGCTGCTTTCATTAGCTGAGCTTGGACCATGCATTGACATTAGGTCAGCAGAAGTCATCTCTAGCCCATGAGGGCCATGAAGGCCACGAGCACCAGAAGACATCAAAGTTGTAGTGGGCAGAAGCTTCCCTAGTGCCAGAGGGATGAAGTTGGGATGTATTTCCTTCTTTACCTTCTCCTCATATTGATGGTATAGAAATGTTTATAGAAACGTTTATCACCAAAAAAAACCAAACCAACCCCACAAAAACCCCTACCCCCACCCTTCACCACCCCCACTCCCCACTCCCCCTCCCCTAAACCAACCCACAAACAACAAAAAACCTCATTTGATATATCTTGCATTTTCTTGGTCCTCAGTCTGCCGGCCCGTGGAGCCTGTTGGATGTATTGCAAAGTAGCACTGACCTTGGGATACTTGCCTGAAGCACATTCATCTCTGAGTCTTTTGAGATGTGTTCTCTGACTTTCTGGTTTTGCTGGCACCATTCTATCCATTAAATACTGATTAGATTTAAGAAATCCAAGAGAGCAAATAATGCCATCATCTGTTCCCTACTTATCTTAATAATATTGCCGGTAATATTCCAATATATCAATTCTAGAGTATTCTATATCTAACCCGATGCATGAGAAATAGGGACAGTATGCTTTTTTGTTTCAGACAAGGAACAAAACCAGTTTATTTATTGATTGGATTTTGCTATATTGCCTAGAGATGAGGGTAAAAAGTGAATTAGCTACTTTCAAGGACTGTTAGAGAAATGCATCATTTTTCATAATGTTTGATGAATTGCTTACAGTTCTTGTTTTACTTAAAACTGCAATTAAAGATCGCCCTCTAGTCATAAGAAAAATGTGATAAAAATGTGACTTGAAAATGGGCAGAAAATTTTCTAAAGCCCTTTGGGATTAATTCCAGTAATTATTCAATCTGACGTTTTCCAGAGAAATAGCCCTTTATGTATGAACTCCATTAATCATAATAACATAGTTCACATGTCAGATACTACTGTCCAGTCACTTCATTCTCTACAGTTAGTGAGAGACTAATAAACATCTTCACTAAATATAAGAAAATATTAAACTGCTATCAAAAAATCCCAGTGCCTGTGTAGTTTTTAACTAGGTTTAGGTCTGATACTCATGGGTGCAAATGCACAGAATTTCTAGGCTGTAGCAGTCATTAACATCATGTCTCATACTATTTCTTTATAATTTAATTCATATAACTTTAAGGATTATTTTTTTTCCTTTATGTTCTCCTCTGAACTGCTCTGGAGAGGTCTAGTCTGTCTGCGCTTCCAGTTTTAAACACATTTTATTTATTTTCTTAAGTAAATAATAGGCCTTTTGCACGACCTGTATGTAGGAAATCAAAGCTTTACATTAGATCACTTACAAACATAAAAGTAAATACTTTTTTTTGTTCTGCATAGGAACTTATTGCACATTATTGGAACAGCACACTGAATATCGAGTAACTGTCTCTGATGATAAGCAATTCTAAGAAGATTTTTGTTGCTTGTCAGTGTTTCATCAACTGATATTCTGCAATATTATCTAGCGTTACAAAGTGGTTGTTTAAAAATGCAGTGATGATTAGCCACTCGCATTTTAAGAATTTACTGTTCTTTTCAGATTCTGACATTATTTAGTGCTTTTGAAGCTGGAAAGTGGAATTATTTGTGTTCTGATGAGAACTGATAAATACAATCTTTTGCTGAATGTGGGTAAATGACATAGGCAAATGAAATTGTTTTTACGCAGCCTCCTTGTGCGTCTTCTGACTTTTCAAAAGCTGAGTGAGGAATAATTCCTTGCCGTTGCAGATTTCCTTTGTTACTATTTATTTTTGCTCCCCCCACCCCCCACCCCCCCCCAGTTATGGAGTAATATACGCAGTATCTAGAGTGTTATGTGACTAATGCTTTCCGTTCAGGATTTTTGCTTGTCAGTTGTCATTCTTTGCACACTCCAGTAGATGGCAACTCCAGTCTTCTTGACATTTAATCTCCATTCAAACTAGAAATATTTTCTGCACCCACCCCCCGCCCCACATCTCATATGTATAAACGTCCAGGAGTTTTATTGAAATGACCACATAGTATCTTATTTGAACTTAAACTGTATGAAAAAGGAGGAGAAAAAAAGAGGCTGGTAAGCACCAATCCTTCTGGCTCGTAAAGCACACACTGATTCCCCTGTAATGTTTAAAAATATTTTAGGAGCTTTCATAAAAAGGATTAGTACCCCAAACTTCTTTTTATTCCAAGTAAATGAATGGGTTGGCTGCAATTACAGCATATGGGCATTAAGTTTGATGGTTTGACTGCAAAGTGTATAGTTCACACCTTCCCATCCTTAATGTTATTTATTTTTGCTATGCACAGTAAATACTTGATCAGACTTTTTAAAAGTTTCAAAAGATATCTCACCCTGAATACGGTGGTGATGTACCTAGATGTGGATTGGCTTGGTTGAGGGGAAGAATAGGACCGAGGGTTTACTGCTTTGTATTAGACATGAGAATTTTCTCAGATTTTTCCCCTCTTGCTCAGAGCACTGCTATATCCAGCCTATCTTCCTTGTGCTTTTATGCAGACCCATCAGTTGTATCAACAAAGCATCAATGCTGGGAGTCTATCTCTCCGTTTTCCTCTGCTGACTTTCACAACTTAAATACTTGCCTGTAGAATCTGAAGATATAAAACAAAGCATCTCTCTGTGAATGAATGCCAGACATCAACAACAGGCACAAAAGATTGTGATTGCTCTGCCTGGGATGGAGTCTAATGATCATAACAGTCACACAAAGGATCCTTTCTCTATCTCTCTGTATCAAGGCTGTAGTTTAATTTTCAAATCACTTCCACCGTGTCTAGGAAGGTTTTATTTTGCAGTTGATGGTTAAAAAGCAGCACAGTGAGGGACAGTTATTTCTTTTTTCATTATTATTTTCTAAAAAATAAATACAGATCTAACTTCAGAAGTATACATTCTACCTCTGATGTTTTGTCGTTGTTTACCCACTTCATCAGTAGTGTTTTCAGTAATTGCATAAGAAACTTTTAACCTGCCACAGTTTGTAGTGTCTGTGATGCTATTTGATACTGGGACTTAACGGTTGCAGGCAGATGCTAACATTTATTGTTTAAAATGCACTGCAGAAAGTTCTAAAGCAGAGCAATGTTTAAGGCCAGATTTAGATGTTCATACTTTTATTAGTTTAGTAAAAAATCTTGGGTTTCAACCCAGACTTGATTAGTCTGTGGACATTTTTGCTTCACAGAAACAGTATTAAAATAAATTATGCTCATATAAGACAAGCAGAATATTGGTCCATTTAAGCCTGACTGATTTTTATGTAACAAATTAGTGAGCAAGGTAATTAAATCTCTTTTGGATGCCTGTTTCATCTCTGGAAAGAATCCCAAGAACCTCAAAAAACTGACTTTTGGGTTATATACAGGTCCTGGGTCTATTGCAGCTAAGTGGCTTGTTTCTCATTATCGCATTTAGTGCTACAGAAACTACTCCACCAGAGTCTTTATTAAAACTTGCTTAAGGCTAGCATTTTCCCTTGGGTCAATAATGACTTTAGAGGAATGGATGTAGAAGCTAGATTTGTTCTTGCTACTGGAATGAATTATGTCTCATTGGGGCCCCCAGGCTAGTATTTCAAATTTGCCACCAGGCACTTCATCAAAAATTCTATTCCAGTATTGAAAAGACCTTGTGCTCCTATTAGTAAATGCAGAGCATACATTTGAAGATCTTCCTCCGCACCCAAACCATACAACTATATATTTTTCTCCACTAAAAATGCATTGAATTGCCACATGCATCAGTGAAGGTGTGGTTTAGAAATGTATCCTGAAGATCTCATGCATTAGAGAGATGGTGGCAATTTATTTCCAAATAAAATATGGATCACATGTAAAGCATCAAGATAATTTCTGTGGTACTCCTACTGGCAAAAGCCATTGAAATCCTACGGGTCATTTTCCTGGTATGACCGCAGTATTTATGCAAGGGATAGCATGGAAACACCTTTCCTCCTGAAAGTCCTTGCTCATAAGTTAAGATCAGCATTGCTTAAAATCGCATATCATAGACCAACCATGGGTTGGAAGGAAGCTTTAAAGGCCATCTAGTCCTTTGCAGTGAACAGGAACATCTTCAACTAGATCAGGTTGCTCAGAGCTCTGTCCATTCTGACCTTGAATGTTTCCAGGGATGAAGCATCTGCCACCTCTCTGGGCAACCTGTGCCAGGGTTTTACCATCATCATAATAAAAAATGTCTTTACTAAAATGTCTATACTCCTCATATGAGAAAGTTTTTTCTTAAACAATAAGTAAAAACAGATGAGTTTTGTTTGGTTGGTTGGTTAGTTAGTTTTGGTTTTTTACTTTGGAAAATCTGCTCATGTTGATGGTAAGGTAAAATATTGACTTAGAAAAGACTGGATTTATGATCCCAAAACAAAACTGCTAGCTTTCCTATTACCAGTATGATTTTAAAAATTATCAGGTGAAGTTTACAAAATGTAGAATTACAGAAGCATTTGTTTCTCTTTCCATATTTTTACAGGCAGAAGTATCTGTTGAAATGCAGAAGTGATTGATATTAAAAAGAGATTGGTAATGGATAATAGGCACTCAGGTGTTTGGCTTTGCTTTGTGCTTTTCAAGGTCAGAGACTTCCAATGCATTACTTGGATCGCTCACAAGCACATTTCACATTCTCATCTTATTTTTTCTTGCTGACTGGATTTTCTCTGAGTGCTATGTTCAGACATTTCAAATGCAACATTACCTAAGAGGTGCCATTAAAATCTGAATCAAACAGTGAGTGTTACGATGGATATTGCACTTTAACTGCTATACCTGTAGCCCAATATTAAATATAAATAATTATTTTTACATATACAGTGAATTTTTCCCTATAACCATTTCCACAGTTTATTTCTAGCCTGACAACTGTAGGAATTGGGGTAAAAAAAACCCCTTCTTCTCCTTTTGCTATATACTATACACCACACAACCTCTCATTCCAAAGTAGATTTTCCAGTTGTTTCTACAAAACAGAGTAGACCAGTTTAGCAACTACAGGAGACTCTAAAAAACCATTTTTCTTGCAACGTGTTTATTCTGTACTGGATTTTTAGAGAATACCATCTTAGACAGCATTGTAGCAATACTGATTGAGTAAATTCTGCATATAAGTAAGTTTTTCTTGACCATTTGTAAGGTTGAAGTGACTTTTTAAATAGTAGGAAGAAAAAACACCTCCACATGAAATTTTTAATCCCGTCTGGTTAACGAAAACATTAAGAAATAGAAAATGTATAGATGCATTACATACGGAATCTTTTAGGTTTGTAAAGACTTTTAAGATCATTAAGCCAACTGTAAACCTAACACTGCCAAATCCAACCACTAACCTATGTCCCTAGGATTAATTTCTCTTAAATTGAATTTAATCCTTAGGAAAAAAAAATGCTGTTTCAGTCAAGATACAAGACAAAAACTTTTGCATGAGCTTCGTTTAGTTTCTGCTTTAAACAGTAGTGGTCCAATACAATAATGGAGTTTGGTTTAGATGCTTACTTTACTTTTACCTTTTAAAAACATTTTTTATTTTAAATCTAAAGTAAATTAGACTTCAGTGTTGGGTTTTTTTAGACTATGGAGAATAGACAGAGTTTAAGAACACATATTCTGATCGCATATTCTAAAGATCCTTCAGCGCTGAAGCGGATTCTCACCAAAACCATGGGGTGTGGATGTTTTAAATATCCTTAAAACTTTGAGTCTCAGCCCCAACAGTATTTTGGAGCTTCCTATTTTACTTGGAGGTTCCATCTAACCCTGTCCTTTTAAAGAAAAATAAATATTCTGTGAATCTCTGAATGAGATGTGAAACCCCGCTTCTCTGTTTAGGGCGATTCCATTGGTTATAGCTGGGCAAGTTGTTGAGACATAAGCCTGTCAGTTCATAGCCGTGCAGTGGATTTGAGAAAACACCTGGACTATCTTTGTGCTCTGTGCAGTATTAGCTTTGTCATTCCTGACATACCTGCTCCTCCTGTAAACCCCAGAACTGAAGACTTCCCAAGGAAATCTATTCCAGTGCTTCCTTTTTCAAATTTCAAATTAAACCGTGAGTTTAACAAGTCTTGTGCATCCAAACTTCTACTATTGGTGGGTTTTTTGCGCCTCTTTGGTAACTGCTTTTGATTTTTTTGCATCCATTCTAAATAATTTGTGTTTTCTTGATGTATGGTGCCAAAAAAATGGGTGGCATCAGCACTGAGACCTTGCTAGTTGAGAGAACAGCATCTCCCAGCCTGCGTTTGGGTTTTCCTGCCTGAGAATGGTGCTTGCCTTTTCTGCAGCTGGGTGACACTGATGACTCATGTTCAGTTTGTGATTCACAATAGCCCCTGGAACCTTTTCTGCAGATTTCCTACATAGCTACTACTTGTTCTGCGTTCTTTAGCTTGTTATTCCTGACTGTGTGAACATCTTGCACATGACCCTGTTGGAGAGCATCGCTTCTTTTTTCTTTTCTTTTATTTTTTTTTAGGACATAAGTGCAATTTGTCAGAATAATTTTGAATTTTTATTCAGTCCTCCAGAATACTTTTAGTGCCTCTCAGCTTGGTGTCACCTCCAAATTTAATACATGTGTTCCGTGTTCTATCACCTAGGTCATTAATGACAATATGAAACATTGATGGACCCAGAAAGACCATTCTGTGTCATTTCTACATGAGTCAAAGAATTGCTTTTAGGTACCAGGCTCATTATATGTCATGGATAATTATATTATATTAATGAAGCTGTGTAAAAGAAGGAAGTAATCCCCATCTAACAGTGGTGATGGAAGAACTTGCCTATAGAGCGATTTCCCTTTCTCGTCTCAATTTTTGCCAGAATTGAAGTTATCTGACTGTGCTTTGTTACCATTGGAGGCTCAGTGGCAGGACACAGGAAGAACATCATTGCCATTTCAGTTGTGCAGCAAACTTTCCCGTAGAGCACAATGATGTCAACAGTCACTGAAATGCACAAAGCGCTTTGTGCTGTATGAAGTATTTTCTTAACTTTGAATATGAAATAAGAGTAGAAAAAAATATTTTCAGCATTCTACTATGGAAATAGATGCATCTCCTCATTTCTAGCTGTAAAATCTCTGTGAGAAGATACGCTACATTGATATATCTTGTTTCTATGAGGTGGACATAACATTTCAGTTACTGATTACCTGAATTATGTGTAAAAATTCATGGACAGCTATGTCCCCGAGGACTCTCGAAGGCCCTATTTCAGTAAAGTCCCGGAATACATTATATCCACTAAGCTGCATGTATATTTGCTTTAACTGTAACACTTCAATATCATCCCAGTTAGTGACCATCATGTGGAATATATTTGACTAGGACAGTCTCTTTTACACCTTTGGCTTGCTGAGTTCAAATAAAGTTTCTGTTACCTTTTTAGTAGTATTTTTTCTCCTGGGAACATACTAATAGATTTTGTTTTAGTTCATTGGGGTGGTTATTTACAAGCCCCCCAAATACAACAGATGACAAGTTGGTAGGACTTTTTGTTACCTAAATGATATTTCCATGAAGCTTTGCCTCATGTGGTATAATCTATTATATTATTGTTTTAAATTTATTTGACACCTGTTCGATACTCCAGACACTTCTAGCTATCTAAAGTATTTCTATAGAGTCCAGTGCAATACTATTTTTGCACATCCAATATTTTTCTTCATGTCATTTATCCTCAAAATACCTCTTTGAAATATTCCTTCTTATAAATAGATAGAGAAGGTAGACAGAGACTAAACTAACATGACAAACTCCATGCAGGAATCCTATGCTGAAGCAGAAAGTTTGTGCTTCAGAAGTCACAGGCTGGAACCCAGGACATCCAGTCCTTTTCTTCTGGAGCTTGTTGCATAAAACACATTGTTCTCAGCTCATCCTCACATAATGATTTGGTTTTCATGCCAAGATCTTATTACCTTAGTCAGGCATGTAAAGAAAAAAAAGACAGCTTTGACCAGACCTGGCTTTTCTTTTGTATTTCTCATGCTTTTATTTTTGTCTCAGGTTTTGTTTCATGAAAACCTGCCTCAGAAGACGTTGGCTGTCACACATGTGTTATGTTCCTGACTATCCCAACATGCAGGCCCCATCATGCCCTATCTCGTCAGCCCTTAGTAGACCAGAGAAGTCCTGCTGCCTGCTAGGCATACCTTTCCCCCATGGGGTCTGCAAAGGGCTGGCAGCAGCTTGACTCAGAGCTGTTTTGCTCGAACCTTTTGATATCAGAGGCTTAGAATCTCTATAGAAGCATTTTACTGAATCATGTTACTGTTTTAAATGCTCTGTGTAATATAACATTTCATCCAGTGCAGCCTCAAATCTCATGTCCCTTATTAAATGCTTAAGGGATGGTTTTTTGAGTTTTTAGTTTGGGTTTGTTTTTTTTTAAATTTTCCCAATGTGGGAAAATATATCTTCTCTGTTACTAACTGTGGTTTTCTTCTCATTTCATCTTGCTGCTACACCTTCCTGTAGGACACAGGCCAGTCCTACTTTGGTTGGGGGCAGGGGGTTGTAGCAGAAAATGACCATATGCCAACAGCCACACAGAGCTGCTTACAAGCATCATCTGTACAAAAGCTCCCAATGGCAATCCCAGTGCCTCTGGGACTTGCACATCCCTTGAAAAAGGTAATACAGTGTGTGTCTCCTGCTGCACCATGTCTTGCTTGACTGGTTTAGAAACAGTAGGTAGACCAGTTCCTGGGTGGCACTTGAGTATTTTCTTGTACACCTCATGCTTGCTTGCTGTCATGGATTACTGGTAAAGGAGCAAATCTCTGCACCATATTTTGTTTGTTTGAGCCTGGCTGTGACGCAGAAATGGAAAAAGCTTTGCTGAGGGGATCTATGCCACCACTGCCTCCAAAAGGACCATTTTGCCCTGCAGATGAATGTGTATTTTGGGCACAAATGTCTTTCCTTATGGTTACATGTTCCCCCTCAGTACTTTCTCTAAGCTCCTTTTTCTGTGCCACATATTTTTGTTCCTAAATCAGGCAACCTGTGATCTTCCTCTTTCTGCACAAAATAGCATCTCAGAGCTGGAACTGGACAAAACACCTGTAAATTGGCAATTTTAAGGAAGACACCACTGACAACACTTTCTCCTCTCTGACCAATCTCAGACATTTGTGTGCCCAGAATAAGCCCAAGGTAGTCAATGCTTCTTGGTTCTTTGAGAGGAGCTGAGTTAAAGCACTGCTTATAAATTTAGAGTTAGGAATTACAGCTGGCTTTGAAAGGCAGGAGAGTACAGGCTGCCAATTTGTGCGGCCGAGATTGTGAGTAATGAGAGAAGAGAAAAACTGAAAGCAGAATTGATTCAGAAGCATTTAAAGCGGAAAGTTATTGATACGGAGAGATACAATATTGGACAAAGACAGAAAAAACTCCCATAAATTTGCAGGTACTGATATTGTGAGAAAGTTGCAGGAATTTCATATGACTGGTGGAAACTAATTTCAGAGACAAAAGGTATAAGAATATACATGTCTAGTAATGTAGCTTTTGTAATCTTAAGAGAAAAAAGATTGGTGCTCTTACCTCAAGATCTGCTGAAGCACTTCAGAAGTGTGTTGTAGAGATACAAAGAATATATTCATTGGCTTTACTGACAGCAGAGAGGAATGTAGCATATGGGTGATATAGTTTGACCTGCTCAGCATATGGAGAAAATACTATAATGCCAATTTGCAGCTACCATGGTATGTTGCCTAATAATTTGGGATAGTTGAGCATGCAATTAAAATTAAAATCTGTGAACATAAAGATACTCAGTAGGTTTGGAATAAGGGGGAAAAAAAGAGAGTACTAATGGAAGTCTAGTGGAAAGTTAAAATGACATTTAAATTAAATTCTTGCCTCTCTTTGCAAATGTGGCAGTGTTTAACATGGTTTTGATCAGTGCAATATGCTATCCTTATATCAGCACAGAAAAGAAATTTGTTCACAGTGCAGGCAGCATCGGGTTCCTGTGGGTGGTGAGGGATGTCCCTTTGCAAAAAGCACTTGATTTAAATGGGAAAAATTAGTTTAATATGGGTCTGTGTCTGTAGACACAGAAGGCCGTGATAAAAGTCCATTTCTGTTCCTCATGGAAAAGCTTCATAGAGCTGACTGAGAGCTTCCCTGGGTGCCCCAGAGTCCCAGAGAAATTCATACAAGCAGAAAAGGTCATATAATGCCCCAAAAAAATTGCTCTAAACTGTGTAATCTATAGGGGGAATAAGAAAGATACTGGGTTTTTTTGTTTTTTCCACCTCCAAAAATTTACCCTACATTTCTGCTGTGAACAGATGTCTTAAAAAGTGTGTGGGAAATTTCTAGGAAAGTCCCATGCGCTTGAATTTTAGTATGTTTCTCAAGTGTGATAATGATATCAGAGATGACTGATGCTATTATTTTGTTTAGTTTGCAACATTTTGTATTTCAATCCTTTCTAATATGTTTTTCACAAAGAACCATACTAAATCACTGGAAAAAGAATATAGAGAATTTCAATTTTTAAACTAATATTTCCCTAGCTTGTGAAATGTTCCCATACATTTTTTGCTTCCTTCCCAGATTTAATTTATATTCATGTCTATCTATGAAGGCAGTCGTGCTTCTCATTGAACAACATTCAAGCCCGCCATTCAAAATAGCTCTCTGTCTTTATACTGTACAGCAGGAGATACTGAAGGCTGAATAGTCAATTGCTCCAGAAATTTGGGACACCACTGAAGTAAAAAAAAAAAAAAGGAAGAAGAAGGCAGAGCAGAGGTTTTAACTGAGGTATTTTGAGGACTGCTTTTTCTGGCTTAAGAAACCAGGAGGCGTTTCAATCGAACCCTTGTGAGCTCCTTACATGTTGGCAAGTTGCAAGCTCAGAAACTATTTCATAGGTGAAAAGGAAGGACTTGGATGAGCAAGGAGTAGTACGAAAGCACACTCAGACATAGTAGCATCTCTACTCAAGGAACAAAACCACCCTGTTGTGGAAATGAAAAAGAATTTTGAGCACACATAGGTGTTCTGCAGAGTATTGTCTAACAAACAACCCCCAGCTTCTTTAGTGGATACATGGAAAGGGGGAAATGAACTTATGAAAAGGTCTGTGAAGATGATTTTGATTATGTTGTAAGAAAAATTACATGTAACACTAGCTAGGCGCTCAATTTAAGATCATTTCTATGGAAAAAATTTAAACAATAAATAATAGAAATTTAAACAACGTACAATGAATGGTTCTAAGAGGAGCAATCCTTGAATCATGCTTTTGATGTGGGCAAGAAAAAGTAGAAGAGTTGTAAGAATCTAGGTACTGAAACGACAAATGACTAGCAGGCATGGTAGCTTGACAATTAACTATCCTCTGTGATAATATTAATATTACCAATCCGCCTTCACCCTGTCCTTCCTCACTCACTGTGAGGCACATCTCAATTAGACTCTTTCGGATGGGAGGTGTGAGTTAAGGACACTGACCTTGATGGAGGGATTTGAGTTTTATTCGGGAGGTGTGTCTATGTGCTTATGCATATGGATAAGCATTTGCATATGTTTGTCTAACAGAAAATAAATGTTGGATAGCATTTGCAGGCTTAGCTGAAGTGATTTAGAGGGAGTAGGTGGTTACTGCCCTCGAACATGGACAGGGTTTGATGATATGTGAGAGTAGGAGGATAATTAAGATTGCAAATATTGTTTATGTTTTGTAGTTACTGTAGCTAACTCTTCTGTTTCTGTATCTCCGAATATTTAACTCTACATTCCTATGTCTTTCTTTCATGCTAAATGTTCTTAATTTTGTTGTAATAAAGGATAGGCATTGTCATATGTTAACCTGGCAGGCAGCTAAAACTGCTCATTCCCTCCTTCCCCAGTGGACTAGGGAAGAGAAGAAAAATAGAAAAAAATATTGGTCGAGAGAAAAACAGTTTAATAGGATAAAAATGATACCAATATTACTATTGATATCAATATTATAGAATATACTAAAGTGATGCACATCATACTTTTTCAATACCCAGAGCTGATGATAGCCCCCCACCTGGCCAACTCCACCAGTTATATCAAAGCATGACATCATATTATGTGAAATATCCCTTTGGCCACTTGGGTCAGTTGTCCTGGCTGTGTCCCCTCCCATCTTGGGTACCTCTTCTCATTGTCAGGTCAGTATGTGAAAGTGAAAAGTCCTTCATTGCTTGGCAACAACTAAGTATTAGTGTGTTATGTTATTCTCATCCTAACATCCCAAACACATCCCAAACAACTGCTAGAAAGTTAACTCTGTCCTAGCCAAAACCAGGGCAGGCATGCATAGAAAAGTTTGAAACACAGTTCCTAAAGACATAAAGCCAAAAGGAAAACAAACATAACTGGCACAAAAAAAGTTTTGTTTTGCTTTAAAAAAAGCTTGTGTATTTGTCTGTTATTCTTACTGCTGTATTTTAATTTATTTATTTTTAACTAATAACTGTGCCATATTAGACTAAGAGGAGGATGTTATTAGTGTTTTTAAATATCTTAAATATGGGATGCAGGGGGAAATGGCCAGCCCCTTTTCAGTGGTCTGTGGAGACAGGACAAGGAGCAATGGCTGCAAGTTAGAGCACAGGAAGTTCCGTACCAACATGTGGAAGAACCAGTGAGGGTGCCAAGACCCCTGGAACAGGCTGCCCAGTGGGGTGTGGAGTCTCCATCTCTGGAGATGTTCCAGACCTGTCTGGACGCCAACCTGTGCAATATGAGCTGGGGAGCTGCTTTGGCAGGGGGGTTGGACCCGATGATCTCTCGAGGTCCCTTCCAATCCCTGTGATTCTGTGATTCTATATAAAATAGTTTGTGAACTCGTTCAGTGACTTCTGAAGTCAGTGTGGTTTTTCCACTCACCATCATAAACTTATGGTCAGGTACATGAGATTAGACATGATCGCGATTTCTAGTTCAAGAAATGGGAAATTGTTCTATATTCATCAATGTACTATATATTAGGCTGATAGAAATACAGTTGGTTTATTAGCATTTATTTCTGAAGGGAAGAATAGTGGTCACATTTAAAGAGCTAGATTCAGGCTTTACAACAGTAATGAAATAGAAGAGTACTTGTCTTTTCTTATAAGATATCAGAAGTGATAGCAAAACCACTTAAGTCAGTATAATTCAACTGTCAATTTAAGTCACAAGTCATGAGGACACCAAGCCAGAACCTTTTGTGATACTCCGTATTCAGAAGAAAATATTTTCCCACACCAGTTTTTGCTATGCTACAGTATTTCTCTACAAATGCTTACTTAATAGTGACTTAATTTAATAATATAATAATTTTAAATGCTTTTCAGAAACTGGTCATTCTAGCATCACTATAGCTCAACTCTCTCCTTGCTCCTAGGAAGCTTTTTGTTGTTGTTGTTCTGAGTGAAAACAGGTCCGAACAGACCTGATAGCCCAACATCCCCATGAAACTTTGCATAACTTTGTAAATCGCAGATTAATGCCAAATTAAACAATAACATTTTGCTTACAGAATCATTCCCTCTGAAATTTCAAAAGAAATAGTTGTTCTCTGCCATGCCAATAATAAGTACTATGTCTTCTCACAGCTACAGTGTGGTTTCTGGTTTTTTTTAAGAAACTGTTGAGATATCCAGCAATATTTTTAGCATGCTATATTAATCTATGTTAATTTTGCCTACAACAAATTTTAGATATTTAAACAACAGAACAACAAATGAGGCTCATCTATCCTGTGCACATCAGCAGAGTTCCTGTGGAAAAATTAAGATCTGATCATATAATTGAGGACTGTACAATAACATGTGTGTATTAAACCAGGAAATTCTAGCTGAGCACGCAGCTGTAATACTAATCTTTTATTTTCAAGTGTGTGGTTCAGCAATTTGAACAAATCTTTGGCATAAAAAAATAAGTAACAGTTGAAATAAGACATTTAAATAATGCCTAATATTGGGTATTGCCCTTCTTAGCACTAAAAATACTAAATATGCCAGTCAAGAAATCATGGTTATTGTGATTTTTTAAAAATTTATTTTGATTGCATAAAAGCAAAATGGAGTAGATTCAAATGACATAAGTATTACACACACACAAATACATAAATGTATGTCATGCAGCTTTCTTTTTGTCTTGATAAAATTTCAAGTTATGTGGAAATAGTTCTCTAAGGCAACAACTCATTCTGCATGTTGGTGCAATTTGTTTCTGATGTCAAAATACATGTTTTTTGAGAGCACAATGATATTATAAATAGATATTTTTACTAGGAGATGCATTTTGTTGTAGGAAACTGCTCAGGAATTCATCAGTCAGAATAGACACTCATAGGCAGACATTCTGCCAGTCTCATTTTTTTAAGAAAAATGCCACTTTTGCCCAAAATTTCTGCTCTTTAGATATATGATTGACTTTCTGATTTTTAGTTGGGAAGTTGTTCATCCTTGAGTATACAAATATCTATGAACTGTGCACACAGTTGTGCATTTAAGTCAATACTTTTATTTTTCTTTTTAAAGTAGATCTCTTTGTCTAAAGAGAAGTCTATGAACTGTTAATTTTGCAACCACAGTGCCTTTTCTTTCATGTGAGCATATGATATTAGTAAAACAGGCTTATCAGAAAGGTTTATAAGAATATCACCTGATATGGTCATGGATTTGAGGTTGGCTATTCCTCATTGAGTCCATGCACACCAGGGCTACAACCATTGGTGGGTGTACATGATGGCCAGAACAACTGTCTGCTTGTTGACTTTGCCTATTTTTCCTACATTGTGGGGAAGCTTCCCAAATTCCTTTGCATTGGCCACTGCTTCCCTCTAAATATAGACTAAACCCACCTTACAGGTATAAAAGCATTACACTATTTAAAATATTCCATTAAATTATTAAATTAAATTCTTACATTAATTCAGTATTAAATTGATAACATTTTGAGAGAATAAAATGTATACTGCTATATTAAATGTATTTAATATAATAATATTATATTCAAATATAAGCCCTACATTGAATTTATTGTGTTCCATCTATTCCCCTCCTAGAGTTAACACCTCCTGATCCCAGAGACCAAGCTATTTACATACAGATATTTCAGCAGAGAAGAGCTCACTTGATATATTTAGAGGCTTGTTCTGCATCATTACAGAGTGCTTTGCAACACTGACTTGTTAAATGCTTTCCTGTGGCCAACCTTAGTCAACCCATCTGTGTTATGTGAAGTTCTTTTGAAGGTCAAACCTCCTAGATAGTTTCAGGACTGAGGCCAAAATGAGTTTACACTCTGCAGATACACTTCTGCTCTTTCTCCTAAGCAGGTCACTAAATGACCCTGTGTGTGGTCTGAAGTCTGCCCTCACAAAGTATAATTTGGATATCCATATGATATTTAATCTGAGAAAATAACCCTTTCTGATCTTTTTTGGAATTAATCTCTTATGTATATGAACAAAATAAAACAAAGGGTTGTATTGCAAGCTGCATGAAAGAATTAGTATGGAAAAATATTTTCTAAAAATTGTGCTTGTTGGCCGTTAAACCCAGGCTAGTACTCTCATTTAATCTCTCCTACCTCATGCTTTTGATTTGGGACCGAATTTCACTTGTACTCTGCATAAATATTGCTATGTGTGTATAATTATCCTTTACATGGACATCATCACATCATCATTTTATCCATCTAGTATTCACAATTCATTGCTGCAAATTCGTGTCATCTTTTGTCTTGAAGAAAGCTGCTTTTTTTTTAATTATTTTGGTGTGGTTTTCTTGTTTATTCTCCTCAATCCTTGCAACTTTAAATAACAGTGGTCAAAAAAAATAGAACAAAAAAAAAAACCAAACCAACCCCAAACAAACCAGAAGAAAATAAAATAACCTTTGTGAAATAGCCTGTTATTATGCATCAAGGGATTCATTAATTGCAAGAATCCTCTCTGTTCTTCCAGAAGAATCATAAGTGTGTTTTCCTATCCCATGCTGCACTCATAACTTTTCTATTAAAATGACCTTTTTTATCACTGCTTTTCAAGATTGAGGAACGGAATGGGTCTGTGGCACAATGTATTTGCAAGATACACTGAAAGGCAAACTGTGTTCTGCATTGCTTCACAGATTAAATCTCATCCGGGGTGCATCCCTTAACTCTCCCAGGCATGCTGGTCTTTAACATAGGAGATCATACATTCCTTAAATGTATTCCTTAAATGGGGACCATTAACCCAATATATTTCTCATTTACTGAGAGCTCATGAAACTCCAGAAGATTCTTCCAGAAGCAGTAGTGCTGTACAAATAGGAGAGTACCAGCATAGTTTCACAGGTTGAGTCTTTGCACTTCTCTCCCACATAAAAGATCATTAGAAGAATAAAGTTTTCATTCCTGTACTTGCTCCTGTGAGATAGAGAAGAAAGAAAAAAAAAAAAGACTGTTCACTTTATACTACAGAGGTAATATGCATCATGGCACTACTTTAAGATGAGATACTTCCTACCCATTTCACACTTTAGAAATAATTACTTAACACAGTGCAGCCCATTTTATTCACAGTAACTTTTTCTCAGTAATTTACTTAGTAGTTTTGAAGTGAAAGGCATCATGTGGTGTGGAAAGCTGCAGAGCTTCTCCTGCCGGGCTTTAGTTTATTTTTTAAAATTTCTTTAGGCATTTGATCATCATGGAATTGACTCACCCTTTAAGCTAATTGCCATACTAAAGAAAACTTCTCTAAAATATAGTCTATTAGAAACTGAAGTGGGCTGAGAATTGGAAGTAGTCTAGTTCCCATAGACTGGATTCAGTTGCTATCTTGCTGATGTACATCATGACAATGTGTAACATGCAGAATCTCTACAAGTGTTCCTGTTTTACTGAAATCATTGATTTTTATAAGAAATGTTTATCTGAATATAATTTTATAGATAGCACCAAGGAAATTATACTGTACTGCATGTAACAGTAGAGTAGTAAATTCAAAGCATGGAACGCTACATTGTATTACTACTGAAATGTCTATAGAAGTCCCTTGTGGAGCCAAATTCGTGAATTACTAGAATAATACTATTTAAAATAGTTTATATCCTTATATATATTAAAAATAGGTTTCATTTGGAACATCGGAGTTTATGTTATTTAGGATGGAAACAAGAAAAACAGATGTAGAAGTCAGTTGGCAATTTTACTACTTGCAATTATTTTCTATTTGCATCTGTGGTTAAAAGGTATTTGAAGCAGCTGCAGATGGCTCTAGATAACTTTTGATAGTGCATGATTGGTACTGAGACTAACACACTACTATGTTTTCTTGGTACAAACCATCAACTATTGCTCAGTAAAAAAAATAAAAGTCTCCTGCAATGAATAACTTGGTACAAATCCAGATCAGTAGTTCACCTCCAAAGCCAATGCTAATTGCTAATGCAGGCACATCCAGGGTAATTTAAGATTTGAAATTCCATAGACTTTCAACCCTTTTGAAAATGTACACGCTTGTCTCATTGGATGAAATTTCAAAAGCATCTAAATAGCTTAGCAAGATATAAATAACTTTGGAGCTGACAAACCAAATCCAAGCTCATTTTAATGTTCTTTGGACAGCTAGTGTTCCTTTGGCACCTTTGAAGGCTCGTTCAGTTTCATTTATGAACATCAGAATGAAGGTGGTGCCAATTAGCATCTGTTTCAAAGTTATTTCAGATCTTGCACTGGAACCACAGGTTTCAGTCTGCTGTGATTTCATTTAACATTCTTTAAAATGTTTTACACTTCATTTCCTACAAGAAGTCTTTGTGGCAATCTACCAAAAGAGCTATCTTGCTTTTAACCCCTTTTGCAATATTTATGGGGTTTTAGTTGTTCTAGAAGATGAAGGTGTATCAAGGAAATTTGAAAAATAGGATTAACTTTTTTATTATTATTATTTTTAAAGTGTAAGCAGATTGGAATTGTACAAGGGTGGGGTTTTTTGTGTTTTACCTATTCATATGCTTTCCTCTATTTCCATTAGCCATGAAATGCGATCCAGTGAGACTTAGATTAACAATTTCAATGCCATCATTAGCAACGTAGCAAAGTTAACTTGTCATATTGGACATTCATAGTAATACCTCTTCTTGGAGGCGTTTATGTGGATATGCAGAGCTATTCATCCAATTGCCCTGTAGACAAGGCAGAGATAGTCAAATTAATTACTGTCTCATGAATATAGAAGACCCCAGAGTTTGTGATTTTGGAATTAAACAGGAACGTTTTAAGTGGGTTTTTTTACCATAGAGGTATAAGGACTTGGGCTATGCATCGTGACTATTGAAAAAAAGTGAAGTCATTTCAAACTGAGAGATTAACTGGAGCAGAGTCTGAGCCCCCATGCCTTCTGGAGTTAGGGCTGGAAGGAGAAGGTTTGATAGTTGAGTATCGCCCAGGAAATGAGAGGCCTCAGTCTGATCCCTGTTGTGGGGATTCATGAGTCCTTATTTCCTCTTTTACTCTGGATTGGATGTATATTTTTACATATCCCACCGAAACAGAGCTGTCATGCAGTTTGGGATGAAAGGGTCAGAGGGACTCCAGGTCCCAGAGCCTACACTAGCATATCTCCACTGAGCACTCTAGGCAAGGCTACAGGGGCAGGTTTGCATTTCTTTGTCCTTTGGAATCCACCAGTCTTTCCTCCCTGCCTTCACAGGGAGAAGGAGGAGTTCCTTCCTTGCTCCCCTTTCATCCACTTAATCCAAAAACACAGCTTAATCCAAAAACACAGCTTGTATTCAGTGGAAATTTGGAGTGTCCATGAAAAGTGAATATTCAAATCAGTCAGTGGAAATAATGGTAAAACTCCTGCTGACTTGAGAGGGAACACAGAGAGGCTTTGTAAACGCAAGTAATCTTTGTGCTTTTAGGGTAAAGAAAAATGTATTCTGATATCTACAAGGAGAAATAAGGATTCTAATCAGTTTATAGATTTAAAGCATTATTTTATGCCTAATTAGTTTGTAATAGCATTTACAAAAGTTTGGTTCGTTTTTGGGGTTTTTTTTCCTGTAAAGACTGTTGATGAAAATGTCACAGTTATTTTCAACAGGCTTTTGCTTCAGATATCCCACATGGACAGTCTGTTATTTTGTGCTGGCTTTTATGCTAATGCCCTCTAATTGTGTTTCACTTCCTCTGATTAAACTAGCAAGTCATTTGAATGGATATCACTTAGCACATTGATCTGAGGCAGTGACAGGAATAGATGGTGGCTTTACTCTCAAAATAGAAGATGGTCCTTTGCTCTTACATTGTCTTGAATGTTTGGTTATAGTTTTAAGTAGTTATTTTAGTTCAGTTTAATTTCTTTTATTTCAGCATTAATGCATCATGGCTGTGATGTCCTATAGAGGAACATGTGGACACAAAGAATGCAGTACTCAAAGTGACCAATTAATTACTGTAGAGGATTGAGTTACTGTCTTTCCCAGGTTTTCCTCTCTCTCTCTCTCTTTCTCTCTCCTTTCATTCTTAACAATACCTAAAGTGACAGTGTGTATTCAATTAAACCTCATGGGCATTGTTTGCTTGCAGGTGGGGTTTTCACCGGAGATGTGCCAGACTGTAAAGCCTTGCTGCCAGACACACATCACTGCCCTCAGAAAGTTTGACACATGCACTAACCTGATACTGTGTAGGCTGCGCACTACCCTGCCAAGTAGGGTGTCAGAGCTGGAACGTCACAGCGGTTCCACTGGCTGCAAGAAACATCATCTGAAATCACTTTAAATGTTGTTTCAGTGTAGACCGTAATTGAAAGAACAGGTTGGAAGATAGAAAGGATAAAAACAAAGAAAGAAACCCACCGCAGTGGTCTAGAGGGAAGTGGCAAGATAAGGGGAAAGAAAGTAGCAATGAATTTGAAAAAGCATTTATTTCTCTGTTATAAGTTCAAATATTGGATTAGTATTAACTTTCAGCTGCATACATTGATGAACACGTTTTTGAAAGGCAAAAAACAAGACCTTGTTGCTTGGTGGATCACCTAAGGAATATAAGCATGATAAAAGTAAAAAGATACGCAATCTCAGAGAGAGATCTATTAGAGTGACCAGTGCAACCAGATAGTTGAAATACTTTTCTTTAGTGATATTTGATAATCAGTGCAGTCAAGACAATCCTGTGCCTCCTGTAGACAGACTAGATTTGGGGGTTTTGAACTCTCAGGCTATATAATACCTGTCTTTATGCTATTAACAAGAATTTTTCATTTAAGTAGACTTGCATAGTTAGAACTTGAATATGTTCATTAGAAATACCTGGAAACATTGTGAACTCTTTGATATACTTCCAACAGAGACTTGATTTGTCAGAAATGTATGTTTGTTTAAAAAGCATCTTTGCTGAAAAAAAAAGCATAAAGCTCCGCACTACAGAAACCAATGTAATGGTCAGATATGTCACCGAATGGAGCCGTTTCTTAAATACACAAACAAAGTAAAAGATCTTTACATGCAACCAAATAACAAATGTTATTCTCCTATTCCATTTATTTAGTATTAGGAGAATGCTAAAAATACTGAAAAATACAAAAATGATGTTTTCAAGGGATTCTGAAATGTCTTAGAAAGTCCTACATTTAATAACACGCATCCTTGTGACTCATAATATAACATTTAATCTAAACCCCACTAGGAATAGCTTGGCTAGAAGTGTTTTCTAGTGAGTGAGACATAAAACTGAGGCTGGTCATAGCAGATACCAATATCACTTCCATTAAGTATTGTACGAAGTATTGCCACTAATCTGTAGCAGAGATATAACTAAGATTTATCTAATAAATGTTCTGAGTTTAGATGTGTTCAATATTGGGTTTCATGTATTTTTAAGATGTCCTGCACTATTCTGACACTCCTCTTTTCTTAGTTGCCTGTTATGAATTAAAATTTTTAATAGATAGCATTTTAATAGAAAATATGATAGAAGGCTTTATTGATAACTACTTAATTGCTTAGTTGCATTAATTATTATGCTTATAATAGTAGAAGAGACTTTTCTCAAGAGTTTGCGTTAAAGTGGGT
The DNA here is from genome assembly GCA_022605575.1 of Laterallus jamaicensis coturniculus. NCBI lineage: Eukaryota > Metazoa > Chordata > Aves > Gruiformes > Rallidae > Laterallus > Laterallus jamaicensis. The sequence continues at coordinate 38,302,306 of JAKCOX010000005.1, forward strand.
AAATTTTAATACTTTTTTTTTACATAGTCCTTCACTGTGGACCTCCATATCTGAAAGGAAAGAAAAAACATTATCTCCTTTTCCACCAGTTAGTTTAGATTAAGAGGAGCCATCCAAAGCTATTTAAAAGTAGATTGCAATTTACAGCTGGAAAGCAGTTAGTGACTAAATGAGGAGTTTGTAGTGGACCCTTTGCAAGTGGATGTCTGTCAAGAAATTAGAATAATTTAAAATTCTGGAGTAAACATTTCTGACCTTCTAAATGGAAGCATCTGCAAGATTTCATTTAACTTATGAATAGGGAGATTCTCAGCTGGTGTAAATTAGTGTGTCTTCAGTGAAGCTTTGCAACATCCACATTTCTGTCCTATAAAATTCTATTTTTTAAATGCATTTAAGTGTAAAGGCATCAATTTTGTATATTGACATGTTCCGAATAGAAATATATCACGTATTCTCTGAAAACCCTGATGTTTTCCTCTTTGAGTCCTCTGAGTAACTATCACAAAAGAAACAATGCTCTTTAAAAGAAATATTCTGCAGGTCAATGTCGAAATACATATTGTTATAAAGGCACCTCTCGCCATCAGAAAGTAATGAGGGGAAGCTTCAGAGACGTCAGTTCTCAAGGACATTAAGACAGAAGCCTGGATCAGATGTACAATTGCATGCTAACACTCGCACCAACACCAAGCATTCGTAGTCATATAGATCACTTTATACGTGTATTACAGAGATTACTTGAGGACATATCAGAAAACCTGTCTAACGTTATCAATTTTGTCTCCTCCAACTGCACCTCCTTGTTTTCCCATATCACTGGCAAAATTAATTTCCAGATTAGGGTAATCTCGGCATATGCCTTTATCTGAAAAAACTCAGATTAGAGAAATCCAGCTATAGTTTTGGTTGGTGGGTTTGGTTTTTTTAGTTAACTTGCAATATTTCTGTGACCAGCAACTGTTTGTCTCTTATAATCACACCTATAATTAAAAGATACGAAACTGCTTTTCCACAGCATTGTCCTAAGGCCCTTGGTAGTGATGATCAAAGTACTAAAGTGTTCTGTGTGTTTGTATCTCAAAGGGTGAATGTTAAAGCATGACTGTTAAGATGCAACACCTCATCTAAGTTTTATGGGGTCTGCTTCTTTTAGACAGCAGAAAGAAAGCGAATTTCTTACAGGACACCAAAATATCATAACCTGGAAATACAGGAATGTATTTTGGGAACACTTGTAAAAAACGTGCTCTTATGATGCTCATATTGTTAAATTATCTAGAAGAAAATAAGACAAACCACACATAATTTGTCCAAGATGCAGTTTCTATCCTGATCCTTAGGAGGGCTGGACAATACATGCAGTTACTAAGAAGGAGTTTTACTGCATGAAACTTGGTTGTTTAAGAATTTATCATCTAGTACCACAAGACTCTCTCCATTGTCAATGGAGAGATCCAACCCCATGTAGTGGCATGTATCCCATATTAGGATAAATATAAGACAAATGGGTGCTCTAAAAATGCCTGTCACTATATATTGAATATTGAAGGAGCTAAAATATCTAAATCTGATACAGTATTTCTAGATAGTAAAATTAAATGAGGTGGTTCTACCATCAATTAATGAAAGCAGCTCTCACTTGAGAATTACTAAGATCAAGACCTAACGGGGCTTACACATCAAACTTCTGTCACTGATAATCCTGAAAAATCCTTGACTATTGCCAAAAGACAAGAAGTAGTTACAGCAGTGAATTATGCAAAATAAAAAAAGCAATAGCCACAAACCAACCAAAGTAAAATACTCCCCTGCACACAAGTTCTTCCTTCTCTGAGAAGATAAAAGAAGGAACTGCATGTGGCTGATAGTAAAAACACCGGTCAATTTACCAAGTCACCACTTGAAGGCAATTTAAGTAATGTAGACTGCATGAAAACATACAAAAAATAGAAAATTACATTCTTCTTCAACTATTTACGTATTCAGTTTTCATAATCTCTTTATTGCATTACATATTTAGTTGTAATTGTCTACAGATCTAGATAAATCTCCCTTGAATCCAGGCCAAGGCCAAGATTTGCACACCTCATGTACTGATACAATATCTAGCTCATGGTTCATTTATACCTTATTGATTTTATTTACTGTCTTGTATTGGAAGGATGTGGCTTACCCAGTTTACCTCTAAATTTTGAATATGTCTGCTACACTGGAACAAATTACACTTATTGTGATCTGGTCACAATTTTGTACAGTAATATAAAACTGCTGAAAGCAATTGTTATGTTTTAAGAGACCTTCTTGTCTGTAACATGGTAAGTTATTTAGCGAATGGCATTCTAGAGCTGAGTAGTACTGAAGAAAGCCTGAAAGTGTTTCATTGCAAAGTGGGGAGATGGCATTCATACTGGGTTTTTTCTGTCTTGTCCTTTCTTTGTGGTGACTGAGCCTTTCTGCTTTGCAACTGCATAAACAATGGACAAAAAACCTGAGTAGTAAAAGGATATCTTAAGCAAGTTGTTGTTTCTGCATTTTTTTTCTCAAGAAATAAAAATGATTAAGAGGAAAGGGAAATTTGCACATTTTTATTCCATATGAGGTGATTCTTACACAAGTTACTTAGAATGAATTCTAAAAACAAAAATCATTTATATAAATAAACAGAAAGAATGGATAAAACCACTAAGATGAGTAGAACAGAAAATCATGTTCGCACCATGCTCCTAAGGGCTTTCTCACCATTGCATTTTATTTTTAATTTAAAATTTATTATTCTACGATGTATTTAGCAGCTCATCCATAGAGGAAGCACACCGATTTTCTAAAATATGTTTTCCTGACCCATCTCCCTAGCTAATAGCTAGAATTTTCAACTTCCAGTGAAATTTACTCTCTCCTCACTTCTGTTAGGATATATAGCTTAGCCTTTTCCTGACCCAAAATTAGTCTTCTTAACTTGTCAGAAGGAAACTATATATTGGCGTGTTTTAACCTAGCTTTCTGCTTAAAAGCACTGATGCACCTTATGTGTGTTGTTCAAAATGTTTTCCTTCTTAGTACTAAGCTCCCCTTCATCACTTTTAAAAGGGTTGTTGAACATGAGCATAGTTTTTAAAGAGTGATGTCGTTCAACATTTAAAATAAAATATTAGGACAGATACAGTTTTGAGCAGCAATTTACGCCTTAATAAAACATTGTGATATTGAAGTTCTGAATAAACTGTAAATAATGGAATCATCTACCTAGGGGATGATGAAAATATAAAAGTATATCAAGGTTTGGTAGCTTTTGGATCAATAGATAATCTTTCCACCTGTCTCCTGGAGGCTAAATTACTCGATTAATGGCAGTGAGGATGTCTTGGATATGCAACACGTACTATGTTAGAGTACTGAGCTCTCCTAGGTACTTTGGCTTATATCTAAACCAACAGAGAAGACAGGGGAATGTGTGAAAACAGTCTGAAAAATTCTTACATGGTTTTATGTTGTTATTATTTTTATTATTAATTAACATTATTGGTAAATTGAAACGCTGAACTTCTAAATTATACCCTCTAAAGGAAAAGGACAATAGCTCTTTCTAGCATGTCTTGTTTAATTGTCATATATATTGGGTTTTTGTCTGTGACATCTTGTAGGCCTGCAGTTCCTGCACATTTTATGTATTCCTTGGCACTCCATCCCCTTCTTGGACAGTTTACTATTGTCAGCCATGTTCATCTAGCATTGATTTTTATTTTAATTATATGCTCAAAATAGTGTATTTACATCTCACACAACAACTGTAAGTAGTCCTAACTTTTCAATATAAGGATAGTCATTACCATAATGCTTAGGCCCTCTTTATAATAATTTTTGTAGTAATAATTTTATCAGTTTCATGTGCTAAAATATCAAGTTTATGATTTCCATACTGGTGGTTTTATGAATTATTCTAAACTATCAGCACAGCTCCAATCTGGAGCATCTTCTTCCAAGGTTGACTGTGTCTCTTCCAAAATCCTCTGTCTCTAGGCTGATTGGCTTGACTCTATGTGTCTTGATTCTCAGATAATATCTAGGGTTAGACAAGAGCATCTTAGTACCTCATGCTGATCAATAGACTTCTATAGTGAGTAAATTGTGGGATATAAATGTCGTTAGTACTTGCAAAAAATAATTTGGGGGGTTTTATTTTACTCCACCAGTATAAACTGTTAAGTGTTCATCAAAAGAAGGAGGGAGAGAAAAGGGTTTTTTTCAAAAGGAAAAATGGTATATCTTGGCAGAGATCATTGTAGCAGATGCCGAAATCTCTTAGCATCCTTAAGCACTTTTTGTGGTTATTTTATTTCTCTTCTTAACTAAATGAATTTGAAGTTTCCTGCCTAGGGGAATTATTATGCAGTTATAACTGTGAGGCTTTTTAGACCTTTCTTAATATAAGGAAGGCAGTGACTGTATCCTGTATTTGTTTTATTGTTCAAGTAATATTGTTGACAGCAGTTGCAACTGGTGTCATTTTCTAGAATCGGACAGTACCTAGGCTTCTTCCAGGGCTTGGATATGAATGTGTTGGAAAACTACTTAACCTCTCATGCTAGGTAGCAAAACATGCTTAAAAGTTCTCGATGTTACATCATGTGTATGTATCGTTCTGTCTGATACTACTATTTTGGCATTCAAGGAATTTTCCTCCTTTTCCTTTTATCCCTATGCCAACAGCAATTTTTACTTCCTTTTTATCCCATCTCCAAAATATCTTTCTTTTGCAGAAAAAGATTAACTGTGAAATGCTCTGAGGCTCAATACCAAGCATTATGGTTTGTTGTGGGTTGTTGTTTTTTTTTTTCCAGAAGCACAGGAAACCACTAAATTCCTTTCAGTCCCTTCTAGGAATGAGGGCCAAAAAATTATCACAGAGCAACATTAATATAAGAGTATTTAAGGACTTAAATAAATAAACTTTAATAAACTTATATTTTCAGCACCGAGCAGATGGTGTTTGACAGACCTGCCTGAAGCTATGCAACATCACATGCCATGCAATTTATTTTTCAATAATGTGGTTTACTAAACAAATTTCTCCTTCTTTGAAATCATATAGTGAAGAAGGGGTTTTCTATCCAGATTAAAAAGCAGTAACTGTTTTAATGATAGGTGAGGGACACTCAGAATTCCCAGATAAAAAAAGACTCTGAAGGACATGAGAAGCATCTGCATGGCTTCCTTTGTATTCTTACGTGTTTGGGAAATATTACCATTGAGAATGCTCAGCAGATCTCTGTCCACTTGGTTTGGTAGTCTGTTTTCCAGCACACACTGGTTTGCACCGCTTAGCATCTCAGGTGGTGTGTGGGCATGATTTGGGCAATTCACAGAGCAAGGCCTTATTCAGTAAGCAATATAGATGAAGCTTCTGTCCATTTTGGAGCTGGCCAGATGGATATTGCCAGTTTGTGTTGTGTGGCCTAAGGGTCACAGAAGGATTTCCAGTTGTCTTGTGTTTCACAACAGGATGTACCTTAAGGGGCACTGTTTATGTAACGTAAAAGTTCACTTCAAAAGTTACAAGATAAATTTGAGGAGAGATTTAAGAGAGCTGCTAGGTGTAGGCTGCTATGGGCCTATTCTCAGTGTTTCTCCTATGTGTAATATGAACCACCCAAGGTAGTAACCTAAAATACAAACTTCTAAGTAAATCTGAAAATTTCTCCTTTTTTTTCCCAATGGCCCCCATTTGGGGAATGTCAGAAGCCTTTGCTCCTAAATCGGGCAGTTTATCAGGTGCCTAATTTACTTAGTGTTGTATCCTGTAGCTGTCTACCCTGGAAGTAGTCCCAAGTGTCTAATCATGACAATTTTCTGATCCGCTAAATGGGTGACAAGCATTCAGTGCTTAATCTTGCATGTCAGTGGTGAACACAAAATACATCTGCCCTGCATGAGATCAGTGAAGAATTGTTAACTAGTTCTTTTGTTTGAGAACCGTAAAATACCATCCCAATGAAGTCTTAAGTGCCATGGTGGTTGCTCTTTGATTGTGTTAGCATTCGTTGCAATTTGCAGAGTTTAGCAAATTATTCTCTAACTTTATGGAAGGAAAAAACAATATAAGGTAGCCTTTGCCACACCAAAGAATGTTTTAAAATGTTTTGTGTGGTTATGTATCTTTCTGAGCCAGTGTATTAAACAGTGAGAAGAAAGAGGAGAATTTAAACAATACTAGAGAAATTTAATTATTTGACTGGGAAAAAAATGCATCCCAGGATGCTAATGTCACCAAGGATACTTGGTTCAGCTAGTACACAGCACACAGACAGAGTAATTGAAAATTTTCTTAGAATATGTCTTTGTAGTCTGACAGACTAGGAACTTGGCTGAGACTGTCTCATCTGGCAGTCTCTGCTGTACCGTTTCAGCAGTTAGGAGAGGCTTCCTTTACCAAACTTATCTGCCTCATTTTTATTTTGACATTTCAGCTTGAAAAACTATAGATTGTGTGCACATATGACAGCTGCGGTCTTGAACAAAATACCGGGGTCTGAATTCAGGACATACAAAACTAAAAGCATGTTCTGAAATTGCTTAGGCTAAAGAGCCATAGTTAGCTGGGAACCAGGAAAACTCAGTCAAAGGATGAACGCAAGAAAAGTGGGATAAAAATATCAGCGGGTTACACAGATGCCTCCTCTTGTATCATAGCAAATGCTTTCTCTCTTTATTTTCTGGTCTCAATTTGTATGATTAACTCCAGAATTTGTAACTGATTCTTTTTAAAAGATTAAGAGGTAAATTTATGTTTTATATTACATTCTGGTGGTGCTTGATATTTTTATGTTTGAATTTCTAAATAAAATAAGAAAATGGGTTTTACAGATATCTAAAAGATCATGAGTGCATTGGCCTCATGTCATAATTAGAATTACAGACAATAATAGAAACCAGGGGTTCCCTCAAATGAATGCTTAAAGCAGAAGCCTGGGACACGGGGCACTTGCCAATGTGGCCATGTAGAGCTGGTAACAGTGCTGCACATTTGAGGGATCATTACTGACAGGGCATGTTTAACCCCATCCCACCCCAAACGGGGCTACTCAATAGTTCCAAGAAACATATGCTATTAAGCTCAGCTGGAAATAAAAAATCGCTCTTAATCATATGCAAGGAACAATTCTAAATACGAGTATTTGAAAGCAGCTTTGGGAACGAAGGAGTACTACCAGAAAGAATAGAAGATCATTTTGATTCTTGATGAAAAGCTATCAAACAGGGTTCAATGTGGTAAGAGATGTGACTAATCTTTAGAGAAGCAGCTTTCTCTTAAGAGAAAGGTAATACAGCTGACAATGCTTTTTGTGCCATTGAACCTGAAAAATATATTTTTTTCATTCATTGTGAGCTACAAAAAGCCTTTTTCCCCCTTTTTAATCTTCGTGAGCATTTTTGCTTTGAGACTTCCTGCAGGAAAGTGTTTTAAGTGGAAGTCGTCTTTATACTGCACCTAAGGTCTGCCAATATGATTCCTGTTACAGGCATAGGGACCATTTTCCTTCTGTCCTCAAGCTGTGTTGCTGCTTATTATCATGTTTAACATTCCCAGTGCCTGGCAGGATGGAGATTAGAAGCTCTTAATATTCGTTTTATAGTGAAAGGTCTTGCCAGATTTTGGGAGCCTGGGTTATAATATATGCACATAATTTATTGGTGGAAAAGTTCTGAGCTCTCCAGTGAGTCACCTTAATCTCTGTTGTTGTTGTTATCATTTTAGGATTGTTTTAAAAATAATCTGTTATGCCCCCTGCACGTAAACATGTTAAAAACACTGCATTGGAAATAACAACTTGATGGAAGCAAACAAAAAGAGATGCAGAGATTTTCTTTGATAAAGCAGTACTTTTTTTTTTAATATATATTTTTGGAGTGTTTTTCTCTAACTCCAATATTTAATTTTAACAGACTGGAAGGAAGGAGAAGGGAGACCCACTCAATATTGCGATTGACAAGATGACCAAGAAAACACGAGATCTTCGAAGACAGGTAATCTGTGCTTTTTTATAATGCTTCTTGATTTTCCAAGGAAGTCATTGCTTTTCAACTTCAGAGTGATTTTGCCACCTATAGAGGTGTAAAGAATTTGTGGTTTTATTTAGATATGACACTAACTTCCACTTGACATTAAAGACTAGTATTCCTGAGCCAGAAAAGGGAGACTGAAAGTGTAACTCCCAATGGTCTTAATGTGTGGGAGAGTAGACAGATTGGCCAGACCTTCACTGCATTTGCAGCCCAGCAACCCCAGTCATAAAAACACTGGCATATGTGCTTGTTTGTATTTACTTGAATACTCTCATCCAAATAACAGGAATTATGAACAGAATATGAAAAAAGTTTGTATGAGCAGAATTTTCAAAGAAAACTTCTAAGGCATTAAATAAAGATCCCATGAAGATCCAGAGAAGGCTAATAAATAATATGTTGCTCAGAGAGCTGGTAGATGCCCCATCCCCGGAAAAGTTCCAAGGTCAGGCAGGATGGAGCTTCGAGAAACCTTATGAAGATGTCCCTGTTTATTGCAGGGGAGTTGGACTAGGTGACCTTTAAAGGTCCCTTACAACCCAAACTATTCTGTGATTCCATGATTCTGTGAGTAACTGTAAAGCATAGTTTAAACCATAAAAGTTGACTTTCTTACATTATATTTATCATTGTGTTGGATAATAAGACTAAAAGATCTGTTGAACAAGCTTGAGGTGGAAAAAATAAAACGGTGATTGGAAAATGAAAAGGAGAAACCTATAGATTTCTCTTTACGTTTTTAAAGAGGCAGGGGGCATTACCTATTTTACCTCTTTTTTACTACATTTGAGATTATCTCAATTCTGCATTTTTGGTAAAATCAATTTTAAAAACCCCAAAGGTTGCCTCTGTGAAAGTGATCTGAAATCCATGTAGCTGCAAGATCAGGGAAGGACTTAAACGTATCTTCAGATACCTGTTTGAACAAGATGGTTTCAGAAAGAGTGGCTCCTACAGGCGTTTCTAAATCAGTGTTCTGCACTGCTAAAACAGCTCATTTCATTGCACCTTTAACTGTCAGCAAAAGTGTTTGAGTATTCTCAGAGCTTATTTCTCAAAATATTAAAAATATTGCAACGGACTTGCATACAATATGAATCATTGACTGTCCTGCATAAAGCCTAATATCACATCTGTTGCTCAGCTAATGACAGCAGATCTCCACTGTTCTGATCTCCAGATTTGTGGGATCCTAGGTTCTGCAGTGGAGCTTGTACCATGTGTTGCCTCCCACCTCTGTTCTTATTGCTTGAAGGAAGTAGCAGACTAACACATGAGTTGCTGTTCTGTGTGAGGCTCTCAGCAGTTGCCTGAATTACTCATCTCTAAAGCCAAATTTACTCTGAAACGTGATATAAAAGTGGCACCTTTCTTAATAAACTGTCTGCTTCTCGTGTATATTCAGCCCTTTGGGTGTTGAATTCAATCTCACAAAGGTTGGAACTCTATGTGTGGGTAAAGTGAAGCACATACATAAATGTTTTCCTGCTTGGAAATGAAGCTTTTAATATAGTTTCTGATATTTATGAAAGTTAATCACATGCGTATAATGTTTATTAAATTTTGGCAGTTGCTGGTAAACTAATCAAGATGAGATCATAATTGTGCTAGGTTTGCACAAGCATAAAGGGAGATGGAGTCTCTGCTTTCAACAATGGGCATAAATCATTACCCTTTAGAATCATAATCAGTGTTCTGCTTCATCGCATTTATAATCAACAGTATGCATGCTTGTGCCTACCCAGACCTCTCTGTGTGACCTCTGCTAAATTTCACAATATGAGGATGTCACTGAGGACTTAGTTTAATGTCTGAGGAGGGGCTTGAGAATGAACAAATGAACCACAGTTGAGAGTGCGGTGTTGCTAAATCATGGGAGAAGCAACCAACTTTGTATACCATAATGCCTTTTGGTTTTAATTAAACTCTTTTAAAGCAGCTTTCCTTGTCAGATTTACGAAGCTTAATGTTCCTGCTATAAAACTGGACAAACTACAAAATATGTTTTGGTAGTGAAGAAGGTATACATACTTCATTCGATAGTCAGGCTCCCTTGCAAGGCTTCAGTAGTCCACCATCTAAGACTGATTTTTCTCTCCCTCGGTTAGTTAGCTCTCTATTTCTGAGATTTTATTTGATTGTCTACAGATCATGCAGACATGTGAAATGATTGTGGTTGAGATACACAGTGCTAAAATTCCGTCTCATGAGTTACAGTCCCATCAGTATTTCCTATTCTGATGGAATTACATCTGTTACACTCTTGGGCATTAGAAAACTATTATGGACATCTAATTATATGTCTTAATATAAACTGTCAACAACAACATCAGCTGAAGTCAGACTGAATAAGTTCTTGGAAGCACACAAGTTTCACCACCCCATAGCTTACTGCTGCCATTTCTTACTTTATTTTGAAGAATTCGGAAAAAACACAGAATTCTGTGTCTGATAACAAGTTGTGCCAATTGGAAGCACTTGGGGTCTTTTTCTCCCCTGGTATGCAAGTCTGTCATTAAAAAAAACCAACACAGACACCAACAAACAGAACAAGAAAAAGCCCAAAGCCTAAAAGCTAAAGAAAAGCATCTTTCACAGTTTGTTACAGCAAGCTAGATCAGCAATGGAGTGCTGGTTGTTGCCAGTTATTTTCTTTGTTTGTTTTATCTTCATAGGGGAAAAAAAAGGCTAACCCCTATAGATTTAATACTATGGCTACTCATAAAGCATCACACACACTCGTTATTTCAAGCATTGCAACTCTGCATTGACATTGAAACAAAGATAAGCAGGAAGGACACACCAAAGAATTTGGCTAACACACAAACTGGATGCCTAGCGAGGACTAAGGCGGTCTATAGATCATTTGGAGTTGTATGAGCTGGGCACCAGCTGTTCTGCTGTCACCACCACTGGTGTCCCACCTGTCAGTGCTGCTGCCTCCTGCCCTGCTGCCATCGTCTCTTTGCCTCATGTCCTGTTCCAGTTGATCAGCTGAGCTTGTTCAGTCTGTATTAGCCAGTCAGGCTCCCTGCAAGGTATAATAACCAAAGCCATTAGTTTTCTCTTAAAGATCAGGTATCTGTACTGCTATTAATTTTAACAGAGCAGCCCGTCTGCAGTATTCTATAGAGTAGACTGAAATCAAATAATTCTTCATTTTTATCCATTCAAGCATTCATATGCCTCCAAGTGGAAGGAATTGTAAAGAAATAGGAAGATTCCGCCCTACACGCCCCCCACCCCTTTCCCCGACGATTCTCAGTTTATACTGGAAATGATAGTCTCATATAACTGTTAAGGACAATTCACTTGCTTCCTGCAGATATACATTTGTGTCATTAGTAAAGCTAATTAGAAATACATAATGAAATGAATAATGAACAGAAATTTTTCACTTTTTCAAAACTGAAAAAGATTTTTCAAAACTGAAAATTATCCAGAAATTCAAGTTTGAAAATAGACAAAAGTTCCTGACAGTGTTGAAAAGCTTCATTTGGATTTTTTTCAGTAGTTTCAAACTTTCATTTTGAAAGTTAGTAACTTATTTTAGCTTAACATTAAAATTAGAAATATATATATATGTATAAATAAATATTGAAAATGAAAAACATGTTTTCAGACTTGTCAATAAAGTTTTCCATTGCTTTAATGCGTTTTGATATTTTGAAATTTTCATTTTTCGTTCCAAAATAGAATAAAGCAAAAATTTAATTGTACTGTATTTTTCTTAAAGTTGGATTTCTGGGTCTCCTTGCCGTTTTAGGCAACAAAACTTCATATTAATAGGACATGTGAAGTGCAAAGCCCTGCCATAACTCCATTACCAGTTGCATTTCAATTAATACATTTTGTATTTTGAATGTTTACACCGATGTTCCAGGCTTTTATTTTAATGGGGTGGATGTCTAATTGAAATTAATGCTATTGTTAGATACCCATGTTTAGGTGTGCAGTATAAAAGGGTATTGTTTGCCATCTGATTATTTTTTAGTAACCTTATACTATGTGTTGTTTGATGCAATCCAGTTCAGCCTGTAGAGCTGGTACCAACTAAAAGCAAAATAACAACAACATCCTCTTTGCAGCTCTAAGTCCACTTTTTGAGACAAAACATTCTGACTTAACACTGTCTCTGATTTTTGTATTTCTTCTCATCTTGTCACATCCACCCTTCCCCTCTCTGCTGCTACCTCATCTTGTTACTCGAGGCTGGTGGGTGAAATGCAAGAAGATTTGAGGCTGGTTTTGGCACATCCTCTGCCAACTGGCCAGCTGGTACCAATGTTGGTAGCCAGCTACTAACTTCACATAACAAATTTCCCTCTGTAGGAATCTAATTTGGGTCACCATTCTCCTACACAAACAATTTTTCACCAAACTTCAGTTATTTAGTATCCTCAGGACCTTTGCAGTCTGTCAGATTGTTTTAAGGTTGGCAAATAGATTAAAATGCATTAGAAAAAATGGACAGAGTTACTGTAATGAGCCTCATTTCCTCAGAAAACAGGTCTAGAAAAAAAAACCTTTATGTGGTCCTGTTCTGGTTTACTCTGTTATATGCAACAGCACTCAAAATTTTCATATTTAATTTGTGGACTTCCTACTGTGCAACTTTGCTAATAAGACTGGTATCGTGTAACTGTAGCATGTTATTATCCATAAATAAATCCTCCAATATGATTTCTACAGTAACATGTAGCTTGTTATCCCATATGATTTTCCAAGAATGTGTTTCATGTGTGGCTGGTTTTGTCCTGTAGAAGTTTGTTATTTAATGTCAGCTGCTTTGTAGGCTGAAAACTGAGACAGGCTCTGCCACAATTTCTGTATTGGTCTGGATGAGTTTTTCCCTCTTTCTTATGATTACTGATGGAGCTTTGGATGTTGATTGCTTTTCCTTGCTGTCTGCTTTTTCCCAATAGCCACTCTAGGAATGGTGACACAGGTTTGGGTGTTCAGGATCAGGTTTAGCTTAGCCAATTATGCATAAACTAATGTTAATAATGACTGTCCTATGGTGTCTTTCAATCAACCACACACTCAGACTTGTCAGTAATGTACTTTGCAGCAGCCTAAATTTAAAAAAAAAAAGACAAAAAATCCAAGTCATGTTTGCCCTTTCTATATGTCTAATCAATTAGTTATGTATCATAGCAACTCCATCTTTTCAAATGACCCTTATATATTTTTGATTTGTCATTTACATTATTCGAGACATTTGTTGGGCTACAGACTTGGTATTCATTAGTCTGTTCTCAGCCATATTCTCCAGCATATCTCCCTTTAACTGCACAGCTGCAATTATTATTAGACTTCATATAGTCCTTGATGCTACTCTTTTGGTAGCTAGATTAGGCTGCAAGTCAAACTTTTAAAAGGTTAAAGGTAGATCAGAAAAATATCTCCTGTGATTTATTATGCAAATATTGTAAAATGAAGATCTTAGAGAGAAACTCTTGATCATACTCAGTTTTTACCTACTTCAAAGGTTTCTAAAAGTACTCACAGTTTGGTGTACTTTCTTTAATATGGGTTACAGCAGTTTGAATTAGATAATAGGCTTCATAATGTTCTTAGGCTTATTTGTCATGAGTTTTTTCTCTGGCTCTTGAGAGGCACCATATCTCCATTTGTCCTTTATGTCAGTCACTTCCACTCAGATTAAGCTGTATCACTACTGTTTATGAATGCTATTTACAGTTAAAAAAATTAGTTTAGCACTTTGAAACCTGCCAAACATTCACGTAGGCTCTAGAGAGACTCTCAGAATAAAACACAGGAATATTATCTCATGCAATTAGACTTAAGGGACACCTAAAACTGAAAAAAACATGTTTCATTGGAAAAGATTTTATCACATCTAAACCATAGAATGCAAATTTTATTATGTATAGACTCTGACTCTTATATAATGTTTGCAGTCTTTGGACTTAAATCTCTCTAAGTATATGCCCAATCTCATCAAGTATATGCATAGTTTTCTGCTTCACAGCATGTAAACACTTTGTAGAAAACACAGGATCCCCTCCAAAAGAGGAAATTTTGTCATCATTTTGCAGCCAAGTTACTGTCTCATATACAGACCAGATGACTTGTCAAATGCTGTAGGGAGGGCCAGTGGCACCTAGAAATTAAATCTTGCTGCCCTGAATCATGATTTACTGGCTTAGGTTTTTTGTTTATCGTCTCTACTTTCTAAAATGCTCTATGAAGACAAGCAGGATTTATTGTCCAGTTTTCAGATGAATAATCTGAAACACAGGAAAATAAAGTCGCTTTTGAAGGTGAAGCTGCCTCAACTTAGGTATTCTGTGTTGTACCAGCTTGAAGAGGTTCACAGCATCTGTACATTAAGATAAAAGCCCGAGGGAAGCATGAGTTCGCAGAAAACAAAACAAAACTAAGATCTTTGGAAGAAAACAGTTCTAATCAAACCTAATAGGTCTTAGATACCCAATTACTTTCAGTTCCTTTGAGAAGCTGAACAGCACATGTAAAGAATTCATATTGAGAAAGTGGGGGAAGAAAAAAACAAAGAGAACCCTGATAATTCACACCAGCTGATATCAAGTATGGAAACTAGGTGATACTATAAGGAAGCTGCTTTTCCTTCTATGTCTTTGATTCTTGAGTTCACTTTCAGAGGATGGTTTGGGGTTTCAAGGTCTTGTTTTGCAAAAGCTTGTCTTTCTGTACAGGGAGTCATGAACAAATTGTTTCCTAATTTAGGCACCAAAAAGGTAGAAGCTTAAAGGTAGGTTTCTACGCATAATCCTTTTACTTTCGAGCAATAGAATTGGTCAACACTGAAGCATTAAGTGTATTTCTTGGAGGGCTGAGGAAGAAAGCTCTGCTTCCTACTACTGTAGTAGTAGGTTCTGCCATGTCCTTTGTTGCAGGGTACTGGTTAAAGCTATAAATGCTCAAGGTAGCTTTTTTTAATTCCAGTTCTATACAATTTAAGAAAGGCTAAAAACATAGAGAGAGGGGGTCAAGGACCTTATCTAGCTTGTGTACCACTGAGAATTTGTATGAGCGTTGATACAGCATTTTGAAGATGTGAAACTTCATGTAAGTGTTAAGTAGTAACAGAATATCCAGTAGTCTTACATGAATGTTTACTAAAGATTTATTTTGTGAAGGCGAAGTTGAAGCAAGGTCGTACTTAAATAGATGATCCATGGGAGTGTTACTAAGGTTGTGTTATATTACCAAAGATGAGGTATTGGTTGTTCCCAAGGGAAAGTGTAGTGTGATTGGTGATATTGCCTCATTCTGTCGCATGAAGATGCTTCTTGACATAATGCTGGCATTTTTTTAAAGGGAGCCAGCCATAACTCAATCTAAATGTCTTTGAACATAACGCCACCTGCGGCATCAGCCCTTGCTCATTAGAAACTCATCACCTTTTCCTTGTTGCTTAATAGGTTATGTTTTCACCTGCAGTGACTCTAGTGCTCTTGATTACGGAAATCTGGAAGCTGGCTTTTATGAAAGCAGTCTATCAAATGCTAATAAAGATTTATTTCTGTGCCAGCACTACATGTTTATTTCTTGTATTCCTTTAATGCGGGTGTGCCACTTTGAGTATATGTACAGTACATCTTTACTGGGTTTCTTTGGCAGCTTGTACAAAGGTATTAGACAAGAGACTTACATAATACTGGGTTATAAAGCACAGATAGTAATGCTCTGCTTGGTAAAGTCATCTGCTTTTTGATCTTCCGCTGAATTTATGGCGACTCCTAAGAGCAACAGAAGTAGGCATACTCTGCATATCACCAGCTTGAACTGAAAGAAATGTAAGCTCTTAGAATGCTGTTCAATACTGCATCCACTTTTTGCCTGCTCCCATTTGATAGGCTAACTGTCGTACTTTAGGAAAGGAGTTTTAGAAAAATGTTCAAGAAATCTGCTCTAAAAAGTTAGAGGCAATGAACTGTTATTTAAATTGCACTTAATCGTGATTTTGACTTGAACTTATTTGAATGCATGTGTCTTTGTCTCCCTTGAAATGCGTTTCTTCTAGATGTTTTTCACTGTGACATTGAGGTTTTTATGGTGCTCTGAAGTGCTTCAGAGGAAATGGAGAGTGTTTTAGTACGTCTGATTTACTCTTTCAGGTCTGCAGTAATTTCCTTACTGCCTAATTATAAGGCTCAGTTTAATTTACTCTACACATAATGTTTACTGATGCACATATGGTATCATATTTCAGGAAACTATACCCATATCAGGTAGTTTTGTATAAAGCTACAGTGTGTAACATTTTCATCACAGAAAGGAAACTTTGATCTGGGACATAATAGTTATGATGGATTGATTTGTCTGACAAAATCCAAAGATTGTGGTAGCTATAGCTGCCTTCCTGTTTTGAAATAGGGACTTCCTTCAGTTAAAACAATTAATTAAAAAAAAATAATCAAGTTGTAAGCTCAGTGGAATGGCCTTTCAAAGTGTCTTGTGAAGAACTGCAAGGCAAAACTTGGTGACAGATATATTATGTTAGAGTACCTTACAGCACATTGTCTATTATTCCTTAAATAATGAGTATTCTTAAAAGCTCACATATTTCAAAAAATCTTTGTACTCGCTCCAGGAACTTTAGAAGATGCCTAGCTCTGTAATCACTGCAGAAAAACAAGTATGGAGTTTTTGAAAGTCTTTTTAATGAGAGACCCTGTAAATGTGGGAGACGCTCGACAAACATGTATAACCAAACAAAAAATGAAATTATCCAAAAACCATATTCCAAGACATTCTATTGATGATGGCTTGACACAAAGACACTTTCACTGTTCCATCGTGTCAGTTAAAGAATGACCATAATCACATCAGTCAAAGAAACTTTGAGGCTTGGATTCATAAAGACAGCTTTGAATTTTGATGTTCATTATCAATAATACAGTAACATGAGGTATTGAGCACTATAAATGTAGAGGAAAACACAGCCCTCCTCCACGTTCTTCTATAATTCTGTGCTTCTAATGGATTTATGAGTAATAGCAAAGGACACAGAATTTAATTTCCAAATGGGATTCCAACATTGCATTTATTTCTTAATTGACATTAATTATGTTCAGTAATACCATTTCTAAAGTATTATAAAATGTCTTTAATGTTATTTGCTAAGCAACCAGGCATATAAAAAAAGTTTTGTTTTCAGTTACTGCTTGATAGAAAATGATGCAAAGCAGAAGAAAGAAAAGCCTAAACAAAATTAAAACAAAACAAAAAAGTAACGAAACCCAAACAAAAATAAAGAAAAATCTCCCTGCCCGAAGGGCAGTTTTGAAAGCTATTGATATTGATAGTATCAGATTATCAGCCATCTCTGTCCATGGTGCAGGATCAGTTTATGACTTAAGTGACTCTTGGAAAGGATGATGAGAAATCAATTTTGGCAGAACACAATCAATTTTTAATCTTGTCTCAGCCATTGCCTGGAACTCCAATAGATAGGTATACCAAAGACAGTTGTCATCAGTTTCTATTTGGGTTAAATCTCTAGATCTTAGAGAAGATGATGACAGTATTTACTATGGCAGCTTCTTCATGCAGCTGGGGTAGGTGGGAATGCAAATATGATGTGTAGAACTTCTGTAGTAATCCTTTGAAGCTTTTTGGATAAAACTGCTTTTAAGTGAAGTTTGTACATATAGTTATTATAGAAGGGATAATTTCATTATAGGTTTTCATAGACAACTTCCTGTCATATAATCGTAGAATGTGTAAGGTTGGAAGGGACCTTTAGCGGTCCAACCCCCTTGCAGTAAGCAGGGACATCATCACTAGATCAGGTCTCTCAAAGCCCCATCAAGTCTGACTTTGAATATTACCAGGGATGGGGCCTCCACTATATCTCTGGGCAATCTGTTCTAGTGATCTACCACCCTCATATTGAAGATTTTTTTCCTTATATCCAATCTAAATCTCCCCTTTTTGAGTTCAAAAACATTATGCCTTGTCCTATGGCTACATGTCCTCGTAACAGTTCTTCTCCAGCTTTCTTATAGGCACCTTTCAGGTATGGGAAGGCTGCTCTAAGGTCTTCCTGGAGAACAAGCTCAACCCTCTCAGCCTTTCTTCATAGGAGAGGTACTCCAGCCCTTTGATTGTTTTTGTGGTCCATTTGTGACCAAATATTTATTTAATCTCCCAAGAACAGTTTTGTTCCCCCTTTTTTTTTTTACTGTATTTATAAAAAGCCTAAACGCTAAAGCGACTCTTCTTGATTTAAATATTTCAACAGAGCTTGAGAAAATACATGAAGATACAGTGTGTTGTGGTTCTCAGTTTATTCTGTGGATCTTTAATCCATTACATTTATTCTTCCTCATTGCCTTTTATTACACTTTTCTCCTCTTTCCAGGCAGCCACTCTAGGCTTGTGGTCTTGGTGATATTTTTGACACTTTACAGGCCTCCTCCTCAGTTTTCACAAGGATATTTTTCAAAGTCCTATTCCTCTTCTTCTCTACTTGGGTAACCTCCTAAATGCTACCTGTGTAATGTCCAAATTCTCCTCAGAACTTTGCCCTCTCAGGTCATTCATAATACAAAATTTAATCACTGTCTTTTACTTCTTGTTTGGTTTTAGTTCACTAATGCTTTCTACTAGCTGTTCAATCCCTACTTGTATTTCTGTTCTTGTTTTCCACCATTTTTTATAGAATCTGCACATGGTCCTCTACACTGTGATGACCTGTATCGCTCTTTATTGTGAGAAATAATAAATATTTAGTACTATCCTAGCACCCAACTGGCATTAGTATTTTATTGTTCCATCCAGACATGAATTAAGACAGAGCTCTCGCCGGGATAATATATATTGAGGGAATAGGGGGGGGAGGGGAGCCTCTATGTGGATGTCTGTCATCCAAGTTTATACATTTTTGTCAGCTTTTATGTTATTGCCCTAATGTTCTTAGTAAGCCTGAGGCTTGCCCTTGCTAAGATATGTTTTTGAAAAGGCAGTAGAAAAGGCAGTCACAAAAATTGATAAAATATACCCCCCAAAAAAAGAGTATCAGTATCGATTAAGTACCAAAGTACTAAATTCTTCTATGCTTCTAGCTTTAAACCATCTTAATACTTTATGGTGTCTTAAAACTATGAGGAATTCTTTTGTGTGTGTGTCATTCTCTTTCAGATTTCTGGTCAAAACTTGTCGCTTCAAGTTGCTGTAAATTCATCTTTGGTTTCTTCTTGACTAGGCAAGCTTTTCTCTAGAGAGAAGAAAGCTCACACAGAGAAAAATACTTAAAGTATGAACAGTCTTTGTAACAGCATTATTTCTTGACTTTTTATCTTGGGTTCGAATCCTGAATGTTTTTATGGAGCATATTCCAGAAATCTGTGATTCAAGTGCCCAGTGTAGTACAGGCTTTAAATGTTAATCTTTCACTGTTTAATATCTCAGGACCTAGTTGATGGCATCAGTGTCCACATATCCCAATCTACCATTTTTTTAGTCACATATTCATAGGTTGTAGTGTGCAGAATCAACTTTCTCCTTAACACTATAGTGCAGCAGCTTCTAATGGTCACTGTCTTACTCTCTGGAACTCTATTTCACAATATATTGGAGGAGACACTTTAACTGCAGTGGAGGAGGCATTATTTTCATCTCCTTCAATTAAATTAATGCCTGTTTGGGAGTTCTCTGCAGCTGCAAACTGGAGTTAGGTTCAGCTTGTAATACATGTTCAATAGAAAATGGTGAATAAGGTCCTTCTTGGTAAACTTTTGTTACAGATAGCTTTATACTGCCAGTCTTTATAAAGTTTAACAATCTGTTAGTCATTAATCTCCTGCTGTGACTTTACCTTCCAGTGTCAGGATTAGACATTTAATTCTTTACTAGACTGTAAGTAGCACTGAGACATTTTGGTTCTAAAATTGTTATATAGCCATGGAAAACATCATTTCAGTGGGCAGTTTAACCTCTTTGAGCTCAATTATAGCTGTGAATCGACAATGATAAAACAGCCCTAAATAGTGCTTGGAACAGTAGAACATGATGCTATCAAACCCAACAACTGACTCTGTGCACCATAAACTGACTAAATCGACTGAACTGGAAAGACATTAAATCTGCCATGTGGTACACCATTCATACTTTTAAAAATATTTGCAGTTCTTGATGTTTTCCTTTTACATCTTTGTGCTGGTTTGCCAAACTTATTGCTCTTATAGCTATATGTTAATTAAGTTTATCCAGGACAAACTGAATTAACCAAGACCTGTGTTTAATGTTTTTCTAACAAATGGAGTTTCACGTAGTGGAAGCTACCCACGCTTTGAAGTTGCCTCTAACAGAAACTCAGCGGTGGGGGGGAAGCTAAAACGTTGTCTTATAAGTAATAGTTTGTGTCATAATATTTACATCAGAATGCAGGGCAAATTAAGGTACAACAAAGATGTTTTTTAATGTATGTGAGAGTACAATCTCTCATGCTTTTTTTAGACTTGACATGGTTTTGCTGCTTGCTTTAGGACCATTTAAATGCAAGTCACAGGCTTCTCCCATTCCCTTCTGAACTGGGGTTAGTTGTACAAAATAAAATCTCTGGATGTATAAGCGATCTCTTTGGCTTGGCTTAGCTGCAGTATGCAGAGGAATGTACAAAATGGGTTTTACAGTAGTTATTTACCTTGATGAATAGCCCTAATTGTATGAAATAGACTGGTAATGCTGAGCTAATACTTTTAAATGTCTTGTCTTGTGCAATTAATATTACCTTGTCATGTATCCATTTGAGCTATTGGATAAATGTCTTATGTTCATACTCCTGTCACATTTAACAAATGATTTTGTCAAGTCATTCTTTATCGGTTGTGGTGATGGATAGCAAAATTTGTGGTCTCCTGCGTATATAAAAACTGTTAACTATACCTTTCAACTTCAATGCAAGGGCGTCCTAAAACCAATTTCTATAGAAATTATAATGCATGTTTACAAGAAAGGTCAGAAATATGCTGCTGACATCTATGATTAACAGAGGATAGGAAAATAGAAATTGTTAATTTTATATTTATCAAACCTGGGACAGTCAGAATTCAGATTTTTTTTTTCAGCTGCTTCAACTCTGAACTGCAGAAGGCAACACACAGTTGCCATTAGAAATGAGATATCCATTTTATTATTTCATTTTGATTCAGCTAGAAGTTTACTATATATATATGCAATGGTAAACCCCAAATTGCTGGTTAGCTCTTACTATTCTTTTTATTTATTTCCCATATGTAGTTGTAGAATGAAGATATTTAATACCAGTGAAAATAAACTGCATACTTAAACATCCTGAGACTTTTCTAACAGTACCATGGGGCATATTTTTATAATCGGATCTCTAATACCACATTAACCTTGAATAAAAATTGAATTGCATTTTCATTGAACACAACACATTGAAACAGATTCCTCCTTATGGAATGATATAAACAGAAAAATGTCTATGTTTGTGTAACAGTTAAAGGCTTTTTGCAGTGCAGTGGACAACAGGCTTTATTGACGCTTGTATTTAACTTGGACAAGTGGATTTTTACGAATTTCTGCTGTGAATGGGATGGCAATTTTACAACCTTTGTGCTTTTCTCTGGAAACACTACCACTTGGCCTATTTCAGTACAATGGACTTCAAAAAGTCAAACTGTAGGTGATAAAATGAGGCATCTAAGTTGGCAGCAGAGTTTCTTAGCAAATATTGGGAGATGAACATCTTCAAAGGGTGATTAAGCAAACGTGAGACTACCCCTCTCTGTCAGTATGCCTCCCTTGATGCTTACGTAGCTGAAACACTTCATTAGTAGGGAAGGATCGATGTACATAATGATTGTATGTACAATCTAGCAGACATATAATGCAGAGTGCTGCACTGCTATCTGCAACTTAACAGCTTGGAGTAGTTTGTTCTTTTTTTTTGCAATGCTTTGATATATTTGAAGGGCTGTTAGTGTTTATCTTTTATCAGTAATATTGGAAAACTATTCATGGATCAGGATCTCATTGTACTAGATGCTGTGAAAACAGAGCCAAAGGACAGTCTGGAGGAGATCTCAATATAAGAATAAAATTAGTCAGCAAGTGCATATCAGCAGATTGATGAGAGGAAAAAAGGAATAGTACAAGGTGACAATGTGATAGGTAGTAGCTACCACATGCCAGCTTCCCAACTGTTGGCTGGACTCTTTTATATATTCTTTTTCTTTGTCTTCGTCCTGCCCCCACTTGAATGTATTACTGTTAGCTATTCCAAGTCCTTTAATAATTTTGAAAGTGGAAAAACATTTTCTAGGTAGAATCTGAGACAAATTAATTTTTAAGGGGAATTAAATATTGCTGTTCTTAATACATTGGCTGCTTTAGTTGTAACAGAAATAAAAGGAAAACTGCATGCAAGCAGATATGCTATTTTGCTTTGATTGTTTTTACTGCACGACTTGGGGATTGAAGGAAATATTCAAAGTTAAGCTTTCTCTCTATTCAAATAGAGCTGACAATTGCTGCTGTCAACCTGCAAATGCATCTTGGATCATGTATTTACAGTGCCTAACAATATACCAGTTTTTGATATGATTGGGTGTTTTGGTGACACCTTGTCTAGCTAGAGCTTTCTTGTCTGGGCTGCAAAATAGAGAAAATTACCTTTCCTGATGTTTCATCTAACTGAAAATGCATGATTTAAGGAAACTAATGGCTAGCCAGACCTCTACGCTGAATAGCTCCCAGCTTGTGTTTGTAACAATCAAAAAGCTGGAGAAAGCATGCTAAAAATGTTTCTGATCCATGCTCCTATAGAGCTATTAAGTTTCCAGGAAGAATTACGCAGTTTTCAGTCATCTTTATGGCTCTCTTTCAAATACTAGTGAAGTTTGACATTAATTAGTGGTTATTAGCAAGGTCATTGACATCATTCTTACAGTAATATTGTTTCAAACAGATGTTTTTATGAAATACCAGGTGTTTAATCTTCAGTAACTTGTAGGGTGGAGGGGTTTCCTTCAGAGTAAATTGTACTATATTTTCTACACTGCCTGGAAAATGCTAAGAAAGGTTTTCTGTTTATACCTGTTGGTGGTCTTTGAACAAGAATACGGAGCACAAGGCATGTGCTAAACGAAATACTCATTATTGCACACAATATTATTCAGTGCAGGAATTAGAGGAGGCTTAGAAATGTTCAGGCTAATATTTTTAGTGGTTGCTTGAAGTTAAGCTCCTTAATCCATATTTGGCTTTTAAGTGAGATGAACTATTTTTAAAGTAGTGTGCAGCTTTCAATTCTCATCAATTTGCAATGTTTTATGTGGGTAATCAGCATCGTCCTGTATAGATCCATTCAGTCCAGTAGGATTAGATGTGCGAGTCAGCATGAATGTCAGGAGAGTTTTGGAGAGCCTAGGCCCTTAAGTGTTTGATATTTGTAAGCTTACTGCAAATATGTAACTTGAAGGAAAGAAAGGGTAAAGCTCAAACTCCCATGCAATGCTGTAAGATGCACCACGTCAGTGCTTAAATATAAGTAGCCAGTGAATACGGTGGACATGTATGTTGATAATTCTCCTTTTATTTACTTGTCTGCTTTCTTTCCTCACAGCTACGGAAGGCAGTAATGGATCATATATCGGATTCTTTCCTGGAGACCAATGTCCCATTACTGGTTCTCATCGAAGCTGCAAAAAGTGGTAATGAGAAGGAAGTGAAGGAGTACGCTCAGGTCTTTCGTGAACACGCCAACAAGTTAGTTGAGGTAAGTGACCGTACTGAAACAGATAGATTTTCATCTTGCATCTCTAGGAGAGGCGAGGAAAACCATATACTGGCTGAAATGTTAGAGGTAGCATTTCTGTAATTCAAGTTTCGAGAGTTTTGATCAACTTTATCCACGTGATTGCACAGTGAATGTCTGGATGACTGGCAGAGAGAAGCATGGGCTGTAATTAGTTGCTTAGTAAAGAAATGCTAAAAATGGTATTTCTGGTATCTTGTCAAAAGTCATATGCAGCAAAAATTAAATTTCAGTTCAGCTTTACTAGCAGTACAATAGATCTTAATCTTTAGTAAGTAAAAAGCCAAGTATATGCTTCATACTGTATCTGGTACTGGCCAAAGGCTCCTCTAGATTTAAGAGCTTGTTATGCTGAACTAAATTATAGGGAAAAAGGCATATAGACAAGGCATAGCCTTAAAATGATATTTACTCGTGAAAGATCTATATTACAAACATATATAGTATCTTCTCTTTCTGAAGAAACCTACTGTGTAAAGTCAAATGATAATTTCAGGTCTTCAGGGATGACATTGAAATAGTTCTATTCTACCATAAGGAGTATAAAACACGATTGAAATCTGGATGCTCATTGAATGGACTTTTAATAAATTTGCCCTTTAAAAGATCAAGAACTATGAAAACTGCTTGTATTTCCTGAAGAGAAATGTTATTCAGTGGTTTGTGTGATATTATGTGGCATTATTGACTTCTCCATATTGGCATTATTTTGAAGAATATGTAGCTCCCCTGTAACAACCTTTCTCCCTAGCCATACATACATGCATGCTATGTGTGCTTTAGCAAAGGAAAATGCTATTTGGGAATTATTGGTTTGATGAGTATTGAACTATACTTTTGAATGGCTTCTTTTCCTAAAGCAGGCATTGTTCTAATTCTTTAGTCCTCGAGCTGTAGCAAGGAATAAGGGTTTCATGTTTACTATTAAATAGAGCTGGACAGTTCCCTGGTGGTGGGGGAAGGGGAGGGTGGGTAGGCAACCGGTATTTTTAGTGGGAGTAAGGTGCTGTTCTGGAGCATTTCACTCTTCCCCTGTACAAAACAGGGAATCAAGGTACCTGATCCAGGGTCTGGAGGTCTGATGTTTGCTACATTACTTAACTTGTGGGTACTTAAACGTAGGTTGTTGGGTTTAGGATCTGTATGGATTCTGTGCAGTGCTGAACAGGGTAAGGTTACTGTTATCTACAAGAGGAGCACAGGACTGTTGGCAGCTTTCAGTCCAGACCACTCTGAATTTTTGAAAGATTTGTTACTGCTGCATGTTGACTGGAGCTGTGGCAATGAAAAAGGAAATAGACATTATATAGAGAGGAAAAAAACCCACCTAAACCAAACCCCAAACATATTGTAGTGGCTGTCAGAGCTGCAGCCTTATATATAATATGCAATGAACATATGTGGTTAGTATTACAGCAGTCCCCTCCTCCACAGATTTGCAATAATGTGTTGAAATTCCAGGTCTAATAGCATTATTAAAAAGTTAAAAATAACTAAGTAGATCTTAAAAAGATAATGAGGTGATGACATAAAAAGAGGAAAAATACTAATTAAAGGCTATAGTTAAAAAATCCAACAGTCCCCCTCCTAAAAAAATCCCAAAACAAAACCACCTTCAATTGGAAGAAACCCCATGAGAGAGACAAAACTAGAATTTGATCAGTACTGATTTTGAACATTATGTGGTCATTTTTAGGTACTCCACCAATAAAACTGTGATGATAGTAACAATGTCTTGGCCCCAATACCTAAAGATATTTTAGCCCTAGTACCTAACAGTTTTATTCTATTTAGGCAGTTGCAGACCACTAGAGGTAGATCCTTAATTGATTCTTGTATGTCTCTAGCATCTGATACTAGACTGTGGGTCCATCCTGTACTCTTTTTCAAAGGTGGGTGCTTTTAGGTGGATGTTAGTCTCTGATTTGTAAGGATTCTTTGTTTTGGGTAATACAGCATCTTGAAGAAATTCTAATTTCTAATGCAAGTGGAATTTTGAAACCCAAGTTTCAGGTTCATCATACTGCATTGAAAGTAAATATTTGGAATAGATTTTTGTCCACTAGATTTCGCACTTAAAATAGTTTTATCATTTTTACTTAACAATGTACATTGTAACTTAGCAAGAGGAGCATTTATGGTTTCATGGGTCAAGTATTTTTCAAATCGTAAACTGTAGTTTAAAGATGAGACATAATCAAGAGGCTGTGGAAAGTAAAATCCTTTCTGAGGCACAGGGCCAGAATTTCTTGTTAATATATGCAAACACAGTTCCACTGGAGTATATGGAGTTGCAGTAGCTTATGTTAGAGGAATTGGTCACTGAAATCTAATACTGTGAAAATTCTCTAGTATTATTCATTAATTTAAAATCCAGAATCTGAATTTCTTGGATGTCTTACCAAGCTCAACAGAAAGTCTATCAAAAGGTCAGGGAAAATAACACATGTTTTAATGTTTCTTTATGTAAAAGCTATATTTCACTGTTCTGAGAAAAAAAAATGCATTTCTTGGGATTCAGTGATTCAGTGAATACAAATGACAATTTTCTTTGCATAGTCCATGCTTTTTCAAAAATATCTACTGTTAAGAATGAGGCTTATGGAAGTTAACTTTTTTAATACTTGCGGGATATTTACATCTTCTCTTAAGAACTCCTTTAATTTCTGTATTTCCCTTCCCCATCTCTTATAACACTGACTTTTCTCTTGATTTGCTGTGATATACCTTGTTTGAGAATAATAACCATAAAGATTAATTCTTTTTTGTAGTCATTCATGGACAACCAGTTCTGTCTATGGGTGAAACCCGGTGTAAGGTGTCATCCTTTGAAACTTGAGGCATTTAATCTGTGACACCTATGCTTAGAAGCCTTTTGTCTTAGGTTCCCTTCAGGCTTCAAGAAGGCAGTACACCTCAAGAATGGGACCTAGTTGAACTGTGATGTGTATCATACAAAATGACTCAAATTGTTATACAGATACTTAAGGTAAAAAAATAATAATAAAATAAAACAGAGTTGATGGTGCTATTCCAGACTTGGATGTCTAACTCCTTCAAGTTATATTTCAGGAGGGATTCTTGAATTTTTCAGCCTTCTGAAACTGAAGTTAGAGAAGTGAAGTTGCCTTTCCAGGTCATGATCTTTAACACATGAATCCCTTCAATGTTTTTTAAAAAAAATCTCTAATGATTGAAATTCAGAAAATGCCTGAGTGCTATTGCCAGCTTCAAATATGACCTTGTGAAGTCACTTAACTTCTGTATCCGGGCACCTTCATTTGTAGCATAATGTTAATGACAGATAATTCAAATACCTATCACACAAAGGCATTTGGCTAATAAATCAACTTGGATTTATTCAGTGCATCTATCAAAGCACTATATGGCATCTAATTAATTATTTTTATTATTCTATTTAGTAAAGCTTCCTTGGTTTAACTGTTAGTACTCTGGACTGGGGGTTTTTTTAAAATTACATTATTAAATCCAACCATTTTTCTGTCACATTAAATTCAGTAGCCAGTAAGCCCATAAGAGCCATGATAGCAAGCTGTTAATTTGCTTTCAGTAGGAAACATACATTGAAGAACTGTGAAAATTCAGGTTATAGAAACTTCTAGTTAAATTGGTGGATTGGATCAGGCTTTCCATCCTCCCAAGGATGGAGAAAAGGCCGAGAGAGTCAACAGAGTCACAAAACATTAGGAGTTGGAAGGGACCTCAAAAGATCATCTAGTCCAAGGCCCTGCCAGAACAGGATCAACTAGATTAAATTGCACAGGAATGCATCCAGGTGGGTTTTGAATGTCTCTAGAGAAGGAGACTCCACAACCTCTCTGACAGAATGGCTTCACCATTTGGTGATCAGTGAACTTTTACAAGAGTTAAATTCAGTTGCATTACTCTTTCTTGAAACTTATTTCTAACAAAATTGGAATGAACTGGATTTTTTTCTTAGCATGAACTGATGCAGCACCAAATTTGAAACAGCCATAAATATTCTTTTGAAAAGACAGTGCCTTACCAATTTTGTATGAATTAATTTTTTAGAAGAAATTTGTGGAGCCTTCATGTATCTATCGGTTTCATCTCATACAAAAGATTTCTGGAGACATCCAAAATAATCAAAATTATCTTCTAAGAACACTTGGCTAGCAGAAGAAATGTTAGGCAATGGTTTATGATGATTAAAATTTGATATAGTGCAAGCAAATCAATAGTATCACTAGGTTGGTTAGTAATTTATAGCAGATGAAACCTAACAGTAGTGTTTCTGTTTCTGTTTTATAGTCTCTTTGTCCATTGGGCTTGCAGGAGTCTTTATTAACTTTCGCCTGACCATGTAATTGTCACTTTGATACTGGGATTATTTTTGAGAGTTTGAACATTTTGATTTTGGGATTTTTTGCTGGTGGGTTGGTTGGGGGTTTTTTTGTTGATTGGTTTTTGGGTTGTTTTTCTTTTCTTTCACAATGACAAGGAAAAAGAAAAGTTCATAGAATCATTGGTGATTTAACGTCTTTACAAGATATGATGCACAGGGTGCCCTTCCCAGGAACAACTTTATTTGTTGCTCCTTAATTCTGAATGATTGCATGTTTTCCCATCATAAATGCAGAGACAAGTGTGCACATTGAAGACGGGAGGGTTAAAACCAGAACCTGATAGCACACAAAGCATACAAAACAAGCAGTTGGATCTGCTCAATGACCCACGCTTACTTGATTTGGTAATGAGAGGGCTAAAGTGTGAGAGGAAATTTTTCTGTAGTGGTTGACAGTGAATTTAATCTAGATTTACATCATTATTTACAAATAATATCCAAGCCATTATATTTTTTCATTCCAGAAATACCTCTCAGAAAAGTATACAGGGCGTTTGGCTGCTAAGAAATGTAAAGCTTGACTTTTAGGGAGTGAAGATCTTTGGTGTAAATTTGCAATTCACTTGAGATTGATGGAGCTCTGACAGTTGGCACTCTAACTCACTTTCAGGAGGTATTGGTGAACTTCATAGGGAATATATAATAATGTTTTGTTTGTGCTTTTGTAAATATTGTATAGGTTCATGAACTGAGTTGGATTTTCATTTGAGACAGACAATACCCAGAGTAAGAAGCCTAAGAGGAAAAATATTGGCTCATTTATTTCTGCAACTTTAGTTCAAGGAACAGTGATCCTGCTAATATATTTCACAAATACTGTCCATACTTAAAAATTTTTTGAGCTGTTTTGTTGTCTTGGGTTGGGTTTTGGTTTTTTATTTGGGTTTTTTGTTGGTTTTGGTGTGTTTTTTTTTTAATTTAAGTGCATGTCACTGCATTATCAGAATATACAAGTAGCTTCTTGCTTCCTATAATGAAGAAAAACTGTCAATATACTTTCATAGATTTATATCCAGCTTCTGTCATGAAAGATGGGTTTACTCTTACAAACTAATCAGCTTTTATACTTGCATATTTCTTTAAGTGGACATTAAGCTAGGCAAGGAATCTTATCCAGAAGATGGTAATCCTTGGCTCTAATCAAGAAGTGTTTAGGTCATATATTAGTTTAATTCAAGCCCTTCAAGTTGAGAGATTTTATTTGAAATTAAAGCTGTATGCTACCTCTGTGTCCTAGTGTTTCATCTGGTCTTTTTAGTTTTAATTTCCATCTCAGGCCTTTCTTCCCTGCGTGGGCAACAGATGTTCTTAATTCCTAGTAAACATCCTGAGTATACTGACGATAGCTCAAACCACGAATCCAATTATCTGCAGTGAGAGCATGAAAAGCTTGAACTCTTTGCATGTATTTCTTCTAAGTCCCTGCTGCAGCCAGATCTAGTTAGCCCATCTCTTTACCTTCAAGGTGTGTATGTCTTTGAGGCAAAATGAATTCCATGTCTTTCATGATGAAACTTTCTGGTAATACTGTCATTGGTGAACTCCTTATACTGGCTTTTTTTACTTACAGTAACCACTGGATATGGGTGGTCCACAGGGATCTAGGCAATCTATGCCAGTTTCATCTTCTGGTTTCTAGATTAACACTGAAATGAGATCAAATTGTCTTATAGGAAAGGTGAGGCATAGAAGTAATTGTTGCTTTGTGACTTTTTTGAGCCTCTTGTGTGCTTATCCCCAAAGAAGGTAAGTTATTAAAGGCATTAAATAATCAGTGTATAAATTTTCAAGATTGCTTTCATCCAAAAGCCATTTCTGCCTTCAGGGAATATGGATTCAACTCTGAAGTTTATGTAGTTTGTTGTAGCAGGAAATAGTTGCAGAACCTGCTTGTGATTTGCAGGCTGCATTGTTACTGTGGAGGGTGGGGGGGGAAATTAGCTGAGGAGAACTTGACTACAGCAAATGCTGAAGGCCCTGGATGCTGCTGATGCTTCAACACCTACCCTTAGTAGGTTTCTGACAAAATCCAGGATGGGTGGAAGGGAAGTATCTTTCTTATCTCACAGATACTTTGGCAATATAGTCCTGTTTCTAAAAATTTCTTCTCACTACTAGACAACCAGGTAAACAAGCACCAGAATCTGTAAGGCTATTAGCATTATCTTGAGTAATCATTTTCTATTCATTTGTTCCTTTTCTTTAGTCTTAGCTTGCTAAGTTTCTGCCTCTCATAGCAACACTGAAAAGGTTGAAGGATAATTTTATTTGTTCGTGTATCTTTTCGTAATGTACATAATAAGCCAATGCTACAGAAAGTTTGCAACCTGTGGGTAATGATGCGGGTTTTTTTCCTTCCCAGAAAGAGAGTACAAGATGAAAAAATTAATAAAAAGAAAAAAGGGAGTGGTAAATTGCTGCAGAATCTCCATGTCAGATTAATGCGTCTCTAGCTTTGGGACTGTAGACATAATGCCAGTGCTGTGCTGGTTCTGCTATCTGATTTCCTATAGGTCATCATTCATTGGGAAATGAGTGTACTATTTTATTACTTTTTTTTATTCATTGGGGGAAAAAAAAGCTGGATAATTTTCTACAAACGAAAATGTACTTTAGCCACTTCCATTTTTTTACTCTTATTCTTTAACACGTATTTTCTTTGTATACTCTATTAATTTTTTTCATGAGAAATATCTTTTTCGTTGCAGAAAAATTTATTCCTAGTAATTTCCCAATATTTTCCAGTTAGCTGATTTCTTTTTAAAATATAATTAACTTTTAACTATGCTTATTTGCAGCCTCTGTAAAAGAGATGAAGTCCAATTACTCCCTTTTTAATCACTGAGTAATTTTTTTTAAAAATATTTTCCTAGTGGGTAACACCTGCTTAGCTAGGGACTCGTGACTCCAGTCTGTTCTTGCTACTGTGCTGTATGAATCATGCAGTACATTTCCCCAAAATAATGTCTCCTACTAACTCTAGTAAAGTATTTGCTTACTGTCTCATACAATCCAGTCATATAGCAGTCTATGCGATTTAAAAAGCATAATACAATCAAGAGCTCTTGGTACCATTGTAATTAATTGATTATATAAATGATGAGTTTAGCTCCTCCTAACCAGTTGTTTAAATTTGTAACCTTAGTATACTAAGATGCCATGCAACACCTAGGCTGAAAATCATCTCCTAACTCTTTCACAGGAAGGGCTGCTTTGAAGGGAGTGAATATTACGTGAACCTGTTAGTGGAAGGGAAGTAAATTTTCAATGAGGGAAGTAAAATTGGTTGCTATCAGAGGTATTGCTCTCAACTTGTCATGATGAACCCATAGCGTCTGTGTCATGATATTATGTGAAGTTCCCAGCTGTATGATGGCTCAGCCTACTCTGATTGGTTTTGTTTAGTTTTGTTTTTTTCACTAGGCAGGAAATATGAAAAACTCTTCACTTAGCAGACAGAATTTATTACTAGCATTTTGCACTGACCAACCTATTAGTTTTTTGGCAACATGGAAGAAAATTATCCCTTAGCCCTCCCTAAAATGGATTGCAATTGGAAGTAGGAAGTTCATCAAGTGGTACTAACCCTGTGAGAGAGTTTAATAGAAGAAGATGGTAACTACTTGTCCTTCTGCTAGGCCTATGACTTGAATTGCTTCATTGGTATGTCAGCAGGGAGAGACTACCCTTTCCTCTCCCATCACCTGTTCTTTCAAGAAACCAGAGGAAGGATTTATTAGAGGAGGTAGGGCAGTCTCTAGTAGCAGTTGGAGCTGAAAGGGTATATATCAGGTAGAAACATGACTAGTTCCACAGCTGGTTTCTACTAGCTTCCCCATTTTTCAACCCATTTCAGATGTAGTGAGGCCACTGGATAAGTTTTCAAGATGAACGCAGAGCAAGGCTCTTTTATTACAAGTTCTGAAGCCAACAGTGTTTTTAATATTCAGAATGGCTTCTATCCATTAACTATTTGATCTCTTTATTTCATTTGACTGTCCTCAATGCGTTGTGTAATAGTGACATTGTTCCTATTTCCAGTTGCCAGATGTGGAGATCTGAAGGGAATCTGAAGACAGGGAGAGTGAGATACCTGGAATGTTGGCCATTTAAAGGTGGTATTTTCTAGACGGCCTTACTTAGTTACCCTCATTCTTTATTTTTACTCTCATATTTTTGTCATCGTTAACAAGCCCTAGCCATGATGGCTGCTTTTCAGTGTTACTTTAAAAAAGGTTACTTTAACCTATACTCTAGAAGCTGTATGTTTGGATTAATTTTTGATACTCAAAATTTTAATACTAGGTAAAATGTTTACATCTTAGCTTTTGTTCTGTGATGTATTAGCATGGTTATATTTCAATCAGTTAATATTAAGAACTGCGCTTTTACATATGCATTTTGGGTTTCACTGTAAGAAAGGAGTTTAATCAAATAGCCTGTATTAGAGCATGAAACTTAGGAAAATTAAGGGGAGTGGTGGCGAATAAAAGAAAGGATTACTTACGAGAAGTTTCACTAGTATTCCAAACTCATGACAAAGAAGGAAATAATAATTTTTTTAAAAGCTTATATTACTATAGAGGAGAATTTGTCATCAAATTTCCAATATGCAGGACAGAGATTGAGGGGCTAGAACTATTTAAGAAGCCAAAAGTTCAAATAGGAAGTACTTCTGAGAAGACTGAAAAGAGCATTTACAAGAAAATGAGTTAGAAGTAAAGTAGAGCTTTCAGACATGCTCAAAAAGTCAGCAGATGTACAAGGGAAATCCATGTCACAGACTTGAGGACAGAATGCCATGATTAATGATGTGGTTTTGAACCGATGTAAAAGAAGAACCTGTAATAAAGAAATGTCATGATTTTGAACAGAAGTCATAGCAGCTTTGATTTTTAAAAAAGATTGCAGCTTTCAAATTTCAAATATAGACCCTTGAGTAGTAAAGTTTACTAATCAAGAATTTAAAAAAAAAAAAGCAGACATCATCATCTCAAAATATTAGTATTGTAGGTAGACTAGGGCTGTACAGGAATGTCTGTGTTGCTTCAGTTTACACAGTGTGTGAGTTACAATGTATCTTATCCTGTTTTTTTTCACTATATCCCATCAGCTAGATTCTTACAAACATTGTGGCTATGATGATGCCCCCATTGTAGGTATATTCTACTGCTTATTCTACAGTGCTAAGGCTAAATATCCCTGGAAAGTAATGCTGGTCAGTGATGCTGGTTATTCAAAGTTCCTCTCATGGAGTGGTACACTGGGAACTTTGAAATAAACTGATTGCTTACAGTGGCACCCAAATCTGTTTCCCATGGTGTATTTACAATACCCTTGGGTATTCATTATTTAAGATGACCAAAACTCCATCACAAGTTTTGATTAGAAAGCTTTCACTGATAAGCTTTCACTTAATCTGTAATCAATTATGCTGAGTAACTTCAGCAGTGAATTCTCCTCAGTACTAAACTTTATTGCTTTATTTTTAATCAAAAGATGGTTATTTCATATTTTAGCCCTTACAGTTTATTCCACATTTTATCTGCACTTTTGTTGACAGACCTTTCTTATAAAAAAACCCCACCAAAAACTGTTGTCAACATAGATGTTTGCAAATTTTGATCCAACAACTCCCAAACTTTAAATGTTAAATGAGGTTCTCTGACCTCTTCCTACAGTGCCATCTTTTTTTCTACCAATTTCACTAGTATGTCTATGTGCAAACAGAAATCCCTTTTTTTTTCCATAGCGTTTTTTAGATAGAAGTGATACCTGTAGGCATAGTGCTTTGTGGTTTTACTTGAATGAAAAAATATTGTCACATCAATATGTTTTGTGTCTTTTCTTGGAATTCCAGGTGATTTCAGTAATGAAATATACCCTTTGCCATTTTGGATAAGTTCAATAACTGTGGTTACTGTGTTTTCACGCCTCTAGTCTAAGTCTTGGATAGCCTGTGTGGCTTTAAAATATCTTCTTGTCAAAATAGATCCTCAAGATTACCAGCAGAGTCAGATAAACTGTGCCTTTGCTTCCCCAAGGATAGTTGTTATTTGGACAAAATTTACATCTCTTGCTGGAAGCTTTTGCTACAAAATTGCATGAGGGAAATGACAACAGAGATCAGGGTGATGCTAGGAATGGACACAGAACAAGCTGTGAGAAATAAGTTTGGAAGACCTCTTGGGGTAGAGTAGGTTTGAGGATGAATTTTCAGTGATGTTATTTATATGTGCTTGTAATGCTGCCATTGAATGTCAAGTACATATGGGACTACAATTTTTTTAGGTCACTTATAATTATTTTTTTTTTACTTATTGACAATCTATGGATTCAACAAGAAAATTCATGTAGATATGGATCCAGAAAGTAAGTATTCTATCGTAAAAACTTGAGATCGTGATAAAGGAAAAGAGTCACTAGAAAACCTATACTACTGCAACACTGTTATACCTTATTAATTAAAAAAACCCCAAAACTAAATTCATTCAGGAAAGAAATAGTTATTACTGTGTAAAGTCTTGTAATCCTAGTAACAAGTTGCCTACATTTTCTAAATGGTGTTTATACCTTAATTTAGAAATGTTTAAAAAAAAACCAAAACAACTACCTCACTATTCAGTTAGAATAACATAACAAACATGAATCATATTTCAGTAGAAAAATCTTTTGAGATATTGATGATAACTAACGAAACTGGCTTAATGGCTTATCATGAAAAGTTATTGGTTTTATTAGTTTATTTCCAAGTTTGGAGTCTAAAAATCAAATAAAATAATTAAGTAGATTTTCTTCAGAGTTCCAGAAAGTTGATTTTGTGTTTAATTTTTTACTGTGTGGGGTTTTTTTATTCTGTTGCCTCAGAGCAACATTGAGGACAACTTCTTAAGAGCTGAGAACAGGATTTTAGCATGAAAGAGTAATATCAACAGAAAGTTTAGTTTCACAGTACACAGGTTATAAAATTCCAGGTAAAATTGTGTTTTGGTGATCCTGAAGACTTCAAAAATTCAAGAAAAGAGGTTGTATAAGGCCTGATATCTTTAAAATACTGTATGCTTGAAATCCCAAGTTGAAGAAGGGAGGAAAAGTCAAGATTTTGTCAGTGACCATGCTTCTTGCAGTCAAAAGGATTATGTAATGGACACATGGACACCCTGCTTCTAAAAGGCAAGTGGCATGCAGGCTAGTGATATCACTCAAATATCTGAGTCATTATACCAAGGTGAGAAAGTCAAGTCATTGCTTTATAAGATGAATCTTTTATCATTGAGCCAATGTGTTACATGACTCCTTGTAGTTCATAATTCCATAGTTGTACCCGTTCAGGTAGTAATTAAATGACTCGGGTTCTTCTTTTGATAAAAATAAGTACAATTCTTACCCATAGGTGTGCAGAGGGTGATCAGCTATTACCTTTCCAATACACGTTGCATAGTGCTCGATAGTTTGTATGGATTTGTAAATTTTACCATACCCAAGGAAACAGTTAAGACCTGCTTTAAGGTCTTAAAACACGGTTTGTGATGTGACCAAAAAGTCTCACAAATGTGTTTTTGTTGCAAAAAATGCTATTGCTGTAATGTCAAAAGGAAGATGAAGGTGTTCAGCAATGCATGTTAACAAAGAACAAGGAAATTATTTTTAGATAGGTGAGAGGGGAAATGAGAAAGAAGCAGTAACAATACTTTGTCTCAGAGTGTAACTTCCTCAGTGGGATAATTATTTTTACTGGGATGCCAGTACAGCAGCGAAGAGCTCTGAAGCTTTCTGTTATCCCTTCAGGATAATAATATAAAAGGATATCCACTTTAACAAAGGAATGCCTGCTAATTTTGTTGGTGAATGTTATAAAAATCTAAGCGTGCACAAGAAATGGTAGGAATAACTGCTACTGACCCCTGTACTTACCATGTTATGTAATATTAAACCTCTAATTTGACATAGTATTAGAACTAATTTCTGAGTTAGCTTGACATCTGCTGGCTTAAAGAAAGTCAAACACTTAACACAAGAAGGAAGCTGTAACACTTCACATTCATGGTGTCTATAAGAAAGCAAGAAGAGATGAATTGTGTTGCACACAGATATCTCAATATTACTATAATTTTTGCCCATTTCATTGAATAAGGGTAGATCTATATAGTATGAATAGATCACTGGCAATCTTGAACAAGAGGTTCTATATCAGTGCAAAATAGTAATTATTCTAATTTGTGACACGTGATTTTTAACAGACTGACAGATAAAAGTGTTAAGACCATAAATCATTAACTTAATCTGATTATTTTCTCTCAGTCTTTTATTTACTGTCTGCTCAATTTAAAACTGAGGCTAATGAATCTTTCAAATGTACTATAATATTCTAGAACTCATTATTTCCACACACCTTCCCTTCACCACAGGTATCTCCTCTTTATCCCTTTTTGGATTACAGAGGAACTTGTGAATCACACCATATATTTTCATTTCTGAAAGCCGCTGATAGCAGTTTTCCCATTTGAAATGGTGTACACAGAATGAGATGGCAAAACGCCAGAAAGCAGTAGGAGGTCTGGAGTGCAATCCCAAGTACAGTTTTTACCTCAAGTTTTACCTTACTTCTTTCTGTCTTGGACATCTTCTGTAGAAGTTGCCTTTCTCATCCATATCAGGGGGGGAGGGGGAATCTTCAGTTTTATGTTCAGTAAAGCTCAGAATTCTGCTGAAAAACTTTCCCTGTTTTTTAATTTGCAAATTTACAAATGAAGGAGGTGATATCTAAATATACCCCAATTTGGTAGCAATCATTAGAATTCATATTTTTATGCATTAAAATTGCAAATACAAATATTTTCCTTCCCTGATATTTTTGCTGAATATGATTACATGCCTTCTCTTTATATGCCTATTTACCTTCATAAAGACTACTCTTTTGAGGAATAATTATTTCCCACATCTTCAAAACAGAATAACAGTAAACTTTATTCCTTCCCTTTTTTAACATTTTAATACAAAAATGTTTTGTATTTTAGAAGCCATAAGTAAACATGTAAAACCAGATGCTCAGTTGGTACAAAATAAGACTTCCCTTCATCTTCACAAGGTCAATGTGAACTGGTCAATGTCATTAACCAGTTGTAAATCTAAGGCTTCTAATTTGACTGAACATAGAACTACACCAACTCAGGTTATTTTAAGATTTGGGTGATGGTTTTAGAGCTGAAGTGCTCCACCAAGGGTCTGTATTATATGAGGTATTTTGAATTCAACAATAACAAAAAGCTTTTTAAAATTTATCATTAATATTAGTTACACTTGGTAGGCAATAACCTAGAAGGTGAAATGATTTTCCCAGAGTGTACTAGTGGAACTGTGGCAGATCTAGAAGAATAATTTGATTACTGTGATTTCTATCAGTGTTTCATCAGTGAGGCTTTCACGCTCCTTGTTCTAGTTTCTGGATTTTGTCTGTGTTATCTTTTGAATTTCTGATACTTGTATTTTAAGTGATATGTAAATAACAAGTGAGCAAAAAGCTTCGAGCATTTAGAAGCCATTACATACAGCCTACACTTTACTATATATACACCAGTAAAAGTAAACATAGTATACTTCCAGGATTAATTTTAAATAGCTAGAACCTTTCTGATGTAGAAGATAAAATTC
Source organism: Laterallus jamaicensis coturniculus (assembly GCA_022605575.1). Classification (NCBI taxonomy): domain Eukaryota; kingdom Metazoa; phylum Chordata; class Aves; order Gruiformes; family Rallidae; genus Laterallus; species Laterallus jamaicensis. Next base: position 38,340,204 of record JAKCOX010000005.1, read on the forward strand.
GTTTTGCCTAATTTTTCCTTAGACAGGCTTTTAGCCTAGATATTGTCTATACCCTCTAGGTCATTGCTGTAGCAAGATGTATTATCTAAAAGGTGTTTCTTACAATCTGTAAGTTTCTTACAATCAGTCAAAATGCATGGGATGCATTGATTCTGAAAATACCTTTCTCTCTTATGCCACCTCCTAGCAATCCTAGGCAATTAGGGGGCGATCAATGTCTTTTAGACAGCTAATGTTGAATTATGTAGGGTGAACTTCTATCCGTAATGATGGAAGTCATGTCTGGGGTAAAACATTTTTATCGCAGAAGTCACTGTGATGTACTTCTAATTCTTCGCTCAGTTACTTGCTGTGAGGATGTTATGTTCTTGTAATTACCTTCTCATGGAAATCCTAAATGCTTCATTTGTATCAAATTCCTCCCTTATAACAACAGCATCATCTAGAGTATCTTTGAAAGAGACAACTGGTGGCACACGTGTCAAAGTTTAACATCATGATTTCCCAGCTCATGCAGGCTGAAGATACATTTCTCTAATAGTAATGTCCTGCAGCCACTACCAGTGGTTGGTTGAATCCTAACCTGTTTGAGCTGTCTGGGACTTTTTTTAGTCTGCAGTGTCTGTCAAAGATGCTCATGTTTCATCTTGAAAACTATCTTGGCATGTAACTTTAACACAACAGATGGGACACAGTGCAGCTTGGCTGACCTCTACTTTCAGTATTTAAATAGCTAAACTGATTTTATTACCATAAAATAAACTTCCAAGAACTTTGTACACTGTAGACCAAGCTGAATAGCTAACAAGTGCCAGTTGCAATCTTGTAATTACAATAGATGAAGAGGTCGGTTTTCATAACAGTTTCATGGGATTGAAAGATGCTTCCATTGTCTTTAATGAGAACCATAGGGATGAAATGCCTAGAAAACTTATGTTTTCTTCAGACTAAGATAAGGAAGACGAAATAACATTAGTAGTAATGCACACAGACTTCATTAGTGTCTGTTTCCAAAGTCATACTGTTATTTTTTCAGTATCATTGGAAAGAGATTGAGACAAAGAGTGCTTGCAACACGGGGAAGTGAAAAACTGCGCCAAAAGTGGTCAGCACACTTAATCTCAAGACTTTCACTATCTTGAGAAGGTTTTCTTTTTTCGTATCATTAGAGTATTTTTGGTTTCTGATGCCCACTTTGTCCAGTTATTACCTGCCTTTTTAGGCTGGATGCTAACACCCATGCACCCACACTACCATCAGCAGCTCTTAACACCAACTAACAGCTCTAAATCTTTAGCAAGGCCTGGTTTTATTTTCTGCCAGACACTTCTTGGAGGAATTCCTTCCAAGAATACCATTGCAAAACTCATGGATTCCATCTCCTCAAGAAACATAAGCACTATGCTTATATGTATAAGAGAGTAATTATTAAAAAAATGTTGTAAAAGGATGCTTGCCTGATACAGATGGGCTTCTGACAGCAATTTTTACCTTTTGCTCACAGTTTTGAATCTCTAGAGCTTATTATTTTTATACCTTCTCACATTTGGGATTCATTTTTCACATGTGAATTTAGGGTCCATCCTTCCAGCTCCTATCCCATTTGTCAGGCTGAAGTGCCTTTGAGTCAACTCACACTTTGCCAAGCACTGGTTAGGGGTTTCAAATACTTTAAATATATATATATATATATGTTAAATGTTTGACACTCTTTACAAATGTGCAGTATTTATGGAATACTTTTTTAAAAACGAATCTGAAAGACTGGGATAACACAGCAACATATTTGAATACTAGCTTCCTTTGGGTTGCTGTGAATATATATTGTGCTTTGTAGAAGGACCTTTGTGTCTGAATTTTTTTCAATTAAACCAACTACAAATGCTGTACATATAGCTGCAACCTTAGCTGTACTATCATCTAAAGACATAAATACTGTAAAACTGATCTTCCTTTACCAAATGTGAGCACACTGTTTTAAGTCTAGTTCTAAATGCCTTAACTTTTTTTCCAATGCTTTCAAAGAAAAAGTCCAAAACAACTTTTTGCAGTTAAATAATAAAGATGTCTTTCACAGAAGTTAATAATACGGGGTAGAAATCTGTAATTTTACTTAATCCATCCTCTTCTCTAAACCTTTTTTTGTAAAGGCTTTTGTACTTGTTTCCATTCTTTCTGTTTGCCTTTTTCTTCCGTGATATTCTAAATAAAAACAAACTCTTGTGTGTTCTTCAGATCATATACTTTAATTATGGCATTTTGGTTGTGATATTGATTCGGGGAAAAAAGCACCCATCTTTATTTTTGTGCATAAAGTAATAGAAATGTGAATCTTACAAGAGGGAGTTATTTAATCTTTATTGAGGTGATTTGTAGAAGGCTTGCAGGAGAGAGGAATAAAGAAAGTGTTATGGTTTGAAACTCTACTTTTATTTTATAAGAAACATTACTGCCAAGTTAAGAATGTGTTTGTATGTTATACAAATACTTAAAGAATCATCTTCAAGATGATCTTGTGATTGAATGGAATTTTGTGTTTGTACCTCATTCTCTATCTCTGTCATACGTGATAATTATCTTTTTCTTTTTTACATCTGGGTACCTGATTAAGAGACCCTTTCACTGTGTTAAAAGACTTTTAGGGCAAAACTTTCTTAAATTCTTCTCACAGGATGTATGACATCCTGCACTTGCTAGGAAAGCAGAATGCTTAGTCTCAAGGTGCAGGAGGCTGCCTGTAATGTCGAGGGGAGAAGGGAAAAGCCTTAACAAATGGCACTGCCTAGATGCTGAATGTGACAGAAATGAAGTGCAAGAAGCACCATAGAAATGGTAAATCGTCAGATCAAATTCTTTAAATATTCCATAATTTGATTTCTAATTCCAGTACAATTTCTAATCTGTAAATTACGGAGACTTCTAAGGTCAAAAAGCTATTTGTTAAGATGACTCACGAATTTAATTCCCATAATGATCATGAATCTTCTATATTTAATTTTGAAAACCTTACCAGAATGTGAAAGTCTAGTTTGTTTGGGTGTTGTTCTTTTTTCAAATGCGTTTGTAAAAAGCTATTGTTGCTTTCTTTAACGTCCTGTTTCCCCGGCCTTCCTAGAAACAATTCATACTTGTGTGGTTCATACTGCTCTTACAGGTATGACTGTGCTAAGGGAAGTTTTGCAATGGCTAGTACAAAAAAATGTAATACATTTTCTTAAATTATCACTATTGACTTTTTCCCCCCCCAACATATTTATCTGTTCCTGTGTCTTAGATACTTTATCTCTGATCTATTTAGTCTTTACAATTGATTACATAAGTATGACTCTCATGATGGATTATCATCTGTGCTTGTAACCCGTCAGAGCTGTTATAATTTCTTATGATTGATCAGGCAATATGATTTCTATTTCTGCTTAATCTTTTCTGTGGTCTGCAGTTTCTTGGTCTGATGGACATTGAGGTAATCCATGTTCCTTTGGCAGTTTCTCAGAGAGCTAAATCCAAGCCTTTTGGCCTTGATAGCTACATCTATAATTCTGACTAAAAGAGAGGATCAGAAAGTTAATGCAAGAGCTGAGATCATTCAATGGAATTATCTTATTTAACAATATAGATGTAGCACAACGTTTGTTTCTTAAAGCAAACATTCACACCCTCTGTTACAGGTGAGTTACATTAAGACAACAAGGATCTATCAAAACCACACGTATAATATAAAGGAACAGAGATCATTTAATTAATCATTAATCAGTTGTGGAAATTGCTTTGTGCCTGGAGACTGTGAGACTGTCCTTCTTGAAAAGAAAGGCTCCTTTCTAGAATGCTCCTTGTTGAATTCTGCACAGGCAGAATGATAATGACAGTATTAAGTGGTACTTAAACTGAACCTCTCTTTTTCCACCTCATTTTCTGGCTATGCAGTTTCAACTATTTAGAACATACTGGCATGTATTTTGTCATGTCACTATCCTGAAAAATCTTGGGAATTTATAAAATGTCTGTGAAGCTCAAACTCTCAGGTAACTGATAACTATTTGATAAATATCCTTGCATCTACACTGTGTGACCATATAAGGCTGAAAAATGGGAAGATAGTGCAGCAAATGTCAGTTTCATGAAAAATTCATAGAAATTTTCAATGAAAAGGGTTCTTTGATGGAAAATAAGATCACTCGTTACATTTATGTGGTGTCAGATGTTAATTTGAACACTAAGAGAATAGCCTTGGTAATAAAGTTTATTTGCATGGTAACAGCTGGAGCCGTCCTGAATGTGATGCAGTGAATCAATACAGCTGAACACAAAGTCTTCTGAGTCCTCCAACCAGATAGACATTGGGGACGTTAAATACAGAGATACATACTGTAACATTACAAGTTACTCTGGGAAAACTTGGAACTAGGGAGACTCTCTGTGAAATTTCTTATATTCTTTCCTGACAAGAAATGCAGTATTAGGTCAACATAAAATATTTGTGAAAGTTTACTGAATTTGACAAATAGAAATATACTTGGTATAAACCTGAGATCATTTTTTGTGATTATTTTTTTATTGCAGCTATTGAACAGGAAAAAACATCTTTAAACAGCTCTATATTCTGGCACACTTTTCACATACAGATAGTCTGTCTGGCACAGTTCCTGTATTTTTATTCTCCTATTATGAAAGAATTTTCCCGAATCTGTCATATGTTTATAATAAATCTCAACCCTCACCCATGTATGTTCTTCTAAACTAGCAAGAATCCTCTGGAGGAAATATACAAGGATAACTTAATGTATTAATATCTTTTGAAATTGTGTGGGAATTCTCACATATTTTAGAAATGTGGTCATATTTCCTGTAGTACTATGTAATATCAAACATAATTCCCTGACTAATTACTATTGGAACTATTTTATACAATCTCCCTCATTTTTGTGTAGTTTATATAGTCTTCATTTACTTCTTTAAGCTGAAAAGTGAAAATGCTGGGTTTTATTCTGGGGGGGAGGTGCAGGATGGTGGTTTGGGGTTTTTTTATAAGCAGATGATATACCCAATTATAAAAGCCACCAGAATTTTTGGAAAGGACAAAACATTAGCTGCGAGTTTGATGAAAAATAGTATATAGATAGTTAAGAAAATAAAATTAATTTACATGCTGCATTTAATGCATAGATTGGGGGAAAAGTGGTATAAAAGGGTGATATGATCTGGATTATTTCTTGATGTAAGCTTTTTTTTTTAAGCTCTTCTGAGCCACAGTTGGCCAGGAGCAAAGAAACCATTAGACGGAAACAATTTACAATGTGTTATTTCCTATTTTCACCTTTCCTTTTATATGGACTGAGATACATGATCTATAATTTGAGATAGAAAGAAAGTCCTGTAAAGATGTATTTTACGTTTGTTGAAGGAATGGATTATCCTTATTAAAAATAAACCAAAAAACCAACAACAAAAACCCCAAAGAACCCCACAACTTAAGATAATGTTATAGTGACTGGAAAAAGTACATATGTTACTACTTCTAAACCCTGCAACAGTTCAATGCAGGTCCGTATACTGTAGACATAAAGAATGATGTGCAACTATTGTCTTTACTTAAACTCAGTTTCAGTAACAGTTGGAGAAATACACCAATAAAAAAATGCTGATATTTCCTTTTTCACACCTAAGCAAACAGGTAGGATTGCTTTGATTTTTCCAAGAACTAAAATTTGCTTGCCTTAGCACTTTCAGCTGCTTTAGCCTGAGTTATATGTAAGGATTGACTGTGGTGTACTCAAAATTCCATCTGAATTAACTGTATTTGGGTTCAGAACAAAACCTACTCTTGATTTTCTTTAAATCTTAAAGTTTTTTCTGTACAGTGTTACAACAGTACCAAGGCAGCCAAGTATAAGTGCTTTGTAGCCTGGTAGTTCGAGAATTCTCTACAGAGGTTAATGCTGTCAGCTTCAACACCTTTAGGCAAAGAATGGAAATAGTCCTAGATGTCTAAAAATTAAGTTCTCGTACAAAGTTGGGAATGCACATCTTCCTAACACAGTTCACACATCTTCCTAACATAGTTCAAAATCAAGGAGACACCACTGCTGTTTGGAAGGTAGAGTGTTAGAAGACATACATTCACACCTCCTGGAAAATATTAGCAGCTGTGACCCTTTGGTACAAAGGTTTTTTCCCTCAGTTCACTCATCTGCTGTGAGAGCAAAACCATCTTGAGATTCTGTAAAGTTGGTTTCCTACAAGCTGCTCTGAGATCTTTAAACCAGTTTTCACTGCTAACGCTGAAAAACTTGTGTTCCTTTGGCTACTGAAAACAATGGTAGATTAGCTAAGTTCTGGGAACCTGAGTTAAAGTAGTTGTCTAGATTTTGTGAAATAATAAAGACAGAGAAAGCTTCATATCTTTTGAGTACTTAAGTTTTTAATCGGCTATAGCAACCAAGTTTCAAATCTGTCCTAATACAGACAGAAGCTGAGCCCTCCCTGCTTCTGCCTTCCAAACTTGCCTAGTCCTTCAACCTGACAGGTTTAACTAACTGAGAAAAAATAGGTAGCAGCAAAAACCTATACCTTTTGTAAATACTTTTTTTTTTTGATAACACACAAAGGATAACTTCTCTGTAAGGCAGAGTTGAGACATCACTGCTAAGTTACAGTGCTCTCCAAGTTTGGACTAGTTAATTACACACTATCTACCTTTTTACAGTGGACATGAGATTTTAATTTGTTAAAGAAGAAAACTTCTTGATAGCAGCAGCTGTTCTGTCAGGGAATATTAAGGAAGATTATGATCTTAGTTAATTTAAAAAGCAGCCTGTGTGCCAGCAACCTAGACAAGAAACCTGTGGTCCAACAAATCCTCACAAATTGTTCTCAAGTTTGATAAAGTACTTATTTTTTTGTGTTGGGTAGGAATTCTTTTTTTCAAATGGCTTATCTACTGTATGAAGGAACGATTCTTCCTCAAAATTAGGATGAGGAAAGTAAGGACTTTGTGTAGTTATTCAGTAAAGAGCTTCTATTCTGGCAAGTATATGCTAGGAAGCTTATGAAAGGTAGACTCTTGGGGAGCTGCTTGATGCTTGTAGTGTTAGTATTTCTTCCATCTTTACTCATGTTTAGGGAGTTATATGGAAGCCTCTGGACTGATATAGTAGCTTTTGTCTGGAAATCAAGCTCATCACTCTGTGTATCCTCATTACATTGATTATGTGAGTAATTAGCTTTGCTTTTCTCCAGTTACTCTCCAGGTGCCCAGCCCGCTTAGCAGAAAGACAGGGATAGGGAGCAGAATGAAGCTCCAATAATCCAAGGGGAAATGATTAATGAACTGCTATACCACTTAAACACAAGTTTATGGGGTTGGATGGGATCCAACCAAAGGTGCTGAGATAGCTGGGGGAAGTGCTCACCCAAGCCACTTTGCATCATTTATCATCAGTCCTGGCAAACTGGGGAGGCCCCAGTTGACTGGAAGTTAGCTAGTGTGATACCCATCTAAAGGAAGGGCTAGAAGGAGGATCTGGGGAACTATAGTCAGTCTGATCCCAGTGCCAGGGAAGGTTATGGAGCAGATGATCTTCAATGCCATTATGTGGCATATTTAGGACAACCAGGTCACGTTTGACTAGCCTGATTTCCCACTATGACAATGTGACACACCTGTTGGGTGAGGGAAAGGCTGTGGATGTTGTCTTCCTAGATTTTAGTAAAGCCTTTGTTAGAGTTTCCCACAGCATTCTTCTGGAAAAACTGGCTGCTTGTGGCTTGGATTTCTGTACACTTCTCTGGGTGAATAATCTGTTGGATCTGGGCCCAAAAAGTTGTGGTGAATGGAGTTAAATCCAGTTGTCGGCTGGTTCCACAGGGCTCAGTATTGGGTCCAGTTTCTCTTAATATTTTTATCAAGGTTCTGAATGAGGGGATTGAGTGCACCCTCAGTAAGTTTGCAGATGACACCAAGTTGGGCAGGACTGTTGATCTTGAGGGTAGGAAGGCTCCATAGAAAGATCTGGACAGTTTGGATTGTTGGGGTGAGGCCAGCTGCATGAGGTTCACAAGGCTTGGTGCCCCAGGTCCTGCACAATCACTCCAGGACAATTCTACAGGCTTGGGGAAGAGTGACTGGAAAGCTGCCCAGCAGAAAAAGACCTGGGGGTGTTAGATGACAACTGGTTGAATATGAGCCAACAGTGTGCCCAGATGGCCAGGAAGGCCAACAGTATCCTGGCTTGTATCAGGAATACTGTGACCACTAGGACTAGAGAGGTGATCATCTCCCTGTATTTGTCACTTGTCAGGCTGCTCCTAAAGTGCTGTGTTCAGTTTTAGGCCCCCCACTACAAGAAGGACATTGAGGTGTTGGAGTGTGTCCAAAGAAGATCAGTGAAGCTGCTGAAGCATCTAGAGAGTAAATCTTATGAGGAGCGGCTGAGGAAACTGGGGTTTTTAGCCTAGAAAAAAAGGAGGCTGGGAGGGAGACACTTCACTCTTACAACTACCTGAAAGGAGATTGTAGCCAAGTGGGGGTTGGTTTTTTTTCTCCCAAGTACTAGCCTATAGGACAAAAGGAAATTGCCTCAGTTTGCACAAGGGGAGGCATAGATGGGACATTAGGAAGCATTTCTTCACCAAAAGGGTTGTCAATCACTGGAGCAGGCTGACCAGGAGTGTGATTGAGTCCCCATCCCTTGAGGTACTTGTGTAGATACATGATGTTTAGGGACATGGTTTAGTGATGGACTTGGCAGTGGTAGGGTAACGGTTGGACTTGAGTGTCTTTGAACTTTCTCAACCTAAATGATTCTATGATAACAGCATGGCAGGGACTAACTACTCCTGCACACTGACCTAGACATCAAAGGAACTGTAGGGGGTCTTGCAGCTGTGGGAACACAGAAGTACAAGTAAGAATTATTAACTTTTGCCATTATGTGGTCCCTTTGCATATACTGACCTGAATATATAGAGAACCAGAAAGCAGAGAGTGCTGTCCCTTGAAAAATAGAGCTATGTATTAATCAAGAAAAAAAACCCACAGTAATTCCCTATAGGCTGTTTGGGAATACAAATGTGCAGTTCAGTTGTGAAGCCAATGAGTGATTCTGGAAACAGATAGAAATGCTGATAAAAATTTTCTTTGGAAATTTTCACAGTAATACTGCAAGTTTTCACTGGTGTATTTGGGCATCTTACTTCCAAATTGAACAATGTTTCTAAGCAGAAAGAGCTGTCACTTGAGCAATCATTGGCATATTTGGCATTTGTCTGAAGACTGAAGGGTAGGCTTCAATTGCCAGTGCATAAATCCAGAGTAAGAAAATTAATTCAGGCCAGTATGTCTAATTATACCAGTATAGATGAATGCAGTATCTGCCCTACTTTATATTTAGAATTTTTCAGAATAAGATTTATTCTTAGCTGGAAAGTTAGTTTGAATGTCAGTGTCAAATGCCAGCTGGAGTGTTAAATGTTAGTTTGAGTGTCTGTTGTTTAAATTTGGGTTCCTTTGGTCCATGTAGATGAAACTAGCATTTCTCAGCCTGTGGAAACAGTGTAGGCTTTTTTCCCCTCCCATAAATCATGTGAATTCAAGTAGAACATTAAGACTTTCAACTTGACTGTGTTTGCATTTAAGTCATTCTCTTTAAATGAGATCAAGATATTCAATGTAAATCACCTCTGTGCTCCCTTCTCAAACTGAATGCTTCCCTAAACTGGGAATAGCACAACACAAAAATCAGCTGTTCTTCTGTGAACTTCTAAAATGAGTAAAGTCAGTCTTAAGTACATCAGTGTTTTCTCAACATATGTTCTATTCAAATATCCTCAGCACAAGTCCATTTGCCATTATCTTTTTTGGGTTTTGATGCCTAGGAAAATAAAATGTAGGAATTTGGGCCCCAATTTATACACTGATTTTTTTTTCCCTTCAAATTCTTATAATCAAATAATCCTGAACAGCTGCATTAATATGTGTGTCGGTGACACTATCTTTTGTAATTTGAACCAAACAGGTGAATATATGTCACAGGAACATGTTCAGAACTAATTAGAATGACAGTCTTGTATTACTACATAATTCTGCATGATTTTACTTCGTTTCTTGATGTGTTTCTTAAGGCTACAACATAATATTAGTATCATAGGTATCAGGTAGTAGCTTGCGGACTGTTGACTGTCATTCTTTCAGAAGAGGTAGTTTCTCAGATGGGAAGCAGCCTAGGGTAGGTTATGTTTCCATTGACTCAGAAAAGGAATTGTTTTTCTTGTGTTTATGCAAATAAACACTTTGAACAGCTGTTACCCTCAAACTACTGAGCTCATTTCTCCTGTCACTCACACTGATGTAAATCAGGATTAATTCTACTGAAGTTGAGAACCATATAATGCTAAATATAGACAGGACAAGGGGCAATGGCTGCAAGTTAGAACACAGGAAGTTCCGCACCAACATGCGGAAAAGCTTTTTCACTTAAGGGTGACAGGCTGCCCAGGGAGGTGGAGTCTCCTTCCCTGGAGATATTCAAGACCCGTCTGGATGCCTATCTGTGCAATATGAGCTGGGGAGCTGCTTTGGCAGTGGGGTTGGACCCCATGATCTCTTTAGGTCCTTTCCAACCCCTACAATTCTGTGATTCTGTGAAATATATGGAAAGAATCAATGATTTGATAGCAAACTCTAATTTTTTAAGAAAGAGAGGTTAAAGTAGTGCTGAAAGCTTTTAGCCCTGAAAAGTTGCACCACGTGTTGCCATTTGGGAGTTGCTGTCTCTGGGATGATACCCCATCATATGCTTAGTTCAGCCACACGCTGTCAGACCACTTGTGCTATTCCTTCCCTGCCCTTTTAGCTAGCAGGAGGCTGTCATCATGGTAACTGCCAAGGGGTTTAAACAGCTTTAAAAAATTGTAATGGAAAGAAAAGGTTGGTTTAAAAAAAAAAAAATTTAAAAGTATCGGTTTCCTGACAGTGGAAAAAAAAGTGTGTATAGAGCAGCTGAAGCAAGAAATACTCACCTGACTCTTTAGCTTATTGTCATTCTGGCTTCATTCTAATGCAGTTTCTTCCTGTTCAATATCAGTTCATAAAACTGTGTTACATGTTCACTGACCCCCGATAACTAAACAAATCCCAGTGTGCAGCTAGATGAATAAATTCCAGTTTGTAGCAGTGGAAGTATATGCTGATGGTTGTTCAGTGAATTTATAATAAATTAACCATTAAAAAAAGGCATGTTAGAAGAATGAAAAGATAAAGGAACAATATGTTTTTGTAATGCATTATTCATTATTTCTGGTAGCAATAAGATATACTCTTTTTTTTATATATATATATATATGCTACAACACATTTTTCCATCAACCAATTGTGTCTTTTTCATGCCAATGAAATAAAAACTTTTCTGATCAATCACAATTGGAAAATCCTATTTAATTTACTTTTTATAAATGAATTGTCACCACAGAGACATTTCTATATGGAGTCTGGTAAAACAGTTCTATAATGTCATTGTACATACAGAGAAGTGAAAATAAAGCAACATTTACTGGCATTCATGATCATTGATGGATTGATTATGGAATTAATTTCTACCTCAGTTTGTCAAAGCTGCAGTGTATTGACTAAGAGTTATATGGTCCAAGCCTGTTGTAAATCACTGAAGTTTTGCTCAAGCGGAGAAAAGCTGCTGTGCATTAGTTGGGGAACTTCAGCTTTGTCTCATTGGATGCATTAAATGAAGAAGCTTTGTCATCTTATGTTAGAGTTGGTGAGGTTTGTGTTTCTATTTTGGAATTTTAACGAGTGAAATTTTCAACATGATCTGCAATTCTTAACTGTGCAAGTGCTTAATTGCTTGTGTTTGTAGCTGCACTTGAACCCCCCCTTCCCCATTTCTTACTCTCACACACATAATTTGAAATATATTTTAAATTTATTAGCATGTTTTAATCTGTTCAGGGCTTCTGTTGGCATTTTGCAGCATTTGAACAGGGATTGGTTTTCAAGTAATGAGAACTGAGTTGACCGTGGTCCATTTTAAATAAGAAAAGTAGTGATCAGAAATTTTATCATTATATTTGCATTAGTTGGGAAGTCTAAGATACTACAGACATCTGAGTAGAGACAGCAATAGCAATATCCTAAACAGTTCAGAGGAATCAGCACCTCACCAGTTATGAAGAGAACATGTCAGAGAGAAAAATCCTTCAAAGATGTTTCCTTTCTTTTTTTTTGTTTTGTTTGGGTTTTTTTTATTTTGTTTTGGTTTGTTTTTTCCCCCTTTGGTATTCCAAGTACTAAAGATAGCGTAAAAGCCTGGGTAATATGTAGAAATTGAATTTACAAGATTAATTCTTTAGACTCGTCCAAAAATCTTTTGTGGTGATGTTTCAAGCACAGAAATACACATGACAAAAAAGACAGCTAAAAATGTCACTGATACTGTATGAAGCTTCTTGGTAGATTGCATTTTAAGGGTTTCTTGGGGGGTTTTTAAAATATTTTTAAGGTATGAATTTTCTGTGACTTTATTTTGACTATGTAAACATAGTCCTAATGGATGCAAATAGGATTACTGCTGTACAGTAGATGTTTTACTTTGTTCTTTTCACTCACAAAGTCTAATCACTCAGATCACGATTTTAGCTATCAGTCTGCAGAGGAGATATATGCAAAGGAAAGAAAAATGGCTTGGTTTGCTGGTTCTTTTATTTATTTTTTGCTGTCATTCTTCAGTCTCTTACAATGGGCCCTGAGCACAGATTAGTGTACACTCATTGTAGTTGCTCTAGTAAATCTGACCTCGTCACACGCTATTGCTATTTGTTTTCCTTAATTAAATGTTTCATGTACAGGAATAGAAATCCATACAACTGGTGTCAATGCAGGCTCATGAGACTAAGTGAAACAAACATCTGCCAGGAATGGTTTAGCTACAGCTGATTGTGCCTTCAGACAGGAGCATCATCTGTCAGGGTTGCTTTCAGCTCCAATTTCCATGACTTGTAGTAATATTGTATTAATGTCAGTGTAGTGAAATGAATGTTGCTGTGGTATCTAGTCTCCTGATGAAACAAATCAAACTTGGCCACAAAGTTCCCAACATTAAAAGAAACTTGATTTGCCCTGCTCCTAAAGAACACAGGGAGGTGTTTTTCCTCACCTGCCCCACAGATAAACAATCCTTGGGTTAAAATAAGTACTCTGAAGGTCCCTCACCTTATCTAGACATACTAATGGATGCAATTACCACTTCTTCAAACAGCATGGAATAGTCCTGAGAGGGAGACTCAGTAATGCTCCTTTCCATCCTATGTGTCCTTGTGTTTTTCCCCTAATCTGGAATGATATCTTGGGAATCAGTTAAAGAGGTAAACAGGTCTTTGAAAACTGCATGATGGCCTGTAATCTGATGAATGATAGCTTCTGAATCAACACAGGGGAGGGGCATCACCTCTAGCTAATTTTATAGCTGTTTTATTGAAAAGTTCTTATGGAAACAGTAAATCAAAGTGTTGAGCAACTCCTCAGTTTAACTTAAGGTTTCACATGTCTGGAGTGGTGTTAATAGTGTGGGCTTAACCATATCACAAAGGTCAGAAGTCCCTATAAAAGGATGCTAAGACATCTTACTTCAAATCTGTGTTGTAAACAACATGGAACCCCACAGAAACACAGTCATTCTCCTGCTCCCTAGTTGAAAGTTTTTTTCAGACATACAACTATTGCTCTAGTTTTGTAGAAAGAAGCAATATCTTTTTACTAGACAAGTAATTCTGTAAAGACTAGATTTGAGGAATCCTGGTTTCTTAGAGGTATTTGGTGGTCAGGTGTCAGATCCAACTGTAGTTTTTCCCAGAGATTGTATGAAATCTCTCACAAATTCCTCAGTGTGTTCTACCAGATAAACTTATTCCTCAATGAGGAAGTAAGAGGTTAATATAGTTTGTCCCCTCAAAATAGTTGCCAGTTTTCATGGTAATTTAGGAATTTCTTTCTCACTAAGACAAAAACTTATGTTACTTTGAATTCAACTAATCAAAAGCTTAAAAAATTAAGATGGACTCATGTAGACACGTTCTGCAGAATTATCATAGACCCACTGACCACAGGCTTTGAACCAGAAGTTTACAAAGGAGCCCAAACACATGCTGATATTGTCATTAAGTCTAATAGCAGACACAATGGACTCTACATGCCCAGGGGACAATACAACAGTGCACTCCTATTATGTTTGCTCCCCTTATGTGTTTAATGGCAAAAGTCACATGAAGAGGTCTTGATATAAAAACTCATTATTAAGAACTCTGCATGTGAGCTGCATTCATATGACAATTTTTGGTTTTTGAGGATGCAAAGAAAAAGCCAGAAACAACACTCTAAAGCACAAGCAATAATCCTGGTTTTGTTTAAATGGGTGTGGATATTTATGAGCTAATGATGATCCTGTGGAAAGGTAATCAGCTTTCATGCAAAGAACTGCAAAGGTGTGAGAATAGGGTAATATGTAAGACTGAGTCAGAATGTAAGAGGTTTTAATCAAATAAACCATATGATTGTTTTTATATCTGAGATGCAAATTTCCACAACTTTATTAGTACTATAGCAAAAATTAATTTCTATGAAAAAACCATAAGAATGCAGTCTTAAATTAAGAAAAAAATATAATTTGAGGATATAAATTCCAGCATGTTGAATAATTAATATTGCTTTTTAAAATGTATTCCCATTTCAGAAGTGGAGCGAGAACTAAATATAAATGCAGTTTTTCTCTTCTCATTGTTCTTTACTTACCTGTAAAAACAGATCGAGGTGTAAGGTTTCTCAGTGCCAATTCTTTTGCCTGCATCTTCTGTATACTTATAAGCAAGACCGTGTGTTATATAGATGAGGTAGTTTAGGCTAGAACTCCCACTAAGGATTATGTTTACAGTTGAAGAAGGTGGATGAGTGTGTGCAAAGGCTCAGGTCTGTGTTGGCTCTGATTAGTTTACTGGTATAATTACAGCTGCTGTTAAACATCTGTATGTAAGTCATCTGTGTTTCTGATCACACAAAAAGTATGGGTATACAGTGATAAGACAAAATGGAGTAGCTGACTATTTTATATAGTGCAGAAATGGGAAAATGCATCATATACCCACATATTGCTTTTCTTTTTAATACTCTGGGTCTTTATTTCCTGGTGTCAGACACTCAAATTGTAAAAAAAACCAATTATCATAAATGTGAGCTTCCCAAGGGAAAAAGGGATGCATTAGCAGGAAAAAGAGCTACTAAGCAGCTGAGTAAACCAAATGGTGTTTTGAGCTAGTATGTATTCCTTCTATGCCAGGGTTAAAGCATACTGACAGAAAGGAAAGGGAACTTCTAGTTCTGTTTCCTTGTCTGTCCATTCTGGGTTTGGGCAGACAACATCATTCTGCATTACTGTTGAGCCATTACTGAGTTATTGAAACAATATTTTACAGACCATTATTGCACAAAAATTGGATACAAGTAAGATCAATCTTTCTCTGAATGTGACTTTATAGGCCTTTAAAATATTATTTTAAATACAAATCTCTTCACTCACCCCTATGACAACAATCATAGTGTTTTCCAGGGTTATGTCTGCAAGCAAGGGAACTAATAACTCTTGGTTTCGTAAAAATAAATTTGCATTCTACATGCCATGAAAATCTCAGAATTCTCTCACACTAGCAATCTTCTTTGTCACACACTACCTAAAGTTTTTCTCCAGCCCTTGTGAAAGTGTATCACCATTTCCACTTTTGCAATGGCTCTAGCTTCTATGTATGCCCATGTTCTTTCATCTTCATTAATTTCCTCATTTGATCTTCAAACCTTCCTTCTATGTTTCATATTTATATGTCATTTGATATCTGGACAAATGCAGCACAAACTATGGCAGAACAAGTGACTGTGCTGACCGGTGCTTCCAGGCTGTCAAGTAGGCCAAGTGAAGCAAAAAACTGAATTCTCCCTCGGTGGGATGCTCATCTTGACACAGATGTGGGCTTTCATGTCATTTAGGGGATGACCAACACAACTTGTCACGGATCTCAACCTTCCCTCAAAGGCGGGGTCATGGATGAAGCAGAAGGACTAGACGTGCATTTTCCCTTAATAATAACAAAGTGATATTTAGTAGATAGTGATGCACAGCAGCAGAGTGACTCATTTTGCCTATTTAATTTTCAGGTTGTCATCTGAACAAAAAGTTACTGTTGTTGGATACTTAAATAAAATTTCAAGATGTCCCCACCTGTGCTATCAATCACTAGCAGCTTTTATAGATCATTATAGATTTTTAGTCCTAAAATTGATTCCATCTAACTCAAGTTATGTTTCTGTAGGGATCAGTAATTATAATTTGTGATTTGTTTATATTCTGGGTTGTCTGATATCACATTGTGTTAATATCTTCAAAACTTCTGTTACTATAATGACATTTTTGAGTTCCTACTACAATCTTCTGTTTTTCTTCAGCAGCTATTAAAATACAGTTTCCTGCTAATATAACTAACATTTAATTAACACAGCCTAATCAGGCACACATCCCTGTTCTAGGGTTACCAAATAATTTGCCAAAATATTGGACTGTTATTAGATAGATGTATTGCTTTGGCAAACACTTGATATTAATATCTATTAATTATAGCACTGCCAAGGGTATGTTGTCAAAATTCCTTTATGGGATCAACTCATACACATTGCTGTCTTGTAAACCTTTTTTTTTTCCGTAGAACATCAACTCTTTCCTCCTAGAGTACTTCAGTATACATTGTTCAGAATTCGTTATGAATTTGAATAACGCTGGCCTTGATTGCAGATTGACCAGAAAGGATTGATACACAAACACCCTAAATTTCTTCCTAGTTTGTTTATGTAATAAACCAAGGAATCCTTTTTGGTGTTTCTGCGTGTTTTGGAGCATAAAAGTTACTGTTGGTTAAAGGTTCTGTGGTCTGACATTTCAGAGGTGTTGCTATAGGTTTTGGCATTCCTCTATATTCTTTGTTTACTGTTTTTCAGTATGAATTAACCATCTATGGAGGAATGGTGTAAGAAAGCCTTTACCTATTGTCAAATTAAATAGAAAATTAACCTGATCTGGCTAACAGAGGTAAAAAAGCATGGAGATGAGTCACTGGGCTCTCACCTACGCAGCAGGAATTCTTGGACATTTTCTGTTTGCTGTCTGTGAAAGAAGAAAACAAATGTGCGCCATTCTAATGTAAAATGCATTTATACCTCTAACTCAGAAAACCAGTAAATGAAATCAATTCTGGCTGTACTACTTAGACTCAGCAGTCAGGTTAGGTATGTGGTCTAGAACAGGATATCCACAGCCCACCTGAATAGATGGACTATAGGCCGCAGAGTCCCCACAGATTCATAAGCTGCACTCTTATAGGAGAAAGGCTTGTTGCATTTTGCCACTGAAATGCTGTATTGCTCAAGACCAGTTAAAATTAATATAAGAATCTGGTCTAAAGTCTGATTTTGAGACTAGGTCCTGCTCTTTTTGGTTTACCACACCTCTTTGCTGTATAATTCTTCAGCATGGATGTACATGTACGCAGAGAAAACTCACAAATTACATCAATGTAGTGAGCAAATCATTGAAGGGAAGGATCCCATGTATCTGAAGCCGAGTTTCCCCACTGCACTTCCCAACTCCCATGGGAGTGAACTTTGGAGAGAAGCCCTTTCTAGCTGTCCTGATCTCCCTGCTGGCCAGCCAGGAGGTATACAACTTCCCCACTACTACTGACTATCAATTAATTGTATTCCAGCTCAATGCCTCAGAAACACGCTCTATGAAAAAGAGGGATGATTGATTTAGGAACCTGTAGTTCTTTAACAAGGTTATTGTCAGAGATTTCAGCTCTGGGAGTTAATATCCATGCTCACTTTTCTAAAGTCCTTGAATTTTAAGCTGTTTAGATCTGGTAGACTGCAGAACACCTGACAGATGTATGTTAAATCTTTCCTGTGGTTGGTAATTGGAACACCTCTGAGCCTGTTTGCTCTAGCTGAAGACACAGGTTGATAATTCTGGGCAGTGCTCCCCTCTAAGTGCTCAGCAGCATTGCTTGAATAATTTTACAAGCAAAACTTAAGAGGTTTCCTGAACTTGACCAGTTTCAGGAAGAAACAGTTGTATGGTCTAGTTCCATTTAAAAATAGAAAGGGGAAAAAAAAGAAGATAATATTTACTCCTAGTGAGTAACTTTTTTTTTTTGTTCATATTTAAAATCATTGTCTAATATTAAAAGTAAAGAGTCAGATGTAATACAATAACCTTTTATTGTATTCTTTATAATTGAACATGAAAAAATGTGAGGTTATGAAAATAATGAAGTTGAATGAATTTTCACGGAGTTCCATGTTTGATCTCACTTCTATTCCATCCTTTAGGCAGTAATTGTGGCATGTGCCAGAATCGTCCTAGAAAATGGACAATATTCAGATTGCATTAACAAAACTTCAGTGAAATTGTCCAAAGCTAGGAATTTTGCATTTTGAATTGAACCTGCAGTACACATGAGGCTTCTAAGACTCTTAAGTTTCTTTCAGAAATCTCGTTCTGAAAGCCACTGAATTTATTCAAGTCCGAGTTAACTGTGAACTTTACCAAATGCAGAAATCTCTTAAGGTTCCTTCAACTAAATCTGTTGTAGAGGAAGTCTCAAGGGAGTTTGAGTGGAAAAGTCTTATTCCTTTAGTAAGTATGAGTGAATATGCTGTTGACCTTTTGAGAAGTGGAAAGAGTTTTTCAGAGGTTCAGTGGGCAGTATATGGGACATGAAAAAAAAAGTTCAACTGTTGTGCTTAAAATTCTCTATAGCTTCCTAACATCCTGCTGTTATTGACCTGCTTAGACATGTATAGAGTATTGTAAATGTATGAACAGTTTATATTAAGTTGTTTAAGGTTTGGTATTACAAACTTGTCAGAGCAAATGTCAAACTCACTGAATTAGATCATTCCTCATTTGCAAAAGAAATGCATTTTTCGCTGCTGTCATGCAGTTAGGCATTTTTAACACACGTAAACATATTTATATGTGAAAATACATCTCTTGTTTAGGTAAGAGTACCTGACTTGATAATATAAATGAGGGACAATGGGCAATGTGATCCCATATGAGGTTCCTCCCATGCTAAACGGAATGGGTACTGAGAACAAGACCATAGTCTGATATTTTCAAGGAAGTGCAACTTGGCACTGCCTAAAGAGGAATCTGCTGCAATATATTCTCTCAGTGATACTTTGTTTTTTGGCACTTGTTTATGTCCAAAACCATCCCATCTAGTGAACTAGAGTTTTGCTCATAATATAATGTTTGAACAAATAGAGTGAGGGTAATTAAGCTGAAGATCTTGGGTAACCTAGCTTCAACTCAGTGCTCTGTAGAAAAAATGCCTTAGCTGTGGCTCCCTGAATATCACTGGACTGCCTATAGCAGTACTGATATTAATATAGGTAAAGATTTTGAAGGATTCAGATTGTAAAAATATCTGGATAAATTACTATGTAGCTGGATAAATAATTACAAATACTCAAGATGCCACAGTTCAGCAAGTTACCACTCATCAGCTGAAACATGGTAACTCATTATTTGCTTATCTTTAGTCCATTGTGAATGCTAAAGATGACTTGAACCACCTCCAACTCAAGCTGAGTAACTCAGAGCTTCAGGTTTTCAAATGTGTGGTGTAGAAAGATGTATCAAGGTGTCTTGGGTTTAAGTTATGCTGTTTCCCTAAAAAAGTAGTAAATTGCTGTAGATTCTCTTTTTCTTAATATTTTAATCAAAACTACAGTGAAAAACTAAGTTATATATAGAGGAAAGAAACGAACAACAAAAGTAAAAAAAAAATAATTACAAAGAATATACAAAACTAAGATATAAATAGATTGCATTCTCTACCTTAAAATGGTTAAATGGTTGGGGAATTTGAATAGAGCTTTTTCATATAATTTCTTCTATGTAATCTGTGGTAGAAAAAAGAACAAAATAAAAAAACCCCATTAGACTATGTACATTAGCAGCAATATTCTTCAGCCATTGTTTTGATGTTTCTCCATTGCTATAATGTATACTGGTCCCTTTTTTTTCAAAGCAATGGATTTCCTCTTTTGCACATTTTCACTTACTTAAATTTCAGAGTGACCATATTAAATCTTTGAATTTGTTCGAACCAGAGAACAATACATTTTATAGTCATAATTACCTTTCATAATACAGAGGCCTTAAGTCAAAATTGGAAGCAGTCTAGTTTAAAAGCACAATTAAAGGTAACTACACCTAATTTTCATCAGTGTAAAAATGAAATAAATTGGCATGAAAGATCCTTGATTGCTATACTAATGTGAAAAATAATTTTATGGCAGGAATAAAGTATTTCCATCCCAGGTATGCATGGCAAAAGGATAGGCTTAAGGTGTTTTGCAATTGTTTTAATGGTGTACGAGTAGCTTAGCAGACCAGAAATTCTGGACAATAATGTTTATCTACACAGCAGTTTCACTGTTATGAAGTTTTCCACACATTTCA
This sequence comes from Laterallus jamaicensis coturniculus, assembly GCA_022605575.1. Classification (NCBI taxonomy): domain Eukaryota; kingdom Metazoa; phylum Chordata; class Aves; order Gruiformes; family Rallidae; genus Laterallus; species Laterallus jamaicensis. Next base: position 38,360,774 of record JAKCOX010000005.1, read on the forward strand.
AAGATGATTCATAGTTCATTAATTTTAGTATTTAAAATGTATTCATTCTTATAAATACTTCTCAGTTCACACAGATTTTAACACAAACTTAAGTTCTGTTTAGTCAATCAGTGAATTCAGTATGCTCAAGGAACTTAGTAAATGGGGGAAAAATAAAAAAAGAAAAATTAATTACTTGGTTACTTTCACAGCCTCTCATGAAATCTCTTCTTCAATGCTTTGGTGGAGACAGAGCACTTGAAGTGTAAAGGTAAAGGCTGTCAAATCAAAGCTTTGGCAAATTGGAAGCTACAATAACATACAGCCTTTTTTTTTTCCTTTACAAGCTATCTGCTCCATCTAACTCAGGAGTGGTGAATTGAATGAATTCCCAACCTTGAAGAGTCTGGGTTCTTCACAAAACATGTCGTATTAAATATGCACATGCAAAACAAGTTATAATGCGCCATTAAAATCTCTTTCATATCAGGAATAGCTTTTTCAGCAGTCATCAGGGCCAGGTATAATTTAAGTTTAAATAAAAACTAGATACATCTAGAGGATGGGATAGTCAACCAAAGACCCCGAAACAGTCTTAGAAGTGCCTTTCTCTTTTTATCCGTTATCCAAACAGATCAGTTTGGCACAAAACCAATGTGTCTCTTCTAAGTGGGGGTGGAATTGCATCTAAGCACTTTTGTTTAGGTAGGAAAAATATCTGAGGTTGCTGAATTTATAGCAGGCTAAAGCATGTTGAATTACCTCATGGTTTCTCTCAACTAAAAGCATGCATATGGACCTTGCTGTGCCTAGAATTTTAATTGATGGTAACTTTATTGTGTATTGAATAACAAAGTTAACCAAAATAATTAATAGTGTTGTATTTGGTGATTGAGTGCACTTTAAATGTGTGTTTACAGATCTATGCTTACATGATGACCCTAAAATGCAGACTTGCACATAATGTCTATTTCTTGCCATGCTTTAAAAGTAAGTTCTGGGTAAATTCATGGTATTTCAGTTTTACTCAGATTGCATCTACCTTTGCAGGATTTGCTTGTCTCTATGCTGATTTGACATAATCAGATCTTCCCATGGTACAGGCTGGCATACTCCCTGCTGAACTGGGAAAGTAGCATTGCTTTCTGACTGCTGAAGATACAGGACTATATTTATGCAAGACTTGAAATATATCACAGAAACTATTTAGATTAGGATTATACATGATATGTATCATTATTATTATTTTTAAACAGATAACTGTAATGCTCTTTTAATGCATGTTTAATGTAGCCTAAATTACATTTGTACTTCTGTATTGAAAGTAACATCCCAAAAAGTGTACTGAACTCTACATCGTTTCACAGAAAAAAAGAGAAAAACCTTTCTTTGATTACGTCTGTACCCTTCTTTGGAAAACCAGGAGACTACAATATCCAAATATTTTCTCACTAGATTCTATTGAAAGAGTGATTAACAGAGAAGCAATTTTTATTTTCACTAATTTTGCTGCAAAAATATCTTCTCAAAGACCTGCTTAATAGTTTGATTGCCATTTCTTGACACCCAGCCCCTTTCAGTCACATATCTCCCTACTATCTAAGAAAAAACCAAGATATATAGTGCGTCTGAAGCCTTAGGAAAGATTTTCATCATGATAATCACATAATGAAAGGGCAATCTGAAAAACCACTTATTTAAAATACAGGAAGATGGCTTTTGCTGAACTTAATACCATTTGCTAGGTTTTAAGGTCTGTAATTTCCACTCATGTTAATGCATTCTAATTATTATCCTGCTTAGCTTTTGTTTCTCATGAAGATTAAAGTGGTCTGTTTGATGTGTGCAAAGAAGTGACTGCAGAAAATGGTAAATTAATTGGAAGATGTCAGCTTAGGAGAACGGTTTTGACATGAGCGCTGTAAGGCTGTTAACAAACAGGCTAACTCATTTGTCTCACCATGAAATGAAAATAAAAATCACAACATTATGATAAAATCTTGACTAGGAGATGCCTGCAAGATTCTTTGAAGCCTTAGGTTGTTTTCTTCCCTGGGCTTTGGCACTGTGATATATGCAAACCACGTTCTACATAACTGTGAAGTGAAATAGGTTCTATGCAGAACAGATGGACCAGGGCTAATGTGGCGATCTGCACTGGAGACGAGAACAGATTAATACCACAAGGGGAGACTGGAGGAAAATTGTAAAGATGGGGGTATTTGAACTAATTCATGAATCATTTCCAACTGCTAGTTATGCCTCCAGGCACAGTGAGTAATATCAAGGAAGCATATTTAAAATTGTGTAAGTTTGTTTTAATGTACATGAGAATTAAGAGCCATACTTTTGGGAGATTAAAAAAAAATATCTTGTATTCTCCCCCTCTCCCCCCAGAATATACCTTTGTGATTTAAATATCACTGATGATCTTAATTATGTGTGGTGTGACATGAATTGCTGTTTGGAAAACCCATGGCAGATTCATGGACTTGGCAGGAAGCATTCGGGAACGTTTTTTTTCAAGCACAGTATGAGCTGGGAGAGCATTGCTCTACCACTTGAATCCAAGACGTGGAGATGCAGCACTGTAGTGGCTCAAGGCATGGTCTGATTGCTGCATCTCATTCGGGTGTCTCTTTAAGTTTCACCTGTCTTCATCTGATTCAAACAGCCTGCAGTCTTGTGAGGTTCAGACTTCCCAGAGCTGTGCCAGAGCAGATACCCACACCTTTGAAGCAGATCTTCAGACATATGTTACAGAATGAGGCTTTCCACAGAGATATTTCACATGACCAAGTTATGTTGTTCTTGCTGATGGACATTTTACTCTGGGGCAGAAAGTCATGTAGAAATACAAAGCTTCACCTGAGATTTAAAAGGGCTTTAACAACAGGATCTGAATACAGTGAATACACTTGAGAAATACATAACTTCCCAGTATCACTGAAGATACTGGAGTTTTGTTTATAAGTGAAAAAGTACAATTCCATGTGTTAGGACATCAAAGACGTGTTAGGACATCAAAGACATTTTGGAGAGTGCAAAGTGTATGGATGAACCTGATTATTAGTATTGATTTTGGATGTGGTTAATAAAAGGAAAAAGAAACTGAGGAAAGAAAACTTATAGATGATTGTTTGGATGCTCTATATTCTCTGTGTAATTTTTCAGGAGAATATTTTCAAATTATAGAGGAGGATATTGAACACTGGACAGTAAGGGAAACTTTTGAGAAAATCTAATGAATATGGCAAGTTCACTTTGCCAGTAAGGAAATAATCTGCATGGATTTCTCTTAACCAGCACAGAAGATGCTGTATCATTTCTCTTATATACAATTATTTCATTCTAGGCAAGGCTCAGTAAGAAGCAAGAAAGGTATGAAATGGGCTGTTTGCCGAAAACTTGACTGTCGTGCTGTTGATTTCATTGCAGGTTGCAAATCTGGCCTGTTCAATCTCGAATAATGAAGAAGGTGTGAAGTTAGTCCGTATGGCAGCAACACAGATTGATAGTCTGTGCCCACAGGTGAGTAAGATTCCTGTTAAAAAAGTACTCTAGAGCCCTTTAGGCATTAAAAAAACATCCGTTAGCTGAGACAGTAAAAGCAGCCTGGATGAAGATTATAACCTTTCTTTGTCATTACAAATCTGCCTGCTTACCACAAACTGTGAAAAATGCATTTTTATCTTGAGACCTGCATATCAAATGGGGTGTAATGCTGTATTTTTAACACAGTCTGTAATCTATCTGTTCTTTCCCTCATGAAAAAAATTTTGCTATTCCCTGTAACAAATACTTTTGAATAACAGGTTATAAATGCTGCACTCACGTTGGCTGCCAGACCTCAGAGCAAAGTAGCACAGGACAACATGGACGTCTTTAAAGATCAATGGGAGAAACAAGTGCGAGTTCTCACTGAAGCTGTTGATGACATCACTTCAGTGGATGATTTCCTCTCCGTTTCAGGTACTGGGATCAAGGGACTCTTATAAAAATATACTGCTGAATTAAAGTAACGGACTGGATCAGAGAAAAGCTACAATTACTGAAGTATCATTAGTCTCTTAGTCCTTTATTGGAATGCTGATCTTCACCCTCAGTAAGAGCAACCAGGCCATACCAATTAATCCCTGGTAGCAATGGTTAGCTTTTCCTGTCTGAGAAAATAGCCTGCTTCTATTTCTAGAGAAATTGTATTTCAACTCAGGCACAAAGTAGTATTTTAGTAATTTAAGGACATATTGAAGACCTGTGACAGGCTGACAATATTTACAGAAATTAATTATTAGAGTCCTTGTGCAGTTGTGGGCAAGAGGAGGAAAGATGGACTTTGCTTACTTTATTTGGTAGCTTTGCTCAGATCAGCTCTGTTCAAGCAGTGGGGCAGATGTACTACACAGTCCTGGGCCCCAAACATGTATGGCAAGTATCCAGTCCCTGAAAAGAGGTAGGAAGAAGGGAACTAGGCAGATGCTGCATGTGAGTCTCATCTCAATATATTGTCAGGACATGAGCTGGGAAGCACTTCTGTGTTCTGGAGGAGAAGGATTTTGACTCTACAAGGAGGATGGAGAAAAGACTGTGCCGCAAAGTGCTACAACTTGTGGCAGAGTGTATTGTTATTACATAGTCATGTACAATGAGTAGTGTAACTGCCAAGTGCTGCATGTCTTGGGTTAATTGCCTGCTGCAGAAAACTCATTTTCCTATTACGGTTTGAAAGAGGTGAATTTCATTGTTGTGACTAAGGATGTAGATTGTGCCAGGTGTGCTTAGCTTACTCTTAACATCACAGAAGAGACAAACTTCAAGAGATCTTAATTTTGTGTTTCATTCTACATTCTTTTCTTTGATGCTTCCTAACTTACCTAATATCTACCAAGAAAACAAAATATTTATCCTTTAAAAAACTCTTTCATTTTCTTTTTTGCCCTCCCCTTTGTTTTTTTTTTTACTTGTATCCCGCTATTATTAGTAACAGGGAAATGGTTTGGCTTTGCATAATTGCACTCTACAATTCAACATCATTTCTAGAGTGTTTACTGCAAGCCATGACAAGAAAATGAAAATGAACTCTCAAAATAAAGGGTACTTCAGAATCTGGTAGCACATAAATTTTTATTTGAGACTGACAAACCCTTTTCAACAGTTCTACAATGAAAGGGCAGGCCAAGCTGTAAAATGCAGATTGGTCCACAATCCAAAGAGATGGCACACATGGCCACTTGGTTATATGTCTGTGGGCTTCGTTCACTCAAAGCACTTGTAGCCATAAAATTGGAAGTTGCTGGAACAAATGACATTTTTACTTTTTGTTTTTTCATATCATATTTTCTTCTAGCATATATTTTGAGATAGTCTTGACTTACATCCAAGCTTTCTAAGGCAGCTGAGAAGTAGTATTTCTTTTGGGTTCAGATTTCTTTCTAATACTGTCCATAGGCATCTCTATTAAAAATAGGAAAACATTTTGCGTATCCAAATGCGTGTTGCTGCTAGCTGTAAGCTTGGAAGCCTCAGCTTACACAGGGTAGTTTTATTTTTGGATGTTAAACCAGTGAAGCATTCAAAACGGGCTCATGTCTGGTTAAACGTACCTCAGAAATTACACCTCCTCCTCTTCATATTGAATGTCATGTTGGTATGTTTTATTAATATGTTGGCTACCAAAAAAAGGTTGACCATAATTTAATCACTTTATATTCCAAATGCAGTGGATGTTCATATTCAAAAAATACTTTTTGTTGGGCAAAATGATAATTCCATGTTAAAGAAAAAGGAGAAAATGAGGAGGAAATAGGGAAGAAATATTTTAGCAAAGCAACCTTTTTAAAATATGGAGAGAGAGTTTTTTTAAACAAAGAATTTTGCCTTGCAATTTACTCTAATTCACAGCTCAGGGGACTTTCATTTTACATTCAGAGTTGTTACAGTTCAAAATTTGACATCATGTAAAACATTTCTGAAACCCTCAAATGATCCAACCTTGGGATTTTTAACAGTGAGGATTATTGTGTCATTCAATTTTTGTGGCCAAGAATAATTAACAAAAAGGAGTTGGTGAACCGATTTCATTGTTTTATTTATTACTACTACAAAGAACAGCATTTCATTTTCTGTTTAGATGTCTCTATGGCAGGAAGGTAAGTTGCTGTTAAGAGTTTCTCAGAATGAGTGTGCTGTTAAACGAAATTCAGTTATACTTTCATTATTGAAATGATTTTTAACTGTACCAGCTACAGGGAAATGATGTCTGAGCTAGTCAAAATCTGCTTCAGCCTTTCAGATTATCTGTATGTGAGAATACTACATAAAAAGTGATACTGCATCACGTGAGAGCAGATGGCCTGATTCTGAGCAGGGAAAAAATTATAAACCTCCCAAGATTTCAGGAAACACTTGATACTACATCACCTGAGCAGATCCACTGTTGTCAACTCATTTCAGAGTATGCACAGTTACATATGATTATTCTAAGTGTCATGAAAAGTTCGCACCTTCATCTCTGACATAATCAGAGTGGAGATGAGCTGCTTGTGCACAGCTTTCTACTGTTTATAAAAAGGATTTTCTGTTGTCTTTTCTAAATGATTTATTTGCTTTTCTGACTGATTTAGTCACAATTGAACCAAGAATATTAAAGCGTTTATAGGAATGTGTAAATTCATCTGCAGAAAATTGCCCAACTATTTATTAAGGCATCTGCATAATATCTGGCCAGTTTTCTTTTGGGATTGATTTTTATTGCACTTTCATTATAATAGAATTCAGTGTGATGTTGTGACTGTTTTTCAAAGAATTACAGGTTGGTACTCACAGTATAGGTGAGAGGATATAGTCCAATCCCTTTAAAAGATCGATATCAAACTTGAGATTTTTACTGTTTTGTGGCATAGTGTCATAGAATGATATCTATTATATAAGGATAGATCTACATTTTTTCCTGTACTGACACTTGCTGCTTACTCAAATTGGTAAGCTTTGCTGTGAAGGAGAATGAAATGAAATGAGCCTTATTTTTTTTTCCTACATTCCAGAAAACCATATTCTGGAAGATGTGAATAAGTGTGTGATTGCTCTTCAAGAGGGGGATGTTGATACACTAGACAGAACTGCGGGTGCCATTCGAGGCCGTGCAGCCAGAGTTATTCACATCATTAATGCAGAGATGGAAAACTATGAAACTGGAGTTTATACTGAGAAGGTACTGGAAGCTACCAAACTGCTCTCTGAAACTGGTAAGCTTACTTGAAATGTTGTTCAATATTCATAGAATTATCAAGGTTGGAAAAGACCTTCAAGATCATCAAGTCCAACTGTCATCCCTTCCCCACGAATCCACTACACTGTCTCCCAAAGCACCTCATCTACCTGTTTTTTAAACATCCCCAGGGATGCTGACTCCACCACCTCCCTGGGCAGCCTGTTCCAGTGCTTCACCACTCCTCATCAAGCTCCTAATATCCAATCTGAACCTTCTCTGGTGCAACTTGAGGCCTCACTACAACCTGTCACTTAAAAGTGACCTATTATGTCACTTAAAAATTTCAGTTAGTTCTCTGAAATCTGTAACTCAGAGGGAAACCAGTGCTTGAAAACAAGACATAAAGAAGTTAATGACCATGAGTGGGTTTTTTTTATTCTCTACTGAGTGCTACTGCAGAAGTCATATTGATGAGAGCCGTATAAGAGAAGAGATTCAGTAAACCACAAGGCTGGTCTACTTCATCAAAGTTTCAATGATTTGTGCAAATAATACACAGCCTTTTCTTCAAGTTCCTTCTGAATTGGTTGATTATGTATTATATGTCTCTAGGAAATGATAACAAACATTACTCTGGTCTGTGCAGGTGAACATACTTGATGACTAAAGCTGTGTTTCTAAACAAAACAATTTTTCATTGAAAATACGCCTGAGCATCTGAAAATATATTACCTGATTGAAAAAATACAAAGTTTTCTATGTTATATAAAGTATATAAAAGTATATAAAGTATATAAAATAGAGTATATAAAATCAGAAAAGTCTCCTAGATGAATAGACTAGAAAAAACCTGCTGATTTTATTTTTTTAACTTGGTTTTACCTTCACAGAGCAGAGGTCTAAGTGTAGCTTACTACCTCTAAGCTGGTCATTTCAGACTCCTTTATACTTAGCATTATCTAATACTACGCACATCTGAATCATTCAGGGCAGGCAATACTGTCAAGTGCTCTCATCTTAAAGCAGTGGTTTGTTCAGATGAATCTTGCTTTGACTATCACTAGCTTTACAGGCCAGACCTCCACATATATATATATATGCTGGTCCACACATGCATAGTGTGGATGTCTGAAAATGTCTGAGTGGATCCTCCCCTATCTGGCCGCACTTGCTCATCTGGGCTTTAAATTCAGGATTGTTTTAGACAGATCAAAAGAGAACACAACAGTTCAGGGCATGGCAAATGCAACATTCAGAACAAACAAACAGGTACCACTCTCTGAGATAGAAATGCAAAAATTGTTGTAGCTATGGCAGCCTCTGATAGCTCGGATAGCGAACATCAACAAAATGAGCTTAAAAAAAATGTTGGGATGATTTAATGTTATTACATTTTAGCCCTAAAAAAGACCCAAAGCTCTCACTGAACAGATAAATCCCAATGTCCAAAATGAAGAGTTTCTTCTTTTTCTGACCTTTCCTTATGATTTTTTTGAAACTGTAGCTGAAGTGTGGATGTTTGCAAGGGTCATTAGGACTAGACATATCTTTAGGCTTTTTATTCAACTAAAATTCTGACCTAGTGCTCTGTAAAATTTTAGTAATAATTTTTCAACAGAGTAACTGACAGCTATGAAGCATAGTCTTATAGATCAATAATAGGCACAGAAAATATTACATCCCGTATTTAGTGTAGTTTTTTATATAATTTGAATTACAGCTAAGTGCTAGAAGCTCTGGACATGCATCTTGAACAACATTGTAAATGCTGGGATTCAGTACCTAAGACAATCTTTTTTCCTCAGTTATTACTTATTTTGTATTCTATAAAATGTAAGCAAACTTGTGAGTAATAAAAAAAAATAATTCACATTTTAAATGTTAAGGACTGTACGTCATGTACAAATTGTGCAACAGAAGTTCAGAAGATGGAATGGGCCCAAATTCAATGGAGCCAATGAAGCTGAAACAATTTATGCCAGACGTGAATGTGGATCATTAGTATTACTGCACAATTTCTATCTGCAGCTTTTCAGGCCATTTACAAAGAAATTGATTATTATTTCTCTATGATTGTTGATTTTAAAAGGTACAATTTACTGACTTATTTCTTCACCCTAAAGTGGTGAAAATTTAGACCACTCTATGCCATTCTGTGGCCCTTTATACTCTGCCCTCTCCCCTAGAACTACTCTGTCTACATATGCGTCAGGGTACCTATGGATATAGAGACATGGAGATCTATGAATGAATGCATATTTTTGTATATTCACTCTTTTCATCCCCTTGAGATCCAACACTCAAGAATAATGAGAGTGGTTTATTTAGGCAGGCTCCACCCACAGATGCACATATGAAAATTGCTGTAAGATACATTGATGAATGTCTTATCTTTTTCATCCTTGTTCCTCCTCATTTTTCATTGAACCTTTATTTTGTATATTTTATATGAAGTGCATTTCAAACCTGGGAAAGATTTATTTAAATGATAGTGAAAGGGAAATAAGCACATTACATTTTTCTTATAATTATTATTTACTTTTTACCATCAACTCAGACAAAGAAAGCCTCTGTTAAGCCTCCTTTTCCAGAGATTTCATATTGTTATATGAGTACTGGATTTGATCTGCAGAACACTGTTTTGGAAAGAGAAACACCTTGTTAACAGGATTTTTTTGGGAGAGCAGTTAATTTTGAGTTAGAGTAATATCAGGATGTTCTGAGAAATTGAAACTATGTAAACATTACTTTAATAACTGTTTTCACCTTAAAGATTTATTTTTCTTATTGCTTTAATTTACAGCCTTTGGAATATCTGGAGTGGGGGTTTTTTCAGAGTTTTAGTGCTTTCTTGCCTGTGCTCGACTAACTGATTGCCTTTACAGCCAAGTATTTGGCAGAGGCTAGACTCTTACCTCTGACAGCTGTATTAAGTAGAGACACATTGGTTAATGTCTTTTTAAAATTGTCTACTATTCTTTTAAAATCAAAATACGAACTTGACTCTCACTTACTGATTTGCTTATAAATCCAAGATGGAAATTAGAAAACCAGAGTCTAATGGGCTTGCTGGGAGCAAAGGCAAAGTTCATAGATTTTAGTGGATGCTAATTGTGTGCAGGAATAAACTTCAGGGGTTTTGGGGGGTTTTTTTGTTTGCTTGTTAGCTCTTTTTTTGGACTTTGTGAAGGTTTACTAATATCTTTCACTTGGTTTACTAAAGACCAAGGGCCTGGGTCTTCCTGGGGTCAGCACTGAGGATCAGGCACCTCTGCAGGGACAGGGATGGCCTGAGGCCAGGCTGGGATGTTCCACAGGGAGTCAGAACCAGCCCAGGCAGGACCATGCTGATGGCTCTTGTTAAATGTTATATTGGTATTCAGCATTTCTAGGGAAGTATAAAATTATCCTAGTACAGATGGTCCATGAAAAAAGGATGGAAATGAGAGGGGAAAGAAAGGCAAAGAAAAAGGTGAAAATCAAGGGGCAGGCGTAACAAAAAATGGAGAACACAATTTCTATTTGAGATTTTTCTATTGAGACTTTTCATACTGCTCAGCACCCTGTCCTAGCAGTGACCAAGCCCAGCTGAGAGTGTCCCATTGATAAAGAGGAGATTGAAGTCTACTCAGCAATTGAGAAGCTGTAACAACTGAAGGGAAGAAGCATGAGTTTCTAAACAGGTAGAAAGAATTGTCCTTAGAAATAAATGGAGTAGCGGGCAATGAGGTTGAATATTTTTCAGGATTTTTGAGATGCAGGGAAGAGAAGCAGCTGTGGCATTCTTTAAAGTTCAGAGGGTTGAATTTAAATTAGGAACTCGAGTAGGCTTTGCAGGGTTGTAATGAAAAGGAGTGAATGGGAAATGAAAGAGAAAAAGCAGAACAAATGGGACCAGAACTGGCTGGGAAGGGCTGTAAAAACTTTCTAATTTTTAAAATTTTTTTTCTTCCTTCACTTTGCATTGGGATGTCTGTAAACCATCCTGGAAGAGCTAGTGCCATAGTACTTGGATTACTCACTCATGAGAAGCATATTGGAAATTTGAAATAATCTTATTCAGACCAGAATATATAGTTTAATCTTTTAGCATGTTTTTGTGACTAGCTTTTTTTTGGTAGGTCACTCTCTGACTTCTATTTTGACTCTTCTTTTATTTATTTATTTATTATTTTGTCTTTATCAGAATGGGTTAAAGTTCAAAATCAGCACTACTGGCAATTCAGCAGTAAGCCTGGGAGAGTTTTATCAGTTCGAGTAGGACAAACTTTAAAGATGCTTATCACTAGGAAAAAGGCAGCTCAATGATATTATCAAAGCTAATACTAAAATGTGGTAAAGATGGATTTTTCAGAAGTGATATGAATGGTAACAAAATGCAGAAGCAAGGAGATTAATTTAAGCATAGCAGTACTAGAAAAAAAGGGCATTGAATCTGAGGGAGAGCTAAAAATTGCAAAATGGAGCCCATTTAAAAAATAAATTATGTTAAATTCATGTTTTATGGGCGTTCCAGGTAGCTGTAGTACAACTTATGGGTACCATCATCCTGAGAACATGAGATCATTTATCTGGGGGTTTTGATGAAGTTATGGCTTTTATTCTGCAAAGCACTGTAACATTTTCTTTAATGTTTTGCTGAACTGAATTCCAAAGGTCATGACATCATAAAAAAACCCACCCCAAGCATTTAATGCATTATTTTAAAAATCTGATTTATAAAAGGACCAGAGAATATACAATATTGCCACCAATTCTGATTTGATCCAAATAACTTTTAACCAGAGACACTGCCTTCAATATGTGGAGGAATACAGTAAGAAATCATGTAAAATATATTCTCAAACAATTAAATGTGAGACCATAAGAGCTGAATAAATCACCATGGTGTCTAAAAGCTTAAATACAATTTCTTTTTCTCTCCACTTTTAGAGTTTAAAAATAGACTATAGTACTAAAGGAGAATATAACGTAATTGATTTAGATTTTTGAAAGGCTTTTCATGAAGTCCTGCACATGCAGCTCTTTGGAAAATGGGTAACCATGGAGTGAATGTTAAGGCCTTTGATGGATTAAGAACTGGTTACAAGGCACAAGCAAAGCATAAATGACCATTTCTCAGCAGGCAGAAAGATAAATCCCGTGATGCTTTAGGGGTCAGCACTGTGGTCGGTGTTATATAATGTATTAATTAACAGGTGAATAGAGAGAAGCAAAACTTGCCAAAAGGAAAATCCTGGTTTGGCTGGTGGGAATAGAAGAGCTTCCTTATCAGAAAGACAACAATAAAAGATATTTTAAAATTTAATTTCTCTATGTAAATTGAATAATTAAAACAATATTTAGTGCACTGACAGGAAGGCTCTGAGCTATTTGATCTCATCAGGAAAAATATGGACTCATTACGGAGCGCCAGGCAATAATCCCTTTTCCATGCACAATAGCCCTCATCAGTGTTTAAGATGTTACCCTGTTTCTTATGGATGAATTCCCCACATAGTTCTTTCAGCTTTGCTCTCCACAACCTAAAGATCTTCCAGAAATGGAAGAAGGTCAAGATATAAAGATGACAAAATTCATCAAATACAGGAATTCGGAAGCAAATTAGGACTAGGATTATTTCTTTTAGATGGTCCAGGCACCTTGGATAATGAATAGCAGATTAATATAAAGAAAGGCCCATTTTATGAGACTGTTATTTTTATTTAGTCGTGATTCAAATCTTTTCTCAAAAAACATCTTGTGTTTAGAGCCATTTTTTAAAGTAATGATGATGGTAGTGGAGGTAGAAATAAAGTTTATACCGAGTCTAGAAAATATAGGAAGAAAAATACAGTGAATATGGACTAGTTCCACCAGAATATTTGGTGAATATGTGTGAATTGTACAATAATATTTTTAAAATAAAAACACTGGTATTCCTTGCATCCCCGTGCCTACACACACCTACGAACAGATATACAAAACCATAATTCAAGCCATAAAGTGCTTTGCTTGTCTTATATAAGCTTGCTTTTTGTGGTTTTTTTTGTTCACATCATGCAACTGATTTCCTGAGGGGACTTTTCCAAGAGCTTCAGCTAGGTTTACTCGAAGTATTAACCAGAAGGGAGTTCCATTTAGTAGTAATAATATTTTAGGGGATACTCACTGTATGTAGTCTTTATTTGGACAAGTAGACAGGAGAATGAGTGAGACATCTGAAATTGGTGAGATGCATATGTCCCTGCAGCCATCATTTGTCATCTTTCTTTGTATGCTTTGTGATGTACCCTTTCATTACATGACTGCCTACTCTGCGGGCCATGAGGTGCCTCCCTGCAGATACCACTTACCTTGGCTCTCCCTTCACATTTTATCTTTTTGTAAATGACAGTTCAATCAGGACAAATTTTGGGGGTTTTTTCCAATTTTATTTGTGTCCATATCTCATAATACTTGGTAATGCAACTCTTGACATCCCATTAATTGCTATAATGTGTAGCTCTTCTCTACCCCACATGAGGAAATCCAACATTTCCTGAAAGCTTTGCATTACCACGTAGTTGCATATAGCCAAGGTCCATGACTAAGGCAGTGATGCAGCATATTGGCAGCGTAGGCTGATTCTTCCTGAAACTTCTGTGTTTACTGCAAAATACTGTAGTGTATGTGGTTTCATTATTTCACATCTATCCTTTACAGTTTCCTTGGGAGAAGAGCAAATCAGTAAACAGCAAGAAGAAAATGGATGGTCTTGTGCTTTGGACAAGGATTTTTCATCCTTTTCTATGCCATAGCATTTAAACTAGAATGCTGTAAATTTTGCCCTAATTTTGTTTTTCCTCTCCCCTGAGTGATCAATATGAGATTCATGGGGTTTGATGTCCAGAACTGATAAGGATTTACATTTTTACAGATGAGTTGTAGCAGAAGTCAGTGACCACTTCTCTGAGCACAGAATGATAAACACTCTGAAAGCCCAATCCAGTAATGTAAAACAACAACTTAATTTCATATGGGCATTTTTCATCCATGACAACCAAAATATTATTAATATATTTATGTGTATGCAAGATATGTCTATACTCAGTGTGTGCTACAAAGATACACAGAAGCATATGTCAGCCCAAGGAACAAAATATTTAAATGAAATCTTCTTAGAAAATCAGTTGGTCTGTACTGTTATATATTGTTTAATTTATTTTTTTAAAATTATCGGTACAATAATCGTAAGTGAAATGTTGTAAATTATGAGACTAGGTTTTGATAAATATTTTATGAAATATTTAGACTCTCCTGGAAAAGAATTTACAGTTTTTCCAGAAGCAGACTTTGACAAACATTTCAAGCTAAATAAGGTGTCATGTTTGATTTCTTATTCATCCTTCAAACTAAATTGAGAAAATGTGTTGTCTTCACTAGAGTATGTCAGATATCCTATAGGAATTATTTTTTAAATACCTTTTTAAAATACTTAAACTTCCCAGTAACAGACTGTATTCTTTCCTCAGTTAAGTAAAGGTTAAATAAATAGTAATTTTAAAATAACAAACAAACTCGAAGACATTTCAAAAGCTACAGCTTTGTGAAGTTCCTGTACTAAAACCTTTTAAATCTGGATTATGGTTGGGCTTTTTTCCTTACAGAGCCTCGTTTTTGAAATGGTCTTTTGTGGTTTTTTTCTTTATTGGTCTTCCCTGATAACCCATAGCTTACAATCCTGCCAATCATTCTGGATATGGGACATAATCAACTGTGATGTTTAGTGGAAGCCCAGATTCTCTGCGTGGGATTTTCAGGGATCCTTCCTTCAACTTCTAGCAATGTAGCAGTCCAAGCCTTCAGACTGCCCTGTCATTCTTGAATAATCTTATCCCAATCAGACCAGATTTTTAATAGCCCATTAAGGGCTACTTTGAGCATGTGATTGGCACCTATGATTACATGGCATACGGAAAATCAAACTTCTGAATGGCAACTACAAATGCTGAAATGAATGGAGAGCTACCAAGAGTGAGCCAGAGGGCAAAATCAGATATAAAATCAGGGTATATATGAGGTCAGACATTTCTCTGGAACTTGAGCACCTGTATTTTTCTGAAAATAGTCTGGATATTAGGAGGAGTCAAGTCGGTGCTTTGTCTCTTTAAAATGCAGCTCTGAGAAGTAGCTTTGCTGATGCAAATAGATGAAAATAGTCTTCTGGCCAGAAAAACTGCCAGAGAGTTAAACCCTGCAGTTCCAGTGAGATTTGGATGGAAAGTAGCCACTTGTTACTCATCCAGTGCCCTCCTGGGCACCCTCTGGTGTAAGGCACATAGCGACCCAGGATTTATTTATGCCTAAACTTGGTTGTCAATGCAGTCATCTGTCATCTTTTTCTATTTAATAGGCAGAGGAATATTAGAATTTGAACCGCTTTCTTAAAATACTTGTGATTAACAGTCTACTGGAGGCATCTATTGCTCTCCATTTAGTAAAGGCAAAAATGGGTTTCTAACTTTCAAATGCATGTAGTAAGATGAAACCAGGCCAAGGTACCTTACTCCCATTGGTATCATTTGGAATTAGAAAACTGTGCACCTGTAGGGACCTTAACTTTTACTGCTTTTTTTTTTGTGTCTCGATTCTCCCTTTCTGGGTTATTGAAGATTCACATCTACTTCAGTTTGTGAAGAATTTGCATGCCTAAATAATGTGGCCACAAAGCTGCATAAAATTGGTTAAGCATTCATTTAATCTTGTATGTAATGAAACTTAATATTCTAATGCTATTAACAAAAAAGCCCAAACATATTTTTAAAACTCTCAATAATGTTATTATGTAACGTAACTTTTCCCTGTCTATCAAGTGATCTTATTGTTCCTGTATGACTAAACAAAATATGTGGCTAGGTTTTTAAGTACAAACATCACAGTACAAACTGATTATCATAGGAGAAGAAGTGAATAGGGAATATATTTTTAGAAAATCAATAATTACTTGGTAATTTGAATGTGTAGGAAATATGAATGGAATGGGAGAAAAGCAAGGCAAGCTTTAGAGAAAATGTTTTCTGTGGAGCAGGATGGTTCACAAGAAAACACACGTTACCAAGACATGAATTGACCCATGCTGATTTGCTATTTTTCTATTATGCAGATAATTTAAAAAAATAAAAAATCCATAGATGAAATGGAAGTAATTTTAGCATTATTGTTTCCCAGTTTTTCTCCAGCAGCAGTTCATCCTAGAATTTGTTGACAGTGATCTTACTTTCAGTGCCACTGAAAACTCATTTACAGAAAGGCTTTAAAATCTTTATTTGTTAAAATGACAAAGTCAGTAAATTAGAAGTGTTGCTATTAACTTGGGACCTGATTCTGTCAACATTTATGCAGGTGCCTAATTAATTCATGTAGTTAGACTGAGAAATGTTAATGGATCACATTATTCAGTCTAAGTGTATGCATAACTGTTTTCAAGACCACAGCTCAAACTAAGAAAACAATATTTAATTTTTCCCCCCAAGGTATTGATTTGCTTCTGAATCTGAAATTCATAGCCAATCTTTTTGTACATAATAAATGAACCATGCTTTATCTGATGCATTTAGTTTCAACGCCCGATACAGATTTTATGCTCTTTACTTGTTCTTTCACTGTCAGCATAAGAATATCGTTCCTTGTACAGTAAATGACAGATAAGATAGACTGAAGGTTCTTTGGGTGCAACTGAATTAGATTATTCCCTATAAATCACTCTAATGGAGGTCCTCAAGTATGGCCCAGTAACATGAACTGGAGAATAACAGAAAGTTTAACTCAATTTTCAAAAACTTTACTGCATTATATGGCAACATATACTTAGAGAAACTATCAGAAGTAGCATCTTATTAGCTTAAAATGTCCTTTCTTGCTTGTCTAATAAAACATGAGCAATGATGTAAAAATACATTTGGCAGGTAAACAATATTTCAATAGCTATTTCCATTTTGAAACAGTATATAATGTTCATGTCTTATAATGTAAATGAAGGACTAATTTGTCGTCCCTGTAAACGGGCCCTCTCCATCTTTCCTGCTGACTTTGACAGTTGAGCTTTGCTTTGACCTCAACCTATTTGTTCCTCTTCTACATTCCTTCCCTGAAGAGAGTGATTTTAAGTCCAATAACATTAAGTAATGTGTGAGCTTGAAACAGCTCACAGAAAATAAATGTTTGTGTGCTAGTGAGAAGTGTTTAATGTATCACATTTTGCAGAATCTTCAGAGGGTGTGCTTGTAACCAGACAATCATGACAAATACAGTATTGCAACCCTATCTGCTCTTGCTCTATGCCTTCATATACATAGGTCAATTAAAAAGAAATAAAATAATTTAGCCCAAATAAAAATTTTAGGTGTTAAATATAAATGAGAATATATTTTGCAGGAAGAGAAAGGAATTGCAATAATCAACTAAAATAAGCATCTTTATCTTCTTTTGAGGGGGGTGGAATCTGAGCAGTGAACTCTATCAGGCTATGGGTAATTTCCTTGGGGAGCTGTAAAATTCCTTCATTTGAGTCTTTTAAACATGATCCAGAAATAGCTTCTAGATAAAGTATAGAGAAACATTTATGTTATTTTAACTAAATTATGTTGTCAAAGCATAGAGATGTATGTCTGGATACAACCACAAAATACAAGATTTAAAAAAAAATAAAAAATTTTCACATCTTTCTTGTAAACATGCTACAGAAATCTTAGTTGGGCACTCCAGCTCCAACTAGGGCCTCACTGTACAACTTCATAGCATCTTCTCTTGAATATTTTTTTATATATTGGAACAATTCTAGATTAATCTTAACTTTTTTTTACAATAGCATTGCATTGTTAGACATGTTGCAAAGATCCATTTGACTTGTCGCTCTGGTTTGACAGTGTACCACAGAATTATTCCTTGAGATGTTTTTCTCATGAGTTCCGTGTCCACCTTCCCTTCCTTTGCAGCTAAGAATTCTATGTGTGACCATGACAAAAATCTTACTGAGGTCAAGTTGTGTTGTACCTGCTGCTTCTCTAAGCCCACTGGTTAGCTGTCCTGACAAGGAAAATATTGTAACAGCTTGATGCAACCTATTTTGACAAATCCGTTACCATCTGACATCTGCTCATTATTTACAAGATAATTAAACATTAATTACTTTACATCATGTTTCATTTTCTTTCTGGGTACTGCAATTGGGCGGAACATCCTATAATTCTTCCTTCTTCTCTACCTTTATAAAAATAGTTGCATGCTTTTTCTTCTTTTTCTAAATCTCTGGCATTTTACTGTTACTGTTTTTCTTGCATTCTTATGGTTCAGAAATCTTTGATTGTTTTCTTATGAACCAGAGGGTAAATTTTACCTTGCTCTGTTAACTTGGAGACATGTTTAATAGATACCATTCTCTATGTTTATGTAGCTGTTCTCCAAATCGCCCTTTCCTAATTCAGGTCTGGCTTACTTACTATAAATTATATTTAATACCTGACCACATCTGTTATTTAGGAAACTCTAGTGGACACTAAATATTGGGATCCTAAATTTTAGGGTTCTTACCCTAATATTCTGTTGCCATTTTTGTATCTCTAACACTACCTGTTTTATACCTAAGACTCTAAAAAACTTATGACAGTTTCTTTATGTTTACTTGTTTTCATTGTATATTTAATGACTGCTTTTTGATTTTCTGGCTAAAGACTTCCTTATGCAATCATATCAGTCTCCTACTACACTTTCAAGTGTTCCATTAATTAGGATAATTTGATATATGCATTTATTAATACTCTTTCCAAAATTTCAGCTCTCAAACTCCTGTTCTGTTTAAAATGTTTCCTTTCTGCCTTGCAATGTTTTTGCAATGTTTACTTTTCTTAAGTCTATTGTTGCTGTCACTTTTTCCTGTTTTCTCCAGTATATCCCAAGGACTTACAGCACTAAGTGAATGTCATCTACATGAAAGATACAATTCAGTTCTTTCATCTGAGTTCAGGAACAAAGTTGTGTGTGTATATTTACATATGTATGTTTGTGTATACATAGGCAGAATAAACAAGATTTTAATGGATCTATCCCTTAAAAGGATTCCCTCTTAGCATCCAGTGAGTAGGACTATAATGCCAGAAAAAGAAAGGTTGAGCTCATAGTTGCTGTTATTTTTTCTTCAAAATGTAAACTAGCCTTGAATAATATTTTTTGTGTGTTTTTTTTTTACTTCAAATCAGATACTAAGGCATACTATAGGGCATTCGGTCAGGAAGAAAATGTGGTTTCCTGCCACAGTGACGGTTCTCTTCCTAGGAAAGAGTATCACTACTCTTGATGAAAATGACACTGTGAGATTCCCCTTTGTATTCATGAGGCTACCAAAAAGTGTAGTAAAAATGGGATCTAGGGAAAAGATGATAAAGAAAGATGATACTGGAACAAATCTTTTCCTGATCTTCCAATTATAGTGCCAACATTATAAAGTCAGTGGTACATGATTTGGATACCTAGATTCTAGAAGACAGCAAAAAAACCAAAAATGCTAATATCATGAAAAGCTCTCTATCTGTAAATCTTAAGCTTGTCTCGAGTTCCTCAAATTTGTAAGAACTAATCCCAGTGGATTTTGCATCCAGGTTTCTAATGAGACATTGATTTTTCCTATGGTACGAGAGCCCAGTCCTCCAATATTGATGTTAAAATATTGAAGAACTGATTCCTAACTAAGTAAGGAATATAGGTGTGTTATAATGAGTGGGACCTGATGTTCATGTTCCTGTTTGTAGGATTTATGTTCAAGTTGTCAGAGGACTGTTTTGGGGAACGTTTATCTTTCTGCATATATGATATGCAGGAAGTGATTATACCTTCAAAGGAATCCTGTATAAAATGTGAAGAGAAGCCTGTGGTTATTTCAAGAAATTTTACAGAAGTAAATAATTGCTTTAAGCTATGTATTCATAACACAGCTTATAACAACATTAGCTTGTATCTATGATTATTTTTTATGTTATATACATGATGAAAGTGAAGGAACAGTTCTGTTTATGTGCCTTCACAAAAGTAATTTGCTAGATTTTGCATTCTGTCTTCTGTCACACAATTATTATCCAAAGTGAGCTAGACTGCAGTTAGCTGTCTACATTAGTAGTCATACAGGCTACTTTTTGCTTTAATCATTTGGTGTAAATATATACAGCATTCATTCCAAGTTGTAAAGGTTTTTAATGTATTTTACTGATAGTTCAGATAGCTTGCAGTCATTTAAAAGTTATTAAATCACACTTTTAAAGGAAGTTTGCGTATTTGTTTTGCAATTTAAGGAAAGAATATGAAGATGGCTAGTTTCATGCTTGTGCATATGTAGAGTCAGTGCAAACCCACCCCATGAGCCTTCCTGAGTCTTGAAGTTGTAAAAGTATGTACCATATCTGCTGGAAAGTATTTGTGCCCAAGGGCAGGGGAAAAATGTTCATGAAAGAAGGTGTCTAATCTTACTGCCTTTTATTTTGTTTAATCTAGTTATGCCACGTTTTGCTGAACAAGTTGAGGTTGCCATTGAAGCTTTGAGTGCAAATGTCCCACAGCCATTTGAGGAGAATGAGTTCATAGATGCCTCCCGCTTGGTTTATGATGGAGTTCGTGACATCCGGAAAGCTGTTCTGATGATAAGGGTATGTAAGGCACATGGGAACTAAGAGCTGAGACTTAAAAGAAAGTATCACATTGGATGAATGTAATATAAAGGCTTCTTGGAATTCACTTTGTTTCCTAATAAGACAGAAAACTTAACATTGACGCAAGTTTGAAATAAAAGTATATGCAGCAAAAAATTTGTGTGTAAAAAGATAAGGGTATTTAAGCGGATGAACCACAATTAATTTGTTAATCACCTAGAAGATTTGATCACAATGACCAGTAGAAAATAACTTCATTACTGTTTCCATAGTAATAACATTAATTTGCTAAGATCTTCAGAGTTTGTGTAGAATTTTGGGGGCTTTTTTTCCTAATGCCTGTGTGCTGCCTAGGATATGAGGTAAGTCTGGTTAAAATCTAAATGAATAAATAAATTATCTTGCTGCTCCAATGAGCCTCTACAGGGATGGGTTTGAATGTTTACTGAGGTAAAGAATGTGTCATTTCAACGTTGACTAACCCGTTGATTCGATTTGCTTAGGCATCTTTTAAAATAACAAGCAAATAAAAAAACCCCTGCAGAACAACATAATTATTGTTAGAGTAGATGTGCATCTTGCATTTTAGTGTAGTCTACAGTCAAAGATTTTAGGAAAACAAGAAACAAAACTTGGTTTGGACATCTCTTCTGCAATTGAAACTTATTTTGACCCCAAGATATCTTAGATCTGCCTCAGTGAAAGCCACATACAAATAAATCTATGGTGAAAATAATGGAAAAAACTTAGGAAACAATAGCAATGTTAAAACAACAACTCATCCGTTTGAGCAAACAGGTAACATACACTTGAAGTTGTGAGTATAATGTGGCACTGATGTAAGATTTCAGGCAGTTGAAGCACCCCAGAATAGCTTCATTTTAGTAATTTGTCACTCTGTATTAATATTTATACAAAAAGCTTCTGACAGGCTTAATTTTATAACTGTGAAGCCCAGATTCCATTCCCTGCCCAGTGCTAATGTCAGGTAGCGGAATTAAAGTCATAATTAGTGATGGAGCTAAACTCGCTTTGTTTTCTGGGTTTGCAACATTGGAGTGTTTGAAATTTCTCAGGGCAGGGATGGAAATGAAAGATCTGCATTTTTCCTTTCATTATCCAGTTCCTTAGTAACAACAACTTCCAAATATCTCTTAAGACAAAAACAACTAAGCACATTTTAATATTTTATAGTCTCTCATGAGTCAGTTTAAATGAGACGCAATCATCAGGTAGGATCTGCTATCAACCCATGCTTTCCCATCCCCTACACAGAGTTCTGGCTTCCAGCACCTGCCTGTACATCAGGGCTGTCCCAGAGTAGTTTCAGTGAGACTTTCCATACTAGGTGAGATGTTTCTGCTAAGCACAACGCACCATTTTAAATTCTGGAGGCACATTCCCTTATTTCATTGCTGGATTATTGCTATATTAACCACTAGCTTGGAAAGCTGATCAGCATGCAGGCTTTGCAGTCTCTATAGAAATGTCCCCGGTTACTTTTGCAATTGTATCACTACCACTTTCCTCTCCTTCTATGATAGAAGTTAATGAATTCTGCTTACCCAGATTAGGAAGATATATTCTTAAATTCAGACAATTAACTCATTTATGGAGCTAAATAGAGTACTTCTTACCCGGGCAGAGAACTAAAGTACATAAATGAACTCATTATCCTTGTGAATTAACTGGGAAAAATCCACACATATAAGCTTACATAGACCAGACTTTGCTGAATCAGAACTTTTTTTCCTGTAGAAAACAAAATTGAGACAAACTAACATTCTCAGACATCTCACGTTGAAATGGAATGTATAATTGAAGGGTGAACATTAAGCTATAAAAGACAGTCTGTAGAATATTTTTATCTGATAATCTATTAAATCTCATGCACCCCTTTAATTCAGGCGGGAAAACTGATTGCAGAACTATAAATAAATAAAAGAAAGAAACCTTGCAAACTTTTTAGAGCCTCTGATGCAAACAATTATTTTCAAGCACTACTTGTTCATGTGTGTGCCATGAAAGATTTAATTTAGCTGAGATGATTCCTTCATTCTGTGGAAAAATAAAGACACTTTTAAAATTAATTTTTCTTGGTATTATTACTTACAGTAAACTGAAGGAAAGGGGAATAATCTCCATTCTTCTATTTTCCCTTGAAAAAGGGAGATTTTATTATTACTTTGGAGGAGAGAGGAGGCTCATTTTTGCATGGAGGACTATTTCTTATGATATATATGGAGGAAAAATGTCTTTCACAACTCAAGAAGTAGTATAAATAAATTCAGGAATGTAATTATAGAACATAAAAATAAGATAGAAAACAATAACTTGGTACCAGCCTTTTATGTTTCTGAGTTGGGATCAAATGACTACATTGACTGCCTGTTAATTCTCAGGTTGAATTAAGCATGTTAGATTTTACTATAACTAATTAAACAGCTGAAGTCATGGTCTGAGATGCTTTTTTTCTTTTTCTTTCTTCTATAATTAGAGGGTATTTTCATGGTTAAAAAATGCAGGAATATCTTTTAAGTCTTCCTTTCTTCTCTTTACAAGGTTACCTTGACTTGGTGTTTACAGTGCTGAAATGCTTATAATTGCATCTTAAAAATTTTAAGTGCATACAGGGCTATAGGGTAGTGGAGTTTCTATTTCATCAAATATATTTGAATTGGTGAAGTATTAAACAAATAGCATTTAGAAATCTGCATATATATGCCATATTATGACTTAAATATGCATAATTCACATTTTTATACTGCAGTTACAATAGATAAAGTTATACTGATGGAAGATATTTTATTTACAGCAAGATCTTCAGCCTAGCAGCCAGAGTTATTAAGGAAAAAAAAATTCCAATGAGTGCAACCTGAAAGTCACCAAATCCATATTAGAAGTAAAGCATGCATCTTAAAAGAGAAAATATATATTTACTGGGTGATTTATCTGGGATTGTGAAAGATTCTTCTTCACTGGGAGAATTCATTTGAATTAGATTAATCAAGTAAAGCATATGCTCTATGTGTAGTAGAGACAATATATTTGAAAAAAGTAGCCCTAGGAATTCTTATGGCCCATGCTACAGAACAGATAGGCTAAAACTGATGGAAATGGTCCATTTTTCTGTGAAACCTAAAATGTATTCATTTTCAAAGTTACTCTAGCTCCTCTTGACACTGATGGTTGTCAAGAGTTTTGTTTGAAAGCTGTCTCCAATCTCAACTATATATTTCCTGCATCTGTGTGACCATAGGTTCAGGTGTCTGCAAAACTGATTCAGTCCTTCTGTCTTCCAACACAGATAAATAAAATTCCATGCTTTGTTGTCTTGGAAACTAGGTTTTAAATACCAAGATCCTGTTAGTTGGGCACAGAGATTATGGTATGTTTAGAAGGCACTGCTAAGAGTAAAAGCCTTTAAGTGAAGGTACTTCAATATATTTCTTTTTTATACCTTTGTATAAAGTCAGAGTCACAGACCCTACTTTACGTGGGCTTCATCTCCAAGAGATTGGGTAAAACAAACTGCAAGAGTGAAAAGCACACAACGTGTTTGAAATGGAAGCATACAGTTATCAGCTAGCTATTGTTCTTCAAGTAGCTATTTTGGGAAGAAAATGAGGGTGTTAAATTCACCACACTTTAAATCCTTAGGAGTGTGAATCTGAAAGTTAGCTTTGAATTAGATCTCACTTGTACAGAATGGAAATATGGAGATTTCTTGTGCTTGTAGTATATTCTTAACAGTTGTATTAACCTGTCCTTTTCGTTTGCACTGTATTTTCTCCAACTTCAACATCTATACCCATTTAAAAGACCACAAGATTTAAGATTATGAATGTCAAGCACTAATAGCAATAAGTGAGTTTTTTCTTAATATTTCTTTAATGATAAATTCCTGAAACAGAATTTTCAGAATACTGTAACTTCTTTAGGAGACATACTCATGTCCTTATTGGTTACAGTGTTGAGATATAATGTTTGAATTTTATACCTTCACTTTACTGCAACTCTAAGTATGAAAACCTGGTAAAGGGATGCACATTATCTTTATAGTCTTATTTATAAAAGCAGAGACAGAAGAAACTAAGAAGAAGCTATACTTGGGGGTAAGAAAAGGTGCTGGGTTTACCATGACCAGTGCAACTGGCTAGATGAACAGATTTGGTGGATTGGGAAGAGCCAGGTGGTTTATTGAAGAAAGAGTTGAAACTCTTCACACCATTTCTGTTTTCTACAGTAAAGCCCAAACAGATTAAAAGCCAAGCCCTTTGACAGAAAATACTCTTTTGCTCAGGAGGGTCTATGATTCTCTTAGTATCTGGTTTGCTTATGGCAGATTTTAAAGTCATATCCTGCCCTGAGGCAGCAGAGCAGAGAAAATAAAGTGATCAAAGTTGATTGGAAATCAGGACTATTGGATGTTATAATGAAGGGTACCAATCTTTTTTTTTTTTTTCCTTCCATCACTGTAGGGAAGAGATTAATTCATTTTTTCACCTAACCTTCATCTCCTGTCTATCCTGTTATATACACTATTTGTACATGCATCTCTGAAGAGATGCAGCCTGAGTTTCATTACCATACTGTCATACTTGGTTATTTCTTCCTCCAGTGCTCAGCATCAAAACACATATTTAATTCATACTCTTTAAGCCAAATGAAGATGGCTGTGTTTTATTCTCCCTATCATGTGCACTTCACCATGTAGCTAGCAAAGCAGCTGATTTTTCTTTACAAACAGTGATGTGCACTTCATGCTGGAAACCAGGCTGTAATATAAACATTGCCAAAAGACTTCTCTACATTATGTTAGAGGGTTTGGACCAGTTCCTGGTGACTGAGCATCTTCAAGACAGAGCTGTAATGACAACTGGCAATGATTAGCACCTCTGCTAGCAAACTTGATGTTGCCTCCAAACATGAAATGCCAGCACGGATGATTTCTTCTGTAGCGTTTGGCCCTCTAGGTTAACACTGAGGCATGTGGGTATCCAGCGAGGTGAGGATTTCTCTGCATAGTCTCTGTGATTTCTTTTTCTATTACCATTTTCATGTATTACACCTACAGAAGTTACTCATGGCAAGATTGTTGTAGAAGATGAAGTTCAAACATGAAATGGACTATAATAATCCTTCTAAAGACTGTTTCTGGTTTTGCACCATCTATGTTAAATACAGTACTAAGCAGTGATTTAAAGTAGGCTGACTCTCCATATATACATAAAGAAATTTTTTGCTCCTAACATTTTGCTAGAAGAAACAAAAAGATCCATCAGTTGTTTGTTGGTTGATTATTCTTATTTCTTCTCTGATCCTCCAACATTTTAAACAATCTCAAGTCAGCACATACATAACTAGATTTAATCAGTCTGCCCAGAGATCCTTATACCATTCATAGCATCAGCAATGGAGATAATGTGGTCTCAGTTTAGGCAAATTCCAAAGATCTGTAACTGAAAAAAAACACGTGAACCAATGAGACAAAGCAAGTTATAGACTTTACCTTTGTTTCATAATTAGTTGACATAATTTACATTTTATTCCAAGGGCAATTCTCTTATTTGCTGTGACAATTTATTCTTCCTGGATGTTAGTTGCTTTTTCTGAGGTATTTACTTTCTGTTTTGAAAATTATGTGTAGATTCCAGCAATATAATAGTACCAGTGTCCATTTGTATATGAAACAACATTATTTTGAAATACTGCATTCCAATTTTTAGTATTTCCAAAGGATATTTGTTCCTGGAACTGTATTTGTCCTGTTAATGGAGTTAAGAGTAGTTGCAACCAGGTAATGATAAATGCCATTTGTCAAGAAAACGACAGTTGAAACAACTTAATTTTTAAGACAATTCAATTTCAGTTCTTGACTGCTTGGGCAGAGAGGTTAATTTAAAAAGAAAGAGAAAGCATTTCCTGGACTAGTAGTCAATGAAATAAGAGCTTACTGTACATAGGACTTTGTATCCTTTGTAAGCTTGGCATCTTCTCTCTTTTGCTTTCTCTCCCTCTCTCTTTTCTGTCTCTCTAGACCCCTGAAGAGCTAGAGGATGATTCAGACTTTGAACAGGAAGATTATGATGTTCGCAGCCGAACAAGTGTTCAGACTGAAGATGACCAGCTTATTGCTGGCCAGAGCGCAAGGGTGAGTATAAACCCCACGTACTACATTAGGTGTCTATATAGCTACAAATAAAAACCTATGCTTCAGAAAGCAGATGCAGTGGTTTCAAATCTCCAGAGTCGCTTAAAAAACGATGGAAGTAAGTTGACCTAGATGTTTAATTTTTTTTTATGCCTCACCTATTTGAAAAGCACTGACTTTATGGAATAGTGTTCTGTAGGCTTATGTTATGCCTTCTATCAGCTGTTTGCTCCTGCTAGTATGAGAAGGCCTTGCAGCTTTGGAAAGTGTTGAATCCGTGGGAGTAGTCAGTAAATTTAAAAAGAGGAAAAAAAAAATTAAAAATCCCATCAGGGCACTATGTGCTGTAACCAGAGAAATCTTATATTAGTCATGTTTCCCAGTGTGCAAACCTGTCAAGAAGATCTGTTTAAGCTACCAAGTAGTCCCTGTAATTTAATTGTAATTGAAGACATTTGTTACTGAGTCAATGTAATTTTACCAGAGTAATTACATCATGATAAACTCGAGTCATTGTGATTTGTGACCTCCGCTTGTGCATGGGGATTGCAAATTAAGCTGATGAGTGCTTCAGGGGTCACAGGTGTTGGAAAAATGAAGTTTGTTAACACTCAGGATTAAGCCACCATCTGATAAATGTTTACCTTTTACTAAATAGGCTGCTCAGCTCAGATTATAAAAAAACAACATTAAAATATTATTTGGGGGGGCAAATGACATCATGAAAATACATTTAACTGGAAAAAAAGGCTCTTTTTTAAAAAGCCTTACATTTTTCCAGCAGAGCACCAGTTGGGAACTGGGAATTGCCTGAATGATTTTCATGGCTCTTTTGCACAGGTCTGTGGTTTCTTCTGTTAAGTGCTAAAAGTGAACACTCAAACACTATAGCAAAACCTGGTAACTGGAACGATGACTTCTTACCTTGAAGTCTGGAAGAGGATTTGTAGGGCTGAGAACATGAATGCCCACAGCATGTTAGGTCTTCACACAAACATTTTATACCCTGAAAAGAAACAGTAGAGTAATACAAACCTCAATGAAGCTCACTTAGAAGTATGGGAGGAATGTGAGACATACATAACTTGGAGGGGACATAAGTTTTGTCTTAAATTAATTTGCCTCAGTGCTGAATGCATCTGGTAAATAAACCATACCATATATCGAAAAGCTGGGTTTATGTCATTGCATCCCAAGGACAAAAGAACTTGTCTTTTCACAACGAGGACATGTCACATATATGTATATATTAGGATGACAATTGTGGGTGTCATCTCAATGAGCTGGGTGACCAGAAACTACCATGGAAAACCATGCAGTCAGAATTACAGAATGATACCTGGATACCTTGCCCTGAGAACAATGACAGAATTATGTTCTGGATACAGTTGACTGTCTTGCAGGGATTTTTGTACTTTTTGAAAGAGCATAAATTTCTGTTTGATATCTTCAAAGAATTATCTACTAAGGTGCGTCTCAGGTATAAAAGTATCAAGATACATTACAGTTATTTGACAGGCTTTTTTAATTTTTTAGTCACATCTAGGATTGGGTAGTGTTATCATCCTTTCTTGATCAGAAAGCCAAATGAAGATTGCAGTAATAGTTTTACTAAGAATCTAGTTCAGCTAGTGATTTAGAAGTCTTAATTTCTATTACATTGTTTGAGGTTATTATCACTGCTGCGCTTAAAACCTTCTGCTTTGATCAGTTACACACTCTATAAACATAATATATTATAAAGTCAGTCCCATTCCTGAATAATGTAGAACACAAGAAGCAACAAATGACAAAAATCTAAAATGAAAACATGTTAAACAGAGGCTGCCCAGTCCACAGTGTTGAATGACTCATTGAAATGTCTGCTAAGCACAATAGTATCTTATTTGAACATTTTCTGTTGAAAAACTGGATTTTTATTTGTGGCATGTAATGGATTTGTTTAATATGCTTTTTTCCATAAAGCAATTAGCATTTCAGTAAGGACTTGTGTTGGTCTTCAGTAGAAATAAAACTTCAATATATGAGCTGCATTTGCTATAGGATATAGCTTCTTTGAAAATACATCAGCAGTTGGAATAGAAGTGTTAAACACTGTATACCAGTTAAATGGATGTGCAGTTGAAGGTGACCACAGAAAGAAGCCATATGCAAGACACACAGATCAGGTTTCTGAATTTTGCTACTCCTATCACATTCCCTTAATTTCAGTTAATTAATCTGTTATAGTTTTATGTGTATTTTATATATTTATTTATTAGCTTGACTTACACTGCATTTTTCTGTAGAAAGACTAAACTGCTAACAGTTGAAACTGTTACATTGATAAGTCCTAATTAAAACTCGTGTGTTGAATTTTAATTTGATTAACTTGCAAATTCCTCATTTTTTGATCTACTGTTATAACCTTTTTTAATTTCAGTTTTAGAAAAGGTCAATTATGAATTTTTATAAGCCAAGAGCATTTTAAGAATATGTAGAGAAAGACTTCAGCTGATTGGAAGTGACATAAACAAGAAAAAATTTAATGACACTTAAATATGTGTCACACCCCATTAAATGCATAATGTGGTCTTCAGAACCCCTAAAGCCAAATAGTAGCTCAACTTGAAAACCATTATTGGGAGTGTCCGTTTGATGTTCAAAAGTCATTATTATAATTATAATTTTTTAGGGTTTTAATTTTTCCTCTATTTTTAGCAGGGGCAGGGGGGAGAGAACTTTCTGCTGTGTTGATAATGATGAGACAGATTAATATTGACCTGTGTAGCACCATTTAGTATAGCTCCCAATAGACAATTAGATCACTAAATATTACTGAAAGGTACATTCCTTACAATTCACCTCAAATGTATTATCTTGCATGTCATAGTTTATTTCAGTGTTAAGTAGAAAACCTTTATTTCTGACAGAGAATGAGACTGGTGGAGATACCAGCAGTTTGGTCTGCCTTTTCCAATAGATGTCATTCCTTTTCCTCATCCTGAAAGTTCAGATTTAACGGGAACCTTTAATCTTCCAGTATCAAATTGTGAATAATCTGTATATTATGGTACCACATACCTAATTTTTAAATTCTTGAAGGCATAAGAAATGCTATAAACACCCTGTAATTTTTTTTTTTTTATAGCCTGTCCTGACAGAAGTGAAATGTCTACTGGATTTCCTTTGATATCTTCAACTCCCCTAAAAAGAAAGTAGACCTTTGTCATACACTGGAAATGTATCATTTCTACCTTCTTTTATTTCAAGTCCAACTTCTCCCATGTTTTTCTCCAGGCTATCATGGCTCAACTTCCCCAGGAGGAGAAAGCTAAGATTGCTGAGCAGGTTGAGATATTTCACCAAGAAAAGAGTAAACTGGATGCGGAGGTGGCCAAGTGGGATGACAGTGGTAATGACATCATTGTATTGGCAAAGCAGATGTGCATGATTATGATGGAAATGACAGACTTTACTAGGTAAGGACAAAATACTCTGTGCTGAAGACTTCTTCAGCCATCTGACATCTTTTAGTTGCATTTCATAGCCTATGGAGATGATGTGCTGTGTTTTGGGGGATTCAAAGCCCAGGTAACCCACATCATACCATACTGGGATGGGTTGTACAGTTCTCTACACATGACTGCACTGGATATTTCTCTAAATGGGATTAATCACATAAAATTTTTGTTCTGTTTGTGAATCTGTTTTCTTTGCAGATCATCTTAAATTTCAGCAGCAAATATAGTCTGCGACCTTACAGGCACTTAACTGACATTTCATTTACTACCCATCAAAATGCACGTGCCTCTCTGAACTTTCAACATTTCAACACAATTTGTGTCAATCAAAAATAATGGCAAAACTATTTATATATTTTGAACACTGAATACCTTTCCAAAAATATCCAAAATGAAACTAAAACCTTTTTGATCTAACACTTTACTGGAGCCTGTCAGTAATGATTTATTTTTTTTTTTGCTTTAATTTAAATTTTCTATTGACGTCTTGTTCTGTTCTAATTGCAAAGCATCAAAAGGCCATCCATTAATGATATCATTTAAACACAATTATTTTTGTTTAAATATAGTCATATTGTTAATCACACCAGGGAGAACATTTTACACGATTCTTTGAATTACAGATCACTGTAATAAATTAAAGTTTTTTCAGTGTTTATTTTTAATGGGAGTTCAGAAGTTTAAATGATATTTATCAAAATGTGATTAGACAAAACAGGACAAAAATCTTAATGTTTTTCTACAGAATTAAAATAAGACATCTGTTTGTTCATCTCACTGAGATGGTAAAATTGATTTCTTTATCTCCAATGGATCACATGTCTTTGTGTCTGTAGCCTTCAACCAATTTCAGAGGAGACAGTCTATGCATTGGCAAAACAGAGGTCACACATACCTTGTAGATAGATAGGGGAGTGTGTATGTATAGATACTATTAGTTTGCAAATAACTATTTGCACTTGCATATTTAATTGGTAATATGCAGCAGCAAACATTTTTATCCAGTTTAAATTTAGTTATGCATATAGAAAGTTTTTTTACTTTAATAGATTACTACTATATTTCTTTCCAAGTAATTATTCTTTCAGATTATTTGAATTTGTTCTTTTACAACTATTATTTTTGCTGTAGACTCATCACTCCTGTATAGCAAATGACCTGTAGAACCTCCTGTGAAGGATGATATTTTAGAGAAATTTTAATTACTTTTGTATTTGTTTTGTCTTTGGGTCTTTGATCCTTCTGCCCAAAAACAGAGTGAACAACTGCCCAAAAAGTGGCATCATTTCACAGAAGGAAGAAATAATGTTGTAAAACAACAGCCCAGAATATGAACACTTTCTGCAACCTCCTGGACAACCTTTGATACATTGATCATCAAATTGAAAGTTTTGTAATTACATTTTCTAGCATCAAAAGAACAGAACTAATATGAGAATGAGAGAAAACTATAGTTCCATTTGAAGTAAATTAAAATAAAAATAAATCAAAGTGCACCTCTCTCTACATCAGATTCAATAAAAAACTTGTTTAATATATTCCATTAAAACAGAACAAAGCCTTTCACACCTTTTTAGTTGACTGTAACCTCAGCAGTGTTAAAATAGAATACTCTTTCAAATGCATACAGTTTGTGACAGTCTGATCTGCTGATGTAATTAAAGTAGGAGCACATGAGGTCACTCTGATGGATTTTTTGTGCAATTTAAGTTCATCACAAGTGGGATCATTGTATTTCAGCATCTGTTTAAGGTGGAAAGGAAAGTATGGAAAGAAAATAAAAATGGAAATATGTTTTTGTATTTCATATATATACATATACCTCAGAAAAGCCTGCAGTGACCTTTTTTTTATATGTTTTCATAACTTTAATGACTAAAATCAGAGGTTTGGACATCATCTTAGAAGTGTAAGACTTAAAGACACTTTTAATTTTACACATTTTAAGTACAACATTTAAGTTTAACATAACTCTTATGCTTCACGTATCTTTGTTTTCTACCAAAAAATTATTGAAAAAGGTTTTCTAAAATGTGACATTCTTGCTCTGGACATAATAGGCTTAGCATTTGGCACTAGTTTGGGAATAACATGATTTTAAAGTAGCTGTGTATTCCAGAAAGGGTGTCAGCTTTATTTTGAGAATAACATGGTTTTAAAATAGCTGTGTATTCCAGAAAGAATGTAAGCTTAATGAGCACTTAAAAATGCATATACTATTAAGTATAGTTCATGTGCTTGAAGGTATTCCATCAGACTAAATTCCTAGAGAGGCATTTTGTAAGAGTGAGGAAATACAGCACTACTGATGAAGGAGTTAAAAAGTGAAATTCTAATAAATTAAGAAGTCATTCACATTACTCTTTTAAAATCAAACACCAAACAGGGTCACCAAAACTGTTTCCTTTCATGATTTATTTAGATTGTGCATAATTGTATTGTATTTCACAGAGGTAAAGGTCCCCTGAAGAATACATCAGATGTCATTAATGCGGCGAAGAAAATTGCAGAGGCAGGATCAAGGATGGACAAATTGGCACGGGCGGTAGCTGATCAGGTAACAACAAAAACGAACACAAATATAATGTAACCTCTATGAATGAGTTACCTTTTGCAGGAAGAGGTTATCTTTACATGGCAGAAAACTACCTGTTCAAAATAACTACCTGGGTACTGATCTACTGTTTCTTCTATACCAAACAGCTTGGGTCAAGACAAGAAAGGGACTTGACAAGAAAGTCATAAATGAGTCTCTCTAAAACTCATCAGTACCAGGTGATTGGATTAGAAGCAGACTGTTACATTTGCTTTCATGAAAGCAGTTGAGACTTGGATACTCTTTTACCCTCACCATATGTATATACACCTGGGAATCCTTATATGCTTTTCAGCTTGCTCTTCTTGCAATTTCAATTGATATGGCACTTATCTTTTTCAAGATTTCCTGACTCCCTTTCTTCTGCTGTGCATCAAGGTATTGGGCTTTCACCTTGCAAACCCCTGCCCTGTGTTTTAGGGTCTGTGTCCTCAGTCCCATTAGAAAATTCATGTGACAACTGGAAAGATGAGATTTCCATATTCAGACCCTTTCTTTCAGACTGGATTATCTTTCCATCTGGAAAGCAAGAAAAAGCATAACATTAGAAGTCAAGAGACAAATTTCAAATCCAGGTTCTAGGTAGCTAATTTTTAGATTTAGCAGATTAAATGTCACAATTTTTTCTCTTGCAAATTTCCTATCGTTTCTGTCCTTTCATTGTCATCAGGAGAAATCTTACTGGAAGTGGGAACTGATAAATTCCTTGCCTCTCTAGCCTTTCTCTTCAAAATAAGTATCTCTATTTTTGCTTCAAGTAAGCATGTAAGAGTGTGTAACACATCCTGGCAGGGAATATAGGCCAGAGTGAGAAGAACTCTGAAACTAACGATTTTTCTATAACCTTAGAAATTTTAGGTTTTCTTCATAATTAGTAAGCATTTTTCCTGTAGTTAACACATTCCAATCCTTTACATGTAGCATCTATTAATTTTTGCATTAAAAAGAATTAATCCATCCATCAGTTGCTGAAACTCTTAAGTCTACAGTATTCGCAAAGGTGGAATATTTTAAGGAAAGCAACACAAACACTTGCTATGCTTAGAGTGCATTGGCTTGAGTCACATTTTAAATTTCAGAAGACTAACATGCACACTTTAATAACTGTGAGAATGAAGTGTTTGTTTTAATGCTTGTGCTGTAATGATATTTTACAGAACTTTTGAGACACTCATGCAATATAAACTTTTTATGGACAGTTACATTTTTAATTACTGTTCCAGTGAGAAAGATCTTACATTTTCATTCACTCCAAGGTACTTGTATTTAAAGCCTTGTCAGCTCTCTAGAAGTATTGCTTCAAACTTCATTTCTTTCAGTTCATAGACTTCGAGAGTAGGGCAAATATTTCTGTATTAAATTGCCACCAGTAGGGAGAAGAGGTCTCTTAGGAATTCATGCCTGAAAGATGTGACAACTGTTTGAGAAAGAGAGGCATTATAGCATTGCCATAAGTATAGAGCAGATTAAACCCAACAGCCACGATGAACCTCCAGCTTTGTTTATTGTTAGCTTTAAAGGGAGAGAAAAAAAGCCAAGTGGTTGCTTTCAGGATTATAGACGACAGTATATGCAACTACTTCACTACAAATGTATTCTTTGCTAACAGTAGCTGTTGGGGCTAGAGCAGTCATCTCAAGTCAGAGGAGATTATGCTGTTGACTCGTGTGTTTTTGTCGAAGTGCTCTGATAGTATTTTTACAAAAATTGAACATAACTTTGTAAAATGCTGAAAAGTCATATTTGGAGTCTTTGTTTCCTAGGCTATATGTTCAAATAACATTGTCAGGCATTGTTGTGTAACCTCAAAGAGTATTTATTGGAGACATGCTGCTAGCAATGGACGCTTTTAGCAATGTTTCATCAGAGCGAATTACTGAAATCTGTTTACTTGAGGCAAGACTTTGAATATTAACTACAAGACTGTTTCTTATGCTGTTGATATTGTGGGGGATGATGCAGTTTGTGTAAAGAGTCTCACAGACTATGGATAAATTGTACTTGGGCCTTTTCTAGTTAGACTTATTATAAAACGTTCACTGAATTTACCACATTTGACCTCGTGTAAATTTATCAAAACACATTTGAGATACATCCAAAATGGTACAGGACCATAGATAGCCTTCCCCTCAGTTTCCATCTTCTTAGATGTGCAGAAGGACCAAATTACCTCAGTGTATTTTTGAGGGGGCTTCAATACTGACTTTAAATTGTGTTGCATCTGAACCTGAACACCCACCAGTTTCAGGTCAAACTTGGTCTTTTGGCTGCTCAATAGATTCTTCTGTTTGTACCAGCTGATAGTGTAAGTGACTCTTCCCCCAAAACATAACAATCATATTGTTTCATTGTTTTCCATTAGTGGCTCACAGAGAGGTTACTTCTTTTTACAGAAATGTATAGTCCATCTTCAGGTGACAATTCATAAGTCTTGACTTAAATAAAAGGTAGATTGTGAATTTTCACATTTCATTAAATCTCTCATGTAAAGACGAAGTGAAATGGATCCAACTAATACAGACACATTACCACTATCTCCTCTGATTACCTCTCTCTAGTCATATAGAATCAGCTACATCTAATCAAATGTTTCTTTTGTCTGTAGTGCCCAGACTCAGCCTGCAAACAGGATCTGCTGGCCTATCTGCAGCGCATTGCACTCTACTGCCACCAACTCAATATCTGCAGCAAAGTGAAGGCAGAAGTTCAGAACCTGGGAGGAGAACTTATTGTATCAGGGGTAAGCTGCTGTTTGTATTTAGCCATTTATGTTTCCCATGTAGCACTTGAAAGGGAGCATTTTTGATGGCAATAATGTACAAAACAAAAATACAGTGATTCATAAGCAAGCTTTTTAAAATGTTATCGCCATTATTCCAGACCTTACAACAACTTGCGTAGAGCAATTTGGATTTCCAATTAGCCTTTGTTTATACTAACCTTGTAAAATCTTCATTCTTCCAAAAGAAAAGTAATTTCATAGCCTAGAAAGTCATTGCCAAGCTGTGAATATTATAATTATTTGGAGCTTTTGTATATTTGCTCATTATAAATCTTCTTTCCTTTGTTAGTACTGGTAATTTCCTTCCTCTGTGCAGGAGCCAGCTCTGTATGAAGTGCATATTGTTAAGATGGTGATGACTAATGGGATTTCATTCACTCAGGTTCCAATGCACACTAGGTTTAGCAAAAACTCTGGAAGGCCGGCAAAATATTTTAATTTTTGATGCACGTGCTGTTTTCAAATGCTATTGGCAGGCACAATGATTACTCTAATTCAATGATATACTCTAATTCCTGTCCAGTTATTTCAGTTATTTGCAATGAACACTACAAATAATCTTACACACAATCTTTTTTTAGAAAGAAAGGAATGTGCAGCAGCAGTAATATTATAAAGGATGATTTTTCTACATTTTTAAACAATTTTTTATTTTCATTCTCCTAATGTTGGGCTCTGCCTCTGGGAGATTACTAGAACTGAGTAGCAGCAATTGCTGCTTTTCATTATTTTACTGGTTTTTTTCTTTTAATTAGTCACCCTAGTATTAGCCCCATGACACCTTTGTTATATTCTAACTCAAACACAGACTGTTACGTATGTAAACATATAATATGTTTCACTCTCCTGAGTGTGTTTTCAAAACGATGAATATTTGTGAGGTCCGAGATACTTGAAACAAGATTGTTTTCAAATGTGGTTTTAAAAAAGCACCCTTTCATTGTTTAAGCCCAATCAAGTACGAAGATTGATAGGACATTTAAGTTCTGCCCATCATTTCATCCATAAGATTAGCCAATGAAATCATTGGCCCTCCGCAAACATATCAGAAGTCAGAGGAAATGTTCTCAACTACATTAAATTTTGAGTTTTTGCAAAGCACTATAGAAGGTCTTAACCATTTGCCAGGCTTTCTTGGATCAAACATTCTAAAGTCATATATGCAATTCTAAAAGGAGCTGCTTAAATGTTCCTGTGTCTGTCCTGCAGTTGGTCTTTGCTTCTTGACCTATGTGCGTATATAATTTTAATACCTTGATCTTCCCACAGCAATGAAAAGATCTTCTTCCATTTTCGTGATAGTAATGGAGTGATCTGTCCTTGTTTCACTGACAGCTATGCTACATAGTAAATGCTATGATCTTTTCTTACCTACTGCCATCTGGGTCCAGCTTTTCATACCCATTGAGTTATCATATTCATCTATCTATAACAATTACCCAAATCAGTGCTTCTACCAGCTTGGCTTTTGTGGTTGTGTGTGTTTCTTTTTCAAGTCTCTTTATTCAGCGTATGTGGATGCTGAATAAGCCATTGTGAATCTCTAGCATCTATTTGTTACTGGAACATCACCATCCGTTGTGAAATTTAAGTGGCCAAATCGCTTGACTTCATCATTTCCAGTCTGGCATTGTTAGCATCTGCTGCTTACCAGGCTTCATCACCATTGTGTTTCTGTTTGGTTGGGTTTTTATAGTGAGTTGCAGATGAAGACAAAACTGGCTTCAACCACAGAAATTATTTGGGCCTGTTCAAAGATTCATTAGTACTGACATGCAGAAAATGTTCATTGTCCAGCTTGCTGCTTCTGCTGTTGCTCTGAACAGGTGATATAGAGAGCTGAACTCCTGTGCATCCCTTTTTGAGAGCATTGTCTTATTATCTGGTACAGCACAGCTAGTACAGTGTTTTCCTGATAGCATTTTCCAAGCTGTTTATCTTCAAGGTGCTGGGTACTGTATGCTCCTTTGCTATCCAGAGACCTGGTATACAAGTACGCATCTACATCTGCTTGTCTACTTGCTGCTTCAGCTTCCATCTTCTTCTTCATTCCCTCTTGGATAGCCAACTACAAATAAACAGTATTTTATTTGCATTAAAATGAAATACCATTATTTGGCAACTTGCATACAGTACAGTAGAAATCCAGAATTCAAGCTTCCCAACCTATGACTACAGAAGTAAATTCATATGAGTTCACCATATGTAAGTGTTTTGATGTAAAGATCAAGCACCAGAATGATTATTACAATATTATAATTGACTACTGTGTTTACAAAGAATCACAATATAATTCAGATTGATCTGAAAGATGAGTTATGATTCAGAACTATTATGGGGAGTACAGTCTCTGCTTGAAGTTCTATACTATTAGGAACATTAATCAATATTTATAAATGAAATTGAATGTATGCATATATATATATATGAATGTATGTGTATATTTATGTAAAAAGGAAAGAGACATAAAACCAGTTAAAACCTAAAATCAGATGAAAGCCACCCTACAGTACTTAGTGTGCTGTTAGATAAAAATATGTTGCAACAACTTCAGAAATGCTGTGTACATAACATTTAATGTGCTATGTATCTTTTGGTGAAAATTCTATTTCTTTTTTTTCCTCTCAGGATTCAGTAGTTCTGTATGGTTTATCTCTGAAAATAAGCATAAAGCTGTTTGCTTTTTCCTCTATAGATTGATATGGTACTAGCATAGCATATGAAGGGGTTCTTTTTGGCATCATTGACTTTTCAGCAAATAGAAAAACAGATAAAAAAATAAGAAAATGTCATAGTCCTGAAGTGTACGTTATTTCAGTAAAGAACCTACTGTTGTTTTTCCATGTCTTCCACTCCTTTTCCCACCACTGTTTCTTTGATCTTTCCCATCAGATTCCCCGTATGCAGATAGCAAAATTATTTTCACCAGATAAGTAAGACCTGGAGTTAGCATACATCAGATTAACTTCATTGATGTCAGTGGAGCAATGCCAATTTAAAATATATGTTGACTTGTCCCTTTATGTTGCTGGGTGAAACTCTTAATTCCTGATTCCAATTGAGTTTTGAAAAGTAAAACAAGGAAAAGACAGGTGATACCAGTGAGGAGCCTTGTAAACGTGAAGAAGTTGATAGGGAAAAAGGTAAAGAAAAAGGGATTTAGACAAAAGCAGAAAAGAATTAAAATTTAAAAGTGCAATATATTGAAAAGTGTATCAAAACTGTGTAAATTATATCCTTGTTCCTAATAAAAGTCTCTTTGACCTTGGTCCATGAACATATATATAGTTCTTTAATTATAAATTTGAATATTCGATTTCTAATTCCCCTCTAAAAATAGACTTCCTTTAATAAAATCAGACTAAGCCCATTTCAGAATAATTTTCTTTGTCTCTTGGCTTAGTTTATTTAATGGAATGTATATTTGCTCCATAATTAGTTGTACCATTGTATTGGAATGAATCCTCCGAGGTGCTGAGCATATGCTACTCTTAGTGAAGTAAATGCCATTTACATATACTTAGCTCATGCAGATTGAGAGCCTTTTTGTGATAGCTACTTTTGTTCAATAGAATTGTTTTTAACTGTGATTTTTGTCATTTGGATAAAAATTCAGACTTCTAAGTCTAGGTCTGCTTTATTTTTTTAGTATTCCTGTCTGAGTCTTGTTAGCTAAGCCATTACAATAAAACAGATCTATATATTCATTTCTTACTCTAGAATAAATATCCACTTGTTCTATTTAGTGCTGCTCTGAAGCTGATCAGCTCATTTACCTACTATCCATTCAGGCTATGAGCTTGCATTTTTTAAAATTCTTGTTTATGTTAGTGGCTTTGCTACAGTCTTTCCTGCAGGATTATATTGAACAGTAGCTAAGAAGATCCTTTATCCAAGGCAGTCCCCTATCGTGTTCAGGTTGGATTTAAAACTCTACAGATATAATCAGCTGTATTATCAGAAAATTTGCCCAAAGAGTCTTAAACTCCTGAGCCAGATAGATATGCAGTGTCATACAGAGTAACAGCCATGTTCTTTTGAACACTATCCAAAAAGATTGAATCAATAGCCAAAGCACACTCCAAACATATACTTTGGCTGGGTCCAATTTCCAATTATTTTCAAAGGCCCATTTATCTTAGCATAATAGGCTCAGCTACACTACTAAGACAAAGAATCTTATAACATTTTGAAGATACAATACTGTTTAGTTAAGAATGTGACTTTGCCTAGGAGTTCTTGCTTGGTGGATTTAAGTGAGGACTTTAGGGGGCGGGGTAAAGAAGGCAAAGGGGCTGGAGCCACTCCATTAACTTTGGACAAGGCATTATGAAAATTCCTTTAACACCTGGGAGATTGGATATATAAAAATATTAACAGATGTGGGATATACTACAAAATAATTGTTTATTCTTGATCAGCAATAAGAATAAGGTAATTTGAAATAGCTGGTCCTCATTAAAGAGGAATGAGCCTCTTATTATTTATCAAAGAATAACAGTGTGCATCAAGCAGTTATTTCTAGTGAGCTGGCAAACCATTTCCCTATCAATTATAGCTATGGAACTTACATCTAGTAAAACAAAATGGTTTAAAAGTCACACTTTTCTTTCATTTAAGGCTGAACGACCTTAAGCTAACTTGTTCTGTACAAGCAAGTTGGTATGCATGTGGGCAGTGGATTATCAAGTTGCTACTTATGAATTCTATAGACTCAAAGAAAAGTCTGGTAATTTGAAGTTCACCTGCTACTAAAAGCGACTAAGGCCACCTTTCACTGAATTTAGATTAAGAGCTTGTGCATAAGCAGTTACTTAAGAGCCGCTGATGTGGTATTTCATTTCCCTGTATCAGAAAGCCTTTCTGGGTTTTTTCTCTGGTTTGATTGTTTGTTTTCAAGTAGGCAGTTAGAAAGAAACTTTGCATTTTAAATGCTTAGGAGTATGGTTTGGAGTTTAGTAAATAAAGTAGTTTAATTCCTCCTGAATCGGGCAAGAATATAGCACTATGTAAAAGAAAGGTTGCTGAAGGGAGACTTGGCAAATTGACAAAACTATTGGGTTCCTATTCTTCAAGATTCCCAGGAGTGCAAAAAGGTTGCTCCTGTTATTTAGCTAGCAATAAAATAAGTTTTACTGTTGATTTATAGCAGAAATAGAATTCTACATGAAGTATGCTCACAAGAAGCAGTCTAACAAACCAGGGTTTGTAGATATTTCTGGACTGGGCTGCTTGGACTGGCAAATTTCACTAGAAAACACCCAAGCTAAGACCTAGCTCTTCTTAATGATTAATAGATACCACTAATAGAAATCTTGTGGTTTGTCTGCTAGTGATTCAATTTACTTGGAGCTGAGGGTAAGAGCAGTTCTTCAAAGAATTACATGCCACAAAGAAGAGACATAGTCCTACGTCTAAGGTAACATCATTGCAAGACAAGGATTTGGGTTATGGTAATACATGAAACATGCATATGACACAATTTAATATACTCAAACTGGTAAAAGGAAGTGAAAGGTGGACCCAGGGACCCTATAGATAATTATTGACTAGCTTAAGAATATAACTTGACAGTTATGATTTTCTTTTTTAATTCAGGGATTTATTTTTTTCAAGTTGCTTTCCACATTTGTTCACTGTTTCTTCCACAAATTTGTAGTAAAAAGTTAGAATGGAAAAAAGAGAGTTTGTAAATATGGTATCAATGCTGTGAAAATAATGTGAGACAGGCATCATGGAAAGATTTTTGTTTAGGATCACATTGGCAGAAATGAGTTCTGCTTTGAGACTTAAAGTAGTGGGTGAAGGAGGCAACTTTGGAAATAATAAGGAAGCACACCAAACCAAGAGACTTGAAATATGAGAAATGAAAGGGACAGGGGAGGAAAAGGCCCCAGCAAAGGCAGGATAAGAATATGAAATCAAAGAACTGCAGTGGGGGAAAAGGGCTGAGGTAAATCCAGGGCCATAAAGTTTTTTGGAGATTAGATTACTCCACAGTAATCTCTACTCTCCTAGTAGAATGAGCAAGGAGAAAAAATTAAAAACTTTAGTCTTTATTTTGGCTCTGAAGTTACCACTGTAAAAAGACAACTTCCAGGACAGGAAGGCTGGCACTTGGTGGGTAAAGTGAGGAACCTTGATTCAACTAGCTCACATCATTTGCTTTGGAAGACATTTATTAACATTAAAGTGTATTAAAATTACGGAGAGGTGTTTCAGCTGTGCCTTTTGGGATGGAGATATACTTAAGGTAACTTCTGCATATGTGTTTGTAGGCAGACATTCTGATATATGAGAGGGTGAAATAAAGCCATTGTAAGTCTACACTGTTCCAAAATATATGGCTATATGAAGCATGTGATACTTATAAATATACAGGTTTTGATAAGCCTTTATGTGGAAAAAATTGCTTGAGCTTTTCTATTTGTGACTAATACAGGAGTCTCCCGCTCCAGCTGGCACAGGCTATATCCCTCAATACACCATCCAAGAAGGGACTACCTGGTGATACAGGTAACAAAAAATTTGTCATCCTGACACTGAGTCAATTTACTACTCCTGAAGGATAAAGGCATCAGTGAGTTATGCAGTTTAATCAAAATGAGTGGTGCTAAAATCCCTCATGGTCATATATCCATCATATATTATTTATTTTTTGGAACGTTGTCTTAGGGTTTTCTGAAACTTATAACAGTGAATAATTCCTAATTATCTATGAAATAGCTCAACAACAAAAAGAAAAAAAGACGTAAATAGATGTCTCTATAGTGTTTTTAAGTCATTTACAATACCTCTTCCAAATACGTAGTAATAATAATAAAGATTTAGTTCATTAGATGAAGCTTACCTGTTGCTTTCCAATAAAGGTGGTGTGGCCCAGCAGTCCAGAGTTTATGCAGCTGGCATCCATGGAGGGTTTCAAGCCCCAGGTAGACAGTTCAGAAGCTGAGCAGATCTAATGTTTGTAATCAACTCATTTCAAATCTAAAGTTGTACAAGAGACCTCCAGAGGTTTCTTTCAAATGACATTTGTATGTTGTTTTGATTCAGACAAGTGAGAGATCCCATAGGATCTTATTTCTATATCTGTGAGTTCACATAGTTTTGCCTTGATAATTGTTGCTAGATTGGACAACAGTACAAATCCTAAGCTTTGGGCATCTGGGGGATCATGGGTATGATCCACATCAAGAGCAGCACAGGAGACTTTTATTTCTGTTAGCATTGCAATCATTTCTTCAAAGCAGCCGAATGCAGATGGAGTTTGCATCATGTAAAGAAAGGAGATGACAGTAGATAACCAAAAATTAAGCAAAAAATATCATTAATCTCAGTTCTTTTGAAGCTACAGTGTTTCGATATTAGGCTAATTTCAGGACTTAAGAAAATATCTCATTGTATATAATGCGTATGTAAACACACACATAAATATGAAAAAGTATAACCTGCTTACATGGAAAGATGCTATCTAGAACTTTATTTGCAAAGCAAGATCACACTGAACTTGTCTTCATTATAATATATTAATGGAGACAAGAAGCAAGCACACAATCTATATGTCTACATTTAGTAGGTTAAAATTTAGACAGGTCAGACTTTTATCATTATTAAGAAGTGTTTTGGCTACAGGGAATGTGCTCTTGTACTTTATCGGATAACAAATATGCATGAACTTCTGAAGATTAGATATACTGAAATTTTTCATTAGAAGAATTTTCTGCAAACAGAAGCATTTTTGATACCAAAAAATGTTAGGCCATTTAATTCCATGAGAACGAAGCAAAGTGTTATGGATTCAAGATTGAGGCTTGAAACAAATATGATCATAGAAAAAGATTAAGGAATCTAAGGAAATATCAATGTATATGCTTCATTACATACTGCACTTGTTTTAAAAATAATAACCACTCTAAAATCCAAAGCTTGCTTGCTTACAGCAGTTATGGCTTCAGTCCAGCTTCATTTCCTATTCCAGGTCATGCTCAATGAGATGGGAGGCTTTCTGATACGTAAACCACACCAGCCCTGCATTAATTAACAAGGCCTAGAGACCATTATGACATACCTTACTAATTTATGGTCCTAAAGAAATATTCCTATAAAAATTGCTGTAAAGAAAGAGAGGACATCAGTGCTGTATCAGGTTCACTCCTTTTCCTGTCATGCTACCTTTAGAAGAGGTGGTTTAGGACCGAGCTTCACCAGTTTGTTTTATATAATAATTCCTTTCCCCTGGGGCATTCTTAGATATATCCTGAGGTTTTAAATAAAAATGAGGTTTCTTTCTTGAGCATGGAATTATGGAGAACTGAATTTACATAATAACAGATTTAGCACACAATAGGAGATTTTGGACAGTGTTTCTTATACAGAAGTACATCTTTTAGCTTTTGCAATTATTTAACTTCCTGATTTGGATAATGGTTAATCTCCCATCTAAAAGTAGTATCATTTGTTGCTTTTGTAGATATTAAAATAACAACAACTTCATTTCAGACTCATCACTTTCTTTCACTTTAATTATAGTTCTTGATAACCTGAGTTGCAGATGAGTAACACACACAGAGAAACACTTGCAGACAAGAAGGCATGCCCTCAAGGGAAAACATTACAGGTTTTCCCAGCCTGAGCAGATTCAATTGCAAATACTGGAAAAAACAGCTTACAACAAAGTATTAAATAAAACTCACAATAGGAATATATTTCCATTAAATGTAGGAGGTCATAATGGCCTTCAGGAAGAGTTCATACTGAGTGAGGAAGGTTAAAAGTTACCTTATCTCTTTGCCCTCTGAATATTTTGTCCACACTTGGAACATATTATTATTATTACTGTTATTATTCCTGAATCTGATAGTAAAGGAAAAATGTCTGTTCTCACAGTGCAACGTTAATCTTACATAACTGATAAGAAGCTGCATCAATACAAAGGGTTTGTTTTGTATAATGTGTTCGAGATATTGGTATGGAGTCAAAGTAAAAAAAATATCCAGTGTCAGAAAAATCTATCCCAACTTCTTACTGTTAGACATTCTCAAATGCTTTTTCTAACATCAATTCTTTCTATTTTTGACTAACACCTCATCAAAATAACTTGTGAAATAGGTTACC
The DNA here is from genome assembly GCA_022605575.1 of Laterallus jamaicensis coturniculus. Taxonomy (NCBI): domain Eukaryota; kingdom Metazoa; phylum Chordata; class Aves; order Gruiformes; family Rallidae; genus Laterallus; species Laterallus jamaicensis. The sequence goes on from JAKCOX010000005.1 coordinate 38,405,767, forward strand.
AGGTAAGTAATATTATCACTGGAGAATGATATGAAATATACAAGAGATTTGTCCTAAATCTCATCACAGACCAAATTAGAACACTATAAAATTGTATTGGAGCATCAATATCTGATTCAAAAGACTACAGAAACATTTCCGTAATTTTTTTTTTTTTTAATGTGCAACCAGATTCAACATTCTGTCAAAAAATTAGAGAAGTCACAGCTTTACTCAGTCTCAGATGGGATGTTACATATGTCATCCTTCCTTACCTATGACAGATAATGAACAAAAAATATTTTTCCATTCATCCATCAAGCTGATCCACTACAGCAACGGGATATCTTTGGGTCAGAGGCATGTCTGTGTTAAAGGTCTCACTTTTTTATGCGTCAGCATGCATTTTTACATGGCCTTTTCAAGCTGTTGTTTCAATTTCTTAAAATATCTCATTTTTAACTTGTGTAGTCGTACCAATGGTACATATAAGGTTTCTGTGTGGCTAGTACTCCTCAGCTTTTCCAAGGCTTGCTGTATTCAAACTTTATAGACAGCAGCCACTGTACCTTAGTAGTGTCTGCCCATTCCCCGTCATCTGTCCATCTTTGAAGAAAGCAAGCACTTTGGTGTTTTGCCAACAGATCTTTGATGTCAAACTGAACATCAACCCTTTTTCAAAAACTTGGTTTCCTGTGCTTGAGTGCAAGTGATTAAATCATGATTTGATCTGTGTTCACATAGTTTTCTTACGCTGTTAGGCTTAACTTACATCCCTTAATGAAATATAATAGAGTATTAAAGTCTTCATTTACTCTCTCTTTGGATTTCCATGCAATCATTTAATAAATCTTAGTTGTATTCCTTGGAACACTTGAAAGTCTTTTCAGTTAAGTATATTTGTTCACTGTTTAGGTGTGTAATGTGTTCTAGTGTATGTTGAAAAATCAGTCTTATCTTTTCTGCTCTTCCCTTAATTTTCTCTTTTTCAAGTACAGATATTATATTAAACAAGGTCAGAACAAGATTTCAATTGGAGCTGTAGTAGCCCCAAAATACCATCTGAGGTACTATCTGCTACTTAGTCGATCGAACTGTTTATATCATATTATCATGACGGGATCTACCATATTTTTCCATATGTCTCATCTTGTGATGTTACTGGAAAATATTCATGGCTTTGCTCAGTCTTCCCAGAATTCAATGGTTCTACTTCCATATGTTTCTCTTCCAATAGAAGACAATTTATTTCTTTTTTGGAGTTCTTAGAACTGAAACTACAAGTGTAACATTTCTCATATTTAAGTGCATGTCTTCTGAACATCCTTCTCTTTATCAGAATGAGCAAGCATGTTTAGGCTTCATAAGGTCTGGTAGTCACAGGAGTTTGAAATATATTCCTACTTTATTTGGCAAAAACAACTGTGGTGCAATAGTCAAGTCATAGGTTACCTAAGTTACAAGTTACCTGAATTCTACTTGGTACTTTTTATCATAAAAGCTTTTAAAAGTACAATTTTTCTTTTCTTTTTGGCAGACTAGTAGACAAACATACTAATAAGGAGTAGATGCAAAATAGGGTATCAGAGGTGGTTTTCCTCTTCATACATGCAAATAGCTTGAAGTCAAAGTGATGTAATGAGAAATCCGAGAGATATATATTTAATTCAATCATGAATTTAAATTCACAGCACTATTTTCACTTTGCATTATTCAGATGCAGCCTAGTTTTGCATTGTGTTCCTGATGTTGTATATTAACTCTAAGTCACAATAGCTCTTCATTTAGTCAACTTGACCAGCCAATTTATATTGACTTTTAAATTCACAAATATACTGGCTTAAAGTAGCATCTGCAGAGACTGCAGGATTACATTATGATAAAAGTTTTGAAGAACAAAAATACTCGACTTTTGTTGTTAGGTGAAATGACTGGTACTAGACATGAGTCATACCCCCTCTTTTTTCAATAGAAGGAGAGAAAAACAAAGAGCACACAAACAAAGCAGACACAAACACATTAATCGTTTACTCAGACTGGAGGAATAATCATGATTAGATTTCAATTTACATGATCCTTGTAACAATAAAATGCCTAAGGGAAAAATTCAGTATTAACTCTGTGTGCTTAAAATACATACTCTTAAAAGAGATTTAAAGGCCATTCATTTTTTTCCTCTTCCAAAAGGCAGGATCTTATGCTAGCACTCTTTACTAGCACTGAGCATTTTTCTTTAATGAAGCTAGGTTTAGCAGCATAGGCTTTTTTTTTTTTTCCACTTTTAGTGTACAGCTAGGTTATTAAGAAAATCCCAGTGGATAATTATGTTTACTCTCAAACCTGTTTTTTTCCAGGATTTAGATTATAAAAATTCCATTTACAATAACATAGAATGAATATCCCATTTTAAGCCCTCCAGTTTCATTTCTTGGGAAGTTGGGGTTTTTTTAAACATAGGAGCTTCAGCCCATAAGGTTGTCATTGTCTAAAAATGTATGGTCTTCAAAAGTATCACCACCTATTTTGTTGATATTTTCTGGAACTTTAAAGTGTGCTCTGTAAATAAATGTATGCCCAGAATTTTTATATTTCCCTCACTTGTTCTTTCAGCACAGTTTGTCATTTATTTTCAATGTGAAAAAAAATGTAATTCTTTCCTGACCTCCTTCACATAGTAGTATAGATGACCTACCCTCTTGCTTACACTATTCAAGGGGCAGCCCAGAGGTCTGGATTGTGTAATGCTTATTTATCACTGGTGAAGACAAGTGTAATTCCAGTTTTAGATACTGGAATTTCAGCTGCTTTCATCAGTGTTTATATTCTTATGTTGTTTTGCTGTTCAAAACCATACACAAAATAACACTACTTGGAAGTCTATCAAATTTATGCACAATCTGATGACAGAGCTTCCTGTCCTTTCTGGTTTTCATGAAAATGTGCCAAAATTTATCCCCTTTCCCAGTCAGCAAACCTTGTAGGGCTTGCATGTTTAACCTGTGCTATGGGAGCAAGTGAGAGGAACCACCAGACAGCGGGGTTACTCATCGTGGAAGAGTCCCTGTTTCCTTGACCAAGCATAGCTCCTTCAGCACACGTTTTCCTCTCTCTTCACCTCTACGCTACGGCACAATATTTCTCTTGCTCTCTCTCTCACTATCTCTTTTCTGTATCTCTCGGAAATCAGACTGGAGTTCAGAGCACTTTCACTACCTTTTATGAGGTAGAGTGTGATGTCATAGATGGGGGCAGGGCTAGTCAACTTTCTACCCACCCACCCACCTGTGCTGAGGGAGCTACACTTGAGACCGGAAGCAGTGACTCCTCGACGGTGAGTAACGACCTGTCTCATCTATATCTTTATCTATAGATCTGGGGGTGGAGGGAAAAGACATGGCAACAGGAGAATTTTTTGTTAGCTTACTTCTTTTTTAAATTAACCATAGGACTCACAGAATGAATTGTATGTGTTTCTTTTAGTCATCAGTGAAAAATAATTTCCTTCCCGTTGTAAATCCTAGAGCTGATGTCATCTTTAAAGCAGTGATCATGTTTCTTTGCAGAGGTGGTCCATTTGCTGGTGGTTGAACTGATCCTTCAGTGATTATTTTGCATTGGGAAAAGGCAGACTCTGGTTCCCTTGAACTCTATTGCTAAACTACCATTAATTTAATTACAGTAGTGCTGGACCATCATTATTTTTAAAGTTCTTTAGAATAAAGATAGATGGTGTTATTTATATATTTATCATTGTTAACTGCGGACAATGCTTATTTACGCAGGATAGGATTTTAATTTTCTATATTCTCTGTTACTGGTTTTATCTGCTTTATCCAGAATGTTTATGAAACTATGTATTGACAGTAGGCCAATTATAAGACCTATTTTATAGCTTATATACAATTCAAAAATTAAATTGTGGAAGATGTGAGATTAAGCAAGAAATTTAATCCCAGGAAATGTAACTTATATTTAACCATTGATATTATAAATCAAAGCATTTTATTTTTTTTCTGTGATATGATCTTGAGATGGGCAGGGATACTGTTAACTGAATTTCTTTATGTTGTGTCACAACGTATACATTACTGTTTTACTTTAAAGTACTGTCATTACCTCTTTCCCTTGGCCCCAAGTATTACTCCTTCACTGTTTTAATATCCCTCAGCATTTTAAAAAAGACAAGATGAACTACGAAGATCTTCCTTTTGTGTTCTGCCTCTTGGGTATCTATTAAAACTGTCAGGATGTCAGAACTCTCATGCTAAAGTGCAGAAGAAGGATCATATGAAGATTTTGACCCGTAGGGATACTGCAAATCTCACTGTTCTTGTTCATTGAAAACTCTTCACCAGCTCTCCGTGGGGTCTTGTCGTATCTCAGTGAAAGGTACTAAAAGGCAGCAATGCATACCCTATAAATCAAAGGCAAAGAGAGTGCAATCACAGCCTTTTCAGCAGAGGTGGTCCATGGTTTGATTGATGAATCACTTCTATTTTCAGGTGACTAGGTGGCTTTGAGGAATTGGGTATAGGATGCAGAGCCTTCCGTCTTCTGGTTAATGGCATGTATTGGGGATTGGTCAGTAGTGATGGATAGGTATTCCTCCCTGACGACTCAGTGATGCTCTTTGTATCAATGCATAGGAGATCTGAATGAAATTCTGGCAGGATGAAAGTCTTGTTTACAAAGCTACCAAAACTTTCACTAATGACTGTTTCCCTTGCTGTCAGAGAGAAAAATAAGAACAGAGTATAAAAATTGGCTCCCTGACAGGTGTTAGCTTTTCTAGCTTTGAACAATTTGTGCAAGGAGTTTTATTACTACTGCTTATTCCTTTACTGAACCAAACAGTGAAGTCCCAAATCATCCTTTGCAGAGCCAAGAACTTGTCCAGCAAATTTAACTTCCCTAGAAAACTTTGATCTTTAAAGTAGGAAACAAAATCTCTAGTCTTTCATTGGGAAAACTTTATAGGAATTGCTGTTGTTAAAGATGGTTTCAGATTCTTTTCAGAGGCAAATGCTTTGAGGTAAAAATTAATTTAGAACCTAAGCACGTCCTTTGTTGATGAGTTTACAAAATTGTTTTTCCACATAATTATTCTTGCATAGTGCAGTAGACTTTATTTTTTTGTGCAGAGTAGGTAAGATGTAAGGACAAACTGCACAGTGCCCCTAATCACACAATAGTGGTACGAAAGAATTTTCATGCCGTAGAGAAGGAAATTCTTTTTAAAAGTGATAGAAGGATTAGGAACAGGAAATCAGAGTTGGTATCCCTTAGTAATTAAGGTGAATTAGAGATACTGATCAGCACTGAGGGGATATTATGGAACAGAGGTGTTAGTGGATTACTGTAAATCCAGAGAAATTTGCTCTTTAAATTCATTTTGTGAAAAGAGCAAATTAGCAGTTGACTTACATATGCATAGGGGGGAGGTTGTAGAGGGAATGATATTCAAAAATGACATAAACTGTTATGATAATTTACCTGGAATCTGCCTGTGCCAAAGCTAATAGATTTTTGTCCATGCAACCTTAGATTTGCCTGAATAACATAACACTGGGAGGATAAATAGCCTAATTTTACATTTATTGAGCTAATTCCGCTGCTAATTTTTTTTTTACTGGCAGCTGTGATCAAAAATAAGATCTAAAACCTAAATGTTGAAAATGCAGATTCCTTTATTTTATATCTTTGGCTTGAATGTGTATTCAGTTGGTTGCAATGTATCTTTTCACTATATATTATTTATATGTACATAATTTAAAGTGAGATATAATAAGGCCTATATTTCAGCTGATTTTATTTAATGTGTAATATGAAAAGTTTGGAAAGCAAACATCTGAGTAACTTGTTCCAATATATGATAACTTAAAAGAGTTAAATCTTCACAAGTGTTTTGCAAACTGAAAATTACTTTATGGTAAGGCGTTCTTAAAAATTCTGTTGTTTTATGTTTGCAAGCACATTGTGTATTACTGACTTGAAACCAAACCAGTAACTAGTATATTTATACCTATATATTGAAGCAGGTCAGCGTTTAAATTACAGATTTGTTCCTCAGTCATGCTGGCAAGGTGTGGGCAATATTTTATTGATGTAAGATCATATATAGGAATTGACTTTTCTTTCCACGTGATTAAGATAGCTATGTAAAATTCCCGTATTTTCTGTATTTGCCAGGCTGATTTCTCTTACAAGTTGAATTAAAACTTTGTGGGTTGGTTCTTACCTTCTTTTTCTATATGAGAAGTGAGGGAGAGCTGTGAAATGCACCATCTGTTCACAAACCATGTCAGCTGGCAGATAGATGCTCATCACCCTGCCCTCTCTTAGTGCAGTTTTAGGCTAGTATAACACCACTGACTCAAAATTAATTACTTTTGATTTAGTCTTGTTTAATCAAAATAATTCGCAATGATAGTGCAGAGCATTGTGCAGAGTATTCTAGAGGACTGTTTGTGTTGATTTAAATTGAAATCCTTTTAGACTTCAACCTCAGTTCATTTGAATTGTCGACCAAAATGCTCAATAACCATTTGGACTGAGTTATAGTGGTTAGAGGAAACTAGGACTACCATTATACCCTGGACTTTCTGTTTTCTCAGGCAGTTTCATCTTAAAGGTATTAAACATGATTTTGTTCAACCATAATCCTTTGGATTTTTATCAATCCCATCTGAGTATCTCAAAGCAAACATGACAGTGTATCCTTGTAAAAGTGAAAACAGAAGCCAATATTGTCATTGTTTCCCTTCTGTTAATGAGAATACAGAGCCACACTCAAGGCAGAAAAGATCTATAGAATCATGATGAGTTTCAAGCACTAGGTCACTATCTGAGAATCAGATAATTTTCAAGACCAGCTTTTCTGGATGGACAATCAACAAAAAAATAAAAATAGGAGGAAAAGTTCACTGTAGTTAAGAAGTACAATTTGAAAATAATAGAGTTGGAAAGAAATCTTGCAGTAATAAGGGGATGCCATTCCACTCAAGATGTGAGTAGGTCGATCTATGGCGCAATGAAAATGGAGTAGCTCATTATTCAGAAAGATTTTATTTGAATTATTAAGAGCTTTTGACTATTATCTGCATTGTTATGCAGAGGGTGATTCATTTAGCCAAGTGTAAACATCTGTATCTGAGATGTTCATTCCAGGCTTCTATTGTAATTAGTGGAGGTCAATAGCCATTTCTGGAGAGCAGATATTGTTGTTTCAAGTAGATGCTGACAAGTAGTTAGATTAGTGTCATTCTAAAAAAATGACAGAGGGATGAGCAGATGAATTAGACCATGTATTCAGGCAAGCACAGAGTCAGGGTGTTTAGCCTTGGGGTGTGTTTTGATGGCATATATTCATATGTAAGTGATGTAAACTTTCTGTGAACTGCAGGAGAAAGGAAGCTGCCTAGCTTTCTGGACAGAAATGTTTAAAATTTTTGCTAGGAATATTTATCTGTATAAAATAGCTCTCTTGGGACCCAAATCTCATTAATTTCTGCAGGCTGGAGAGATTGAAATACTTTGTAGTATCAAAAGAGAAGAATTAAGGAACACAGTCTCAAAAATATTGATGAAGTTTGTTTGAATTCTCAGACTACTGAGTCAAGTACAAGGACTTAAATTTAAGGACTTTTTTTTTGCAGGTGTTGAGCATGTCTACACAGATTCACTGTACTGTCATTAGGATTCTATATGCAATTTAGGATCTCTAAATATGAAAAAGATGTGGTACTCTGGCCCATCTCCATAGAAACTGAACCTGTGAAAGATATCAAGTGCTCCATGGTTCCTGATCTTCTCCACCAACTACAGAAGGAGCCTGGGATGCATTAGTAGAGCACCTGGCATTAGGTGCAGAATAGGACTGCATTTATAGAATAAATGGAAATTCTGAAAAGCTCGTCTAGGTCACTGAACATATTGTCTCAGTGATTTTTATGAACAGCCCTATTTTTCTTGCCTGCATTCCTTGAGAAATTGTTTAATTACAGTCATCTGAAAAAATGCTTCTGGGACTTCTAATGCCACCAGGTATGAATAGTTCTTGGATCCTCACTAAGAGACATTCAGTCACAATTTTCTGATGCCAAGTAAGGGTAGACAAGTCTATAGATAATCGTGACTAATGCAGAATATCAGGTAAAAGCTAGTGCAAATGCTTTTTCATTTCACTATTCTTTTAAGAAACATCTGAGTTTATACCTTCATCTCCTTTACATAAATTCTGAATGAGAAAGGAAGATTTGGAGATGTGCTTGAATTAATTTGGTTTTGTGTAGGGAAGATTGTCCTGAGGTGGACAGCACAGAAACCATTTGGGTTATGTGAATCATTGTGTCTGTAGGTACTCTTGAATTTGTAGTTCACGGAAAATCCTGTCTATAGCATTGGATCACAAAGGAAATTTAGGATTTCCTAACACGTATGTTTTCCAAAGAGAGTAGTCCAGGACCTAATCAACTTGAGTGAGCTATTAAATAATTTTTTCCTCCCATCTACAGTTATGCATTTTTTCCCTTTGGCTAAGACACTTGCTCTTGTAACATTGAAAATTATATCACCAAAAATCATCACCACTACTCTTTTAGATACATTTGCCTGTATGCAGGAGAGGCTAAGGGAGATACTGTTCACAACTACCTAACAGGAGGATCTAGAGGAACCATATACAGACATTTCTGGGGTGCATAATGATAGGGAAATGGGCAAATTCCACAACTTTCAACACTGGAAATAGTAATTAGATATAAGGGGAAAAAAATAGTTTACCTCAAGGGTCATGAAATTGAAGTGCAGGGTGGAGAACTCTGTTCCAGAGATGTGGGAGTCTATCCATCCTGGGTCATACTCTGAATTTGAGCAAATTCCTGAGCCACTTCATCTAACTCAGTTTGTTTCAAGCAAGGTATTTGGCTAGATGAGTATTTGCATAATAAAATATGAGTACTAAACAAGTCTTTACAATTCACAGCAAGATTTTACTCATTCCAATTTATTCTTAATTTGCTGTCATCTTTGCTTGTTCTTTCCTTGTGAACTGCAACAGCCTTTACAATTGGTTCTGGTTTGTTCTGGTTTCATTTGTTTGCAATCTTTAGTAACTCTTACCTGTTTTGCTGTTTTTTATAAGATTTAGTTTTAGCTAAAGTTGAAAATGTCACTAGCAAATGTATTCACAAGTTGTGTATTCAGTACTTGACCAGGGAAAAAAAACCTTCTAGGAAGGGACCGAATCTTATTTAATCTTTGATTGCATTGGTCTAACAAATAGAACAGTTAATTGTGAATAATATATTGGAAATAAAATGTTAGAATTTCCTTTGTAAATTTTTTGCTATATACTATGAAGTTAGCTCTGTCAGTGCTGGGTGTTTTCTGAAAAGCTGAAATGGGGCTCTCTCGTGAAGACTACTGTGGAGATTCAATTTTGTTTCTTTATTTCATTGTATACTGTTGTAAAGTCTAGGAAAGTGCTCAAGGAATCAAACAGGAAAAGGAATATTTTCATTGAGCAACAACCTCAACTCCAGGGCAGTAAAAGCCTTTTAGCACCTCAGAAGTGACCAGTATCTTAAATGAGAAAACCCTTGATCTGGTTGTATGAGACATAAAATATACATGGACAACAGCAGGCAAACATTAGGAACAATTGTGCTGGTACTATTTTCGATTCTACAAGAGGATTTAGTTTTATTCATTTTGACTCTGATGAATTATTTTCAAACTCTTTCCTGAGAAAAGCCAGCTCTGTCTGTAGAGCAGCTATCTTCAAAGTCTCTCTGTGATGACCTGGGCAAGCATAACTTTAGAGATATATAGCTAGCTAAAGGAGCAAATTTACCTCAAAATGTGACAGATCCTCAAAGTTGAGGACATGAAGATAACTCATAAGCAGATACCATTCTGACACTTCTACAAATAAAAAAAGAAGTTGGGAAAACACACTTCTCAGCATTGCAGTCTGAAATCCTGAATTATGCTGCTTTTCTGCTACTGGAACAGGCTCCCCAGGGAAGTGGTCACAGAACTGAGTGTGACTGAGGCCAAGAAGCGTCTGGATGATGTGCTCCTGGAGCCAGGAGTTGGACTTGATGATCCTTATGGGTCACTTCCAACTCAGTATATTCTGTGAATCTGTGGGTCTTTTTGTTTGTATTTTGACAAAATCAGGAGGAATAGCAGGACATAATACATTCTCATGTAAAGAATATAGTGTTTCTATGATTTATTGATTTTTATTTTTTTTTAAATCCAAACTCTCATGCATTTTGTCACTGAGAGTACAGTCTTCAGCCAACCAGACACGATTTGGACTTCTTTCAGGTAAGACTGTAAGACAGACATGTTTTTCTTGTTATTATACCAGTTCTATATATAAAGAACAAAAGTTTTGCTTCCAAAACCTAATTTGAAAGTTCACTAGATTACTTTGGACTTTAAAGAAGAAAAAACCTATCTTTAAATTACAGATAGAACTGAAGTCAGGAGGAGGGAGACCAAAGTTAATTAGATATCCTATATTTCCTCTTTCAGATTTAACCACAATTACTGTGTAAAATGGTGTCCTGGCAATGCACAGACCATTTACATAAAGTTTTGATTAATGATTCTTTTTTATTGGGCCTTATAGTGAACTTCGACAGACTTCTTACTCTAATTTTCTTCAGTAAGCTTCCTGGCAACATAAAAAAAATCTTACAGTTTGAGTTTGCCTATCTTGTGAAGTATAGTTTGAATTTCATCTTTGTTGTGGACAATAAAGTGGGAAAAGTGAGGAAATAACCTACATTATGTTTAGTATCTAGAAGAAAAATTTTAAATATTTTGTTATAACATTAATGCCAATGGGATAAGTAATTTATGGTCTGAAATACAATTGATGAATAGAAAACCAAAAATTCCAAATTTTTTTTTCATCTTTGTGACCTGCTAGGTTGAGGCAAGTCATTAATAATTATGTTTCACAGAATTAGATGTTAACGTTTAGTTGTTTTCAATTGCCTTTCTTTTCATTTCACCATTTCAGTTGTTAAAATATGAGCTTTCATGCTACCTCATTAGAAGGACAAATACTGACAATGTGCCTAAATCAGAACAACATTTAGTGATTTCCACAAATACAACAAATCATATGTAAAACTAGATGGAATAAAGAAAGTAAGTCTCTGAGTCCTGCCTAAAACTCATGCTAACGATCTCATCCCTAAGCTGTGATTGTCAAACTCCAGCTTCATAAAGCATCTGCATTTCCACAACTAATAGTCTTGATGGGTATATTTTGTTCCAGAGTATTCAATTAGTATGTTGATCAGAACTGGTCCTGTCAGCCTATCACACATAGCAAAATCCTAAACTTTGGCAGAATTTATAATTGGGTGCTTCACTATGTTTCTAGATGACCAGTAAGCAATTTCAATCCATACATAACTTATTAGGGCTGGCAGGACAACAGAGTTTGAGATGTCTAATGTCTATAGTGGTGTACTATGCTCTTGGGACAAACCCGGCTGGTTTCAGTATCCTTCAGACTATAGTGAGGATTTTTGCAATTCCATGTTAAAGATCCATCCATTTGTAGCTGTTGATGAGGGGAGAAGAGAGTAGAAAGCCAAGATGAGTAAATGGGCAAATGTTTATGTCGTTGAAAGCCATGTTTCGGTCTTTCAGGAAGACAAAATTATATTTTTTTTCCTCCAAAAAAAGTAATATTTGTAACTTTCTGATGCTCACTATGAAATTTAAGTACAATCTCTGCTAGCTGAGCATTTCTGACTTACTGCATAGCTTGCTGTTTTGGTGCTGATCAAGAAATGAAAAGTTACACAGAGCTCCTGGTGTTTCAGTGATCTTCGTATATTGCTACCAATATCAATATACCAACCCAAAAACCCAACCTAAATTTTTTTTTTTTTTTCAAGTCTGCTGGATACATTTGAGGGCTTTTAGGTGCTATTCCTTAACTTCACAGGGTTAGTATTCTTGTTTCATCATAACCAGACTACTTCTTCATTTAGCAAATGAAGTATAACACACAACCCCCAATTTTAGTGATACCCAGTGCTGAATTGTATTTTTAGATTATATCTATGTATTGCTTCTTGTTTCATATTAAGTATTCTCAAAACAAATGAATTAAGCTATCGTTATCAACCAAGTGACAGATGATTGGCCTCAAGATGCATTAGGAAAAAAATTTCCACCAAAAGGGTTATCAGGCATTGGGACAGGCTGCCCAGGGAGGTGGTTGAGTCACTGACCCTGGCTGCATTTAAAAGAGGTAGATGAGGTGCTTAGTTAGGGATAAGGTTTAGTGGAGTACAGATACAGTTGGACTCAAAGGTCTTTTCCAACCTAGTTATTCTGTGACTCTGTGATTATTTCTTTTATATATATATATTGGGGTTTTTTCCAGAATAGCCTGGGATAAGTAAATCAACTGTATAAATGCATCTCTACAAATCCATGCATTATGTCTGTCATCTTTTATTGAGAATGCCAATGCGAGTATTTTTATGTCCTTTCTCATTTTCAAACTGACATAAATGAGTTAGTAACCTATTGACCTTGTAAATTAAATGTGTGGTTTAAAATGGCAATTGTCCATAGAAGACAGAAGATACCCATAGTTATTGGTATATTTGCGTGCTTCCTGTTGACCTAAGAGATGGCAACCCTCGTTAAATACAAGTCTTGGAAATCCCTATGTTTCTTACCTGTAATTGAAGAAATGCAGATGAGGAAAGTTATTGAGCATATTGGTCACCTGCAAAACAGAACTTACCCCCAGAATGAATTAAATATTCAATGTGTATAAAAGAGTGAATTAATTGCATTCAAGTGTGAAAAGAAATAGCTAGGAAAAGAGGAGTAGAACCCTACATTCTCTATGCAGCCACACATCTGTTTTTAACAGCATTGGGACCACATTTAATTCCAAATAATGACATTTTCTTTGTTACAGAATTTCAGATTGAAAGGATAGTTTTCTCACAACTCAACCATATCTAGCAGAAACCTTAGGTGTGTTTTCAAGTAAAGGTCTGAAATACGGCTTTAGACATTGCATAGTGCTGATAAATAGCAGATATGTCCTACCATAGAGATGGGTGCATCTGAATAGCAAACAGGCCATTCTTGCATTGGCTGTCACTAAGAGTATCTCGTTTTATGCATGAAAGGTAAGACTTAAGTATTATGACTAAGATCTTTTTCTTACATAGATCTTACTATTAGGCAGAGCTGAAAGGAAAATGTTCTATTACATAAAAGCACAATCTGGGAAAATTATATTCCAGATTCACCCCAATTCATAACTGCTTTGTATATTAGTTGCTCTAGAGGCTGTTAGTTCACTGTTGGTTTGTGGTAACAGCAACTGTACCTGTCCACGAAAGTATGAACTTGCTTTGAAAAGGAGAACCAGGGAATGCACCCAGAATTCACAGCCTTAAGGGCCTGACAATGCATAAATTACCTGCTAAAGGCACACAAATTAAGTGTTGGCCAAGAGTATACAAAGGGTTACAGGTTCTTTTTCAACATGTTAAATTAATGTCAGTTGCTCCTTCTGATCTGTTCAAAGTAAACCAGACTGAACTCTGTTTATCAATAATTGCTAAATACAAATCTTTTGCATTTTTACATTTCAAGGTCAATATGGGCTATTGTTAACATCTAGGCTGTCTCCCTCTGTAACTGATGCATAGGTTCACTGAATTAATGGGCATTAAGTATGTCCAATGACTATGTTTAAACTAGATTGTACGTATTAAGCAAAAACATCCAATATTGATTTCACAGTTTCTAGAGATAGACTCATTATCTTTCATGAGTTCTTGTGATTAATATCACTGCTAAAAATTTTCAGCTAATTAATGACTAAAATGACCTGCTTCACCCTTCAGCCATTAAGTTCTGTTATATCTTTGTCTAATCTGTTGAACTTAAAATATTATCAGCTTTCTGTTTCATTTTTTAATCATTGAAAAAAATAGAGCTGACTGAATGTTTCCCATAAGAGAGATATTTTGTTCTTGAGGTTCTTTAAATACTTTCCAGTTCCTCAGTGTTGTTCTTGCATTGAGAAGAGGACTTAGTATTCCATAACTGTGGACACATATTAAACTGAATATGAGAATAATATATCATCAGTGTCTTCCTCTTGTGTATACTCAAGGAGAGATTGCCTAGGATTCTAGAGTTCCTTACTGTATAGATAGGTATCGTCTGCAGTAGGTATCAGTTGGCCAAACTGAAATCTACATTTCTGACTCTCACCAGCTTATTAGATATCAACAACTTGCTCTCTGTATGGCTGATCTCTTTCCCAATTCTTATGTTATCTGCAAATTTAATGAGTTAAGAGATTTTTTTGTAGGTTTTTAACAGAAATATTAATATTATGAATCTGACAAATGGTTTCTTCAAGAGCTTACTGCAAAGGTCTCTATTTAGGAATGATTTTTTTGTGTTTACATACATTTGGAAACTTAGCTATTAGATAATTTGGAGTCATTCTTTATGTGCCTTGTTAATTTTGTATCAGCTGAGGGGGGGTTTTATCATGTAGTACCAAGAAAAACACCTTTCAAAGGTCCAATTATTTTAAGGTAATTATTTTAAACCATCCAAAGCTAATGACATCAAAAATTATGGCGGTTACTTTGAAAATATTTCTACCCATCAAACATTTTGCTTGCCATTAGCTGTATTTTTTTCCTCCTATATTTATGATGTCTTTCCTCCCTGTATTTAGATATTGCATCATTTTATTTGGGAGTGCTGTCAGCTGAACTGGCCTATAATTTCACAAATCATTATATTTGTCCTGCTCAAGTATTTCAAGATTAGGAACTATGTTTAATTCCTTTGAAATCTTCCCCCATTTTTCAAGGTTTATTAAAATAAAAAATAATGACACAGAACATTCTTAAACAACCAGCTCTTTTAAAATCACCTAGACTATATCCTTGCTCACTGGAAATACAGATTTTTTTTCTCTATTTCCTTTACTTTTTGTGGTATATTTCTGATCATAAATATGAAGAAATAAATTTTCTCCTTTGTAAAAACTAATATAATTCTTCCCATTACAATGATGCAACAACACAGGGAGAACATCTCTTTTTATTTGCTTTACTGTTGAGAAGATTATCCAGCCTTTTTCTCTCTCTGCTCTTTAGGTATTGTAATTGCTATTTATTTTACTTAGATGTATGTGTAAAAGCAGCAAGAACTTCTGCATATATTGCAGGAAAAATGCAGCAAAACATATGAGCGAATCAAAAACTCCTCAACACCTTATGCATTTTTGGGGGAAGAAACCTCTGAAATTATCTTCTTGGCAGATAATAGTCTCTGCTGCCCCACTGTTCTAACTTTGCATTCACTTATTACAAAGTTTGCTTGTAGCAAAGTATTTTAAATTTTTTTTTTCTTAATGATATATGTCTCTTCCCCGGGTAGATGGCAGTTATAACCTGGGTAAGTGTCCGGCTCCAGTGCAGTGATTCTTAGGTTCTTTATGGATTTAGAATTTTCACCAGCATTCTCTGTTCTTGAGGTTTTATGGGCCAATAACCTAAATTTATGTCTTATGTTTAAGTGGGCTTTTTTTCCTAAATGGAAGGAAATGTATTTGCAAAGAGATCTAAGTAGCAGAACATTATTACTTTGTGTAGCAAGTCAAAGACTCTGTTAGCTGTCACCACGAAAAGCTATCATTATATTCGTAATTCCCTAACCATTGTTAGGGAGTGAAGTTTGCCTTCTGTACTGTGCAATAATTTCCTAGTGGTACTGTTATTTGAAATGTTAATTTTTATTTTTTTTTTAATATTATTAACATCATCTGTTTGGAAAAGTGCATGTGTTTCTGTGCCCAGATTTTATAAGGAATTAATGCATCAAGGACTCGATTCACTGGTGCCTCGTTCCAGTTTTATGTCACTGTACCTCTTCTGATTACAAAGCACAGCTTAAACCTGAAGTAACGCAGTGCTCTAGGAAGATCTAAATGTTAATTGAAATAATGTTAATTCATTTTAATTCTTCTTTACTGATCCATAATACAAGCAAGAAGTTGGAGGCAATAAGAAAATCACTGGGAGTGCTTAGGTAGCCAGATTGGATACATGGGATGGCTACCAGCAGATTTTGAACACTCACAGCCTGATACTGTTCTGGCAGTTTTATGTCTCTTTCTGATTCCAAGAAGTGAAAACATTTTAAATGGGGATTAAGGGCAGGGACAAAGTATTTGCATGTTAAATGTGATCGATAATGGTGAAAATAGTGAAGTCCTATCTACTGTAACAACAGATTGAAACCAAAGGTAATTAAAGTGGCATCAAAATCTATGACATGGTTTTCTAAAAGTCGTCATTGCAATCAGCATCCAGTCCTCCAGAAGTACATGCTTCTGTGCACCTTTGTTGATGTAGTCCATAAAATTGCCGATGTGTTTAAAGATGTAGATTGCATCCTCTGTATGGTTTTAAGTATCTAATTTAGGTGCCTCCTCATTTTAAAATGCTTCTTTTAATCATTCTGTTCCTTAAAATATGTCCCATGTAAAATAGCTACCAGAACTCTTTCCATAAACAAGTGCTGGAAAATGTGAGGCTATTAGAAAACTTGAACAAATAGAAATAATTCAGGAATGTGCAATATAGTCTTGATCCAGTCAGTTTATCCACATTCATTGTGACTTAAATACTATTTGACAGTATCACTTTAAATTCAATATCAATCCGCCAGTGTTTCAAAAAGGATCATTTAACAATGAATAATGCTTGATTGTAGATCTCTGCAGTAAATTAGAATATCCTAATTTAATAGAGTATGATCTGTTATTTGCCAACAAACATACAGATTGCCTTATAAATCATGCAGCAGTGTGGTTGTAGAATAACACTATACTGAATTATATTTCATTACTCAGTATTGAACAGTCATGTTTCTGCTATATAATGTAATTTTCCATCTTTTAACTTAGTTTCTATTACTAACAGAAAATACAAATTAGTCCTGAGGAAAAATATTTACTGGGGGCAGCCAATTAACTATTCATTTCAGGGAATAACACCAAGTACGTGAAAATCATTAAAATGCTTTTCTGCTTTTCACCTTACTGTACGTAGCTGTCTATGTATTTAATGAATCATAATGGGTATAAGACTACAGCTGAGGAAATTAAAAAAAATAGGTAAGTCTACAGATTAATGTTGTTCTAGACACAAACTTTCTGTAATGTCTGTTCTTGTTTACATCAGCAAATGACACTTCAGAAGGAGGTTTCTTCTGAACGTGTGCTAATGATTAAAAATACTTGAGGCCAAGTATTATATGGTTTTTGTTAATGTCTTATGAGTATTTATCCTGGTTGCCTTACTTAGAATTCATCTTAAGAAATCACATGTTCCCAAAATACGGAGCAGGAAAAAAATGATGGGAGACAAGACTTCTATGCTGATTAAGAAATAGATAAGATCTTACTGAGCAAGTGGGTTGAAACTAAATAATTAAAATAATATTACATTCAGAATTATTCCTACAATTTGATAAAAACTCATAAAGATTTGAGGCAGCTTCCATGATAGAACCGAAAGGCTTTCTCACAAAAAGTATATCCCATTTTTTCAATATTTTGGGAAAGGGATAACTGAACATTCTAAGACTAACCTAAGGTGTATTTTAGTACCTACTAATCTGTGGATGTCCAGTTGGATTTGGCAAGTGCCTAATTCACATTTTGGAACATAAGACATTGCTGTGGAAGTCCCATTGCATACTTTAAATGTTCTGAAAACTTTGGCCAGGAATATGTACTTGATTTCACTGTATGATGGAAGCTTGTTGACTGGAAGTCCCATTGGTTTGGAGTTCAACAAAGTTCTCAAAGCCAACTGGGTATGAGAACATCCAGAGGACCCAGGAACCTCAGGTAGACTCTTGCTTGGGAGAAACACAAAGGTATATGTATGTACGAATAGCCTGCTAATCATAAAGTAAGATTCCTTGTGAACATAACTAGCTCAAACATTACAGTAGCTACAAAAACCTGCAGTTAACTGTTTCATCTTTTTATTTCTTCAGGGGTTTCAAAATCATCTTTCATCTTTTCATATGGAATTCTCTAACAAGCTCAGCACTGGCCTCATGCTGTTCCTATAGACATCATTGGGGGTGTTACTCTGGGCTTAATAGGCATAATTAGAACAAAGCTGAACAGTTGGAAAAATCCCTGTTGACCTGTTTTGTGGTATCTGACATGTGAAAGTAAAATTTTAAAGGTTTGTATGAGGAGTCATGGGTGGTTTTTTGGGGTTTTTTTAAAGAGGCAACTTCTTCACCCATAGGAAAAGAATCAACAGCAAGAAAACATCCAACACAAGCATTTTCTTTGAATTTTTTAAATATTTAATGTGAGGTACCACTGTCTTACCTTTACAGTTCAGTGCATGGTGTTGCTGGTGCTTGCTACAACAAATTGTTACTACAATTAGATTAATCCTGAGGGAGAGGATTCATTACATCTTTAATGAGGTCTGGAAGTACCCACACACTTCAGGAAATGCTCCAGTGATCCAGTCGTGAAGTAACCTTGCTGTATTTCATGTTCTTTTCTATTTGTAGCTGGACAGTGCCACTTCTCTCATCCAGGCAGCTAAAAATCTGATGAATGCTGTGGTCCTTACAGTGAAAGCATCATATGTGGCTTCTACTAAATATCAGAAGGTCTATGGTACTGCTGCAGTGAACTCACCAGTTGTATCTTGGAAGATGAAGGCCCCTGAGAAGAAACCTCTAGTAAAGAGAGAAAAACCAGAAGAATACCAGACAAGGGTGAGAAGAGGGTCCCAGAAGAAACATATTTCCCCTGTACAGGCCTTAAGTGAATTTAAAGCTATGGATTCATTCTAAACCACTAAGCTTTACCAGGAGGGTTTTATATTCTTTTTGTATGCATACCTGCCGACTTGTATGCGTCTGGCATGGGGTGGGGGGGAAGCAGTGTCAATTTGCATGCAACCTGAGACTCGATTGAAGTAACTAACTTTCTGCAATGCCAAAATTTAGGGCATTTTTCTTCTGATGTTAAATGGACTTACTCCAAGCTTACTTTTTAAACTAAACTAGAACATTTAATTGGCCAAAGAATTTGCATCACAGGGGTACGTGTGGATTAAATAATAAATTCAAGTCTAAACCCAGAAATTTTTATGCATGCAAGAAACATTAGGTTGGCAGGTATATTAAGTGGAAAAAAAAAAAAAGGAATTGTAATGGTAGACCATAAAGCTTGTATTGCTTCTGTTCCAGTGCAAAAATGTACTAGCCAATATGCTTAAATGTGTGGCCCAATAATTAAATGATATAACTTTTAATTCATCTTCATTATAGTATGTGAATTTTTAAAACAGATACAAACTAATTAATCTTAAAAATGCTTCTTTTAAACCATATTTTGTTCTTTATATTCTAGTAGTGTTATGATTGCTCACATTTCAATTAATCCCATTAATATGACCAGAGGTTTACTTTTGCCAATTGAATTCCTTATGGTGGAGTATGAAGCACAATATGGTGATTGACATTGCCTTTTATATCATGATTATTATTATTATTATTATATTAGTAATAGAAGACCTGGTGGTGGAATGTTTAGAGACACGGAAACTGACAGTGTGAGAATTTAGAAGCAAATATGTAAGTGTAGCTTGGATTACAGGTATCTGACATACCATTGTAACCACTAACTAAATAAACTCATTTAACCTTGGAATCCTCAATGTCTCGTCTCTTTTAATGTACATATATCTCCTGCATCATAGTTGAACTAGACAGTGATTCATTTTGCTTTATGCTTCCTTTTTTTTTTTGTGAAGGAAAGACATTACATTCATTTCCTGATTTTTTTATAACAAGGATAGCCAAACATGGTCAGTGGGTCAAAACCAGAGTTTAAATCTGAGAGAGATTTAAATCTCAGTACATGAGACATATCTGTCAACTGTGGGATGACATTGATTTAATACACCACCTATGAAACAGCTCAATTTATTAAACTTATAGGTTGACATCTCAGAACCTTGGAAATCATCTATTGTGCCAGACTGTATAGACATGTATAAAAACACTGTGTGAAGAAATTATCTACTTTTATTCCCTTTTGGCCCCAACAGTTGGCTTAAGTACTGAGATTGTATTATTTTTAATAAAGAGTTCTCAGTATATATGAAAATAAAATGAACATGCATTTATTTTTTTTACAATTAAATACTAACAAGAGGGTGTTTATGACCTCATAAGGGATTTGAAGCACTGTGATAAACAGTAAGGTACACCATAAATGCTGTGTATATCCCTTACAGAGGTTTTGAGAGAGGTTTGGATGCCCGTCTCAGATACACTGAATTATTCCTCATTATAGCAAAGTACTAAATTTTGTTCTATTGCCCTCCTACACAGGCTTTATAAAGAAATGTACTCTTAGTGGCCTTTCAGGAAATTCCTATTTTTGCTTTCCTTAGTTGTACTGTATGATGAAAGATTCCTCAACCAGAACTGGTGAGTGTGATCAAAGTACATTGAAAATGTGGGGAAGTCCCTGAAGTGCTTTCTCTATAATGTCCTGTAGTATGACATAGGCTGTCACTACTTGGGGCACCAGTAAGCTACCTAAAAGTAATTGGGATCTTTACGGATGCAATTACGGAGACAATAGATGGATACTGAGTTTAAAGAAAGAACAGCAAATAACAGACAAATAAAAGTGCCCCAGGATAGTGCATGGAAAAAGAAAATAGATGACCAGAAATAAGTCACAGCACTACTTCAGAAGTGTTTGGGTGTACAACTGTGATGGATTAACTGAATGATTGCTTGAAAATTTTATTGTTGCTGTAAGAAGCATCTCAAACCTAGAGATGTTTAGAAGCAAGCATGCAGAAAATGACATCTACGAACATATCTTGTAGGGTCTTCCCTAATGAAGGCTTCATGGCTAAAGAGGAAGATTGTAATAGAAGGATCCAATTATCAGTCATTCAGTCAAATAGTTATGGTGTCTGCATAATGATAAGGAAAATTGGAGACTACAAAGGTAAACCCCAGAATGGTACTGTGCAACTTAGTTCACCTGAATTATTTTAATTATTTGCCTTTTGAGGGAGCCCATCTACGGTTGATAAATGAAAAATAATGCATATGAAAATAAGAACAAAAAAACTCCAAAACAACAAAAGAAACCTCACAAAACCCCAAACAAACAAAAAACCCTGACCAAACACCAACACCTCAGAACATACCAGTTCAGTGCTCAACTCATGTAGTAAAGCCAATGGAATATTATGATTGGTGAAAAGATGTTTATCAGGAGGTAAATATTGGATGATTCTATGCTTCAAGGACATGTGTATGTTTGAATACTTCACATTTTTTTTTAATCAACTCATCTGGAAGAAGAAATGGTGTAGGATGGAAATGTACATGGAAACATGAGAAAGATAGTACTAAGTGTGTAATTGCTTTCATATAAAGAAACGCTAAAGGTAAGAGTCTTCCATCTTAATAATATATGGTAAAAGGACTAGCAGAATACTTCAGTTTATAATATACTTTTTCAGCAAGAACAGCAGCCAGTTTCTGAATTAAGAAGTCAGAGAAAGCAGAAAGCCTGAGAACTTTAAGATAACATTCATAAGAAGATTTTTTTTTTCCTTACTGGTTTATTTCTTAAATTAAGACTTTCAAAGTGAGAAGAGTTAAAATAGTTGAATATGTATTCGAGGTCAAGGAGCTACTGAGCAAGGCATATTACTACAAAGGAATAGAGGGTTTGGATGGGGCAAAGAAATGAAACCTGAGTGTAATAAAATAACTTAGTACATTGCTCATACATAGCGCTTTCTTATCCTTAATCCCCAGTGATCTCAATTACATCATTAAATTTATACATGAGTTTAAATGCTTGGCTGCATATAAATGACAGTATTTATATGCTTAAAAGTTGAACAAATGCTTTGATAATAAGGAAGCAGGGGATAAAACTCAGCACAGATTCACTTTGATCCAGCATTTTTTTTGCAACTTTGTCCTTAGAGTGTGAAATACTGATCAATAGTTCAGGTCTACATTTTAAACAGAGGCGGGCAAAGATGTGGAAATGCAGTGGGAAACAATCCCACAAATATAAAAATACTGGGTCGATATTTTTATATCTAGGACATTGTTTTAAATCTCCACATGAGAGCTGGCCAAAATAAGTTTTCCATGTCTCTATGAAACGCCAGTTTAATA